>CM061063.1:98004209-99204209 GCA_030762895.1 Sophora flavescens
CTATTCTCCTATCTTGAATTTTGTAACCTATAAATTCTCTCATGGTTACTCGTAGTCTCTTTCTGCCTTTATTATTCAATTCAGAATCTCGAATAGGAATATTTTCTTTATAACCATCTTCTCCAAAAGGGAACAACAAAAGGTATTGTAGAGGAATGAAAGATGTATGTGTCTCATGGATCCTTGAAAGTTGACCATTGTTTTTTTTACAACAGTATCTCTTTCAAAATCCATGTTGTTTACATCACCAACTATCCAGTAACCTTAACTACTGTTGGCAAGTTGAATGTCCTAGGATCCCTGCATCTGTTTCTGAACAACCTTAAGGAAAAATTTGAAGATTTGTTTGCTTCAAAAAAATCTCTCACAACTCTAAAAGATTTGGCTAGTTGATTTGATTCGTCAATCATCACCTTCAAATATTTACATAATGAAATATCCAATGAACCATCCTTGTCATTTGTTCTGCAAAATATACATAGATAATTGTAAATAACAATGCAAATGAAATAGTGGTTATAGGTTACAGTTTTTATTGGACGATTATTCATACCTGAAATTCTTCATTCTATTATTAATCTCGTTTTGTGTGTCATAAATGTACAGCTGAGCGAATCTAGGAGAATTTTCATCTAGTGGAACCAAGCAACCTATCCTATGAAAATTCTGACCACTGAGAATAAACTGTGGGGGTCCACTGCCATTGTTGATTGCTAATTCAACCTTTCCTCCAATAGAAGTAAACATAAACATACTATTATATGCCCTTATGTTATCTTTGAAATTCTTGGATCTTGGATCCTGTTCTGTTATCAAATTCCATAACAGATCAGATGGCCTTTTAAGGAATGGAAGTTCTATCTTTCCCTTCAAACAACAAATTGAGAATTTAGGATTGTTTGTTTTTTTTATTTATCTGAACGCTCCTCATACCACAAAATTGCATGACAGTAACTGCATGTAAATGTAGGTCCTCCCAATTCTATAAGTTCTGTAACAATATTTTGAAAAAAAAATTATTTAGCAACTAAAATTATGATTATACTAATGCTTTAATTAAGTGTAAAATATATTACCTTGGTTTTCTGCTTTGATGTATAGTTCCATTTCAACATGAGTATCATTTGGCAGGTTGTCTCGATTTAAATGGAGGGATCCATTCATTGTTATAGAACCATCAAGGCTTGATATTGCATTCGGAGATTTAGTAAACATATTAGGTGTAATACTTTCAGCAGATGAACTTCCTGTAATAATTAATTAAAAATTATATAAATAAAACAAACAATAAAAGACAATGTCTTACGGATTTTTATATATATATATATATATATATATAAAATATAAAATCTTTCCCCCTATATAATTTTTTTTTCTGTACCTTCTGATAAATGAAGGTTCCTTTGAAAGGTCGTATGTGATCCCTTTTGCTGTCTTACAGATGTCTTTGAAGGGGGGAGGGAAGACAATGCTTGCCTAATAGGTCCATTGAAAATCTCTGCTCTGTGATCGCTAGTTTGAAGCTTGCTTCGAATGCTGCAATCTACTAAAAGTATAATCTATATTAAAAAAAATTAAAGTACGTTTTTTATACTGAAGAAAAAAATTTAAGTGATCTAAGATTAGCAGACTGAAACGATACCATATGAATTAGAAGGTGTATGCATAGAAGTAAGCCCAGATGATAGTTTTCTGCTCTGAGAACTGTGAGTATTCATGTTCTTGTTGTGTTGCAATAATGGTTGTCTGGAACTGGACCCTTCCAATCCCTCTGGAGGAGTTGATTGGCCTTCAAAACAACAATTTCAAAATAAATCATTGTTATTATTTGCAAAATATTAATAGATATGATTATAAAGATGAATATAAATAATTCTGAATGTGATATAATGGACATATGACTTTAAACCTGATTTAGGAATTTGTGACATATATGGAGGTTTGTAACTGGCAAAAAGTTGTGCGTGAATATTAACATCTTTTGTTTTTTCGGAGTAAAGGGATCAATGGTAGGACATCCTGATGTTTGTTTTGATATGCATCTATCAGAAGATTGAAGCTGAAATAATGGGTGTCTTTTAACAATGGATCTGCATGTTGACATTGCTTTTGGTATGCTGAGATTCTCTTTATCATTTTGATCGATATCTAGTAATGAAACATAAATTGTTGAATTATATATAAGTTTAACAAGCATCTAAAATAATATTTACTTTTATAAAACCAGTAAAATGAAAGAATGAAAAACTTTTATCAACTACATTCCCTCTTTTTCTCTTTGCTTGTATGATTGATTTTCTTTTAAACCTTGCAGCAGAAGAAGGAGAGGAATTGGGAGGCCTGTTTGAAGGGGAATCCATTGAATAGGGAATTCAAAAGAATGTAGGTATATTTTTTAAACTATGATTTTGAATATATGTACTACTAAAATTTATTATTTATTATTTTTGATACTCGAAAATCTAAATAATGGAAGTGTTTATCTCTATCTCAAAGTGATATTGATAAGTCTTTATAAGACTTGATTGGTTATTTAAAAATGATTGAAAGACGCATTTTTTATTTTGTGTGTTATAGCAAGTTACACTTAGAAAATGCAGATTTATAAATGGCATTAAATGCTTGAATTATAAACTCGGTCCATTGAATGCTTGCTTTTCTGTTGGACTGGGAGGTCCCGTCCGTTGCATACTTACTTTTATGTTGGACGGGGAGGTCTCGTCCATTGCATACTTAATTTTCGGTTGGACGTGTGGGTTCTGTCCATTGCATGCCTACATTTCTGTGGAAGGAGATGTCCTGTCCGTCCATTGCATCCTTAATTTTCTGTTGGACGTGGAGGTTCCGTCCATTGCATGCTTACTTTTCTGTTGGACGGGGAGGTCCCGTCCATTGCGTACTTAATTTTCTGTCGGACGCCAAGATCCAGTCCATTGCATACTTAATTTTCTGTTGGACGCGGAGGTTTCATCCATTGCATGCTTACTTTTCTGTTGGACGGGGATGTCCCGTCCATTGCGTACTTAATTTTCTGTTGGACGCGGAGGTCCCGTCCATTTTTTACTTATGTTGTTGGCGACTCCATGTTTATTCTCTAAAAGAAAAACAGGTTTTCTTTTTGGTCGCCACATCTATATATAAGCTTCTCTTAGGTTTGTTATAAAAGGTACAGCGGTACAAATGAAGGGAATAAATTTTTAAAATAGCAAACTAAGGAAAATTGATTAGTGGCTTCCATGGATGACCTTTTTTTTCTCCCCTTTTTGCAAGTAGGAGAAAGAAACGGATTGAGGAATACTAATTTGAATAGGATTTTAATTTAATAAAGAGTGACTATATTGAGTATACGAATCAATTAGTTTACATTTTGTGATCATAAAAATTATTTGAAGAAATCCAAGAAATTTATTTGTGACTATTAAAACATTAATTTAGAACAAAAAGGATTTTCCAATAAGTGGAAGATTAACGACCCTTGGAAATTAGATATTGAATAAATATGGTATTCATTCAATTTCATTTAATTAGTAACGTATATCAAGGATCCAAAAAGATTAAGCTAATGTTTATTATTGAATTCAACAGTATAAATTAATAATATTAACAATTAGTAACCCCTAATGAGGAATGAAATAAAATATAAATAGATAATTTGCGGAAAACAAAACATTAGATTAAGTCCCCAAAAGGATGATATCCAGGATTACAATTGAAAAATGGATAAAGCAACAACATAAATTAAAACTGAAAGATGATTAAAACTTATTAAAACTTTTTAAAAAACTTAAACATCTCCTAAAGGGAATGATGGAGAAAAACTCCAATTTCCACTATGGCAATCACTCATCTTCTTTCTTAATACTTGAGACCCTTCATATTGGTACTGCTGGCTGAAGCTGACAGAACTTCAATGTCAACATCTGGTACCCTCTTTGCAGGAGTTTTTTTCGAGAATCTCTCCTTCCAGGTTAGTAGTTTGCATTCCACTCATTTCAATTTGCTTTGAAGCCCCAATATCACAGAATTCAGACATAAGATCAATAGCAGAAATAGGTGAAGATTCCAGTCCATCCTGAAAAGAAACAAACAATGGTAGTGAGACTTACAACAAAGTTTGTTCTTTAGAAGATATTGATCAATTCAGAAATACTTTAATTACATTCTTGGGTTTAAGTTCTTTGAATTTTTGGATAATAGAAGGATCATCAAAGACCCGCATGACTCTCGTCATGGCTTATGAATGGAAAACTTATTTTATTAAAATTATACGAACACAGAAATGTTGTAAAGAAATTTTGATTTTCTTTGGAAAGTGAAAAGAGGAAAAAGGAAAGGAACTAGATCTTCGTGCTGAAATTTCAGACTAGATTCTGATTACCGTGAAGCCGGACTAGTATTCCTACTGTGGAGGACCTAGTTTTCCTAGATGTCGGACTAGTGTTCTATTGAGGAAAATGATTTTGAGAACTTTAATGATCTTTTAAAAACTAAAGAATATGAGATTTGAGGTTTAGGCAGACGTGTCAATTGCGGTTTTTCGAGCTACAGTTTCACACGGTGAACTAACAAATTTGATAGTTACGGACCAAAGGCATGTTTTTGGGCTTTTGGGTCTTTAATGATCTTTTCAACCTCTTGTCGTTGAAATCAGTTACCCTGCACGAATGTACTCAATCAGAAACTATCCAAATATTATTTAAGTGTGAATACGCATAATCCTAGAACAATTGGAGATCGGACCTGAAATAAAAGGCCGACTCACGGTGCAAAGCAATTGTGATATAGGAAATATCGCGGCCTATCATGCTCGATGAAGGGAAGTTAGGATCTCCGGAGATTGAAATTCTAGAATTGTGGATATTGAAGTGTTAAAACTTAATTTGCAGAACATTCATTTTGGTTATATTTATCTTTACTATGCCATGACTTGATTATTATATTGGTTGATGTAGTTATGGAATATATATATATATATATATATATATATATATATATATATATATATATATATATATATAACCGCTAGTTCTTTTAAACTCATATATTGGTATCTCACCTTTGCATTATTTTCTGTTTGGTTTCTATTTGTGGTATCCTGGTTTGTGTGTACAGATGATGCAAAGGGGTTCTCTGCCCCGTTTTGAGGGTTTGGTCCCGACTTTTGAAGAAGGTTGATTTACTAGAATAGCCATGTGGTCTTTTCCGGTAAGAGTCTCATAGTACGACCAGTTTAGTCTATCGAGTCAAGTTTAGTTTTGTAGAAGTTTCATACTTATTTGCATTATCGCTCTGAGAGTATTTTATTGGATTGTTGTTATGTTTATGAATGTCTTTTAGAACGACCAGCTTAAGTTTTTAAGACGACGTTGATTAATGGTAGTATGTATGTTTATGTCTTGGAGAGCCTCTATTTTGGATAGAATGTTTATGGCTCAGAGAGTCTCTCTTTTGGATGAAAATATAAATATATTATCAGGTGTTTTTGTTTGTGATGTTGAAATTACAGAGGAGACTCTTTCGAATTTTTGTAAATGTTATAGATCTGTATCCAAGTATGTTTCTAAAGAAAATAGACTTGCCAGGCTAGGATTGGAAGTCTGTGCGTCGGTAATGGCTCAGGTTTTTGAGTCGTGATAAAATTTATATATGTGATCAGAATCTATACAGTGATAGGTTAAAATGTGATGTTATTATCTTATAAAATGTTTAAGTTCTTACCGCAAGACCTTTTTAAACTGTTCAGATGTTTGTATGCTCTTTTGGTGTTATGTTTGTTGTTGTTGTTATTGTTTTATTTCGAAACTCGTGCTTTCATAAAAGTTGGATGAATACAATTCAACCCGCTTCACGTCTTTATTTATGATTAGAGAAATGCTAGCAACACACACTTTCCATCACACTCCCTCCAATTGGTTGAAATTTATGTGGGTCCTACAAAATTCAAGTGGGGCCCACATGAATTTCAACCAATAGGAGGGAGTGTGTTGGAAAGTGAGTGTTACAGAGTGTGTTGCTAGCACTCCTCTTATGATTATTTAAAGATTAAATTATTAAATTAAATGAATAAAATCTAGTCCAAATAACATATTTTTTGATAAAATAAATTAAAATTAAAATTAAAATTTATCTAAAATAAAATTAATTCATATTTATAAACTTTCAAAAGAAAATTTAGGAATCAAAATAATTCCTAAAATTCATTATAGAGGTAAGATTTCAAATAATTTTAAAATTCTTTATTTAGATTCTATAAAATAATAAGATTCGTTTCTTTAAATTATTTTGTTTATTTATTTACTTAGAATATGTTAGATGAATTGACTATACAATAAGTAAGCTCCTTTCCAGCATGACGACCAGGAAGATTAAATACGTATAGCATATAAGGATACCCTGTACTATAAGCATCTACCTCATTCCTAATATTTCTAGGGGCCAACATGAAGTTGTTGAAATAGTGGGAATGAAAATGGGTTGTCTCACGGTGTAAGTAAGAGGCATAGATTGATCCTTCTACCCTAGCCTTGTTTTTAACTGATCGTTTAGAGTCACCCATGAATCTATGTAATAAACAAAATTAGTGACAAGGCATTATTCAAGGGACGCTAATTATTTAAATGTCAAAATATAATAAAATTACCTTTCAAAAGGATACATCCACCTATATTGTACTGGTCCACCAAGCCTCGTTTCATATGCAAGATGGACAAGAAGATGTTCCATTGAGTCAAAAAAACCCTAGGGGGACATACCCTCTCCAGCGAGCCGAAAGCAATAGGAAGCAAACACTCCATGAATACATGACAATCATGACTTTCATCCCATGAAGCCTCCCCGTTCTGACATCAGAACATCGTGCCAAATTAGAGGAATAACCATCAGCGGTCCTAAGGTCTTTTAACCACCGACAAATAGACTTTGCTTCATCGGCGGTTAGAGTTTAACAAGCTTTGGGTTTGACCATTTTTCCATCAGGCTGGGGCTTCATATCCAAATCCTTTCATCTACAGTACAGAGCTATGTATATCCTTTCCTTCTCATTGTCCTTCATCTTGCCAAACACATTCATAACCGTGTTAAAAATTTTTTCAAAGAAATTCTTCTCAATATGCATCACATCAAGGTTATGTCTTAACAGATTATCCTTCCAGTACGGTAGTTCCCAAAAAATACTTTGTTTTGTCCAGTTATGCCATTCTCCATACCCGGGTAATTTTGACACACTTGCTTTAGTGACTTTAGGAAGATCACTAACCCGACCCCATATTTGTTCAGAGTCAACAAAGGCGGGGAACCTTCCTCTTCTGTCTGATTCTTTTTGAATGCTTGGATATTCCTACGGCAGGGATGGTCGGGATCTAAGAACTGACAATGAGAATCAAACCAGGAACTTTTGCCACCATATCTTAGGGTAAAAGCCTTTCCATGTTCCATACAATACGGGCATGCCAATTTACCGTGGGTCCCCCAACCAGAGAGCATTCCATATGTAGGAAAATCATTGATAGTCCACATAGTCCACATCAGTGTCGCCCTCATCATAAAGTTTCGCTTCTTTGAAACATCATACGTCAGCACACCATCCCACAACTTCTTCAGATCGTCGATCAGAGGCTGCAAATATACATCTATCCCAGCCTTCGGATTAGATGGTCCCGGAATGACTCAAGTAAGAAACATATACGGTTTTGACATGCACATCTCGGGAGGAAGATTGTACGGTGTAACAATCACTGGCCAACATGAATATGGCGAGGCTCTCGACTGAATGTATGGGGTAAAACCATATGAGCACAGCTCAAGTCATACATTGCAAGGATCTTATGTAAATTCAGGGTGTACCCAATCGAAGTACTTCCAGGCTTCTCCATCAGAAGGGTGGCGTATAATGCCAGGACTTCTTCTATTTTAATAAAGCCACCTCATCTGTCCCGTAGTTTGCGTTGATGCAAACAGTCTCTGCAACCTTGGAATTATTGGCAAATAGAACATTGCCTTCGCAGGAACTGGTTTGTTCTTACTACGGTCACTACTTTGAACGCGGTACCTGGGTGTCTGACAAAATTTACATTCTTCCAGTGTGCTGTCATTTGTGCCCAAATCAATGTCATAATATAGCATGCACCTGTTCGGACAACAATCAATCTTCTTATCCCCCAACCCCAGTTTTGACACCAACCGCTTCGTGTCGTAATAACTTTTTGGAACAACTTTTTGAAGGGTGTCACATATTGAAGCATTTCACAAAAAAACTCCAAACATTGCTCGGGGACATTCCAATTCAACTTACAAGCTAGAAGCCTAACACAAATTGATAATTTTGAATCTGACGCCCCTTCAAACAATGGCTTATTTGTCTCTAACAATAAATTGTAGAATCTCTGCGTTGATTCATTATGAGGCTCATCCATGTCATCAGACTCATTCGCCTCGAAATTCCTATGTTTCCCAAGACAATCATCCACCATCATATGCATTGATTGGAGTTGTTCGACATAATCATCGTGTAAGCCACTGCCTGATGCACCCATGTCAAGATCGTCACCATCGACTTCATTTAGATCAATATCTGGTAACTCCTCACCATGATCAGCCCATATCCAATAATTAGGCTTGAACCCATGTCGGTATAGGTGTAACTTCAAGTCATCATCACAAAAAACCGTCATACAGTTGCACTTTGTGCACGAACATCTAATCCCCCCTCTTCGGAATGATCACAATGTTGCTTGGCTTTCGATATAAACTCCTCAACTCATCTACAAATGACTGTTTCAGAAGTCATCTCCCAGACTCGTTCCTATCATACACCCAACTACGACTCGAGGGATAATATTGCATCCTTCTGTAATTTCAGATAAATTGACGTATTTTTAAACATGATACTATAACCCTGAATCGTTCCCTTTCCTTAAAAGGTGTGGCCCTATCCCATTAGAGGAAAAACTTTTTCACCACTGTATTATACTAGTTACTCATTACTTCTCATGTCTTATAGCTGACGAAATTTCGGCAGCATTTCCCATTGGTCTCCAAGTACACGACTTGACTGCGGTAAGATACCACAATCAAGTATGGACCCGAAGAACAAAAGGAAATGCTTCAAACTGAAATTTCATCAAAAATTTAACAAATGAGAATCAACGAGTAATTAGTATAGCAGTGGAGAAAAAGTTTCTTCCCAAACTGTCCCAATTGGACAATTCAAGATTCAATAAAATGAGCGATACCATGACCACGAGTACACATGCTCAATAATATTGAACCTCGAACAGGTGACTAAGGTTTTTCTCGATGATGTATTAATTATAGTCTAAAATAAAATAAAACTTTAAGAAACAGAGATAATTTGCATAAAGTTTAACAATAATAGCAAACAGTTAAACACATAATTAAACAAAGCTTTGTCCAAAAAAAATTCGCATAATTATTTGTCTAATGTTTTATTAAATCCTTTATGTTTTAAATTAATTTTAATTAACACGACATTTTATTAAATTAGTTAATTACTTATGTTTGTTTACTTGACTTTTTATATATCAAGTTTTAAAATCTATTATTAGTATATTAGTTAATTGTTTGCAATAATTGTTACTAACAAATTTTTTTTAAAATTTTTTTATTCTTCCCACTTATTACGTTTCTTGACTATTTAAAATCCTATGATGTTAATTACTTAAATAATAATCAGTAATTCTTCCCATAAGATTGATTTATTCACATATGACATTTTAAAATAATAATTAATTACTTTATTTTAAATTAATGATTTAAATAATTAACTTCTTCACTAATGTCAATTATTACATAACAAAGAACTAATTACTCATTATTATGTAATTATTTTATTGATTAATTCAACCATAACTACGTACAAACGATACCGATCACGCTTAACTGATCACCATGAGCTACTGTCAAACCTGCTTATTACTGTCGAATCTGATTTAATTAACTTCTTAAGTATTATTTAATCACTCCATTATTTACGTACAAATAATCCCGATCACACTTAAATAATCAATCACCATCGTTACGTCAAATCAGCTAACTTCATCACTACCGCTGCAAGTATATGTGGGAGGAAAACGATTTTACCGGTTGACTAATCCTAGCTACGTCTCATCCTATCAACAGTACTTGTCCTAATGATTTTATATTAGAGTAAATTCATTAATTAATTATATATTCATTAATTAATTTATGCAATTAGCAAAAACAACAGCTTACTAAATTTAAAACTAATAAACACAATTTTGTTACAACTAGACAAATATATATATATATATATATATATATATATATATATATATATATATGTATATATATATATATATATATATATATACACACACACACACACACACACACACACCCATACAAATTAAACAGATATATACAAATTACAACAAGTTAGACAAATCAAATTTATACAATTTCTTTAGCATGCATTGAACAGTTATAATTAATATCCCAAAATAGAAAACCCCCAGTACCTCTAGCGGCCAGAAACTGCTGTACGCAACGGTGGTGACGGTGGCTAGGCTCAACCTCTTGTAGCCCTCAAAATAAAGAGCACAAAAACAACAAAATAAATCATATTCACCAACTTTCAGACATCACAACAACAACCAACAAAACACAAAAAAAAACCTTAATCAACATTAATTATAATTCATCAATAAACACATTTTTTTAAATAAATATGAATAAAATTAAAAAGGAACAAAATTAGGAGGATACCTAAACAATATGGTGATGGTTCTGGTGGTGGTGAATCTGGTGGTGGTTTTGCAAGGGAATGTGGGTTGCTGGTGGGAATGGATGGGACAAGGAGAGGGGAGGAGAATGAGAAGGGTGGTGGTGGGTTTCGAGTGATGGTTGAAGGTGGTGGTTCGCAGTGGTTGCTGTGGTGGTTGGCGCAGCCGAGACAGAACCGGAGAGGGAGGAGAAGAGAAAAGGAGAGGAGAAAGGGGTGGAGGCAGTGGCGGTGTTCACGAGTCACAAATGAAGGCGGCGACGGTGGTGTTTGGTGGAGGCGACAATAGTGCACAGTGAGGGAAGCAAAGAGGGCAGATAGAGAAAGCAGAGATGGAGGAGGGAAAGGGTTACAGTCAGGTTAAATAAAAGGTTACCGACGGCTTCCGAGGGCTATTTTCATTGGAAATTCAAAAAATGATTGCCGACGGAATAGTCCGTCGGTACCCACAAGAACATTTCTGATGGTCTAATCGGTCGATACTTATATTTCAGAATTACCGATGGAATAGTCCGTCGGTACACTCTCTCGCCAACAATTTGCCATTCCCGCCATCACTTTTGATGGATTTATCGACAGAAAAAGACGTCGGTAATGTTACCGACGGGCTTTACGTTGGTAATTTGTGAAACTTTTGGTATTCTAATGTACCAGTGACTAAATCCGTCGGAAATGCATAAACTACCGACGGATACGAAGTCCGTCGGTAATTATCCTTCGGTAATATCATGTTTTCTGGTAGTGTGTGCATAAGTGTTAATAAGTTAAGATTTTATTTTATTAATGGGAAAATTGTGATTGGTGGGGGACAGGGAATATGACAGGAAAATGGGACAGATGATCTCTATCCCTCTGCATACTAATGAAATTTGAAATGCACACCGGTTAAAGAGATCTAAAACTTTAATGTTTTTGTTTTTATCCAATAATTTAGTTATAGAATGTCATGAAGTATTTGCAAATATTTTTCACTTGCTAAGTTGTTATACTTGAATGGTTTTATGACTTTTTTATTATTATTACCAACTGTTAAAACTTCTTGTTGGTTCCAAGACTCAGATGGAAGCCACAAAGTCCCTGAACACAAAACAAATACACAAAGAAAACAATAGTCACACAGGAAATACACCAAACACTTGGTAGGCACATAAAGTTTCAGAAATTAACATGTAAATAAATGGATAGAAGAATGTACACACAAGTTTTAGCATGGTTCGATCAATGTGATCTATATCCATTTGAGAGAGAAGCACCACTAAAAATCAATGATTACATTTTTACAATAGAAAACTCCTCTAGATTTGTCATTCCCTGTTAACATGAACAAATCCCAAGCTTATCTTTTTATTTTCACACAAACCCTAGATCAATATTCTCATTTGATTTGCTCTCAATCTCAATGAATCAATTACAATGAATATCACTCTTCAGTGTTCTGGACGAAATTAGAGCTCCAAGAAACCCTTGAATCTTACACTCAAATCACAAACTGATCTGCTGTAGAAACTGAATATAATAGCTTTTGTAGTCGTGCCATAATCGATTATTTAAGTGCCATAATCGATTATGCTTTCACTGACTGCACTTCCGCGTTTCTGGAATTTCTCGATTACACCTTCTCTGCCTGTTCTGGAAATCCGCTTAATCGATTATGCTAATTGATTATACCTCCTCTGTTAGTTATGGAAAACCACATAATCAATTATGCCTCCTCCGTCTGAGTTCCATATTTCTTCAAATGCATGTAATCGATTATGATAATCTATTACAAGTTTTCTGCCAGTCCCATAATCGATTATGCAGACACCATAATTGGTTATCCCTGCTTAAAACTCCACTTTGCTGATTTTGATGCATCTTTCAACATTTCTCCACCTTGACTCCAAATCAGAGATCTTGAGACCAAAACCAATCATCAGTGTGTTGTGTGTGTACTGCTCTCTCACTTACGGGATTTACACTTCATAGAAGTTGATCAAGTTCAAGCATGTCTTGAACTTTGATCAAGGTAGTGACTTAGTGAACATATTCGCTGGATTGTCTTCCGAAGCAATTTTCTCAATGTTAACCTCTTTAGATTCTGCCACATCTCTAATAAAGTAAAGTCTGATATCTATATGCTTGGTCCTCTCATGGTAAACTTGATGATTTGCCAAATGTATAGCACTTTGGCTATTACAATGGACCGTGACACAATCTTGCGTAATCCCCAATTCACCAATCATCCCTTTTAGCCAAATGGCTTCCTTTACTCCTTCTGCAAGTGCAATGTACTCAGCTTGTGTGGTTGATAATGCTACCACAGGTTGCAATGCTGACTTCCAACTAATAGCAGTATGAAACAAAGTAAACACATATCTGGATAATGACTTCCTAGTGTCCACATTTCCTGCATGGTCCGCATCAACATACCCAACAAGAGCATCATTCCGTTGAGCTATCTTCTTGTACCTCAAACTAGATTTCTGTGCACCATTCAAATACCTCAATACCCACTACAAAGCCTCCCAAAGGTGTGCTAACCGGTTTGGATTGATGCATCCTAAATCGTTCCCACAACCTTCCTATCATCAGGTAGCCATGTTGAGATAAGAATAATTCCCCCTCTTTTCGATTTCCTATAATATCCATCCCAAGTATCCTCTTTGCAATTCCAAGATCCTTCATCTCAAATTCAGAATTCAACCTCTCTTTGAGCATACCAATATCATCCTGGCTAGAGCTAGATATAAGAATATCATCCACATAAAGAAGCAAGAAAAGAACACAATTTTCTCCTCTTCTCAATATGTAAACGCAGTTATCATTACTACTTCTTAGAAATTCATATCTCAAGAGAAAATCATCAATTTTTTTATACCACTGTCTAGGACTTTGTTTCAAGCCATAGAGTGCTTTTCTCAAGAGATGTAACACCCCCTTGGCGCTACTTGTTGAAACTAAAAGACTGAAAATAATTACGCTGGTTGCTTTCGGAAAACATAATTTTCTCTATTTCTTAACTTACTTGAAATTAGTTGTACTTTTTTTTCTTTTTCTTTTCCTCTATCGATATAACCCAAACATTTATAATTAACAACCGAATACATACATACATACACACACACACACACACACACAGATATATATATATATATATATATATATATATATATATATATATATATATGCATCAATACAGTTTTACAAATGGACCTTTATACTACAGATCATTTATTAAAGCCATAACATAAGAAAACACACATAAACTAAACCTATATAATAGCGGTAGTCCGGAACCACGACATCACCAAAACATGGCTCTCAGTAGCCAAGATATACAGACTGTGACAATACCACTACTTCCCAAAAGTAAACCCAAAACAAATCCTACTGCTGGTCGCACCTAATGAAAGTCATTGGGAAGTCCTCCATAGAACTCCCCGACCGCAGGAGTATCCGGTGATGATACATCTGCCTCTGCCTCAACCTCTGGTGCAACGTCGTCAACCTGGGGATAATACTCAGTTACCTCCTCCTGGTCCTCCATGGGGTCCTCATCCATCTCCTCATCCTCCTCCAGAACAATGACAATCGGCGATGGAGGTGATTGTGGTGCTACAACATGCAGTGGCTGATTAAATGGTGGTTGATGCACCAGATTTCCGTCATTCACCAGATTCCTCAATAATAGCCACATAGGGCAAGTTGTACTTCGACTGTCTCAAAGCAATGAATACGGGTCTGTGGTCCCATCACTACTGTACCCATATTAGTACATACTGGCCCAGTATACGTAGCGCTACGGGCGTCCGGGTTAATCGTCCATACGCTTCCATCATCAGTCTCGTCAAAGTGCAGGAAATGTATCCCTGAGTATGATATCGGACTCGTGTGGTTCATCTATACTCGAATATATATATACACACATACATACATACATACATATATAAGCATAATAGAAACCCAACATGGAAATAAAAAAAGCAAGGGTGAGATACCAATATTGAGTTTCATTATGATAACTACATGCACGACACTAAAAACAAACATCATATATACATATTGTAAATATTTCCTACCAGTGGGATTCATACTCGATCATACAATCATGATTTTTCAAAAATGCATGGCACTTCAATATCCATTCCTATGAGCCTTGACCTTTATTCTCCGAAGATCCTAACTTCCTTCCTTCGAGCAATGATTATGCTGATATACCCTTAACACAATTGTCTCATGAGATCGGCCTCTAAATTAAGGTCTGGCCCCAATTGTTCTGGGATATCACGATGGAACACCTAAAATAATATTGGAATAGTTCCCTATTGAGTACATTCATGCCGGGTAACCAAATTCCACGACCCAAGGTTGCAAGGCCCCAAGTATTCGCTGGATTTCCAAAGCCCGAATGTCCCTAAGACCCAAAGACCCTAGATTTTATCTTTGGTCCGTAACTAACCAATTTATCCAATTCACCCTTTGTGAAATTGTAGCTCGATACCCAAGGCACGTATGCTCAAAATGGCATGTTTGCCCGACTATGGATGTAAAACCCATTGTTATCGTAACTTTTCTTTGTCATTTATTTTTCCTCTGTCGAGGCTTAAAGCTCCTGACTGCCCTTCCTCAGGTATTCCAATTCCTTTCCACCTCCAAAGTACAATTTCCTCTTAGGAACACTGGCCCGACGACTCGGCTATCTATGTCCTTATCGTTTACTTTATTTTCCCAAAGAGTTTTCGTTTAGTGAAACACAAATACCAGACCAAAAACTCCGAAAACTTATCCAAGTTTGTCGGAAAGTTTTCCGCTGTTCTTAAATTCTTTTCCAAAAATCCATTTATGATGAAATTCGTTTTAATAAGTAACGAAAATCATTTTTCCTCAAATCCTTTATTTTCTAAAAATCCATTAACCCTTTGAAAATCATTTCTGGCATATAAATTTATTTTTCCCACTTAAAAGATCGTTTTTCCTCACACTACCATTAGGCAAACAAAAACCCTTATTTCTTGAAAAATTATTTATCAACAACCTTAAAACCATTTTTAAAATACATTTTCTTAAAATTAAGATTTATTTCCATTTTCCCCATCATTTTCGAAAAAAGTGCGAAATTGAAATTTTTTCACGATTACGTACTCGCTGTCACTCGTTAACTTATTCTTTCAATGAAACTCATTAAAATATTATTATTTTTACCTTAAAATTAAATCCACAAATTTTCAAAAACAATGTTTTCCTTAAACTTTCTTAACGTTTTATCCTTAATTTCCAATGAGCACTGACCGATGTCAGGCTTCCAACTAATCACAAAATCCACAGAAATTTCATACAACACAATTTATCACATGCCTTCACAACCAACAATAAATTCACACATCAAAATTTATACGATGCTTTCACTGTAACACCCCGATTTTTCTACTTTTCTATAACAGTAAATACATGTTTATATGTGTTTATTTTTGTTAAAATCCAGAAAATGATTTTATTCAGACGAAAGTTGGTCTGCATTTTCACTGACAGTAAAAGTTTATTGAGCAACAAACCTAATTTTGACCCGTGAAAGAAACGATTAGTGTTTTTGTAGTGTTCCTAATGATCTTGGTCATTTTTGAAAATTTACGTTTGAAAATAAAATATAATATTTTATTCAGGTGAAATCATTGAAAACTACGATCGGAAACCTTAACCGGGTACACAACGAAGCAGGATGGGTAGCTGAGATGACCAATGTGACATGTTGGAAAAGGAGTGACATGTTGATGTGAGCCAAATGACACATCCTAAAGAAACCATCATTACACCTTTTTGAACATATCATATTATAATCAAAAAACCCATTTTCCCTCACTTTTTCCAACCAAACACCTCCCTTACCAAAACTTGCTCTCCAAGCTCACTCATCCTCTCCTCTTCATGCCACTCACTCTCTCTCCCTCTATATAAACACTCATTTTCTTTCATTTTCAACTTTACTTCACTTAAGCATACTTTCTTCACTTCAAGCTCCATAGTTTCTACTTCTTCAAGTGTTCATCCTCACCATTTTCTTCAAGTTTCAAGGGTAACGCTCTATACTCTTACTCATCTAAGTCTTCTTCTTCTTTTATTTTGAGAGTTATGCCATGTTCATCCATTTTTGATTCTTAGATCTAGAAACTTCAAAATTCTCTAGAAATTAGTATAAAAATCCATTTGAGTTGAAACCAATTTCTGTGGACTCACAATGATCTCTATATTGTTTATCTAAGAGCTTGCATCAAACAAAAATTTCCTTCCCTATTTTCCTAGCAAGGTCGAATCTATGTGTTTGTGGGGCAAGGAAGTTTTGTTTCAACTTTTGTTAAATGATCATTGATTTGAACTCTTCTGTACCTTTAGTTGTTAAATCCAAAAGCTTGAAAAGTTTGAAAATTTCTAGCCTATTTTAGAAGACAAGGCCGAAATCCTAAGCTTGTGTCACTACAACAGAAAAGGCTTTAGATAGCATTTCCATGTGGCTTTTAATAGTGTTTTTAAGCGCTATCTATGCCCCCGTTATTAAATGTTGTTTGTAAAGATAGCATTTAAGATGCGCTATTAAAAGATGACTTTAGATAGTGTTTCCGCGTATGAACAAACGCTATCTAAAGTGTGTGTTTACAGCCATCTTGGGAAGGCACATCTGTGACTTCAGATAGCGTTTGTTTATACAAATGCTATCTAAAAGCTGCTTTTAGATAAACAAACGCTATCTATTCCCTTCTTTTTTGTTTAATTATTTCTTAACTTCACCTCCACCCTGCATGTTCATAAAAAACAAAAGGTTTACATCAACCACATTCAGAAGGCACAGTAAATTACAAGTTTGCTAAATTAAAAGAGAACTAGCTAATTGTCATCTAATCAAAACTAATTAACAATTAATAAACCAATTGTTAACAGTAAAAAAAAAATCATAGAAGTTGATACAAATGGTTACTTGAATTCTCCAATAGTATGTGCAACAAAACTCTGACACCTAAGTTACTTGAACCAAACCATGCATAACACAATACATAGTTTAGACCATATATGACAAGGGTAATCAAATAAAAAAAAATTTCAACAAACTCAAACTGCTGGCTTGATGAATACCATGGAGTGAGGGATGACCGTCCATCATATGAGAGTTTTGTGGGAGAGGTGGACCGAAAGTTTCCTTGGGGGATCCAACTGCAGAATATACTCTAGGAAACCCTGCCGATGATATCACCTTTGGAGTTCCACTCGGAGTAAGACGTGGTATGATATATGGTGTCAAAGAAAAACTTTGCCTTGTATACCTGGAAGCTGTAGAATCCCAAAAAAAAAACAAAAAAGAAAGAATGGAAAAATAGAATAAATGGGAACGTCAGAATCAAAACACCTGCAACTCCGCTTCATAGATTAAGCTATACCTTTTTTCGATTCGAAATTCATTTTTGAAACATTTTTCCAATCAAATTCAATTATTTCCAAATAGAAAATTCTAAACTCCTTTTACTTTCAATAAAATACCAAGTTTCCTCGGTTTGGGGTAGTAAAGGATGATAGATAATGCTCAAATAAAGATGAACATAATTCATTTCTAGAATACTATTTATTAAGTATTAAAGTTTGCTTTCTTACAAAGCTAATTTCTTATGCAAGATAGGACTTATACCAAGGAATATAGTTGAATTCTGAAAAAATGGACAGTAGTAAACAACATGGTCTACAATTAATGATATAAATGGAAAACTCATTTACCTTCATCGTTTTACTCACATCTGCAGGGCCATTGTATGAATGATGTACCATATAGCCACTTCCACCATCATCTGCAAGCAATACACAAAAACAAACGTATATAAACAAATTTAACAAGACTAGCAATTATGCAGCATCAATTCATTAAAAAGGCTATGTGTGAAAATTAAAACCAATGAGGTGGAGAGTACCCTTATCAGGATATGCCTTTGGAACTGATTGGTCACAGGTTCCAATATATATGGTTTCAGCTTGCTGTCCCAAGAGCAATGAAAAAGAAGGTAGGAAAAAAAATTGTTTAGGAGAATAATACTGGTCATTTTCATTAGAAAAATCAATAGAAATTACACTAAGTATGACTAAGCTAATATATTGAAGTCTTACAGGTGGATTATCATCAGTCGGTGACTGCATCAGTTGTTTTTTAAATGTCTCCAACTATCAAATAGAAAAAAGAAAAGAGGCTGTTAGAAAAATAGGAAAAAATATTAAAAAAGAGAAAACAATATTTCACAATCTAACTGAGTGATATATGCTGATATACATATACTATAAAATATGCATGTAGTAAAAATGTAAATTTCTAATGCCAAGTTTGTATCAATATATGTGTGTGCCAGTTGTTGTGGAAGCATTAAAACCATAGAAATAACTAAAAAGACGGATTAAGCCTATTACTGAATAAAAATAAATATGCATGGCCGCATGCTGGACAAAATCAGTATGTATTGAAGCAAGTGAGACACCCCGCTGTGCCCCTTTGTGACATTTAGTTTAAAACCACAATTATTAGTTCCTTAAGCACGCGTTTAGCGTTAGAGATTTTCACAAATCATTTTCGAAATGTCCCCTTTAAAAAAATCGGAGATTTACATAGCGTCGGAAAAACACCTGATAGACAGTTTTATAACTTCAAAACCTAATCCAACCATAAATGGTCTCTGGTCTTACATCAACTGCCAGGAGCGGAAAAATAAATACACAAACTCCAGTCGTGATAAAGACTTAGGAGATAAATAGATACAGTAATCCCAAATTGGTTTTTCATACACATACACAGTTTTCATTAATAACATAAAATATTCGCAAGATTATAATATATAAATACTCCAAATTTATCTATTACATTACCAAAACACTGTTGAGGGTATCCTCTCGGCAGGAGCCCTCACAGGCATAGACTTAGACAAAAATACTAAACAACTGAAAACATCTAAAACATCTCACAAGACGCACTGGCCATATACTACCTGGACCCTAATCACCATGGGTCAAGACTCGAGCTCCGGTATCTGGCTCATAGGGAATCCCGTCCAATCCCTCATCATTAAGTTTGTCCACCAAGTCTTCTAGTACGATTTCATAATAAAACAAAAACAGCATGCAGAAAGATGCAGGGGATAAGAAACAGTTCTACCATCAAAAACAGAAAAGAGTCATAGTAAACTATACAATAATTATCACAGACACAACATCAGTCAATTCATCCATCTTCCATAAAATTCTTATATTCATCCTACCCTCACTCCTACAACTAAAACTCGATCCTGAACATGGATATGGTTTCCTTATCATAGTTATGGTTATCGGTCAATAGTCCAAGCAACACGTCCCATTCCCGGTGCACATCCTTAGTCATGTTGAGAATGCTCACGCAAAGCGTGACACTACAGCTGCACGATGATCCCGGTGCACACCTCATCCACTCCTAGAGGTGCTCATGCAAAGCTATGACACTCGTAGCTGCACGATGATCCCGGTGCACACCTTCACCATGGTAAGAACGCTCATGCAAAGCGTGACACTACAGCTGCACGATGATCCCGGTGCACACCTCATCCACTCACAGAGGTGCTCATGCAAAGCATGACACTCGTAGCTGCACAAGTTTATTTTACACATTGGATGGTCCCACAAGGACTTCGGGTCTTGTATGTGTCTCACATACGGTTATAGAAACAACACAACTTGTGAACCTCGCAGACCCCTATGGTCATAACCTAGTGCCTTAACTTCTCATCAAGACCTCAACACATGCTTTATGACACAACACCTCTTTAACATATTTCATGTAGGTTAGGCACCTCTAAAAATCATCATGATCCTCACACCCAAAACAATCATCTCTTAGACAACATATATATCTTAGCTTAAAATCCACTAAGCATAATAATAATAACCAGGCAGATCATGCATAACACAATATCAATCAAAATATTCTCATATTACCAACATAGCACAAGATCAATTCAATAAAGGTAATAAAATCAAATCAACCATCAACAATATAAAGATCCACCTAATATCGATCAACCTACAATCTCCGAATCACCATGAATGTTTTATAAAAGCAATTTAAAGCGATTCTGGTCTTGTCGATTATTCGACTTCTAGTAGGGTTTAGGTCGCCCTACATAATTACTACATAATCTACTACTTATCGATTCTGATGATAGGTTGATTCTTTCCCCTACCTTTTAATGCGTTCGGAGGTTTTTCTGGAACTTCACAACCATGCAATCAGCTCCAATGAGTTCCCAAAAAGGAATTCATACTTCTCCAAAGCAAGCAAGAACATGAAAAACATCCCAGAGAGACGATCCAACCATTGAAACAACCAGACAAAATACTAAATTAATTTCTCAACAATCACAATATAAATATAATTCAATAATATATTTAATTTCTCAAAAACTCATTGATTTAAATTAAAAACAGATTTGGGGTTTTTAGGCTCAAGGTGAAAATTGAGAAAAATCAGTTTAACAAGAAATTGATAAAATTGATTTAGGGAGACACTTAATCATGCTCCCAAATTCCTAAAACAAGATTTAATTTTAAGATTAAAATCTGAAATCAAAGGGTTATGGTTAGGGTTAGGGTTTCAAAATCAATTTGGGGGTTTTGAATCGGAGCAAAGGAAGTGAGAAAACCACTTACCCAAGGAAGAAGGCAAGCTTATGGTGGTGCTGTGGTGGTTGACGCGGCGGCGGATGGTGGTTGACGCGGAGGCCAGTGGTGGTTCGTGGTGGTTCTGTGACAACAAGAGAGATAGAGTAAGACCAAGGATGAAGGAAGAGATCAAGATGCCTCACATAGTGGGAACCACCATGGAGGCGGCGGTGCGCGTCACGGCGGCTCCGGCGAGTTCTGAGATATGGTAGGAACCATAGGTTTCTATGTGAACACCACGAGGAAGAAGGAGGATGCGAATAGAGATGTCATGGAAGCACTGCAGTGGCCGAAAATGGTGGTCCTGCAGCGGCGGCCGGTGTCGATCGGCAGAGCAGAGGTCAAGCCGTGTTGGAGACGAGCTGGGTCACGGCTGTCTCCTCCTCCTCATGCGGCGCGGTCGATGGCGGTGCAGGGGCGGCGGTCGCGCGGATGCTTCAAGGAAGGTAGGAAGGTGAGTTTGGGGGGAAGAAGATGGAGTGAGGGAGAAAGCAGCAGCAGAGAAAGAAGAAGAAAGAAGAAGAGAAAGAAGGAAAGAAAGAAAGAGAAAAAGAGAGAAAGAGAGAGTTACGGGTGAGAAAGAAAAGGAAGAAAAGAAAGAAAGAGAAAAAAAAAGAAAAGAAAGAAAGAGAAAAGGAGAAAAGACAAAAGAGAAAAAGGAGAAACCATAGAAGAAAAGAAAGTGGGGGGGAAGGACGTCGAGAAAGAGAGAGAAAAAATAGAAAGTTAGGTTTTTAAGTTAATTATTTAGTAATAGGTACAAAATGAGTGATAAAATATTAAGCCTAAAATAAACGTGTTTGTACTTTTTGGAATCTAAAAATAAAGATTGATAGATATAAAATTTCGAAATTCAAATTAGAGTAAAGATTAATAGTTGGACTGATCAACTAAGAAAATACTCGGTCCTAAATTTAATCTCCGATTAAGGTCAAACCAGTTTATTTTCAACTCTAAAATTAAATTGAATGAAAGTATGAAAATACTTTTCTCTTAAACATATTATTTAAAATATTGTTATGTACTGGTAGTAATAGTGACAATAATGTAACTTATTGTCTAGTAAGCGTGCATTCACTGAAATAAGTCAGTGCTAACGCACCCAATAAAGTAATTTGAAGAGAGTAATTTAATTACTCAAACTAAACCACATAACAAAATTAACATAAACACCCAAATAAAATAATTAATCATATGTGTAATTATATTTTAACCGGTTAAACATCGTAACTAAAAACGGGCTGTTACATTACTACCCCTCTTAGAATAAAATTCCGTCCTCGGAATTTCGTGACTCAAAATTAAACAGGATTTTGTAATCACACCTTAACTCTAAAATCTTGCTTTATATTCTCGTCGCTTCATTCATTTCATCTATAACTCTATAACAGGATTGATTCTTATGTCATTCTATTTATCCTCGAGACTTTTCACTACCACGTTATCCCCACTACCTTCGATATTTCACCTTAGCTTATTACACTCGAAGACACAATCAAATCTTAATCACTTCTTGCCTCAAAATTTGTCTGCTAGCAAAACTCCTTCAACACCTTATCCTCACAACGAACATCAAGTTCAACACTAACTTTACCCCATCATACATCAACCTTCAACTCAAAGTATACAATTGTTGTCTTAGTTTCCTTTGAACATATTCTACCACTCCAAATTATATCATAGTCATTCATTTCAATCTTAAAGAATACCATTACATTCCTCCATGCAACTTCAACCAAAAAGGAATCACTTCAGTTTAAATTATCCAAAATCATAATTCTTAAACTTTTCTAACAACTTAGTTTCACTCAAGAACTCCTCTTTACTATTTCCGTTCAGCTTAAGGAAAACTACCATATATCTTTTTCCATTAATCCATCGAACTCACTAAGTCAACATTAACCGTAAACGTCGATCACTACTCTAAATTCCTTTAATGATATATCTGCCTCGATCAAAATTTGATCCTTCGATCTATAGTAATTTGTCATACATGCTGATATTACTCTTAATCTTACCATTCATAACTACACCTCAACAAAATTCCTACCACTGCATGTCCCATAGTTTTCAATGTCTCTAATTCACCATAAGTCTTGACAAAACCAATTTAGAATTATCGCACTCAAGGGAAATCTGAATTTATCCTACGTATTGCCTGATCAAGTCTTTATCCCAATCCTCAAGGCATGATCAACAATGACAAAGTCAACATAACTAAGTCCCTTAGTTTAAGAATCTACCTTTCTGTCCAAACACTAACTTAGTGACCAAAATTTAACATAAAACAAATAATATCCCCTCAATCCACATCTTAACTTCAATATCTCAAAATATATGCAACAAAACTATCATTATACTTCAACTATTGATCTTCAAACCTTATAACTACAATTCTCTATTCAATTATCACACACCAACACTTTACAAAAAGAAATATGAAGGTTTACATCTTATTTGAAATATAAAACATGAATCTAAGCCATTAACTACATTAACTGCCATATTAAACCAAACAAAAATATATACTATAACAATTAAGATTTTACTAGAAGCTCAAACTCATCATCTTAACAAGAATACCATGCCTAGGTAAAACATCCCTTCTCAAATCCGAAATCACCATAATATTACTCATCTAAAGTATCGTCATTCCGCTCTTAGTCCTACTTTAATAATAACAAGTTCCCACTCACAAATTAAATCCTTAGATATGAACTTGATACGTACTAGCACTTACTTACGTATCCTTCCCTTAGAATCACCTTCATCATTATCAACAATCTCCTTCAAATATCATATCCTAGTAATGTACCTAAATACTGGCACACTATTTCCATATCTACCGTGCTTCTTTATATCAAAATCTTAACTTAACATCCTCTCTTAGTTTGAACTACTACTAATTGTGGTGTGTCCACACAACATTTCCAAATAACCTCGATTTAACTATATATATCATTTCTATATACTCAAACTTCTTCATTATGTTTCCCAAATCATTTCAAATCCCCCTAAATTTACCTTATAACCTTGTGTCTCTAACCAAGTTCGAGTTAATACTATTTTCATAAATCAAATATCACTTTAAAGAATAATCCCATCACAAGTTAAGGTTTACACTTTATCTTAATAAACTCCAATAACATCAAAGTGATTAGAAACTAATTCTATTCTCAACAAAAGGACTTAAAAACTAATCATGTACAAGCCACACTCAAATCAACACCTCTTATAAACACCATATGCTTAAACGTCCTTTTCTTTAAACCAACCTATCATCATTAGAAAAAATCATTAGAAAAGAAGTTCATCTTCACATCCAAGTATTAATTTCATAAACTTGAGTCTAATTCCTTTCTCATCGTTAAACACTAGATTCGGGACTAAGTATCCAACTTATAAGCCTAGATTTCCAATCAAATCCACAACTATAACCATCATCTCAACCATAAAAGGCTACAAGACTTCAACTAATTCAATCCTATACTATTTAGGACCCAAACTAATTTTGTTGTCTCTTATCATCTTCAACAACTACCCACATTATCCAAATATATTTAGTACTTAAAATAAATTCCCGTAATAACAATTTCTTCCTGCCACTAATTGTTCACTATACCTTATGAACAAGAATTAATTCTTCCAATAAACTCATTGTCTAACACTTATTTCAAATCTTACTTTCTAACTTTCAAGGCACAATCAACCATGATACTCTCTTTTATACAACAACTTACCCAAGTAACTCATCCCAAAAATATCGTCTTTATCATGAGTAAGAATATTAATCATTTCAGTTCCCTACTCTACTTAGGAACTTAAAACGATGAAGCTGCGAACTTTCTACCCAATATCTAAGCATAGTCAATATCCGATGTGGATTCAACTAGACACGGCCAGTAACAACACCCTAACTTTTAGCAGTCCGATCAGAATCAAACTGCTCTGATACCAAATGAGACACCCCGCTGTGCCCCTTTGTGACATTTAGTTTAAAACCACAATTATTAGTTCCTTAAGCGCGCGTTTAGCGTTAGAGATTTTCACAAATCATTTTCGAAATGTCCCCTTTAAAAAATCGGAGATTTGCATAGCATCGGAAAAACACCTGATAGACAGTTTTATAACTTCAAAACCTAATCCAACCATAAATGGTCTCTGGTCTTACATCAACTGCCAGGAGCGGAAAAATAAATACACAAACTCCAGTCATGATAAAGACTTAGGAGATAAATAGATACAATAATCCCAAATTGGTTTTTCATACACATACACAGTTTTCATTAATAACATAAAATATTCGTAAGATTATAATATATAAATACTCCAAATTTATCTATTACATTACCAAAACACTGTTGAGGGTATCCTCTCGGCAGGAGCCCTCACAGGCATAGACTTAGACAAAAATACTAAACAACTGAAAACATCTAAAACATCTCACAAGACGCACTAGCCATATACTACCTGGACCCTAATCACCATGGGTCAAGACTCGAGCTCCGGCATCCGGCTCATAGGGAATCCCATCCAATCCCTCATCATTAAGTTTGTCCACCAAGTCTTCAAGTACGATTTCCTAATAAAACAAAAACAGCATGCAGAAAGATGCAGGGGATAAGAAACAGTTCTACCATCAAAAACGGAAAAGAGTCATAGTAAACTATACAATAATTATCACAGACACAACATCAGTCAATTCATCCATCTTCCATAAAATTCTTATATTCATCCTACCCTCACTCCTACAACTAAAACTCGATCCTGAACATGGCTATGGTTTCCTTATCATAGTTATGGTTATCGGTCAATAGTCCAAGCAACACGTCCCATTCCCGGTGCACATCCTTAGTCATGGTGAGAATGCTCACGCAAAGCGTGACACTACAGCTACACGATGATCCCGGTGCACACCTCATCCACTCCTAGAGGTGCTCATGCAAAGCAATGACACTCGTAGCTGCACGATGATCCCGATGCACACCTTCACCATGGTAAGAACGCTCACGCAAAGTGTGACACTACAGCTGCACGATGATCCCGGTGCACACCTCATCCACTCACAGAGGTGCTCATTCAAAGCATGACACTCGTAGCTGCACAAGTTTATTTTACACATTGGACGGTCCCACAAGGACTTCGGGTCTTGTATGTGTCTCACATACGGTTATAGAAACAACACAACTTGTGAACCTCGCAGACCCCTATGGTCATAACCTAGTGCCTTAACTTCTCATCAAGACCTCAACACATGCTTTATGACACAACACCTCTTTAACATATTTCATGTAGGTTAGGCACCTCTAAAAATCATCATGATCCTCACGCCCAAAACAATCATCTCTTAGACAACATATATATCTTAGCTTAAAATCCACTAAGCATAATAATAATAACCAGGCAGATCATGCATAACACAATATCAATCAAAATATTCTCATATTTCCAACATAGCACAAGATCAATTCAATAAAGGTAATAAAATCAAATCAACCATCAACAATATAAAGATCAACCTAATATCGATCAACCTACAATCCCCGAATCACCATGGATGTTTTATAAAATCAATTTAAAGCGATTCTGGTCTTGTCGATTATTCGACTTCTAGTAGGGTTTAGGTCGCCCTACATAATTACTACATAATCTACTACTTATCGATTCCGACGATAGGTTGATTCTTTCCCCTACCTTTTAATGCGTTCGGAGGTTTTTCTGGAACTTCACAGCCATGCAATCAGCTCCAATGAGTTCCCAAAATGGAATTCATACTTCTCCAAAGCAAGCAAGAACATGAAAAACATCCCAGAGAGACGATCCAAGCATTGAAACAACCAGACAAAATACTAAATTAATTTCTCAACAATCACAATATAAATATAATTCAATAATATATTTAATTTCTCAAAAACTCATTGATTTAAATTAAAAACAGATTTGGGGTTTTTAGGCTCAAGGTGAAAATTGAGAAAAATCAGTTTAACAAGAAATTGATAAAATTGATTTAGGGAGACACTTAATCATGCTCCCAATTTCCTAAAACAAGATTTAATTTTAAGATTAAAATCTGAAATCAAAGGGTTAGGGTTAGGGTTTCAAAATCAATTTGGGGGTTCTGAATCTGAGCAAAGGAAGTGAGAAAACCACTTACACAAGGAAGAAGGCAAGCTTATGGTGGTGCTGTGGTGGTTGACGTGGCGGCGGACGGTGGTTGACGCGGCGGCCAGTGGCGGTTCGTGGTGGTTCTGTGACAACAAGAGAGATAGAGTAAGACCAAGGATGAAGGAAGAGATCAAGATGACTCACATAGTGGGAACCACCATGGAGGCGGAGGCGCGCGTCACGGTGGCTCCGACAAGTTCTGAGATATGGTAGGAACCATAGGTTTCTATGTGAACACCACGAGGAAGAAGGAGGACGCGAATAGAGATGTCATGAAAGAACTGCAGTGGCCGAAAATGGTGGTCCTGCGACGGCGGCCGGTGTCGATCGACGGAGCAGAGGTCAAGCCGTGTTGGAGATGAGCTGGGTCGTGGCTGTCTCCTCCTCCTCATGCTACGCGGTCGATGGCGGTGCAGGGGCGGCGGTCGCGCGGCTGCTTCAAGAAAGGAAGGAAGGTGAGTTTGGGGGGGAAGAAGATGGAGTGAGGGAGAAAGCAGCAGCAGAGAAAGAAGAAGAAAGAAGAAGAAAGGGAAAGAACGAAAGAAAGAAAGAGAAAAAGAGAGAAAGAGAGAGTTACGGGTGAGAAAGAAAAGGAAGAAAAGAAAGAAAGAGGAAAAAAAAAGAAAAGAAAGAAAGAGAAAAGGAGAAAAGACAAAAGAGAAAAAGGAGAAAGCATAGAAGAAAAGAAAGTGGGGGGGAAGGACGTCGGGAAAGAGAGAGAAAAGAGAAAGTTAGGTTTTTAAGTTAATTATTTAGTAATAGGTACAAAATGAGTGATAAAATATTAAGCCTAAAATAAACGTGTTTGTACTTTTTGGAATCTAAAAATAAAGATTGATAGATATAAAATTTCGAAATTCAAATTAGAGTAAAGATTAATAGTTGGACTGATCAACTAAGAAAATACTCGGTCCAAAATTTAATCTCCGATTAAGGTCAAACCAGTTTATTTTCAACTCTAAAATTAAATTGAATGAAAGTATGAAAATACTTTTCTCTTAAACATATTATTGAAAAAATTTTATGTACTGGTAGTAATAGTGACAATAATGTAACTTATTGTCTAGTAAGCGTGCATTCATTGAAATAAGTCGGTGCTAACGCACCCAATAAAGTAATTTGAAGAGAGTAATTTAATTACTCAAATTAAACCACATAACAAAATTAACATGAACACCCAAATAAAATAATTAATCATATGTGTAATTATATTTTAACCGGTTAAACAACGTAACTAAAAACGGGCTGTTACAGCAAGCCTGTGCAGAGACAAAATTGAACTGATAAGTTTGAATGATCTCCTTTATGTCAAAATGAGTAAAAAAAATATATATGTTTGTATCATTTATATTATAATTTATAATAAAGGACAGAAATATTCTACATCTGGGGAAAGTCATATTAATATGACTGTGGCATATCAGTCACCAATAGGGTTCATATTGAACTTTTTATCCACCATATCGCTTACAAATAGTTCTAAACGAATGTTCAAAAAAAAATTGTTGTTTCCATCCATTGCAAAGCAATGACTTAGACAGATGAAGCTATGCTTTCCTAGTTTCCTGTAGCAGTTATCATATCTTAAAAAACTGCATTCAACACAAGGAAAAAATAATAAATTTATGGTGTCGCGAAGGTTGACGTCGGCGGAGTCGCATTCAAGCGGCGTTTGATGGAATGGGTTTCAATAGGTGTAGAAAGATAACCTGAGCGGTTGGGCGCCTGTAGAGAAGACTGAAAACTTAACTGATTGAAAGTTGAAAAATAAGAGGATGACTGGATAGAGTGTTGTGTGCGTTTCTTTGTGTCTGAAGAAGTAAGATGGAAACGTACCTGCTGAAGGAGACGCGAACGCCATCGTGGTGGTGGGCCGACAGTAGAGGCGCGAACACCGTCATGGTGGTGCACCAGAAGCCAATAAACAGTTGTAGGGTAGTGGAGTACTGTTGGGTTTCCGCAATTGGTAAATGGTGTGAGGAGAAAGTTGTGCGCGCAGGTGCAAAAATTGTGAGTGAAGGTATGAAATTAGCCAAGGTCACCTAAGATAGCGTTTCCGCCTAATAAACGCTATCTAAATGTTATCTTTTAATAGCCTTTTTTCTATAAAAATGCTATTAAAAGTTGATTTTGATTTTTTTATTTATTTCAAAAGAGAAAAGACAGTGCTTCTTAAAATAAACATTATTTTAAGTGTACTCTTTAATAGCACTTATTCTTGGAAGCGCTATTAAAAGGCCAGAACCATTTTTTATAGCATTTCTTCTTTACAAATGATATTAAATAAGCGTTATCTTAAATCATTTCTATTACAGTGGTGGCTTAGAGGAGTTTTGTTCAATCCTTGTTAAATGATCATTGGTTATGAACCTCTAATACTTAAGGATCATTGATCCATGAGTCTGAGAAATTTTGAAAATTTCTAACTTTACTTTTGTACCTTGGCCGAACCTATGCCTTAGTTAGAAGAGATGTTTTTGGTTGTTTTAACTTGTGTTATGTGTTGGAATCTTTAGACTTCCGTTGCGAAGCAAGTCGAGGAAGATCGTAGCACTCAACAAAGAACGAAAGACCTTGTTTGCTTTGAAATCAGGTAAGGGGAGCTTACCTGAGGGATTTTTCCCGATAGCTATATGCTATTATTTATGGTCTGTTAAGTTGTTTTAAATTTTATTGTGATTTCCTGAGTTTATCTGATGTGGTTAAAATTGTCTGTTTTACATATCTTAGCTTGATGATTTATTTGTAGAAATGTGTTATAGCTTGGAGATATGGCATGAACTGTATTATCTGAAATGATGTTGATGTGAAAATTATACTGTTGTGGATTGTTTTCTGAGAAGCCTGACATTCGTCAGTGCTCAATCAATTATTGAGATAAAAGCCTTATGAGGAATTTTGACAATGATAATAATTAATTGATGATTCCTTTTGATAAAAGAGAAAGTAATGGATAATTAAAAGGATGAAATCGTAAAAATATTTCAGTACGTTATCTTTTTCAAAATGTTGATGAAAAGTTATTTTAAGAAATTTATGTGTCAATTTCTTTTGATGAAAGAAGAAGAATAAGAATCGAATTGAGAAAGAAATACATTTTAGTATGTTATCATTTTCAAGAATGAAGTGGAAAATCATTTTAAGAACTAAGCGTTGAAATATTTTAAAGTTAGAAGGAAAAACATTTAACTTATAAGCTTCTTTTCATATAAACAGAAATGATTTTGAAAGGTGATTATAAAATAGAATTCATGAGAAAAATGATTTAAAAATATTTTTGGGTTAGGAATGACTTTAGAAAAGGATTTTTACAAAGTTAGGATGTTGTTTCGAAAAAGGGAACAATTGTAAAAGAAGGTGGGTTTAAGGAAAAAGTGGATTTATCTATAACTTAGGGTTTCTAAATGAATTTCAATGTAAAGGATTTCTGGAAAAATTTACTTTTGAAAATATTCCGGCAAGCTTGGATAAGTTGCTGAAGTTTCATTTTGTATTTGTGTTTCACTGAACGAAAAAGAATAATTACGTTGGAAAGTGAATCTAGTATACGAGACGTCGGAATACTAGTGTTCTGTAATTTACACGTAGATCTTTGATCCGTGTCACATTGTTGTGGACTGTGTGTCCTACTCACGTTGTTGTCGACTGTGTCCTACTCACGTTGTTGTAGACTATGTGTCCTAATTAAGTTTGTTGTGGACTGTGTGTCCTAATCACGTTGTGATAAACGTTATTAAAGGTGAATGTTGTTTTCTATGACCACAAACCCAGACTAGTGCATCGGTTTAGGGCATTGTGATTGAGCACTCGGACTTCGTGTCCCGTGTTGATGTTGAAGAATCTTAAAGTTAAAGATTTTATGAATAGTCGTTAGCCTTTAAGCTTTGACAAGGAAAGAATGTAAACACAGATAAACCTTGAGAATAAAATGATTTTTACATGCATTTGTTTGGCAGACGTGCCATGTTACCAGTAAGAAATCATTGAGTCATGTGTTGGCCAATGAATTTTGGGGAAATACGCCCATGAACTATGATAACCATTGGTTGTTGTGTGATCTGCCAATGCGTGGACAGAAGTTTCCCGTTTATCATAATGACAATTGAGATGTCATAACTTGTGCGCAATAACCATTGGCTGTTGAGTGATCTACCAATTAATGAGTTACGAAGGTGTTGGGCGTTGGATTCTTTTCATTGACAATGACCCATGTAAAAAGCTTGATCAGCTTAAATGAAAAATGAAGTTGATATCTCACGAGATTAAGTTAGAGCCTGAATATTGAAGTGTCATGCATTTTTTTTTAAAATGACGATGACTATTCGGGTATGAAACCTATTGATATAATACTTGTTTATTTCTGAGAATTTTATGATATATGACTTTATATGTCTATATGATGTTTTGTGTGTTATACATGTGGTCGTCGTGTTTAAATCCATATATTGGTGTCTCACCCTTACAAATATATAAGGTTTCTTCTGGTTTTGATGTTGTACTTTGGTACTCTAGTACAGATGGTGCAAAGGAGTTTTCCTAAGTCACTCGGAGACTTAGATCTAGATGTTTGAAGAAGCTTTTGATCGTGGGATGGCCATGGGGGTATTTCCAATAAATGTCTTGAAGAGCGACCAGCTAAGGAGTCTGGGTTGGGTTGTATATTTGAAAAGGGCAGTAAATGTGGTGTTATACATTAGTCTTTGCTTTAATTTTCTCTTTTTGAAAATAGAAACTTTTTTAGAGTAGTGGTATGTCATGGAGACTTTGTTATGAATGTGATTTTACTGTTTAGATGTATGCATCTTGGTTTTTTAGAGTTATCCACAAAAAAAATTATACCCCAGTTTTCTAACTTAAAAGAAAACAAATTCCCGAAAACAACTAGCAAATTACTTTTTAATTTATTTCTGCATGTGATTACAATGTAATGCCTGGGGGGGACGGGGGGGTTGTTACATTCACAGATAAATCATGCATCACAGAATATTATGCAATAATTTTAAACAAACGCCACAAACTACAACAATTAATTACATACACACGAAACAAATTATACACATAGTTATCGAACCTCCTCGGGTAAACTCCCCTTACCTCTTGAAGTTACAGTTTTCCTCTTTGAACTTTCTTCTCGAAAATTCTGATTCTTCACACAACTTCACACAACAACCAACAACTAATCCTTCACAACAAGTTAAACTATGAAACAAAATCTCCTCTAACCTATATACATAGGTTCGGCCAACATAGTTTATTTAGGCTAGAGATCTTTAAAATTTTCATGCTTTTGGATCTATGATCTTAAGGCATTAGAAAGACTAAAACAACTGCCATGAATCAAAAATTAAAACAAAAACCTCATAACACCAAGGATTAGGGTTTTCGGCCATGACAAATAAATTAGGCTAGGAATCTCAAAATTTCACATACTCTTAGATCCATGAACCTAGAGTAGTAGAGTTAAAGAAAATTATCATAAGTTGAAAATGAAGCAAAATCATCTAACCCATTTTATGGGTAGGATTCGACCATGACTAGTAAAAATGGCTAGGAATTTCTAAAATTCACATGCTCATGGATTAGTAATCCTTAAGCATTAGAGAGTACATAATCAATGATCATGACTTAAAATTGAAACAAAATCTCCTCCATCCTCAACATTAGGGTTTCGGCCTCTTAGAGAAAATTAGGAAAGAAAATTTTCTTTTTACACATGCTCATGAATGAAGATACTACGGATTGTAACACCCCGACTTTTCGCTACTTTCTAATATCGGAAATTATATAAATACGTTTATATTTTTATCTGAGACTTAGAAAATGATTTTGGGAAAACCAAAGTCATATTCATATTATCCTTATTTTTATAAGTATATGGAAAAATTTTGGGTTTAAAATTCAGACGGAAACCGGTCTGCGTTTTTATTGGCAGTGTAATTTTATACCAGCAGAAAACCCTAATTTGACCCCGAAACTGAAATTCATAATTTTTTTTATATTTTGTCCCTGAGGAATTCTACTTTCGAAATTTCTAATCAGAAATGAAAAATTATGTTTAATCGGATGAATTTTGGTAAAAGTTCAGACGAAAAATAGTCGGTGTTTTCACTAACAGTAAGATTTTAATGATCAGAAAACCTAATTTTGACTGGTGAACGAAATGGTTTATGTTTAAATCATGTTTCCAACGATTTTGGCTATTTTGAGAATTTTCGATTGAAAATCAGACAGAAACCCTAATCGGGTAATCGACGGAGCCGAGAACGGACGTGCAGAGACAAAATCCGACATTCAATGGATGGAGACAAGTGGTGACTCACAAGGGGTGAGTCATATAGGTGACTCACCTTAGTAATGATGACATTTTAGGGGATTTTACCATAATGTCCTTAAGGTTGGTTTTTAACTATAAAAATGCCATTGTACAAGTTTACCATTTTGTCCCTCAAAATTCATGCTTGGACCTTTTTGTCCCTAGTTGGCACGACCAAACTCCTACAAATGAGCCCATTCTCACTTCTATTTAAGGGCATCATCTTCTTCTTCATGAGAGCTTTCCTCCATTTTTACTTAAAATCTCTTAAGTTCCATAAGCTTGATTTGTGAAGCAACTTAGTGATTCCTTGCACTTTTTCCAATTCCAAGAGGTAATCCTTGATCCTCATCATCATTAAACACTATGTTCTTCATATATTTTCATGATTCAATGCCTTATTCAATTTTTTCAATTTCTAGATCTAGAACTTTGAAAAATCATAGTAAATCATTGAAATTTCCTAAAAATGTGAAACCAATTTCTATGATCCTATTATCCTCTCTATATTCAACATCCAAGAGTGTGTATAACAATAAATTTTCGTGCCTAGTTAACCTAAAGAGGCAGAACCTATGTCTTGGTGGGGGAGAAGGATTTTGTTCATTTTCTTTCCATGATCCAATCTTATAAGTTATGTAGGTAATGGATCTATGTTGTTTGAAAGGAATCAAGGTCTCCAAGCTAATTTAGTTGTCATGGCTGAAATTTAATTGTTTGAGGATTGGAAGATTTAATTTCAATCTTTGTACAATGATCATTGATTTAGGGTTTTAAGTAACTAGGAATCATTAATCCAAGAGTTTAGAAATTTTAGAGATTTCTAACCCCAAAGTCAGCCCTTGGCCAAAACCAACATGTAGGATTTTAGGCTCGATTTAGTTGTTTGTTTGTTGATTGAGTGTTATGTTTAATGAAGGATAAGCTAGATTATCGTGTACGTGTGTTGACGGTTTCCGGATTCACGACAAAGTTTTAAATCGGAAACTAAGTTCTTCGAGAGGTAAGAGGGGAATTCCTAAGGGATTTTCGGGTGGCTACATGCTATCTTTTGTTGGTCTATATTTTATCTGTGGTTGTGGTGTTTTTGTGTAATTTGTTTTAAGTTGTGTTATTTATATCTGTGTTTATTTATTTGCGGTTAAGTGTTTATTTGCAGTTAAATGTTATAATGTGGTGATGCATGATCTGTCTGGAAATAATTGTTATGATGTTGTTGATTGTGGTTTGAGAAGCCTGATAGTGGTTAGTGCACGATTAATTAAATGAGATAAAAGTTTTAAGAAGCTTCATGAGTAATATTTAGTATTTAATTGAGAGATATTGGAATATAATATGATTTAAACAATTATTGGAAAAAAATAAGAAATTTCAAAAAATTTATTATTTTAATGGTTTATTAGTGTAAAAGTAAACTGAGTCACACAGTAAGGACATAACCGTGAAATTATTTTTTTACTGCTAATTTTTTCGTAAGAAATTCCGTAATATTATAAAATTATATTTTATGAAATTAATCTGCGAAAATAACTTAATTATGATATTAGAAAATTATTTAAGTGGAAAAGCTAAGATTTGGCTTAAATGACTTTAAAAATGTTTAACGACGGTAATTTGGAAAAGTATCGACGGCAAGTGTTTCTAAAACGGCGGTACGTATTTTAAACTAAGTTTGAGCCTCAAGTGACTCTCTTTTTGAAACATGAAGTTTACAGAAAAGATTTTACTAACTAATGATTTTAAGAAAGAATTTTCCCTTTGAGATGATTTTCCAGAAACAAATTTTACGCAAACATGGTAGATAGTGAGTTTGAACCTAGTAATCGAGATGTAGGGGAAATAATGTTTTTGTGTCGAGTCCTAATTTCGGTGTAGTTTTGGACTGCATGTCCTAATTTTGGGGTAGTTTTGAACTGCGTGTCCTGTGGACTGCATGTCCTAATTTCGAGGTAGTTTTGGACTGCGTGTCCTAAGTTCGGGGTAAATAATATTATTCAAAGTGAATACTGTTTTCTATTACCACGAACCTAAGCCCGAGGCATCGGTTTAGGGGTTTCGTGATTGAGCACTCGGACTTGATGTCCTGTGTTATTAATAAAAGTGTTAAGATGTCTAAAACTATGGTTGGTCGGAAGGTTTTAAGCTCCGGCAAGGAAAGATTGAACACAAATAAAAGCGTCAAGAACAAAATGTTTTACATGCATTTTAGGCAGACATGCCTGTTTTTTTTTAATCATGATATCATGGCGATATTCATGAATCGACGTATCATTTTGCCCTGGTTGGACAATGAAAATCCATATTCGGTGATCACTGCTCCTTAAATTGGACAGTGTGCTATGGTAACCATATTCGGTGATCATTGTGCCTTGTGTTGGACAGTGTGCTATGGTTTTGGCTTTCATGCCTTTTGCCTGCATGGCTATTGAGTTTGATCAACTCACCTCGAGGTTGGGATATCTCATGAGATTAGGTATGAATTTATATTACGAATATGAAGTGTTCATGCATAGTTTTAAATGATGATGTTTGGGGTGTGAAACCCATGGATAAACTATTTGCCGTATTATGAGGGTTTATGTTGTTATAAACTGGTATATGTGTATATGTTTTCTTTTGTGTCACGCATGTAGTTATCACGTTAAATCCATATATTGGTTTCTCACTCTTGCATGTTCTATTTCTTGTTTCTCTACTTGCGTATATATGTATGTTCGAGTCCAGATGAACCGCTCAAGGAATATGACTTCTACAAGATGAAGAAGAAGGCTGTTTAGTTCAGAGCATGCTGATGCTGTTTACTACTTGTATAGTGTCTGTTAGTTCCGACCATAGGTTTGAGTTATATTATGTTTGGAAGAACCTATACTTAGTAAGTTCTTGTTGTGTAAACAATTATGATGCATTATAGAAGTGTGTTATATTTATATATCTCCATATTTGATGATGTTTACGTTGTGGTTGGATTGGTCGAAAAGAAAAGAAAAAGGAACAAATTTTATCACCGTTTTGAGGAAGATTAATAACTTAAGAAAAATATTATTTTTGAAAGCAACTAGCGAATTAAAGTTTTATTTTCTGCAACGAGTTAACCATGTAATGACCCAGGGATGGTGTTACAGGGATCATAACTAGTTCATAGCAATTGGAATCATATGAAAATGATTTTTCTATGATTTTCTAGGAATTTTCAAAGTTCTAGATCTAAGAATTGAAAAAGATGATCATGACCTTGAACCATGAAAATAATTGAAGAACATATAGCTTATTGATGATGAGGAACAAGGCTTACCTCTTGGAATTGAAAATTTTGTAAGAGATCAACAAGTTGCTTCACAAATCAAGCTTATGGAGTCTTAGAGTAAACAAGAACAAATGAGAAGATGATAGAAAGTATGAGTGACTTGGAGAAGAAGTTGGAGTCTTCTAGTTGCAACAATATATAGACAAGGGAGATGGGTTTGGGTTTGCACATAATGGGCTTGAAGAGTCCAAAATTAAACAATTGATTTCAAGCATGTAGATAACTTAAGACCAATTAAAGGCATAGTAAAGTTTAGAGTTCAAAACCTAACTTTCATGAGGATTAACATCATGGCCATGGCTTTGGGCCTCAAGGCCGCAACCCTTCATGGCTTGGAGTACAAGAAATGGCCCAATTTTAATTACAAATTGATGATTTAACTTAGAACCAAAATGAAATTAAAAGAAAGCTTAAGGACTAAAATGCAATTATCCTAAAATTGTCTTCACAACCATGCGCCTCATAAATGGTTTCACATGGATGACTCACTCTTGAGTAACATAAGCTTTATCCACTTATCGAGTGCCGAAAATCCCATATTTCAACTCCGTTGTTCCCCCGATTTAATATATCACCCAAATAATATATATTATTTCACTTTTTAAGTGAAAATTTCCAAAATAACCAAAGTCCTTCAAAAACTCATAAGAACCCTAAGTATTTCGTTCACGAGTCAAAATTAGGTTTTCGGATCAGTAAACTTTTACTGTCAGTGAAAACACAAACCGGGTTTCGTCTGAATTTTCTACCAAAATTTTAACCATAACTTTCTACAATAAAATATAATACAAATATGATTTTGGTTTATCCAAAATCATTTTCTAAGTCTTGGATAAAAAAATATAAACATATATTTGTTTATCGAGACAGAAAACAGCAGAAATCGGGGTGTTACAAGAGATATACCTTCGACTCATTCTCCGCAAACCCTTCTGGATGTTGCATGTAGATAGTCTCCTCTAGATTCCCATGTAGAAAAGCTATCTTGACATCCAATTTTTCCAGCTCAAGATCATATTGATTGAGAATTGACATTAAAATTCTTATGGAGCAATGTTTTACCACAGGTGAGAATATCTCATTGTAGTTAATCCCCTCCACTTGTGTAAAACCCTTCATCACGAGTCTTGCCTTTTACCTTGTCTTCTCAACTCTCAGAATACCTTCCTTTTTCTTGAAGATCCACTTGCATCCAACTACCCTCTTATTCTTGGGTAGATCTACAAGTGTCCAAGTCTGATTTTTGTTCAAAGATCCCATTTCCTCATTGATTGCTTGCAACCAATTTTGACCTTCCTTGTTTTCCATTGCCTCTTTGAAGTTCCTTGGTTCTGAGTCTTGAATCCCTTCAACCGCATTAAGAGCATAACATATAAGGTCTGCATACCCGAATCTCCTAGGAGGTACAATGTTCCTCCTAGTCCTACCTCTGGTCAACTGATAGTCAGATTCTGCAGTGGTTGTTGATTTACAACCTCTTGTGGTTGAGGACTCTCATCTCTAGTAGCATCATGATTCCCCAGGTTCGAACTTCCACAGCTTGTAGCCCTTCACGCCCTCTGGATAACCAATGAAAACACATTTCACTGCCTGAGTGTAATATCTAAAAGAAAATGCTTGATTAATTATTATTATTTTCCATCTTCAATTTCCTTGCTTTACACATTAGAATATTTTTGGGAAATGATTTCATGAGCTTAATATGAATATGAATATGAATATTTCTTTTCTTTAGATTATGAAAGTTAGTTAAATTAATAAGTTTGTATTAATAGAGATCCTTGGGAGGTAAAGCCCAAATACACTAGCCCATAATAGCTAAAATGACAAATCACTCTACCCTTATTTTCCTCTTGTTACACGGCTACACACACCACACACACACTCACTTTCATTTTCTCTTTCAAACTTCATCTTAATTCTTTAAACCACCAAAGTCTTCTTCTTCCTCCTTGCTCCAACAAATTAGTCCAGCCCTAACCATCATCATCCAAGGTTGATTTTCAAGCTCTAACATCATTTCCTTGTTAGCCTTAACCATCTAAACCTCTTTTGTTCATGTACTTCCTTCATTTGAGCTCTTCTTCCTCCATAGCCATGAAATTCGACCCACACTAGAGCTACACCATCCATTCATTATTTGGAAAAACCAACACCATATTCCCACTCCTCTACATCATCTAAGCCTATGTTATTTCACACAACTTTTCATTTGGAGCTCTCTAGCAAAAATGGGTATTCTGACCTAAGGACATCAAACCCTTAGTTCATCAGTTTCTTCATTTCAAGTTTCTTCCCTACAAAATCGTTGTCCTAAGGGGGGAGATTACAGCCATCAAGAGAAAGGAGAGACAACTCAAACACAAGCTTCATAACCTCTACACCACTTGTGAGTTTCCTTAGTTTAGTGCTTGGTAACCATAAATCCAAGCTTAGGAATTTTGATGCTTTCTTTTATTGTTTGATTTGGTACCTGCATGTTGATTATGTGAAGTAAAATGAGTGCATATTGATGATATAAATTATTTCAGTTGCGTGCATGTAATTTGTTTGTGAAAAGTCCCAAATGAAGTTACTGGTCAAAAACCCGTATAAGCATATGTGAAGTATTTTTCTTATAATTATTTCTATGAGGATTTGTTCGGTATGATTCTTGTTTTTTTTTTGAAAATAGACTCGAAATGCTACAATTTAGCCACTTATTTTGTTGTTTTACACTGAGTATTGATGAAGAAAACCCTGTTATAATTTGGAGTATTGTAACTGCCCTATTTTCTGGGTGCAGAAGCTGCCTTATTAAAACTGTAAGTTTTCGTAAACTGTATTCCAAAACTAAAATCTTATTTATAAATTAGACTTATTTAGCTTTCCAGGGAGTGGTCTTTTGCCTAAATCCGACTTCGTTTGGTATTTTAGTAAATTCATAGAAGTTGGCTGAAAACTGGAAATTTCTGCATGTGTTGTTGATGTTTTAGTTCATGTTAAACACTCGTATGAAGATAGTTTCGGCTGATTTAAAATGTTTTGTAGTGTAACAATAATACATAAAAGTAAACTATAGCTTGGCATCCAATATTGATAAGCATCCTCTATTCGGTTTATTTGATTTAGAATGGATGTCAAAGACATTTTTAAATGTCAAGTATAGAGTCCTTCCCGTTTGGAAGGCAATCACAGAAGTCCTTTCAGATTGAAAGGCAAGTATAGAAGTCCTTCCGGTTTGGAAAGGCAAGCAAGTAAGTACAAAGCAAGTGGGACGCCGCTTGTGGTCATAGACGTATATCCTGCCTTACAGTATAGAGCTAGTTCCTCTTAAGTACCTCGGTGCGTGGGGAACGGCGATGTTTTTTCACTGACAAAATTAAAACGGGATCTCCGAATGAGTGGTTCGCAAATATTTTGAATGACAAGATGATGCCAGGATTGAACCCAAAGCTAGTCCCTCTTAAATGCCATGGTGCATGGGGGCAGCAATGATGTTTATACCTGATGATATGTATAAGTTTAGTAATATATGTATATGTGTGGGACTGAGTGCTCTGTTTGCAGGGAATGCACTGAGATTTCATATCTCACCCCCTCACCCTTTTGTTTCAGGTTAATCCCTCCTAAGTTGGAGAACTGTGAAGTATCCCTGGAAATACTTGGCAGTTGTTCCAATGTAAGTTGTTTCTATTATTGAAGACGTTGCCGGATCGGAGTCGAGTGTCATATTGTCATTGTTTAGTCTCTAAGCATGGCTTTTTTGAAAATGTATGAGATGTTTAGCGAAAATCTAATTTCAGCGTATCTTATGTTTTGTATCTAGTAGTATCTCAATGTACTTTGGGGTATTACATTATGGTATCAGAGCAGTTCGATCCCATCGGACTGTGAGTATGAGTCTAGAAAGATCCGGCTTAGGGGTTTGTATGTCAGGTTCTGTGGGCTGATATTGTTCCACTTTCTTCATGTGAATTAATGAGGTAGGCCACCTCAGGTATTCGTGTGAAGAATGACGAAGAGTATTATCTCACAAGGATCAGTCTTTTGTACAAGTCATCTTTTGAAAATGTTTTAATTGTACACCCTTCATAAACCGGTTTTTAAACCCTTGAATTAGTTGAAGTTTGATGAACATAAATGTTGTTTTATAAGTTGAGCGGAGCAGTATCTGCCAGTAAATGTTTTTGACTGATACAAGTTAAAAGTTTTTTTTATGAATGTAGTTGTTATGGCACTTCTAAATGAATTGTAGTATTTTCAAAATACGAATATATCCATTTCAAAAGTTATTTTCAGAATGGTCAAATTCTTTTGTGCTTTCTACACTGGTCTTTAGGAGTTCAAATCTGACAAGCCTGGCAGTCTAGTAGTTACATTGGTCCTCAGGAGTTCAAATTTGACAAGCCTGGCAGTGTAACAACAGACAAGATAAGAAAAAGAAAACAAACACAAAATGAAACGCAAACCAATAAACCATGTGTTGTTGCTGTGTTGTGTAGACTTACAGTGTAGATCATATTGAATAAGTTATATTCTTTGTGTGATCAACGCACAAGTGTGAGAAAGTAATAATACAATTACATTCCCTATAATCTGAGTGTTTACCTTATGTGTGGAGTAATTGTTATGCCTGGATGTGATATGTGATGATAATTCAGATTACTTGAGTATGGAAATAAATGCTGGTAGCAATAATATAACCTTTGCATGCTTATGTGTTGTTGTTATGTCTTGCTATATGTTTTGGGAGTATCTACTATGATCTTTAAGTTTCTCCCTCTAGTCGGACACATTGGAACATTGCAAGCTCAGATGCTTGTAAAGAATAGGTGATTGTGTCTATTCCCAAATTCTTTTGTTGCACCCTGGTAACCTGAAGTTGTCAGGGTAAACGCAAGTGAAGTTATCTCTTATTATATGTTGTTGTTTTGAAAATAGAAAAGGAACTGGTTGCCTTGTTCGATGCATTCTTTTGATTGTAACCATGAAGGTCAACTGAGTATGATATGTAAATGTGAAAGAAGCATGCACTATCTTTTCAGTATAAAGCTAAGTAATTGTTGCTATCTGAGAAATTTAACCGAATGGATTAGCCTTGTATGTCTTAGACTTTTGAATTGTGTTTTGTTTAAGATGGTAGTAAAAATGGATAGACATGCACATTATTTTCTGTTTCTCTCGTTGAATCTAATAAGAGTGATTGTTGTTATAAAGTTTCATCCTTTGTGCAGTTTTTACTTGTTAGGTGGAATGCGGTAAAACCATGTACACTAAAAGTGAACAAATCTTTCCCTCTTATTCGGTTTTGTTTCATGTTTTAATTCTTTATTTTGCATGACCCTTTTATCAGCTAAATTGAATGTATAAGATGTTGTTAATTCCAATCTATATTTCAAAATGTTAAGTATAATTGATAAACTTCTTAAGCCTTTTATATATACTTGCATGTAACTGCTCTGTCCGGCAACAATATTCCTATAGTTAGGTAATAGTTGTTGTTTGTTTTTGGACTCTGATCGAATTATTCTCGGCCTGTTTGAAGCCGCATGAACAAAGTCTATAATTTAGCTTTTGTTTTTATTTACATAATCTAACCTATGGTTCATGTGATATACCTATTACAGCCTTGTACCCTAGGATTTTTCATATTATATATGAGCTACCACTAAGATCAAATATCTATCCATGTTTGTGTTTTCTCAACGCTTTCCTATTTTTACATTAAGTCAAACTGACTTCCATGCATGAGAGTCTTTTAATATTCCTTAGTGATGTCTTGGGGTGTGATAATTGATGCAAGATTGGGAAGGTTTAATTTGTTTGGTTGTACATGTAAATCATTTAAGATGCATTGTTGTATGTTCTTGGTTTCAAGTCAGAGAATCATCAATGACCCAAATTTATCATGTTCTTTAATAAGTTCAGGGATGTGGTTTAGTATATAGGTAAAGTAGAATCAAATTTCAAATAAACCTTGTTGAGGAGGATATTACATGCCATAGTTTGTAAATGGTAACGAGCTTGTTAATTACATGATTTATATTGTTAATGGAAAAGAATGAATGCATGCAAATACATGACTTGTACCTGATTAATTCTTTTTAATATTATTTAAGATGACCGCATGATGCTTGTTTGTTCTTGAACTAGTTGATGAGTTCATAAGACTTTTATTTTGAGAATGTGAACCTCATAAGATGTTTGGGACATCTAATTAAATCAGATTAGCAGTTGTGTAGTATGTTGTAATGTGGTGTCGGTTGACTCATTATTTATTATAACATTCCTTTGAACTATTTTGTTACCTGTTTTGAAAAGTGAAATTGTTCTAGGCTTCAAGATTTGTAAATGGATCCTTGCATGTTTTAACTGCATAGTGGTTATGTTATTGATTGCATGTTCACTAGTAGTATCTTTTATGGTACCCGAGTAGCATTGCACAATTCCTTTTGTTTTAAACTTGACAGACTGTGTTAGCATTGATGAGACTAGCAACCATAGTCCAGCATGTTATCGACTGTCTTTGGTTTAGTTGAAAGTAAAAAAATAATAATAAATAAATAAATAATTTTGATGTTTAATGCAAATTGAATCATAGTATATGTGATATCAAGTTTGAGACAAGGGCACATAGGTTTGGGTTAGTAGAGTTGAAGCCCATATCGGTAGTTACGTTTTGTAGTTCTAGTTTCGTATTCAAAGAGCAGGGACTTCAGGACTTTAGAAATCAGAGTCCGCAGCAGAAGCTAAATGAGTTTAAGACTCAGCTTAACTTTCAAAACTATGCTGGTTCAAGTGGTTGACCACAGTCTGAAACCCGAAAGCTTAGTAGCTACTAGATGAAGGATCTTGTAGAAACCATCCTAGGAACCTAACTGGAAATTGAATTAGTTGTGTTTTCAATTATCACTTGCATGCTTTTAAATGTCATGAGGTGGGAAGTTTGCTAAGGCAACGATTGTTATTGTTTGATAAATCATTGCTAATGCATTTCTCTCAGGTACGTTTTACTAAATTTTGAGGACAAAATTTCTTTAAGGAGGAGAGTAATGTAATATCTAAAAAAAATGCTTGATTAATTATTATTATTTTTCCATCTTCAATTTCCTTGCTTTACACATTAGAATATTTTTGGGAAATGATTTCATGAGCTTAATATGAATATGAATATTTCTTTTCTTTAGATTATGAATATTTCTTTTCTTTGTATTAATAGAGATCCTTGGGAGATAAAGCCCAAATACACTAGCCCATAATAGCTAAAATGACAAATCACTCTACCCTTATTTTCCTCTCATTACACGGCTACACACACCACACACACACTCACTTTCATTTTCTCTTTCAAACTTCATCTTCTTTAAACCGCCAAAGTCTTCTTCTTCCTCCTTGCTCCAACAAATTCGTCCAGCCCTAACCATCATCATCCAAGGTTGATTTTCAAGCTCTAACATCATTTCCTTGTTAGCATTAACCATCTAAACCTCTTTTGTTCATGTACTTCCTTCATTTGAGCTCTTCTTCCTCCATAGTCATGAAATTCGACCCACACTAGAGCTACACCATCCATTCATTATTTGGAAAAACCAACACCATATTCCCACTCCTCTACATCATCTAAGCTTATGTTATTCTCACACAATTTTTTGATTTGGTACCTGCATGTTGATTATGTGAAGTAAAATGAGTGCATATTGATGATATAAATTATTTCAATTGCATGCATGTAATTTGATTGTGAAAAGTCCCAAATGAAGTTACTGGTGAGAAACCCGTATAAACATATGTGAAGTATTTTTCTTATAATTATTTCTATGGGGCATTGTTCGGTATGATTCTTGTTTTTTTTTTTTTTTTGAAAATAGACTCGAAATTATACAATTTAGGCACTTATTTTGCTGTTTTACAATGAGTATTGATGAAGAAAAACCTGTTATAATTTGGAGTATTGTAACTGCCCTGTTTTCTGGGTGCAGAAGCTTGCTTATTAAAACTGTAAGTTTTCGTAAACTGTATTCCAAAACTAAAATCTTATTTATAAATTAGACTTATTTAGCTTTCCAGGGAGTGGTCTTTTGCCTAAATCCGACTTCGTTTGGTATTTTAGTAAATTCATAGAAGTTGGCTGAAAACTGGAAATTTCTGCAGGTGTTGTTGATGTTTTAGTTCATGTTAAACACTTGTATGAAGATAGTTTCGGCTGATTTAAAATGTTTTGTAGTGTAACAATAATACATAAAAGTAAACTATAGCTTGGCATCCAATATTGATAAGCATCCTATATTCGGTTTATTCGATTTAGAATGGATGTCAAAGACATTTTTAAATGTCAAGTATAGAGTCCTTCCCATTTGGAAGGCAATCACAGAAGTCCTTTCAGATTGAAAGGCAAGTATAGAAGTCCTTCCGGTTAGGAAAGGCAAGCAAGTAAGTGCAAAGCAAGTGGGACGCCGCTTGTGGTCATAGACGTATATCCTGCCTTACAGTATAGAGCTAGTTCCTGTTAAGTACCTCGGTGCACGGGGAACAGCGACGTTTTTTCACTGACAAAATTAAAATGGGATGTCCGAATGAGTGGTTCGCAAATATTTGGAATGACATAATGATGCCAGGATTGAACCCAAACCTAGTCCCTCTTAAGTACCATGGTGCGTGGGGGGCAGCAATGATGTTTATACCTAATGATATGTATAAGTTTAGTAATATATGTATATGTGTGGGACTGAGTGCTCTGTTTGCAGGGAATTCACTGAGATTTCATATCTCACCCCCTCACCCTTTTGTTTCAGGTTAATCCCTCATATGTTGGAGAAGTGTGAAGTATCCCTAGAAATACTTGGCAGTTGTTCCAATGTAAGCTGTTTCTGTTATTGAAGACGTTGCCGGATCGGAGTCAAGTGTCATATTGTCATTGTTTAGTCTCTAAGTATGACTTTTTTGAAAATGTATGAGATGTTTAGAGAAAATATAATTTCAGTGTATCTTATGTTTTGTATCTAGTAGTATCTCAATGTACTTTGGGGTATTACACCGAGCTTCAAGTTTGTCTTGCCTAACATTAGAAAACGCTAGATCCCCAAATATCCTAGAGTAGTCAACCGGTTAACCACTCCACACTTCCATAGCTGTCTTGAAGTCTATAGCTGGAGATGGGGATATCTGTTAATCAAATAGAGTGTTGTACTCACAGCCTCTCCCCAGAAGCTCTTGGGCAACCCTGTTTCGAAAAGCATGCATCTCACATGCTCCAGAATAGTCCTATTTATCCTCCCGGCTAGTCCATTCTGCTGAGGTGTCCGTGCTATAGTTTTATGCCTCTTAATGCCTTGTTTCCTACAAAACTCATTAAAATGCTCTAAAACAAACTCCATTCAATTTTAAGTCCTTAAAACTTTCAGTTTAGTTCCCAATTGATTCTCTACAAGAGTGTGCCATTCCTTAAACTTTTTAAACGTTTCAGATTTATTTTTCAAAATATAAATCCACACTCTTATAGAAAAATCATCAATAATGGTGAGAAAATAGGAACCACCTCCATGAGTTTTCAATCTTGAAGGACCCTAAAAATTCGAGTGAACATACTCAAAAGTTCTACTAGAAACATGTATACCCGAACAAAATTTAACTATATGTGATTTACCTAGTATGCAATGATCACAAAATTCCAGCTTATCCAATTTATGACCATTTAACAAGTTTTGTTTACTTAGCTCAACTAAACCTTTTTCACTAACATGCCCTAGTCTCAAGTTCCATAACATATTTTTATCATGTAGAGTTTCGCTAGCAATGATGCATGAGCAATAACAGTAGAACCATCAAGAATATACAATCCAATCCTCTTAGTTCCCTTAGCAACTATTAATGAACCATTAGAAATCTTTATCATGCCATGTTCAATTTTAGTGGAATATCCTAGAACATCAAATATACTTATAGAGAACTTACCTCACATCTTGCAAAAAGATTTCACGGTTATCGTACATTTTCAGCTGGATAGTACCCATACCTTGCACTTTGCACGATTTGTTGTTGCCTATAAGCACCACTCTGCCTTCTTTGAGCTCCAAAGTCTTGACATAGTCTTTCTAAGGAAACATATGATATGTACATCTGGAATCCAGAACCCAATTCCTCTGCGTTTCCGAGGTAGATGCTACCAACACTCCCGCACTCTCATAGCCATCTGAAACAACTGCTACATCCGCTGAGTCATGGGACTTTCATGACTCCTTGCCCTTATTGTCAGGACAATCCTTCTTCCAATGACCTGTCTTACCAAGACTGGGACACTTGGACTTCAACTTCGACTTGGGCTTCTTCCCCTTCGATCCTTTCTTCTCATTTCTGCCCTTTGAGACATTCAAGCCCTCGCCATTATATTCGGATCTAAGCTCCTGTTGTTTTTAAAGCTGTTTGGTTCTAACCGAAGTTTGAACCTCATCTATAGTAATGGTTTGGTCCTTGCCATAAAGTATAGAATCTTAATAATTCTCAAAAGACTTTGGTAGAGAATTTATTAAGAGCAAATCCTTGTCCTCATCATCAAGTTTCACCTCAATGTTCTCCAAATCATCAAGAATCTTGTTGAACTCGGCGAGTTGCTCCGATATCGTTCTTGATTCGACCATCTTGAAAGAGTATAATTGCTATTTCAACAATAGCCTATTTGCTTGAGACTTAGTCATGTACAAGGACTCCAATTAGATCCACATTGCCGCAACTGTCTTCTCCCTTGCAACCTCCCTTAGTGCCTTATCACCAATACACAATATGATAGCACTGCTTGCCTTGTCTATCATATCTTCCTTATCCTTTTCAGAAAGCGTGGAGGACATTTTCGTCTCACCATTCAATGCGTCTGCACATCCCAGCTGTATCAAGATTGCTTCCATCTTGATTCTCCATAATTGGAAATCGCTATTCCCGACAAATTTCTCAATGTTGTATTTGGTACTCGTGGTTCAGCCTCTTCGTTCTTCCTATGATTCCCACAGACGGCACCACTTGTTGGTTCCAAGACTCATATTGAAGCCACAAAGTCCTTAAACACAAACAAATACACACAGAAAACAACAGCCACACAGGAAATACACCAAACACTTGGTAGGCACAGAAAATTTCAGAAACTAACAAGTAAAGAAAGGGATAGAAGAATGCACACACAGGATTTAGCGTGGTTCGATCAATGTGATCTACATCCACGAGAGAGAGCAGCACCACTAACAATCAAATATCACAGTTTTACAATAGAGAACTCCTCTAGATTTGTCACTCCCATGTTCACAAGAACATGAACAAACCCCAAGTTTATCTCTCTATTTTCACACAAACCCTATATCAATATTCTCACTTAATTTTCTCTCAATCTCAATGAATCAATTACAATGAATATCACTCTTCAGTGTTCTAGACGAAATTAGAGCTCCAATAAATCCTTGAATCTTACACTCAAATCACAAACTAATCTACTGTAGAAACTGAACATAACATCTTTTGTAATCGTGTCATAGTCGATTATTTAAGTGCCATAATCGATTATGCCTTCACTAACTGCACTTCCGCATTTCTGGAATTTCCCTTAATCAATTATGCTAATCGATTACACCTTATCTGCCTATTCTGGAAATCCACATAATCGATTATAGCTCCTCTATTAGTTCTGGAAAACCACATAATCAATTCTGCTAATCGATTATGCCTCCTCTGTCCGAGTCCCACATAATCAATTATGCTAATCGATTAAAAAATTAAATATTATTTTGTCAAAAATATTTAAATATTAAATTGAATAAAGACACTCAAATAGTCAAATATAACCAAAGTTAATAAGTAATTGGATTTTTAAATAATTACAAAATTAAAAATAAGGTTAATTCTTACTTTATAAATTTTCCAGAAAAAATGGATTATGGATTTAAATAACTCCTAAAATTCATCATAATGATAACATTTCAATTAATTTTCAAATTGAATTATTTATTCTGAATATCCTAAAAATAATAATTTAATTTTGTAGTTATTTTAGTCGTTACTAATAATATGTAAATATGAAAAATAATAAGGATAAATTATTAATTTAAACAAACTAAAACTAAATCCACATTATGTCCAATAAAATCTGGTCCAAGTTAAGTGAATTATTTTATTAGAAAATATTTTAAATATAAAAAAGTTAAATTGAAATTTCTTCAAAAGAAAATTAATTACAATTTCATAAAATTTTCAAAGAAAATTTAGATTATGAATGTAATACCCAAAGTACATTGAGATACTACTATATACAAAACATAAGATACACTGAAATTAGTTTTTCGCTAAACATCTCATACATTTTCAAAATCATACTTAGAGACTAAACAATGACAATATGACACTTGACTCCGATCCGGCAACGTCTTCAATAACAGAAATAGCTTACATTGGAACAACTGCCAAGTATTTCCGGGGATACTTCACAGTTCTCCAACATATGAGGGATTAACTTGAAACAAAAGGGTGAGGGGGTGAGATATGAAATCTTAGTGAATTTCCTGCAAACAGAGCACTCAGTCCCACACATATACATATATTAGTAAACTTATACATATCATCAGGTATAAACATCATTGCTGCCCCCCACGCACCAAGGTACTTAAGAGGGACTAGCATTGGGTTTAATCCTGGTATCATCATGTCATTCAAAATATTTGTGAACCAATCATTTGGACATCCCTTTTAATTTTGTCAATGAAAAACGTCGCTGTTCCCCACCGAGGTACTTAAGAGGAACTAGCTCTATACTGTAAGGCAGGACATACGTCTATGACCACAAGCGGCGTCCCACTTGCTTTGCACTTACTTGCTTGCTTTACAAACTGAAAGGACTCTGTGATTGCCTTCCAAACGGGAAGGACTCTATACTTGCCTTCCAAACTGAAGGACTTCTGTACTTGACATCTGAAATGTCATTGATAACCATTCTAATTCGATTCAAAAGTAGAATTAGCATGGTTACTACCTTCGGATGCCAAATGGTGTTTCACATTCATTTCTTCATAATATTAAATAACTTAACTCACATATCAATTTATAGCTTAAAAACTAATGACCTAAAGCAAAACTTATAAATCATTCACATGAACAATATATATATAATCTCTCAATCAAGTATTCAACAAGGGATAATGCATCAACAACATAAGCAGAATTTCAGCAGTTTTCAGTTAACTTCTATGATTTTATTAAAATACGAAACGTAGTCGGATTTGGACAATAGCCCCTCTATGCAAAGCTAAACAAGTGTAGTTTATGAATAAAATTTTACTCTTGGAGAAAATCCTTCCAAAAATTACAGTTTTGATAGGAAAGCCTCTGCACTAAGAAAACAGGACAGCTGCAATACCCTAATTTGTAACAGGTTTTTATCCATATTGACTCAATGAAAAACAGAAAAAACAGTGTCTAAAGTGTAGTATTTCGAGTCCACTTTCTAACAAAATAATAATCATACCAAAACAGAGCACTATAGAAATAGTTACAAATAAAATATTACACATATGTTTATACGGGTTTGTCAGATCAGCTGCTTCTTTTAGGATGTTTAACAAACAAAATACATGCATGTAAATTGAATATTCTACATTACAATTCTGAATTCATTTAAAACCATATAATCAACATACAATTCTGAAATCAAACAATAAAATCAAATTTAAAATTCCTAAGCTTGGATTTATGGTTACCAAGCACTAACTAAGGAAACTCACTTGACCAAGTAGTGGATTTGGGATTGTTTGTGTGAATCTCCCTTTTTGGTTGAACCCTAATTTTCTATCCTTCTTCTTCTCTTCCATTTCTTTCTCTTGGTTCTGCAAGCTTGCTCTAGGATCTCCAACCCCCATCTTCTTCTCATGGCTATATCCCTTGATCTCTCTTCTACATTCTTCTTTCTTCTTCTTCTTCCTCTCCCTTCTCTTTCTTTCTCTTTTACTTTCTTTTTCTTCTATCTGACGTTATCCCCCTTCTATTTTTTTTCTGATTATTTTTATCTTTTATTTAATAAAACTTAAAAATCAAGTCACTATCTACACCTCTTCAACTACTAAATGCACCCATACCTTAATTCTAAACATTTCTTCCTTGACAAATCTAAAACATTTATTATTAGCTACCCTTAGAACACTTCTCCCTTAAAGATAGGCTCCTTCTATTTATTGGGTAACACTATTTAGCCAAAGAAGGAAATTTGGGATGTTACATTACTCTCCTCCTTTTAAATAACTTTGCCCTCAAAATTTCTCTACTCATTAACGCTTAATCATCCTGCTTATAATGCAAGATCACCATCCTACTTCCACTACGAACTCTGATCAACACAAGTCTAAGTGGTTTCGATGACAAGCCAAGATCCTTAACTATATGGTTATCACTGCTATGAGGTTCGCTAGGGTCCGGTTATCATGCATGATAGATATCCCAATCAATAGCATGCGGACATAAACTTTATGACAATAATAATGATAAAACTATAGCATACAATCATATTCATATAGTAGTAGTACTTATTATACCAATCTTTTTAGATTTCTCTAATTTAGAAAAACATATCAAACACATATATGGTTATGTACATAAAGATGTGACACGTAGGGAATAACTGATTGGTACCTATTCATGTGCACAATCTAATAATTGATGCATGCCAATGATTCTTATCAATCATCCATATTGAACATGATCAAGAAATGACATACACAATGCTATGGTAGTACATCAAGATATGGACATGTTCTAAGCACAAGTCCACCCCTAGCATCCCATTATACCAGAGATAGAGCAAAAATATCGCTTTAAATTCGTCAAATATCCTTTTCAGTGAATATATAAATTTAACTTGAAAAGCTTTTTCTAAAACTCGGTTATAAGAAAACCTTTACTAGAATTATTCGGTGTTGAACACAACATTCATATTTGAGTAAACCATTCTTTGAAAAGCATAGTTTATCTAGTTTATGAATATAATTAAAATTAGTCCTTCAATTTGTACATCTCAACAAATGAAGATACTAGTGAACATGCAATCAAAAACATACCCACTATGTAGTTACAACATGCAAGGATCCATTTACAAATCTGGCCTAGAACAATTTCTCTTTTCAAAACAGGTAACAAAACAGTTCAAAGTAATGTTATAATAAATAGTGAGTCAACTGACACCACATTACATCATACTACACAACTGCTAATTTGATTTAATTAGATGTCCCAAACATCTTATGAGGTTCACATTCTCAAAATAAAAGTCTTATGAACTCATCAACAACTCATCAACTAGTTCAAGAACAAACAAGCCTCGTGCGGTCCTCTTAAATAATATTAAAAGAATCAATCAGGTACAAGTCATGTATTTGCATGCATTCATTCTTTTCCATTAACAAAATAAATCAAGTAATTAACAAGCTCGTTACCATTTACAAACTATGGCATGTGATATCCTCCTCAACAAGGTTTATCTGAAATTTGATTCTACTTTACCTATATACTAAACCATTTCCCTGAACTTATTAAAGAACATGATAAATTTGGCCCATTGATGATTCTCTGACTTGAAACCAAGAACATACAACAATGCATCTTAAATGATTTACATGTACAACCAAACAAATTAAACCTTCCCAATCTTGCACCAATTATCACACCCCAAGACATCACTAAGGAATATTAAAAGATTCTCATGCATGGAAGTCAGTTTGACTTAATGTAAAAAAATAGGAAAGCGTTAAGAAAATACAAACATGGATAGATATTTGATCTTAGTGGTAGCTCATATATAATATGAAAAATCCTAGGGTACAAGGCCATAATAGTTATATCACATGCACCATAGGTTAGATTATGTAAAGAAAAACAAAAGCTAAATTATAGACTTTTTTCACTTTTAGTGTACATGGTTTTGCCGCATTCCACCTAACAAGTCAGAACCGCACAAAGGATGAAACTTTTTAACAACAATCAATTTTATTACATTCAACGAGAGAAACAGAAAATAATGTGCATGTCTATCCATTTTTACAACCATCTAAAACAAAACACAATTCAAGTCTAAGACATACAAGGCTTATCCATTCGGTTAAATTTCTCAGATAGTAACAATTACCTAGCTTTATACTGAAAAGATAGTGCATGCTTCTTTCACATTTACATATCATATTCAATGGACCTTCATGGTTACAATAAGAAGAATGCATCGAACAAAGCGACCAGTTCTCTTTCTATTCCAAAAACAACAACATATGATAAGAGATAACTTAACATACGATTATCCTGGCAACCTCAGGTTACCATGGTGCAACAAAAGAACCTGGGAATAGACACGAGCACCCATAACATCTCTAGCAGATGTACATTCACTTTGGTTCTCTTAATAAAATACCAAACAAAGTTAGATTTGAGTAAATAACCAATATTTGGAAGTAGTAGGTTGTCTAGTTTTCATACATATATATGGTTTTCCAGAATATAATTTGTACAAAAGGATATAACTGAAAGAAGATACAAGGTCAAGCTAAAAGTATGGTTTTGACAATCAGAAAACTGTAACTTTGGAAATTAATTCAGTGGGTCATAATTCAACAAAATCATGCAAATGATATGTTTAAATGGAAGTCCCGAAAGTCTAGTTTTTTAAAACTATGACCAGATTTTAGAAATCGGATTTGTACATAAGGTTTTGACTGAAAGAAGACACGGAGATCAAAACAGGACAACAAACTGTCTTCCAACTTATGATACTTTTTAAATTATCGATACCCAGTCAAATTCCATGAGATTTGTGCACAAAACTGAAGGAAAATGAGTCTAGCTTCCAAAAAACAATAATCATTTAAAAAAGATTTCTATGGAAAGAGCTATGAACAAAATATCGGTTCTATGTCTATACAGGTCTTGAGGACAACACCTCACTTCTTCAATTTCAACATTATATCCATAAATCTACTCACCCCAACAATTATCCATTACTCAAACCCATCAGGCCATACTTAAATCACAACCAACAAGTAAGAAATTAAAGAAACCAAGTTTCAAGCTCAGATTAAATCTATAACTATACTTTTTACCGACATTTTGGTTTAAAACTATTACTTGGGTATTTTGCGTTTTTGGGTAAATTTGAGATATACTATTTCAATGAACTTTATATGCAACATATAAGCCTAATTTGGTGGTATAAAACTGTGTGAAAAGGACTCGTTCGAAGACTGCATAAGGTTTTAGATATACCTCTTTCTAGGCTTAGACTAGCTTTGTTTTGGAACTTTAGGGGTAAATCTGAATTATCATCTGATATCACACTCAGGCATAACAATTAAACCACACAAAAGTAAACACTCAGATTATAGGGAATGTAATTATATTATTACTTTCTTACACTTGCGTATCAATCACAAGGAAAGAGTATAACTGTTTCAATATGATCTACACTGCAAGTCTACACAACACAGTAACAACACATGATTCATTGGTTTACATTTCATTTTCTTTTCCTTATCTTATCTGTTGTTACACTGTCAGGCTTGTCAAATTTGAACTCCTGAAGACGAGTGTAGAAAGCATAAAAGAATTTGATCATTCTGAAAATAACTTCTGAAATTGATATATTCGTATTTTGAAAATACAAGAATTCATTTAGAATCGCAATAACATCGACATTCATAAAAAAAAACTTTTAATTTGTATCAAACAAAAACATTTACTGGAAGATACTGCTCCACTCAACTTATAAAACAACAATTATGTTCATCAAACTTTAACTAATTCAAGGGTTTGAAAACCCGTTTATGAAGGGTGTACAACTAAAACATTTTCAAAAGATGGCTTGTACAAAAGACTTGTCCTTGTGGGATAATACTCTTCGTTATTCTTCACGCGAATACCTGAGGTGGCCTACCTCATTAATTCACATGAAGAAAGTGGAATAATATCAGCCCACAGAACCTGACATACAAACCCCTAAGCCGTATCGTTCTAGACTCATACTCATAGTCCGATGGGATCAAACTGCTCTGATACCATAATGTAATACCCCAAAGTATATTGAGATACTACTAGATACAAAACATAAGATACACTGAAATTAGATTTTCGCTAAACATCTCTTACAATTTCAAAATCATACTTAGAGACTAAACAATGACAATATGACACTTGACTCCGATCCGGCAATGTCTTCAATAACAGAAATAGCTTACATTGGAACAACTGCCAAGTATTTCTGGGGATACTTCACAATTCTCCAACATAGGAGGGATTAACCTGAAACAAAAGGGTGAGGGGGTGAGATATGAAATCTCAGTGAATTCCCTGCAAACAGAGCACTCAGTCCCACACATATACATATATTAGTAAACTTATACAAATCATCAGGCATAAACATCATTACAGACCCCCACGAACCAAGGTACTTAAGAGGGACTAGCTTTGGGTTTAATCCTGGTATCATCATGTCATTCAAAATATTTGTGAACCACTCGTTTGGACATCCATATTAATTTTGCCAGTGAAAAACGTCACTGTTCCCCATGCACCGAGGTACTTAAGAGGAACTAGCTCTATACTGTAAGGCAGGACATACGTCTATGACCACAAGCGGCATACCACTTGCTTTGCACTTGCTTGCTTGCCTTTCAAACTGAAAGGACTCTATGATTTCCTTCCAAACGGGAAGGACTCTATACTTGCCTTCCAAACTGAAGGACTTCTGTACTTGACATCTGAAATGTCATTGATAACCATTCTAATTCAATTCAAGAGTAGAATTAGAATGGTTACTACCTTTGGATGCCAAATGTTGTTTCACATTCATTTCTTCATAATATTAAATAACTTAACTCACATATCAATTTATAGCTTAAAAACTAATGACCTAAAGCAAAACTCATAAACCATTCACATGAACAATATATATATAATCTCTCAATCAAGTATTCAACAAGGGATAATGCATCAACAACATAAGCAGAATTTCAATAGTTTTCAGTTAATTTCTATGATTTTATTAAAATATGAAACGAAGTCGGATTTGGACAAAAGACCCCTCTATGGAAAGCTAAACAAGTCTAGTTTATGAATAAAAGTTTACACATATGTCTATACTGGTTTGTCAGATCAGCAGCTTCTTTTAGGACTTTTAACAAACATAATACATCCATGTAAATTGAATATTCTACATCACAATTCTGCATTCATTTAAAACCTTATAATCAACATGCAATTTTGAAATCAAACAATAAAATCAAATTTAAAATTCCTAAGCTTGGATTTATGGTTCCCATGCACTAACTAAGGAAACTCACTTGACCAAGTAGTGGATTTGGGGTTGTTTGTTTGAATCTCCCTTTTTGGTTGAACCCTAATTTTCTCTCCTTCTTCTTCTCTTCCATTTCTTTCTCTTTGTTCTGCAAGCTTGCTCTAGGATCTCCAACCCCCATCTTCTTCTCATGGCTATATCCCTTGATCTCTCTTCTCCATTATTCTTTCTTCTTCTTCTTCTTCCTCTCCATTCTCTTTCTTTCTCTTTTCCTTTCTTTTTCTGCTATCTGACGTTCTCCCCCTTCTTTTATCCCCTTCTCTTCTTTTTTTTTATTAGTTTTATCTTTTATTTAATAAAAGTTAAAACTCAAGTCACTATCTACACCTCTTCAACTACTAAATGCACCCCTACCTTAATTCTAAACATTTCTTCCTTAACAAATCTAAAACATTTATTATTAGCTACCCTTACAACACTTCTCCCTTAAAGATATGCTCCTTCTATTTATTGGGTAATACTATTTAGCCAAAGAAGGAAATTTGGGATGTTACAATGAATAAAATAATTCCCAAAATTCATTATAAAGATAAGATTTTTAATAGATTTTAAAATTTAAAATCTATATTTAGAATATTCTAATATAATAAGATCCATTTTATTTAAATAATTTATTTATTTACTTATTGTTTTAATTAATAAGGATAAAATTATAAATCTAAGAAATTCAAACTAACATAAAATTAAATCCGCTCTGATAAAAGTTAAGTGGATTCCAAATTGTAAAACTTAAAAAGGATAAAATCAAATCAATTCCTATTTTAGAAGCTTTCCAATGAACTTTTTAATTATAAATCAAAATAATACCTAAAATTAATTTTAAAAATACGATTTCATGTAATTTTAAACAAATTTATATATTTAGAATATCATAAAAATAATAATATTCATTTTGCTAAAGTAATTTACTTTGTCGTCTTAACTTAGAAAACGTAAATATATAGGAAAATTATTAAGGACAAAATATAAATATTAATTAAATAATTAAAACTAAACCCAAATATAATCCACTCACATTTAATCTAAGCTAAGTGCATTTTTAAAAATATACACTTTAAATGTAAATATTTTCAAAATCAAGTTAATTCTTATTTTATAAACTTTCAAAGAAACCATAATAATAAAAATAATTACTAAAATTCATTATAATGATAAGATCTAAATTAATAGTAAATTTTAATTATATATTAGAATTACCCAAAAATAATAAGATTCTTTTGGTTTAAGTATTTACTTAGAATATATAAATGAGTACCCAAACAAATTGGTCCGCACCTATATAAAGCGTAAACTTACGGGATTTCTCAAACAAATTGTCGGATATCTCGACCCAAAAAAATATTGTAGCTTTGCAAAAAGTAATTATGTCATGAAAAATGATTGACGACAAAGATGTCGATGAAGACAATGATGGAGATCATATTCTCATAGAAACAAGCATAAATCGTGTAAATCAAATCAATGAAACACCAAAGGTATGACAACGTTACTAAATTATCATTTAAATTTATTAAAATCTTTTATTTTTGGCTTGAAAATATGTATATATATATATATATATATATATATATATATATATATTAGTTTTCATTTATCATTGAATGGTTGGTTCAAATTTGATTTTTCTGAAAGTAAAGGATTTAAATATATAATCATAATCAATTTCAATTTTATCAGTGTCTATTTTCAATGTTCTTGTTGATTGATTTACAGTTAGAAATCTTCAATGAAAATATATTTCCTTAGGTCAATTTTTCAGTAGTAAGCTTTTTTCTTTAAAAAAAATATTTTTCTTTTTTCAAATTTTTATCTTTTTTAAAAAAGTATCTTTGTTTTAACTTTGATCCTAACTTTATTACTTATGCTAACATCAAGTGATATAGATCTAATCTAAATTAAATTTCAATGTTAACTCCAAAGGGTTAGTTTAACATCTAGGCCGAGAAAGCAACGAAGGAGCCCGAGCCCAAGCCCAAAAAGCCCGCTGCTAGCAAATCGCGGAACCTGCCGACTCGACTAATCCTCCTATGGTTCGAGCCAGTACGCCATTGCAAAGTTCAGATGAAATTAAGGGAAAGCCCGTATGCCATTTCCAACTTTCCAGGTTTCATTTCTTAAATATTTCCCTTCCCTTTATTCACTGGTTGCAATATGAAGTTATGTGGCTTCATCTGATCTGATTTATATCTCTTTTTATTTTATGATACTAGTATTTGAATCTACTTATTACAAGCTTCCATGTCATTAATTTATCAATACTAATCCACTCTAATTAACTCTAATTAAAGTCTCAATGACTTGCTTGGTTGCTTGCATGTGAAAGAGTTTCAAGAAAATACTACTACTATTATTATTAAGTCTGTAAATATCTCATATTTGTCTGGCTTAATTTAAGTGATTCACTTTAATGGTTTTTGATTCTCTGCATTTGTTATTTCCACACGTTCACGTATTTATTGATATAGACCACTAGATGCATTTGAGTGTGTATTAAAAAAAAAAAACAAGATCGTTCCAATGTATAGTTGATAGTTTCTCTCATCTAAATTTGCACTCTTGTTTCTTTGATTTTTAGTATCCCTGGAAGAGGCAATGACATCTCGGATAAAACGAAAGAGGAGAAGTTTGTTAGAGTAAAGAGAAGAGTCACAGGGGTATTCCCACATCCTTGTCTTCAAAGTCTTCTGATCCTAATAGATTAGAAACCAGGGTCATGTTGAAGATGAAAATAATTTGGGTGTGTGCAGCTCCATACTGTTTTTGACCAAATCAAAAGAATAAAATGGATGCTGCAACGTAATTCATAGATTCCAAGTCTTCTTGGCCAGGATTGAAATGCAGGGACATACATATCTGGCTATGGAGATACCTCTATGGTTCTCAAGTCAAATTGCAGGTTACCATTGCATCAAACTAGCTAGTATCACATTGACCTTGGAACCTCAACTTCTTCTAGTTAAACCCTACCCATATGTTAATGTGGCCTTCTTTGGATCAAATGATTGGGTTTTGATCATCAGTGATTTTCATATCCATCAGAATACATTTAACCTGATATGGTATCTTTTTTCTGAAATTTAAGCTATCCATGTTTATTCATGCAACCTTTGGTACTTATATTAGTTATATGAAGTAGATGAAAAAAAAACCAGTTTTGTTGGAATAGATGTATCATGTATGATGTATCTATCTATATGATAGAACCAAGAGGAGGGGTGAATTGGGCTTCAATTAATAGAAAAAATAGAAATTAAAACTTATGCATATATATGTGTGTGTGTGTCAGGGTTATAATGGTTTCTTTCTCTTAAAGACATCCAGAAAATTCTATTTCAGCCAAAAATAGAGTAACCAGAGCCAAGGACGACTCCTCAATGCTACCCACGGTCTCTTTTTCTGCAAAAACAAGAGACTAAATCTCACTTTTATGCTATTATAAGATGAGCTACAATGGATCCTAGAAAAAAACTCTCTATAGTGGATAAGCTTATAAGAAGCTCCAAGAAAAAGGAAGAATAGAAGGTTGCAAGAAAACAATAGTTCCTCTCATTTTATTCTTAAAAGAGTTTTGTTGTTGATCTTCTCCAAGGCTTCTGTTTTATAGAAGAAGATGCGCACTCAAGTTTCTTGCCATTAGTTTCTGTTTTGTCCTGTGTGCGCTATAATATTTGTTCTTTTATGATTTGTATATGTTCTATGAAAGTTTCCTTATACTCCCTCCGGACTCAAATATAAGCAAAAAAGTAGCTATATTTTGTGGACTTAAATATAAGAAAATGACAACCAATTCAACTCTATTTAATGTCAATGTTTCAAAAGTCAAGACAATCAACCAATCCAACCAATTCATCTTTTACTTTTCCAAGATCATTACACAATCCCGAGACAATTAAAGGGTAGTTTATTAATTGTAGCTCATTTTTAAAAAATAAATCAAGATAATTAAACTAAATTAACTAACTTCCTTAATAAGAGTGAAGTTAGGTTCTAAACCTAACTAACTTAGGTTCTAAGTTAGGTTCTAAATTAACTAACTTTCGAGTGTTCAATCACGAAACCTTTAGACCTTGCAATCAGCCTTAAGTTCGTGGTGATAGAAAACATCATTAAACTCCTCTTTAACGCACAGTATACCTCTTGTATACAGTAGACATTAAGTCCACAACGCACAGAACTTTAACATCTCGACGTCTCGGATGTAAAGTTCTAAAATCTTTAAAATGATGTTCAACTCAAAACTTGATTTCTGGAAAACTTCTTATATGGGCAAATTCCGTCATAAAACACCGGTTACCGAAAATATCATTTTCAGAAAAGAGGGTCACAGAGATTTGAAGTTCACCAAAAATACGCGTTGCCATCTCTAAAATACTTGCCATCGTCAGTTTTCCAAATTGTCGTCGTTACATCATTTTAAACCAATTTAAAGCTAAAACTTAGCTTTTTCCACTAAAACATTTTTTTAAAATCATGGTTAACTTATTTTCGCAGATAAATTTCACAGAACAACATTTTATAATATTGCAGAATATATTATATAGCTACTAGCAGTAGTAAACTATTTTCACGGTTACGCCCTCTTTGTGTCTCATAAATCAATTTTTTAAATAAATCATTAAAATAATAATATTTCTCAAATACTTATTATTTTTCCCAAATAATATTTTCCATAAATATTATATATCAACATTTACCCATAAAAACATTGAATATAATTTATACCGCTTATTAATGCTTTTATCTGATTAATCAGTTGGGCACTGACCACTGTCAGGCATTACAAACAACATCTAACATCATCATCATCATCAATATACTGCAGATAATTAATTAAATTAAAAGCACATAAATAAACTACAGCTATAAACACACATAGCCGAATAAAATAAACTGAAAACACCCCAAACACATAAATAAAAATATACAAACCACAAAAAAGAACATGTGGCCATCCGAATAACACGTCAGGTAACCCTTCTTACCTCTCGAAGTTCCTCGGTGAAAAAGTAATTACTCGCCGGGTGTCGGAAATCCTTGTAAACACAGTTAACTTTCAACACACAACCAATCAATCCCTTAATCAAACAACTAAAACATCACTAAATAAACCTATATAGGTCATGGCCTACTAGGGTATAGTGGCTTAACCAATTCCAAAAATCTCCTAAGTCATGGATTAAGGTTTCTAACATAAGACAATGGATTAAGACTAAACAACAAGATTAGGAAATCAAAATCATCCTAATCCTCCAAGTCTCAAGATCGGCCATCAGTAAATCCTAGGGTTAGGGCTTGTAGTTTTATGAACCAATGAGGATTTAACAAGTGTACATGTATGTATGTTGAAAGACATGATCATACATCAAAACAATGAACAAAACTCCATCAAAACTCTTCCTCTATGATTCGGCCATCACATTAACTTAGGGTTAGAAATTTCATTTTGATTGGCTAACATGGATTTAGGCATGGTATCATACATGTCATATTGAATACATGATCATACATGAAAGAAAACAAAAACAAAACTCCATGGATCCTTTCTCCATAGGTTCGGCCAACTCAAGTTAAATAGGAAGGAAATTTTTGATCATCACATGCTCTTAGATATAGACAATACACATGATTACAAGAACATAGCAAGTGGTTTCAACATCAGTTTCTAGATTTTGTTATGGATTTTCAAAGTTCTAGATCTAGAAACTTAAAAGGGAGAAACCTAGATGAATAAAGCTTTGAATCTTGAAACTTATTGAAGAACATAAACATGATTAGGAAAGGAGAAGATGATTTACCTCTTGAAGATCCAAAAACAAGTAAAGATCCAATGACTTGCTTCACACAATGATTCTAAGACTTATGAACTTTGGTGTTTTTGTGTTAGACTTGTAATAGGAAGAAAATAAAGTGTGATGGTCTATATATAGAGAGAGGGCTGCGTCCAAGGGAGGGATTAAGTGGTAAGGAGGTGGCTTCTTCAAGGACTTAGGTGCTAATAACTCCTAGGGACCATTTTCCAAAATTCCAAAAGTATAAGGACTAGTTTGTAATGATGACCATGTGCAACATTTAATGTGTTCACATTGTGACTCACCATCATGAATCATCCAAAATTATAAGATAACTCCTTTATGTGCTCTTGGAAACTCCGTCGTTCGCCCCGCCGTTGACCCGATTACATATTTCGCCCGTAAAAGATAAATTATTTCTCTTTTAATGAAATAATTCTAAAAATACACAATCGTAGGAAATAAAATAAAAATCTTAAGTTTTTCATTCACGAGTTAAAATTAGGTCTCCTGGTCAATATAAATATACTGTCAGTAGAAACAGCGGGCCGAGATTCACCCGTCGTTTCAACCTAAATTTTAATCGTAGCTTTCTATGTTTAAGTAAAATTAAATGACCAACTCCGTTTATTTAAAATAATTTTCTAACACTCGAATAAATATATAAACATATTCATCCACATTTATGTTATTTAAAACAGTAAAGAAAACAGGGTGTTACACTCCCCACATAGAAGACCACCTGTTTGTTGATTAAAAGCAACCTGTCTACCGACTGGGATGTTGACTATCTACATTGAAGATTCAACTTGTCTATGAAAACCTCTCACACTCTTCCGTGGTCCTTTGATGAGGAACACAAGTACAAGGAACTTTTGAGAGCTTCCCGTTCATGCTGAAATCTCTGAAGCTTTCTCTCTCTCTCACGCTTGTCAAGAAAGTCAGAACATCATTCTCACAGGGAACCTAGGAATTCAGAAGCAAAGTCCAGTTAAAGAATGTTTCCAACATGCTTTATTCCTTAGTACTCCTAGTTGTTACACGAAAAAGGAAATGTGCTCTGCAAAGTACAAAAACAACCTACACAACTCTAATTTTGCTGATAAAGCCAAACTTTGAAGAAATGCCTTTAACAGATCTTAAATGTTTGAAGGCTATAAATACATAAGTTATTGAAGATGAAGATAGATAAAACACAGCATTAAAGATCAATTACTCTGCACATTCAATACTTCATTCTTTCAATCTGTATTATTCAATCATTTGAAGTTATTACGCAGTCTTTCTAAGCTTACATTTAATTCACTCTTCTGAGTGTTAGTGAAAGACTTGCAATTTGTATTTATTACAATCTTCTCTCAAACAAACCTGAGTGAGCCTGAAGAGGCTAGGTTAGCAAAGAATACTTGTCATGGAGCCTAGAGAGGCTAGGTGTGCAACGAATACTTGAAGTCTGTAACCTGATCAGCTATAGTGGAGAAAACTCGGTACTGACAAGGATTGGACGTAGCCCTAGTCGTTAAAAGGTGAACCAGGATAAATCACTGTGTTTATCTGTCTTCCCTTAAACTATTTAGTTACTTAGATTATATTATCTGTTGTGTAACTAAGGGGGTTAAAGTGTGAATATCAAACTTGTTTTCAAGTTGTGTGTTTATGTGTTTTTCTGTTAAAATACACCAGACAGGTCACCTGTTTGTGCATTGTTTTTTACACCTATCTGAACTTTGCTTCTGTGTGCGAAAAGTTTTTAACTTTGTTTTATTTTTTATAAACACAATTCAACCCTCCTTCTCATGTTTATAGTTGTCTATTTCAGTTGGTATCAGAGCTCAGCCTCTGGGTTAAGCATCTAACAATGTAGAGGTAAAGGTCCTGAAGAATAGACATGACTGCTGGAGCTAGTTCAAGTGGGAGCCTCCCTAACCAAACCTCGATTCTTCAATGGAGAAAACTACAACTATTGGAAAGATAGATTTCAATGGTTAATCCTATCAACAAACTCTAATATCTGGGATGTCATCATTGAAGGTCCATTCATTCCTAAAATTGATGACAACACTGACAAGCCAAAAGCTCAGTGTGTTAGAGAGTGTGTTGCTAGCACTCCTCATAAATTAAAATTAAAATTTATCTAAAATAAAATTAATTCATATTTTATAAAATTTCAAAAGAAAATTTAGGAATCAAAATAATTCCTAAAATTCATTATAAAGGTAGTATTTCAAATAATTTTAACATTCTTTATTTAGAATATTATAAAATAATAAGATTCGTTTCTTTAATTTATTTTGTTTATTTATTTACTTAGAATATGTTAGATGAATTGACTATACAATATTATAACTTTAAGCAATTAAAACTGAAATAAAATTAAATCCGATCAAATATGATCAAAGTTAAATGGATTCCAAATTATAAATTTAAATTAAATGGAATATAAAATCAAATCAATTCCTATTTTAGAAACTTTCCAATTTAATTTTTAATTATAAATCAAAATAATTCCTAAAATTAATTTTAAAATTAATATTTAAAATAATTTAAAATAAATTTCTATATTTAGACTACCATAAAAATAATAAGATTCATTTTGCTCAAGTAATTTACTTTGTTCAGTTTGTTGCCTTTAGTTAAAAAATGTAAATAGGAAAATTAATAAGGAAAAATTATTAATTAAATAATTAAAAATAAAACCATATATATATATACACACACACACACACACACACACACACACACACACACACTAGAAATGTAAACATTCCAAAATCAAGTTAATTCTTATTTTATGAAGTTTCCAAAGAAAATATGATCATCAAGATAATTGCTAAAATTCTTTATAACAATAATATCTCAATCAATTTTAAAATTAAATTCTTAATATAGAATTTCCCTAGAAATAAAAATAATTTTTTGGTTTAATTAATTTACTTTATTTGGAATATATGTAAATGAGTTTGCCAACAAGGAAATTTATAAATGTAAATAATTAATACTAAAATTAAAATAAATCCATCACAAAAAAGTATTTCCAATCAAATGTAATCAAAGTTAAGGGATTTCTTAATATACATAATTTAATTTCACCAATTCATTAATTTATAATATACATTAAATTATAATTTGTTAATATACATAACCCATCACAAATACACTGCATTATTTTCTATTTACACATCTTAAAAAATGTCTCTCATAATAACTACCTTAAAAGTTTAATCCCAAATGAATTGTGAATGATTTATGACTAGTTGACAGTGTATCAAAATTAAACTCTTATAAAATTCTTCAAAACAAGCTAATTTCCCTAAACATATCCGAAGCCAATCCGCTTCTATATAAAACTAAATCTATGGGATATCTCAAACAAATTATTGTGTCTCTACTGAAAAAAGTTGTTGCTTTGTGAAAAGAAATTATGTCATTGAAAATGATCGGCCACAAAGACGAAGACGAAGATGATGGCGGGGGGCATCTTCTTACAAAAGTGATCATAAATTGTAAAAATCAAATCAATGAAACACCAAAGGTATGACAATGATACTAAATTATCGTTGAGATTTATAAAAATCTTCTGTTTTCTGCAAGCAAATATGTTACATAATATAGTTTTTACTAAGCATTGGATGATGGGTTGAAAATTGATTTTTTTTTTCAAAAACAAAAGATTAAATGTATAAACATGATATATTTTCACTTTTAGTGGTATATATTACAGTTCGATATACAAGGAGAATATATTTTCTTAGGTCAATTTTTAAGTAAAGGAGTAAGTTTTTTTTTTTCTTAAATTGAAATCTTTGTTTCAATATGATACAACTTTGTCACTTAAGCTTTCATCAAATGATGTACATAAACTTTGAAATGTAAGAAAATGAAAATGAGGAGGAAGACTTTGGTGACAACAAAAGAGCCACTTTTAATTAGGGATGGCAACGAGGAGGGACGAGGCGAGGAGACCCGTTTCCTATCCTCCATTTCCCCCATCCATGTATTTGCCATTGAATTTTTTTTTCTACCGGCCCCCATATCCGTTTCTCGCTTCTCCCTGCCGGATCTCAAAAATACATAAAAGATTAGTATATATACATTATTGGAAATTACTAAAATATATATGAGTGCAAGGATATGGGATTGGAAGGTGTTAAAGCCAAGAACTGTTGTATATATTTGAAAAATGCCTTGGCGACATTCCTAGGTTACTGAATATTACTGTAAAACCCTGTATTGGTCACAAAGAAGGGGTTTCATTGGCCTTCCAAAAAGAGAAGGATATTTTCAAAGTAAATTTTTCCAACACTTGTTGATACTTAGATAGAGGAACTGGATATTCTCTTCACGACTATGTTTATGCAATTTTTTTTAAGGAAAGGTAGAGTAAGGAACTTACAAGAGTGGGAGGAAGGTAGGGTTGAAAGCTTGTGTTGTATGTGTGCCAAGTGTTGGAGATCATTGTAAAAAAGGAAATAAAACAAGCCGAAACAAACTCCGCTCAGGTTAATCTCTTTTTTTTTTACTAGAACACTCAGGTTACATACTGCTCTGATATTCAAGAGCTAAAAGCTACCTACCTATCAAGTGAAAATGAAAAAAAAATATATCAAAAAGGCTTTAAAGGTGATCACTTAATTTTTTAGATGGAGATTTTTTGGAGCTATTCATGCTTGATATAATTGATGACAATGAGCTCTTTTGATCTTTACTTCTGTGCCTTTTATATAAAGCTTTGTGAGATTTTTATTATTCTTCTTTGTGTATCTAATCTTTTGTGTAACAAGTTTGAATTTTTTCATTGACTTTCATTCCAATTTTTTAAAGTTCTAGATGGAATACAATGGAGAAAAACATAATTTCTTTAGAGTCAACTGAAGGGAAATGTGAAGTCCGAAATAAAAATATGTTTTTCCAATATGAAGTACTACCGATCGAAGTCTTCCAACATATGCTATTCTGCAAACATTTCTATGATCCTTTCACAAGGTCACTCTAGAAGGTAATCATTACTTTGTCACTTCATGTTGTAACGCCCGACCCTCGGGGCATTACTTACGTAACACATGCGGAATTTAAATTAAAAGATAATTTGCTGGTTGCTTTCGGAAAAATATGTTTTCTCTTAAGTCAGAAAAACTGGGGTATAGGGTTTTCTTCTATAGGGATAACTCTGAAATCCATCATACATACATTTAAAACGTAACGCCACGTTCGTAACAAAGTTACCATGACATACAACATTTCTATAAGTTTCCATTTTCGAAAGAAAAGTTCAAACTACTGATGGATGTATATCACACTATATTTACCGACCTCTTTAGATATACAACCCAACTCAGGCTCCTAAGCTGGTCATTCTATCAAATATTCATTGGAGAGACCCCAATCAGAATACTTTCCCAACCCCCTAACACTAGGTCTTCAATTGACTTAGAAAGACTCCTCTGCAACATCGGCACTAGAGTACCAAGGTACTACAGCAAAACCCGAAGAAACCTGATATAATTGTAAGAGTGAGATACCATCATAAGATATATCCCACAACAACCATATACATGATACATACATCACATAATCATATAAGCAGTTAAATCATGCATATACACAATATATTAGTGTTATATCAAAGGGTCTCAAACCCGCACAATCAACCTTTGAAAATATGCATGGCACTTCAATATCAGGCTCTAACTTAATCTCATGAGATATCAACACCGTTTTTCACTGGAGAAGAATTAGAGTTGGTCAATCTCTAGCCCACCGGGCAGTTGCCTACTTACCCTCATGCATTAAGGTCTCAGGACGAGCAACGTCACATGTGCCTCTTCACTCGGTTTACATGGACAGACTCCCAGATACCATCTTTGTATCTGATATAAACATCAATAGCACGTCTGCTTGGGGAAATGCACATGAGAAAATATTTTATTTAAAAGGATTTTCTTTGTGTTCATTCTTTTCACTGTCGCTGCTCAAAGCTAACGACTTAAATCATCATTTCCCCATCACTTGAAAACTCAGAAGCATAGGACTCATAGTCCGAATGCTCAATCACAATGCCCAAGCCCGTGACCGCAGTCAAGGGTTGTGGTCGTAGAAAACAACCTTCACCTTTTATCATGTTCATCACACGCGGTTAGAATACACAGTCCAACACAAAGTGATTAGGACCTAAGTCCATCACAACGAAACCAGAACGAACTGTCCTCAATTTTGAGAATTGGACTCTCAGTCCATAACATCATAACCAGGACTCGTAGTCCCGAATTAACATTGATCCAAGATCACATGCGCATAACTGAATACTAGAGGCAACGTCTCGCGTACTAGATTCTCTTTCTTAAATACATATTTTTCGTTCAGTGAGAAACAAATTCAAAACCGAATCCTCGATAACCTATCCAGGTCATCAGAAAGTTTCTAAAATATTTAGGAAAACCTTTTCTTTGAAAATCTTTTATAAAGCATCTTTGAAATTCTTTTATCTTTGAAATATTTCCCCCAATAGGATATTGCCAGATAATCTTGAAAGTTTTCACTTGAAGACACATAGTTCGAAAAGGATTTTTCTCTTGTATAGCAATAGTTCACCAAAACCATTTCAACATTTAAAACAAGTACTTTAAGTTTAAAGAGCTTTTGGAAAAGAACACCAATCCCTTCATATTCAAAGCTTATTAAGGTTTTTAATCCTTATAACGGTTGAGCACAGACGCACGTCTGGCTTAGCAAACTTTCAATCAACAACAGTATATATCATCAGTTTAATGCTAATATCAAAGTTGAAAGCAATTCATCACATATATGCATTATTTCATTTAGAACAAGTACAGTTCAACATCAGATAATAGCATAACAGTTCAAGTACATTAGATAATCAAGTAAGCTCAATCAACATGTAAATATCCAATTAAACACATACACACATGCATACAGTTATTGAATATCTTTAGGAAATCCCCTCTTACCTTAAGAAGGTAAGAGAATGCGAGAAAATAAACAGTTTCGCGAATGTTCTTCAAGGTTGGTTAGGATGCAAGTCTAGGTTTCAAGACACAATGTTCAAAGGATTAGAACTCAACCAAGAACTTAGGGCTAGAAGTTTCCAAAACACATGCAACTTAGGGATTTATGATCCTTAAGTGCTAGGAGTTTAAAACATGATTACTTTAAACAAAGTTGAACAAAAATCCCACCAAGTTACACTTGATGGAGATTCGGCCTTGACCAATAAGATAGGCTAGGAACATTTAAACTTTGCAATCTCTTTGGTTTAGCATCCATTAATAGTAAGGAGCTCAAAACCATGATCATTTTGGAAAAATGAAAAACGAAACACCCTAGGTCCATAACCTTTAAGATTCGGTCATCCTTGGGTTTTTATGATAGAAATCTTTAAATTCTTCCAATATCTTAGACCTTTTAGCATCCAATAACTTATGGAGCTCAAGTCTATGATCATCTTCAAAGCAACATAGGACTTTAAATAACAAAGCTCATAAGCACATAAAGTAAGAACAACATAGGCTTATAAGTAATTAAAGTATAATGACATAAGTAAATGAATCTTAAATGACATAAACATAAATGACATAAAGTAAATGACATAATGTAAATGACATAAAGTAATGACATAATTATAAATGGCATAAAAGTAAATGACATAATGTAAATGACATAAAGTAAATGACATAAATATAAATGACATAAAAGTAAATGACATAATGTAATGACATAAAGTAAATGGCATTAATATAAATGGCATAAAAGTAAATGACATAAAAGTAGAGTAAAAATCTTTAAACTTTCCAATCACTTTAGACATAGCATCCTTTAACATAAAGGAGCCTTGGTCCATGATCATTTTGGGAAAACAAATCTTTAAACTTTCCAATCACTTTAGACATAGCATCCTTTAACATAAAGGAGCCTTGGTCCATGATCATTTTGGAAAACAAATCTTTAAATACAAACTCATATTTGTAAAAGTTGAAACAAGATCCATCTAAACCATATGCATGGTTCGTCCTCATTAGAAAGTAGAGGTTAGGAAACTTTGTTTTACACAACCTTTTAGTATGTTAAACTACAAGTAAATACAAGACCATAGAAATTGGTTTCAACTCAAAAGGAGTTTTCTACCATTTTTGAGAGATTTTTGAAGATAAAAGCTCATATATGACATAAAGAAGAAACTTTAGAAAAAAGATGAAGTTTTTAAAGAAAAGAATACATGAGAGTATTGCCCTAAACAAGAGGAACAACTTTTATGAAGAACACTTAGTGAAAAGAAGAAGAAAAACTAGAGCTTTGGAAGCTTGAAGTTAAGAAAAAGATGAAAACTTAAGGGTTTTAATGGAGTAGGAGAAAGGAAAGCGATGAAGTGAAGTTGATGAGTGGTATTTATAGAGTAAGATGGAGGGGGGCACGGTTTTGGAGAGGAAAGAAGAAGAAAGAAGAGAAGAACGAAGAAGAAAGAAGGTGGTTGCTTGTAGAGAGGATAAAGAGTTAAGGTGATGTGATGTGATTGGAGAGAGAAAGATGAAAAGTAAGATTTTGGAATGAAGTAAGGATTTACTTTTTCTTAGGTGTGTCATAAACATTTAATGAGGCTTCCCATCAAGCCTTCTCTCATCCTTTAGGGTTCCTTTAACTGCTTAAATACGTAACCGGTTGCACATCCGATCGTATTTTCTGAAGGTTTCGTCCGGATAAAATATTATATTTTATTCCCGGACAACAAAATTCGAAAATTTACCAAACCAACACAAAACCTCATGAAAACACTAACCGTCTCGTTCACGAATTAAAATTTTGTCTCTAGCTCAGTAAACTTGTACTGGCAGAGAAAACGCAGACCGGTTTTCGTCTGAATTTTCGACCGAAAATTTTACTGTGACTTCATACGGTAAAACAACACAAGAAAATGATTTTATTTTAAATAAAATCATCCTCTGGATTTTATCAAAAATAAATACATTAAAGCATGTATTTACTGATCTTACGAAAAACAGGGTGTTACAACTCTATCCCTCTAAAAAGAATTTCGTCCTCGAAATTACGTAACTAGAAACTTAACAGGATCTCTCACCATCCAGGTCATACTATCAGAAGAAAGTATCTAAAAGAATTTCATCGGCCCAAAAGAATACAGAAACATCTAATGTATGAAGATCCTTTAGTATATTCACGGAGGTAAAAATGTATGATCGGTACACATTTACAATCATGAATCTAAAAAGTTTCTCCTTTCACTAGAATTTCCTGGTCAACAATTTAAAAGAGTTGCAGTTCGATAAGAATTCAAACTGAATCACTTCCACCAAAAGTAAAAGTGATTAGATTATGTTTCATCGAGAAACTTCTTTTATAAACATACCCATCCCGTGCAACAACAAGGCAATTCACAACTCTAGGAAAAAGAAAGATTGGATCCAAAGTCTAAGCTGACCACAACAATCAAAAGAGAAGGGAACTGGGATAAATTTCTTAAGGAGACTTTTATTCCCAAAAGTCATGAGAAACATACATTCACTGGAAAGACTAGTAACATAGGAGACCCTATAGAGTCAAATACTCAAGGGCGTAAAAAAAAATAATTATACTTAGAATCCTATTACAACTTAGAATTATAGACCACTGCCATAAGACCTTCAAATTGTGAAATTTTCAACACTACTTCTATTGTAAAAGATTGTCAGATTGTGAAGCTCCAGCGCCAGTCATGGTGTAGACTATTCCCTTCGCCGTGGGTCTACTAGTTCCTAAGGTGTTGACAGGCTTTTCAAACCTCGGTGCATTACAATCCCTTGAGAAGTGTCCTAATTTTCCACAATTGAAACACTTCACTCCTTTGCGTGGGCAAACTTTAGCCATGTGGTCTGGGTCTCCACACTTGTAACATCTCCTAACTTGGTCTCGGTTTTGGTTCTGGTGACCTCCACTTCCCGATTCAGAATTATCAGAACGATGCTGTCGTTGATTCAGGTCATTCCTTTGTGGCCGGAAATAAGGTTCCCTCCGATGTTGCTTCCCTTTCTGATTCTGATCTTGATAATGGTCTTTGGAACGAGTGGGTCCTGCAACAGTTTCTCTACTGCCTCTTTCCTTCCTCATTAGTTCCACTTTTAAACACTTCTCTACTAAGGCTTAGAAATTCCGGATTTCCAATGGCATCACAGATTCCTTGATCTCGAAGCGAAGACCGTCTTCGAACCTTTCGAACTTCCATTCCTCATCGGGGTTGTTCTGGAAAAAGCGAAAATATTTGGCAAGGGACTCAAACCTTGCCGCATATTCCCCCACTGACATGTCCCACTGACTCAGCCTTAGGAATTCTTGCTCTTTCTCTGTCCGAGCACTCTGGGGAAAATATTTGTCCAAAAATTTGTTGCGGAATACTCCCCAAGTGATCGCCTGATGCTCAGCTACCAGCAGTTGTCTGGTACCATCCCACCAGTATTCAGCATCTCCAATCAGTTGGAATGTTGCATAAGGAACCTTTGCTCCCTCTGGGGTGTGAACCAGCTCAAAGATCTTCTCTATCTCTTGAATCCAAAGATCAACCTTTATTGGATCCATGTCTCCATCAATCTGTGATGGATTCTGACATCGGAAAGCATCTAGATGTCTTCCCTCTGCAGCTTGTTCTGCTTTCTGTTGCTCCTGTTGGTTCTGGGCAGTAAGAACGTCAGCCAAAGCTTGGGCAACGAAGTCGATCCCGCCGTCATAATTCACATTCATGTTGGCACGACCACCAATAGGACCACCTCTATGACCACGTCCACGTCCATGACCGCGTCCACGTCCTCGTCCACGTCCACCTTCTGGTGCTGGTTCCATAACAGACTTGCCGAACAAATCAGTCAGGCCACAACCAGAAAATGAAACGTGTAAAAGCGTATCAACACACATTACTTCTAAGAAGTAATCCGAATAAAACTTAATTCAGAGAAAACACACCGTCAACACAACAGACCTATTTCCCAAAGATCCCGAAAGACTCGACCAGCTCTGATACCACCTTGTAACGCCCGACCCTCCGGGCATTACTTACGTAACACATGCGGAATTTAAATTAAAAGATAATTTGCTGGTTGCTTTCGGAAAAATCTGTTTTCTCTTAAGTCAAAAAAACTGGGGTATAGTGTTTTCTTCTATAGGGATAACTCTGAAATCCATCATACATACATTTAAAACGTAACGCCACATTCGTAACAAAGTTACCATGACATACAACATTTCTATAAGTTTCCATTTTTGAAAGAAAAGTTCAAACTACTGATGGATGTATATCACACTATATTTACCGACCTCTTTAGATATACAACCCAACTCAGGCTCCTAAGCTGGTCATTCTATCAAATATTCATTGGAGAGACCCCAATCAGAATACTTTCCCAACCCCCTAACACTAGGTCTTCAATTGACTTAGAAAGACTCCTCTGCAACATCGACACTAGAGTACCAAGGTACTACAGCAAAACCCGAAGAGACCTGATATAATCGTAAGAGTGAGATACCATCATAAGATATATCCCACAACAACCATATACATGATACATACATCACATAATCATATAAGCAGGTAAATCATGCATATACACAATATAATAGTGTTATATCAAAGGGTCTCAAACCCGCACAATCAACCTTTGAAAATATGCATGGCACTTCAATATCAGGCTCTAACTTAATCTCATGAGATATCAACACCGTTTTTCACTGGAGAAGAATTAGAGTTGGTCAATCTCTAGCCCACCGGGCAGTTGCCTACTTACCCTCATGCATTAAGGTCTCAGGACGAGCAACGTCACATGTGCCTCTTCACTCAGTTTACATGGACAGACTCCCAGATACCATCTTTGTATCTGATATAAACATCAATAGCACGTCTGCTTGGGGAAATGCACATGAGAAAATATTTTATTTAAAAGGATTTTCTTTGTGTTCATTCTTTTCACTGTCGCTGCTCAAAGCTAACGACTTAAATCATCATTTCCCCATCACTTGAAAACTCAGAAGCATAGGACTCATTGTCCGAATGCTCAATCACAATGCCCAAGACCGTGGCCGCAATCAAGGGTTATGGTCGTAGAAAACAACCTTCACCTTTTATCATGTTCATCACACGCGGTTAGAATACACAGTCCAACACAACGTGATTAGGACCTAAGTCCATCACAACGAAACCAGAACGAACTGTCCTCAATTTCGAGAATTGGACTCTCAGTCCATAACATCATAACCAGGACTCGTAGTCCCGAATTAACACTGATCCAAGATCACGTGCGCATAACTGAATACTAGAGGCGACGTCTCGCGTACTAGATTCTCTTTCTTAAGTACTTATTTTTCGTTCAGTGAGAAACAAATTCAAAACCGAATCCTCGATAACCTATCCAAGTCATCAGAAAGTTTCTAAAATATTTAGGAAAACCTTTTCTTTGAAAATCTTTTATAAAGCATCTTTGAAATTCTTTTATCTTTGAAATATTTCCCCCAATAGGATATTGCCAGATAATCTTGAAAGTTTTCACTTGAAGACACATAGTTCAAAAAGGATTTTTCTCTTGTATAGCAATAGTTCACCAAAACCATTTCAACATTTAAAACAAGTACTTTAAGTTTAAGGAGCTTTTGGAAAAGAACACCAATCCCTTCATCTTCAAAGCTTATTAAGGTTTTTAATCCTTTTAACGGTTGAGCACAGACGCACGTCTGGCTTAGCAAACTTTCAATCAACAACAGTATATATCATCAGTTCAATGCTAATATCACAGTTGAAAGCAGTTCATCACATATATGTATCATATCATTTAGAACAAGTACAGTTCAACATCAGATAATAGCATAACAGTTCAAGTACATTAGATAATCAAGTAAGCTCAATCAACATGTAAATATCCAATTAAACACATACACACATGCATACAGTTATTGAATATCTTTAGGAAATCCCCTCTTACCTTAAGAAGGTAAGAGAATGCGAGAAAATAAACAGTTTCGCGAACGTTCTTCAAGGTTGGTTAGGATGCAAGTCTAGGTTTCAAGACACAAGGTTCAAAGGATTAGAACTCAACCAAGAACTTAGGGCTAGAAGTTTCCAAAACACATGCAACTTAGGGATTTATGATCCTTAAGTGCTAGGAGTTTAAAACATGATTACTTTAAACAAAGTTGAACAAAAATCCCACTAAGTTACACTTGATGGAGATTCGCCTTGACCAATAAGATAGGCTAGGAACATTTAAACTTTCCAATCTCTTTGGTTTAGCATCCATTAATAGTAAGGAGCTCAAAACCATGATCATTTTGGAAAAACGAAAAACGAAACACCCTAGGTCCATAACCTTTAAGATTCGGCCATCCTTGGGTTTTTATGATAGAAATCTTTAAATTCTTCCAATCTCTTAGACCTTTTAGCATCCAATAACTTATGGAGCTCAAGTCTATGATCATCTTGAAAGCAACATAGGACTTTAAATAACAAAGCTCATAAGCACATAAAGTAAGAACAACATAGGCTTATAAGTAATTAAAGTATAATGACATAAGTAAATGAATCTTAAATGACATAAACATAAATGACATAAAGTAAATGACATAATGTAAATGACATAAAGTAATGACATAATTATAAATGGCATAAAAGTAAATGACATAATGTAAATGACATAAAGTAAATGACATAAATATAAATGACATAAAAGTAAATGACATAATGTAATAACATAAAGTAAATGGCATTAATATAAATGGCATAAAAGTAAATGACATAAAAGTAGAGTAAAAATCTTTAAACTTTCCAATCACTTTAGACATAGCATCCTTTAACATAAAGGAGCCTTGGTCCATGATCATTTTGGGAAAACAAATCTTTAAACTTTCCAATCACTTTAGACATAGCATCCTTTAACATAAAGGAGCCTTGGTCCATGATCATTTTTGAATTAAACAAATCTTTAAACTTTCCAATCACTTTAGACATAGCATCCTTTAACATAAAGGAGCCTTGGTCCATGATCATTTTGGAAAACAAATCTTTAAATACAAACTCATATTTGTAAAAGTTGAAACAAGATCAATCTAAACCATATGCATGGTTCGGACTCATTAGAAAGTAGAGGTTAGGAAACTTTGTTTTACACAACCTTTTAGTATGTTAAACTACAAGTAAATACAAGACCATAGAAATTGGTTTCAACTCAAAAGGAGTTTTCTACCATTTTTGAGAGATTTTTGAAGATAAAAGCTCATATATGACATAAAGAAGAAACTTTAGAAAAAGATGAAGTTTTTAAAGAAAAGAATACATGAGAGTATTGCCCTAAACAAGAGGAACAACTTTGATGAAGAACACTTAGTGAAAAGAAGAAGAAAAACTAGAGCTTTGGAAGCTTGAAGTTAAGAAAAATATGAAAACTTAAGGGTTTTAATGGAGTAGGAGAAAGGAAAGTGATGAAGTGAAGTTGATGAGTGGTATTTATAGAGTAAGATGGAGGGGGGCACGGTTTTGGAGAGGAAAGAAGAAGAAAGAAGAGAAGAACGAAGAAGAAAGAAGGTGGTTGCTTGTAGAGAGGATAAAGAGTTAAGGTGATGTGATGTGATTGGAGAGATAAAGATGAAAAGTAAGATTTTGGAATGAAGTAAGGATTTACTTTTTCTTAGGTGTGTTATAAGCATTTAATGAGGCTTCCCATCAAGCCTTCTCTCATCCTTTAGGGTTCCTTTAACTGCTTAAATACGTAACCGGTTGCACATCCGATCGTATTTTCTGAAGGTTTCGTCCGGATAAAATATTATATTTTATTCCCGGACAACAAAATTCGAAAATTTATCAAACCCACACAAAACCTCATGAAAACACTAACCGTCTCGTTCACGAATTAAAATTTTGTCTCTAGCTCAGTAAACTTGTACTGGTAGAGAAAACGCAGACCGGTTTTCTTCTGAATTTTCGACCGAAAATTTTACTGTGACTTCATACGGTAAAACAACACAAGAAAATGATTTTATTTTAAATAAAATCATCCTCTAGATTTTATCAAAAATAAATACATTAAAGCATGTATTTACTGATAAAGAAGCTTACGAAAAACAGGGTGTTACACATGTGGTGATTATTTAATCCAAAAGATTAAGCCATGAAGGAACCTAGAAAAATTATATGAATTATAAGTCCACTTATTAAAATTATAATGATATATTTTAGTCTTTTTGAACCTTGATAGATAACCTCACAACATCATATTGTTAACGAAACTTTCACCAAATATCATTGTTTTCGGATTTATATCCATGATGTCAATATAATATTTTGGCGCACCTCTAGATGATGCATATTAATTGATTTTTCTAAGTTTAACAATGAAATTTCCTTTCTATATTTTGCTTTTGGCACAGTTGCTCAATGAGATAGGCAGAAGGTGCAGCAATCAGAAAGGAGAAAGGAAATGGAAAAGGGGGGAATGCTTCATAATTTGTGAGAATAAGAGAAACTCCATTGAAATTTATGATTATCAGCAAGATTACAGAAGTCTGGTAGAGTCTATAATCACACAAGTTAGCAAGAAACCTAATTATATGTTCATTATATACGGAATCCAAAACATATTTTGCACAAAGTTGCTAGCTTGTTGGATGCTTTAAGGTGTTTCATGTGTAAGAATATTAAATACAATTTAGTTTTGTTTAGTTACAAGTTAGTTGTAAAGTTAGTTATTAGACAGTTAGTCTGTTAGCTGTAGTAATCTTGTATATAAGCTCTGTAATACACACCATGTTGATTAATGAGAAAATCATTCATTACTTTCTAATATGTTATTAGTGAAAATCTCTTTTCTCTACGACTCCAAAGAAGAACACTAATTGACTAAGACTTAATTCGTTATTACCATTAGTGTGCTTTATTACATTTGAAAATATTATAATAATAACACTGTAAAGATTTAAAAACAGTTTAACATGCACAAACAATAAACAACAACCAGATATATACAACGTATATACATGCGTCGTCGAAGTACGTGATGTCCCAACAGAGGGACCAAAAAATAACCAAACTATACAGACTCTGATGAAAGAAAAAGATATTTAGACACTGCTCATAGAACTATACAAACAGAAGTCCTACACTATCCAACCCGCTTCTCCAAAATACATTAAAAATATAAAATATAGGCTCACAGTGGCACACCCTAACAGACGCTGTAACACCCCGATTTTTCTGCTTTCTAAGATCGGTATAAATTTAAATAAATGTTTATATTTTTATATGAAACTTAGAAAATGATTTTGGGAAAACCAAAGTCATATTCATATCATACTTATTTTTATAAGTATATGGTGAAATTTTTGGTTGAAAATTCATATGGAACCCGGTCTGCGTTTTTACTGACAGTAAGATTTTACTGATAAGAAAACCTAATTTTTACCCGAGAACAAAATGAAGAGCTTTTATATCTCATTTCCAACGATATAGGGTATTTTGAAAATTTTCAAAATAAATAGGTTTTATACTCGATTCGGACGTAAAACCCTAAATCGGGTAATCGACGGAGTCGAGAACGGGCGTGCAGAGACAAAACCCGACATCGGATGTTGAGACCTATTGCCACCTATGGTGGTGAGTCATATGAATGAGTCACCAATGTCATGATGACATTTAAACAAAAATCTAGATATTTCTTTAAACTAGTGTAAATACCATTTATCCCTTGGACCATTTTACCCTTGAACTTTCATTGAAATGACAAGTTTGCCCAACAATTTGTGGACACGAATCAGTCACATATTCACTCATTTCTCACCACATGTTAGTCATGATTACTTAATAGGAGGATTTTAACATTTTAGCCTTTATGTTGGTTTTATTCACAAGTTTACCATCGTACAAGATTACCACTTTACCATTTTCTTCAAACGGTTGTTCATCATTTTCCATTAAAACTCTTAAGTTACTTAGGCTTGATTTGTGAAGGAAGTAGGTGATTTCTTGCCAATTTCTTGATTCCAAGAGGTAATCTTTGTTCCTCATCATCATTAAGCATCATGTTCTTCAATTACTTTCTTGATTTGAGGCCATAATCATCTTTCCAATTTCTAGATCTAGAAAGTTTGAAATTCTCTAGAAAATCATACAAAAATCCTAAAAATATGAAATCAATTTCTATGAGCTAGTTATAATCTCTACTATCATAATCCAAGAGATTCATGCAAACAAAATTTTCCTCCCCATTTAACCCTCCAAGGCCGAACCCTACTTGTATGGGTGTAGGAGGTTTTGCTTATTTTTCTTAGAAAGTGAACTTGTATATCATCTTTCTAGTATGTAAGTATGTTGAATCCAAGTTGTTGTGTTCAAATAAAATCCCTAGCTCATGTTTCTATTAAGGTCAGAAACTGAGTTTTAAAGGAATTGGAGTATTTGATTTCAATTCTTTGTGTTAAATCATTAAACCTATGTCTTAAGTATTAAGGATCATTAATCCAAAGACTTAAGCAATTTAGAAATTTTAGTCACCAAACCCTAGCATGGCCGTGACTTACCTATAAGGGATAGCTGATTTTATTTGCTTGTTTTTTTTTTTTTTTTGATAATTATGTTATGTGGCTTGTTGAAGGAGATTGTGTGTGAATCGTGTATGTGTGCTGTCAAGAAACCGGAGTGTCGGCTAACGAGTATCATAAGGAAAGATCTTCAAGAGGTAAGGGGAGCTTACCTGTGGGATTTTTCCCAATAACTATATGTGATTAGTGTGTGGTCTGTATTATTTATTTGTGGTTGTGGTGCTTGTTTAATTTGGTTTAAGTTGTTTAAGTTATCTTATTTTTACCTGTAATGGTTGATTTCCATTTAAATTGTTTATCTGCAATTATATTATAATGTATTGTGATACATGATCTACCTAAGAATATTTCTGTGATATTGTTGTTGATTGTTGTTTGACAAGCCTGACAGTGGTCAGGGCCAAATTCAATTAATCAGATAAAAGCCTTAAGAAGCATTTAAAAACATTATATTCAATGTTTAATGGAGATGATCTTCATGGCTAACGATCCTATTGTTCCATGGAGTTTCCTTGCTTCTCTTTCTTCTCCATCGAATTCTCCTGCTCCGCCTCCAAAAAAGTCCTTCGCACAAGCGGTTTCTACTTCTTTTGACATCCCTATTAACCAACTTCCAAAACGTTGCTTGAAGGGAGACAAATGGGCGATAAAGATTTCTGAATCTGAATACCAGGCTGGTGTTCAAGAATGCCAAAATCTCATCCATGGTCGTCTCATCCTGTCCAAGGGAGATTCTCCAATAAAACTGGGTGACTTGCGATCCAAGCTTCTCAAGGTTTGGCAACCTATTGCTACGTGGTCTGTGGTTTCTCTAGGAAAAGGTTTCTACGAGTTTAATTTCTCCTCCTTAGAGGATCAACGTCGGATCAGATCTGCTGGTGTTTGGAATTTGAGTCCCGGTGTTCTGAGATTATCATCTTGGACTCCGGATTTTAACCCTAATACCATACATCAAACCCATGCACAATGTTGGGTCCGGCTCCATGGTTTGCCTCGAGAGTATTGGCGGCCAAAGATCTTGTTCGAGATTGGTGGTGGTATTGGTGTTCCAATTGCATTAGACGAAGTAACTATGAAAAGATCTTTCGGCCACTTTGCTAGAATCCTCATTGAGATTGATCTTACTGAGGATCTGCGTGATAGGATCCTTATGGAGAGAGAAGACTTTGCCTTCTTTGTTGATATAGAATATGAGCGACTCCCATCTTTCTGCTCCTCTTGCAAGTTAGTTGGCCACTCAAGTGCTAATTACAGAAAGAATCAAACTGGAGAATCCTCAGCTCCAAAGGCCTTGAGTATTGTTCAGAAAAATCCTCGAAAAAAGGTAGTGCAATATGTGCCAAAAACAAATAAAGGAACTATTGAGACTCTGAAGGAAACTGTAAGGAGTGCTGGGGATAAAGGCAAAGGTGTTGTTTGTGCAGATCATAGTGTTGAACCAAATTTGGTTCAGTTAGCAGGCACTAGCAATTCTAATCTAATCTCTGTGGGGACAGTCTTTGCACCGGATGACTTTTTGGGAGTTAACAATGTCCCACATAGTGATCCTGAAGTTCAAGTTTCTACTAATCCTCTTCTTGGATTCGTCCAGCCCTCCGGTCCTTTGAATGTGGCAGAGGTGCTTTCACCCATCTGTGGGGTCTTGCAACATTCTTCTTCAGAATGTGAGCCCCCCTCTCCTGTCCAACAATCTGTTTCCAGTGTTGGGACCTTTGTGGTAGATACTCCTGTGGATTTCTCACCTGCACATCACAATGATCAGATTTTATATGCAGGCAAAGAGATCTCTGTGCCGCCTCAAGGTAATATTCCTCTTGTTCCAAATCCTTTAGGTAGAAGTACTATTAGTGTCACTCCAGACAGTGATATAAGGAATCAAGTTGTGGCTTCTGACCTACAAATTGTCAGCCGTTTTTGGGGTCATGAGGAGGATAATCTAGATATTGACATTGGGGTGAATCAGCCCTCTCCAATTGTAAGGGCTGACCCGAGTAAATATCTCTTGACCTCTCAAGGAGATGATTTTTCAAATGTCATTTCTAAGTCTAAGAAGAAAAAATTAAGGCAAAAGGCTGCTAAGGCAGCACAGCAGGAAAAGAACTTTGCCCGATTAAGGGGTGGTCCTCAAAAATTTGCTTAATGAAAATCATATATTGGAATTGTAGAGGATTTGGGAATCCTAGTACAAGGTTAGTTTTCAAGAATTTCTGTATTGCTAACAAACCAGAATTTGTTTTCATTTCTGAGCCTTGGATCAAGGTATCTAATGTTCCAGACTCCTTTTGGAGGCAGCTAAATTTAAAGGTTTTTTGTCTAAATGACAGGGGAGATCTTCTTCCTAATCTATGGGGGTTATGTAGTAGTCATTTATCTCCTACCTCTCTATCCTGCTCTACTCAGCAGTGTTCATTTCATATAAACATAGATGGTAAGGATCTTTTTGTTGCAGCTATTTATGCTAGTACCTCTCATCTCTCTAAAAGATCCCTTTGGTCAGAATTAATTAGTCTGCAGGTCAACCATCCTGGGCCTTGGTGCATGCTTGGTGATTTCAATTCTGTTATGGGATCCCATGAAGTTAGAGGCTCTTCCTCACCTCTCAAGGCTGCTTGTGAAGACTTTAAGAACTTCACTGATGCAGCCAGCCTGATTCATCTCCCTACAAGAGGAGCCAGTTTCACTTGGAGTAATAGGAGAAGAGGGTCTGCTCACACTGAAAAACGGCTGGATAGGACCCTTTGTAATGAAGCTTGGCTAGACAATTGGAATTCCACTTATTGCTGTACCTTGATTAGGTCTCAGTCTGACCACTTTCCTATCATGGTAACTAGTTCCAAATTGGTTCAGTCCTTCCCTTCGGCTTTTAAATTCCATAAAATGTGGACTGGTCATCCAGATTGTTATAGGCTCATTAAAGAAGTGTGGAGCAAACCTGTGTATGGATGTCCAATGTATGTTCTCTCACAGAAGTTAAAATCATTAAAAATTGAACTTAAAAATTGGAACAAGCTGGTTTTTGGGAATGTGCATCAAAGAGTTGAGTCTGCCTTGGCTGCTGTGGATTCTGTCCAGTAACTCATCCAGAGGTGTGACTGATGATCTCATGGAACAAGAGGTTCTGGCACAAACCGAATTGCAGCAAGCTTTACTGTTTGAAGAGGAGTTTTGGAGAGAAAAATCCAGGATAGATTGACACTGCCAAGGGGACAGAAACACTGCATTTTTCCATAGAATTGCAAAAACCAGATATGCTGCTAAGTCTATGAGTATGCTTAAGTGTGGAGATGCTATCATTGATGATGCAGGGGGCTTGGCTAACCATATTATTGAATTCTTCTCAAATCTGTATGCAGTCCCTAATGATTGCCAACCTAATGATCTCATAAACAGAGTTATTCCCAATGCTGTTACAGCTGAAAAGAACAGTTTGTTAACAATGCTGCCATCTAAGGAGGAATTAAAAAATACAGTCTTTGCAATGAATGGTGAGGGTGCCCCCGGGCCTGATGGCTTTGGTGGTTGTTACTACCAATCATATTGGGATATCATTGGAACTGATGTGTGTTTGGCAGTTAATCATTTCTTTACTCAGAATTGGCTCTTGCCTAACATGAATTCCAATCTGGTAGTTCTGATTCCAAAAATGCCACATGCTGATAGAATTGAAGACTATAGACCTATTGCTTTAGCCAATTTTCAACTAAAAATCATTACAAAGGTGTTAGCTGACAGACTAGCAAATATTGCAGCCAGAATCATTTCTCCACAGCAAAGAGGTTTTGTCAAAGGTAGAAATATCAAGGAGTACATTTGTATTGCTTCAGAGGCTTGTAATTTGTTGGACTATAAGGCCTATGGTGGGAATCTGGCGCTAAAGCTTGACATCAAAAAGGCTTTTGATACATTGAACTGGAACTTCCTTATTTCTGTTTTGAAAGCTTTTGGTTTCAATCTTACTTTCTGCAACTGGATCAAAACAATCCTCCATTCTGCTAAGCTATCCTTCCTGATCAATGGTAAACAGAAGGATTTTTTGCCTGTAAAAGAGGGGTTAGACAAGGTGACCCTCTTTCACCTCTGCTTTTCTGTCTAGCTGAAGATGCCTTGAGTAGAGGAATATCTGCACTTATCAGTTTTGGAGTGTTACAAACTATTTCTGGTCCTAGGAGCCTTGCCTCTCCTAGCCATGTCTTGTATGCAGATGATGTCTTGTCCTCTGTAAGGGTAACAAGAGGGGTCTTGAAGCCCTGATGACCCTCTTTGCTGAGTATGGAGCTGCTTCAGGTCAAAGGCTTAGCCTCAACAAGTGCAAATTCTATTCGGGTAATATTTCCCCCAACAGGTCATCCAAAGTGGCTCATATACTTGGATTTTCTGCTGGATCCTTTCCTTTCAATTATCTTGGTGTCCCAATTTTCAATGGCAAGCCAAGAAGGATTCACTTGCAGCCTTTAGCATATAGAATCACCACCAAACTTGCCTCATGGAAAGGTAGCCTTCTTTCCATCATGGGCAGGGTTGAGCTTGTCAAGTCTGTGATCAACAGTATGATGCTTCATAGTTTTCATGTCTACTGTTGGCCCTCATCTGTCCTCAAGGATTTAGACAAATCCATCAGGAATTTTATTTGGTCTGGTGATCCTAATGTCAAGAAAATATGCACAGTTGCTTGGAAGAAACTTTGCAGGCCTGTTCTGGAAGGGGGACTGGGCATTAAGTCCTTGTTAGCTCTTAATGATGCTGCTCTTCTGAAATTATCTTTTGAATTGGTTTCCTCTTGTGCTAAATGGGCTACATTTCTTAGGAACAGGTTTTCTCAACACTGCAAGCCTGTCCCCACCTATGTCAAGTCTTCCTTATGGCCTGGCATAAAAACTCATATGCAGACTGTTCTTAACAATTCAGTTTGGCAGATTGGAGATGGCTCCTCAATTAACTTCTGGACTTACAAATGGCTCTCAATGCCTTTGGTTGATCTGCTGCATGTTCCTCACAACCTGCAGCATAGACTGAAAGCCAAGATTGCTGACTTTATCAGGGATGGCAGCTGGAATATTCCTTCATCTCTGATGACTAACCTCCCTATTTTTGGTCAGGAGCTGCCTCATTTGGACATTCCTGTTTTCCCTGCAGTGGACACTCTCATTTGGCAGCACTCAACCTCGGGTGACTTATCTTTCAAAGAAGCTTTCCATTTCTTAGACCTTAGGCATTCCATTTGTGACTGGTCTAAACTAATTTGGAATAGGCCAATTCCTCCCTCTAAGTCTTTTGTCACTTGGAGGCTTATTCACAATAAGTTGCCAACTGAAGACCAGCTTCAAAAGAGGGGCTGCTGCACTGTTTCAGTCTGCAGTCTTTGCTTCTCTGCAGCAGAAAGTGCAGACCATCTCTTCTTAACTTGTCCCTTTGCAAAGCAAATTTGGCACTGGATTGGCTCAATCTTTCATGTGCAGGTGGACACTTCCTCTGTCTACTCGATTCTCTCCCTTTGTCATAAGCATTGGAGCATGCAAATGAAAGACACTATAACTGCAGCTGTTGTTAATTCCTTTTGGATCATCTGGTTCTCAAGAAATAAACTAAAGTTCGAAGATAAAACAATCACAGTGAGAGCAGCTACTAGCATACTCAAAGCTTCCATTTCTTTATCTGGTAATATGTCTGCAAACAGAATGTCCTGTTCTGCTGAGGAATTGAGAATCTTTGAGATGCTGGGGATCAAAGGCCATCCGAGAACCTCTCCTAAAATTCTCCAGGTTGTTTGGACCCCTCCTCTTCCAGGTTGGATCAAAGTAAATACAGATGGTGCCTCTAAAGGCTCTCCGGGTCAAGCAGGTGGTGGTGCAATTTTTAGGGACAGTAGTGGAGCTACTCTTGGCTGTTTTGCTGAGTTCTATGGGACTCAGGATTCTTTCTCTGCTGAGTTGCTTGCTGCCATGACAGCAATTCAGATTGCTTTTGAGAGGGGTTGGTCTAGACTATGGATGGAATGTGACTCATCTCTTGTGGTTCTTGCTTACTCGAATCCGGACATAGTTCCTTGGAAAATTAGAACTAAATGGAGAAACTGTATTGCTTTGGCCTCCAATTTTACTTTTTTGATCTCTCATGTTTTTAGAGAGGCTAATCATTGTGCTGATAAGCTAGCCAATTTTGGAGTCAGTTCTCAATGCTTCACTTGGTGGAACCTGATTCCAAGTTTTATTAGGCAGGATTTCTTCTGTAATAGATGGGGTATGCCTAATTTTAGATTCATGTAATCTCCCCTCTTTTCATGGGTAAGGTCCTATGTCCCCCCATGCTTTCTTGTATTTCTTTCATTTCTTAATAATATTTTGGGGTGCCGCAGATGATTGGTAGTGGTTTTGGTGCCAACCTAGTTGGGAGGATTTCCACTACAGTGATGCTTTTGCACGCCTTTTGCTTAAAAAAAATGTTTAATGGAGAAATATTGGAATATAATATTGATAGAAAATTTTATTTGGGAAAAATGAGGAATGTTGGAAAATATTATTATTTTAATGATTTAATAGCGTAAGAGTGTTTTGTGAGTCATAGTGAGGACGTAACCGTGAAAATATTTTTGTACTGCTAGTTTATACGTAGGAAATTTCTAAGTATTAGGAAATGTTATTTTAAGAAAATAAGTTTCAAAAATAATTTTATTATGGTGTTGGAAAAATTATTTTACTAGAAAAGTCATAATTGTACTTAAAACATTTTTAAAAATGTCAAACGTCGGACAATCCAAATAATATTTATAGTCGGATTACTAAAAACGGTAATATAAGTTAAAATAGAGAATTTGTATCAAAGCAATATTTTCAATTTGAAAATATTGATTTTATGAAAGAAAATGAATTTCAAGTGATTTTGATGATTTTGTAAAACGAATTTCCAACGTATACGTATTTTCCGTAAAATAGTTTTATACACTGGGTTATTTCCGACAACTTGGATAAGTTTCGGAAGTTTTGTTTTGATTTTGTGTTTCACCAAACGAAAACAGTGTTAACGTGACCCTAGTATCCGAGACGTCGTGTTACTGACGTTCGTAATTACAAGCACGAAGATCTTTGATCCGTGTTATGTTGTTACACGTTGTGATTTACGTTATTAATAGAGAATATTGTTTTTTTATTTCATCACCACGAACCTAAGACTGATTGCAAGGTCTAAGATTTTGTGATTGAGCATTCGGACTTCGTGTCCTGTGTTAGTGTTGAGAAATCTATCACGTTAAAAATTACAAATGGTCGTAAGCCATCTTGAGCTTCGACAAAAGAAGAATGAACACAAAGAAAAATAACGAGAACAAAATGTTTTATTTACATGCATTGGAAGACGTGCTACGTCCTATGTCTGATACCTTAATGATAGGGTATTCAGATACGTTGTTATGTATGATGCCTTAATGATAGGGATTTCATGCTACGTCCTATGTCTGATACCTTAATGATAGGGTATTCGGGCTACGTTGTTATGAATGGTGCCGAATGGTATTCCATGCCGCGTTGTGCCTAATATACCTGGTAATTGAGCGTGATCAACTCATTTATTTGGTGTCGGGGTCTACATAGATTAGGTACTAAATCAGAGCTTGAATATTGAAGTGATCATGCATTTTTTTCAAAAAACTGTGATCGGGTATGAAACCTAATGATATACTACTTGTTTATTTATGGACATGTACATGTGTATATGTTCTCTTTTGTGTCGCACATGCAGTTATTGTGTTAAATCCATATATTGGTTTCTCACCCTTACAAATATATCAGGGTTATTCTAGACTACAGTAGTACTTTGGTACACTAGCACGGATGAAGCAAAGGACTTCACTAAGTCATTTGAGGACTTAGATTATAGATGCTTGAAGAGGCATCTGTTCGTGGGAAAGACCACGGGGGTCTTTCCAATAATATCTTGTAGAGCGACCAGCTTAGGAATCTTGTTTTGGGTTTTATGTTGAAAAGGTCGGTAACTGTGATATTGTAATATATTCTTGGTTTTAAGTTTCACTTTTTGGTAATTGAACCCATTTGAAAATAAAAACGGTATGCCATGGTGACTTCTTTAAGATTACGACTTTACTATTTATTATATGTATTAAGGTGTTCTAGAGTTATTCGTGGAAGAAAATTTTTACACCCGAGTTTTCTGCCTTATAATAAATTTATTTTCCGAAAGGAACCAGCAAACAGCATTCTTAATTTATTTCCGCACGTGTTGCAAAGTAATGCCCAAGGGGTGTGTTACATTTGTGGTATCAGAGCTGGTCAAGTCTTTCAGGAATGTTGGGGAATAGGTCTGTTGTGTTGATGTTGTGTTTTCTCTGATTAGGACTTGTTTGAATTACTTATTAGATGGAATGTATGTTAAAACATAAGTACACATTTCAGTTTCTAGTTGCGGACTGACTTAGTTGTCTTGTAGGTCAGTTATGGAACCAGGAATTGGACAAGGACTTGGAAGTGATCAGTCCAGATTTTGGTGTAACACCCTGTTTTTCGTATGCTTCTTTATCAGTAAATACATGCTTTAATGTATTTATTTTTGATAAAATCCAGATGATAATTTTTATTTAAAACAAAATCATTTTCTTGTGTTGTTTTATTGTATGAAGTCACAGTAAAATTTTCGATCAAAAATTCAGACGAAAATTGGTCGGGGTTCTCACTGCCAGTACAAGTTTACTGAGCTAGAGACAAAATTTTAATTCGTGAACGAGACGGTTAGTGTTTTTGTGATGTTTTGTGTGGATTTGGAATTTTTCGAAAAATCTTGTTCGGGGCCAAATCTTAGGGATTTCCCGGGCAAAATCGTCGGGAAATACGGTCGGGGAAGTTATCTGATATGCAATGGAGCAGAGTATCAAGAGGATTAAGTGACATGGAGTGACTTGATGTGAAGGCTATGACACACCTAAGAAAAAGTGAATCTTGACTTCATTCCAAAATCTTACATTTTCATCTTTCTCTCTCCAATCACATCACATCACCTTAACTCCTTAACCTCTCTACAAGCAACCCACCTTCTTTCTTCTTCTTTCTTCTCTTCTTTCTTCTTCTCCCTCTCAAAACCGTGCACCCTCCCCATTTCATCTATAAATACAATTCCTCAACTTCACTTCATCACTTTCCTTTTAAAACTCTTAAGCTTTCATCTTTTCTTAACTTCAAGCTTCCAAAGCTCTAGTTTTTCTTCTTCTTTTCACTAAGTGTTCTTCATCAAAGTTGTTCCTCTTGTTTAGGGCAATACTCTCATGTATTCTTTTCTTTAAAAACTTCATTTTTTTAAAGTTTCTTCTTTATGTCATATATGAGCTTTTATCTTCAAAAATCTCTCAAAAATGGTAGAAAACTCCTTTTGAGTTGAAACCAATTTCTATGGTCTTGTATTTACTTGTAGTTTAACATAATAAAAGTTTGTGTAAAACAAAGTTTCCTAACCTCTTCTTTCTAATGAGTCCGAAACCATGTATATGGTTTAGATGGATCTTGTTTCAACTTTTACAAGTATGAGTTTGTATTTAAAGATTTGTTTTCCAAAATGATCATGGACCAAGGCTCCTTTATGTTAAAGGATGCTATGTCTAAGTGATTGAAAAGTTTAAAGATTTGTTTTCCAAAATGATCATGGACCAAGGCTCCTTTATGTTAAAGGATGCTATGCCTAAGTGATTGGAAAGTTTAAAGATTTTTACTCTATTTTTATGTCATTATATTCATGTCTTTTATTCTATGTCATTTATATTTATGCCATTTACTTTATGTCATTTACATTATGTCATTTACTTTTATGTCATTTATATTTATGCCATTTACTTTATGTCATTTACTTTTATGTCATTTATGTTTATGTCATTTATGATTCATTTACTTATGTCATTATGCTTTAATTACTTATAGGCTTATGTTGTTCTTACTTTATGTGCTTATGAGCTTTGTTATTTAAAGTCCTATGTTGCTTTCAAGATGATCATAGACTTGAGCTCCATAAGTTATTGGATGCTAAAAGGGTCTAAGAGATTGGAAGAATTTAAAAATTTCTATCATGAAAACCCAAAGATGGCCGAATCTTAAAGGTTATGGACCTAGGGTGTTTCATTTTTCATTTTCCAAAGTGATCATGGTTTTGAGCTCTTTACAATTAATGGATGCTAAACCAAAGAGTTTGGAAAGTTTAAATGTTCCTAGCCTATCTTATTGGTCAAGGCCGAATCTCCATCAAGTGTAACTTGGTGGGATTTTTGTTCAACTTTGTTTAAAGTAATCATGTTTCAAACTCCTAGCACTTAAGGATCATAAATCCCTAAGTTGCATATGTTTTGGAAACTTCTAGCCCTAAGTTCTTGGTTGAGTTCTACTCCTTTGAACCTTGTGTCTTGAACTATTATGCTATTATCTGATGTTGAACTGTACTTGTTCTAAATGTTATAATACATATCTGTGATGACCTGCTTTCAACTGTGATATTAGCATTGAACTGATAATATATACTACTGTTGATTTGAAGTTTGCTAAGCCAGACTTGTGTCTGTGCTCAACTGTTATTTGGATTAAAAACCTTAATAAGCTTTGAAGATGAAGGGATTGGTGTTCTTTTCCAAAATCCCATTAACTTAAAATACTTGTTTTAAAAGTTGAAATGGTTTTGGGTGAACTATTGTTATACAAGAGAAAAAAATACTTTTCGAACTATGTGTCTTCAAGTTAAAACTTTCAAGATTTTTTTTTGGCAATATCCTATTGGGGATTTTCAAAGATAAAAGTATTTCAAAGATGCTTTACAAAAGATTTTCAAAGAAAAGGTTTTCTCCTAAATGTTTTAGAAACTTTCCGATGGCCTGGATAAGTTATCGAGGATTCGGTTTTGAATTTCTTTTTAACTGAACGAAAAATAAGTACTTAAGAAAGAGAATCTACTACGCGAGACTTTGCCTCTAGTATTCAGTTATGCGCACGTGATCTTGGATCAGTGTTAATTCGGGACTATGAGTCCTATTCATGATGTTATGGACTGAGAGTCCAGTTCTCGAAATTTAGGACAGTGCGGTCTGATTTCGTAGTGGTGGACTGTGTGTCCTAATCACGTTGTTGTGGACCGTGTGTCCTAACCATGTTGTGATAAACATTGTTAAAGGTGAATGTTGTTTTCTACGACCACAACCCTTGACTGCGGCATCGGTCTCGGGCGTTGTGATTGAGTATTCGGACTGTGTGTCCTATGCTTCTAAGTTTTCGAGTGATGGGGAAATGATGATTAAGTCGGTAGCTTTGATCTGCGACAGTGAAAAAGAATGAACACAAAAAACCATTTAAATAAAATATTTTCTAATGTGCATTTCCCCAAGCAGACGTGCTTTCTTATATATCAGATACAAGGTGGTATCTGGGAGTCTGTCCATGTAAACCGAGTTCAGAGGCACATGTGACGTTGCTCGTCCTGAGACCTTAAATGCATGAGGGTATGGAGGCAACTTCCCGGTGGGCTAGAGATCGACCAACTCTAATTCTTCTCCAGCGGAAAACGGTGTTGATATCTCATGAGATTAAGTTAGAGCCTGATATTGAAGTGCCATGCATATTTTCAAAGGTTGACTGTGCGGGTTTGAGACCCTTTGATATAACATGGTTATGCTATGTATATGCATGATTTAACTGCTTATATGATTCTGCGATGTATGTATCATGTATATGGTTGTTGTGGGATATATCTTATGACGGTATCTCACTCTTGCACAACTGTATGTTTTGTTCTTTTCTTCTTGTATCGGGAATGCGCATGCTCTTAGATGGATCCGGACGTTCCCTTGGCACCGAAGAAACTCGAGGAGCGAGGTTTTTGATCATGCTGGGTCGGCAGGGAATTGGACTATACACGAGGGAGCGACGACCGTGACATATCGGGGACCAGTCACGACCACCGAAACAAATGCTAACGGAGTGCCCATACGAAGGATCCGTACCGTCGAGACAAGGACTGTGACGCTTCCACCTCCATGGTACTACCTCCATACGCTACAAGTCACCAGACTCCTTCATGAGCACTTTGACCCAGTTGAACCGCTCGCAGAGGATCCCGAAGAGGATCCTGAGAAAGAACCTTCTGAGTTCATAGAGGTCGAGGATGAGGAGGAGGAGGATACAGAGTACCATCTACAGGATCCCGACAACGACGACATCCCTATCGACGATGGCGGTGACGTTGTTGATCCAGTAACTGATGTCTCGTCTGAAGGTAGCGTCTGTGGTCACTCTGCATGCAGGAGGCATGGTTAGATCATTTGTTGGCTTTTGGAGTTGTCCCGATAGTCCCTAGGCTTTTAGAGCCATCTTTTGAGTCTTATACCCGATTCCCTATTCCCAGTGTGATGTTATCTTTTTACCTATTTCTTCAGTATTTGTATCAGTGTATGTTGGCCAGTTCGACAAGGCCTGTCTTGTAATCAAACCTAAGATCCCAAGTGGGACAGTTATATCTATATGTATGATGTTTATTTACATGTTCTGAGTGTTCATCACCTTTCCTTAACTACCTCTCACTATTATAAAAAAAAAGAGTACCATTTTTCAGTAACCTTATATAAAAGGTTATTTTTCCGAAGGCGACCAGCATTTTAAATAAGTTTCTTTTCCGCAAACGGGTAACCATGTGATGTCGGGTTTTAGGGTGTCGCATCAGTTGGTATCAGAGCTAGTCGAGTCTTTCGGGAATGTTTGGGTTTAGGTCTGTTGTGTTGAAGTTGTGTTTTCTCTGACTATATGTTGTTTGAACTACTTCCTTGAGGTAATGTGTGATAAACTGTGGTTCACATCCCTTTTCTGGCAGTTATCTGACTGCTTGTGTGGTATAGGTCAGTATGAACCAGAGAGGTGCTCGTGGAAGTGGACGAGGCTACGGTGGAATGGATTTTGCTGCCCAAGCGCTGGCTGACGTGGCTGCTGCCATAGCTCTTCAGACGGCTGATGCTGCTGCCCAGAACCAACAGGAGCAATAGAGGGCAAACAAACTACAGAGGGAAGGCATCTGGACGCTTTCCGACATCAGAATCCATCGCAGTTTGATGGAGACGTGGATCCAATTAAGGCTGATCTTTGGATTCAGGAGCTAGAGAAGATCTTCGATCTGGTACACACTCTAGAGGAATCTAAGGTACCCTATTCCGTGTTCCAGCTAGTGGGAGATGCTGAGTACTGGTGGAAAGGCACCAGGCAGTTGTTGGAGGCTGAGCACCAGGCGATCACATGGGGAGTATTTTGTGGCAAGTTTCTAGACAAATACTTTCCTCACAGTGCCCGGAAAGAGAATGAGCATGAGTTCATGAGGCTGAGTCAGCGGGACCTGACAGTAAGGGAGTATGCGGCGAGGTTTGAATCCCTTGCCAAGTATTTCCGTTTCTTTCAAGACAATCCCAGTGAGGAATGGAAGTGTGAGCAGTTTGAAGCCGGTTTGCGCTTCGAGATTAAAGAATCGGTATTGCCTTTGGAGATCAGGAACTTCCAAGCACTAGTGGAGAAGTGCCGGAAAATTGAGATGATGCGCAGAGGAAGGGATAATATGGGAAGCGCAGGAGGACCTGTTCGTCCTAACAGCCAGAATCAAGGCCAGAATTCAAAATGGAAGCAGAACCAGAGGAAACCGTATCACCAGGCATCTAGCTACAACCAGAAACAACAAGCTCGTCCTAGTGTTTCGGGGACAGGGAGTGGAGGCCAGAGAAACAACGATCAAGGCCAAGAAAGGAGATGTTTCAGGTGTGGAGATCCGAGACACCTGGCAAATGCTTGTCCGAAGAAGGATTACAAGTGTAACAACTGTGACCGCATGGGACACTTGGCAAAGGAGTGTCGTGCCCCAAAGAGAGAGTATTCTGTCAACCATGCCAGGATAAACATGCCAACCGTTAAGGGAAGAGTGTATACCATGAGTGGTGCTGAGGCATCGAACTCCGATGATCTCGTGCAAGGTAAGTGTGACATTTCTGGTAATCTTTTGTCTGTACTTTTCGATTCAGGCGCAACTCATTCTTTTATTTCGATGGATCGTGTGAAAATTCTAAACTTGCATATTTCTTCCCTGCCATATAATCTGATTGTTTCTACCCCAACTGCTGAACATGTGACTGTTAATTCTGTTTACTTAAACTATCCAATCATTGTTCAGAATAGACATTTCCTTGTAGACTTGATCTGTTTGCCTTTAGTATAGTTAGATGTAATCTTAGGCATGGATTGGTTATCTTTCAACCATATCCTAATAGATTGTGCTCAGAAAACCTTAATCTTTAGGGATAAGATTTCTGGATTTTTATCTGCTAGTCAGGTAAGAGCTTCTTTGAAAGAAGGAGCTCGAGGTTACATGTTACTATTTTCCTTGGACGTCGAGAGCGAGTATGACTTGGAATCCGTACCTGTCGTTCGAGAGTTTCCGGAGGTTTTCCCTGAGGATGTACCTGGATTGCCACCTGTTCGGGAGATCGAGTTCGCGATTGATCCGACTCCAGGCACTGGACCAATATCCATGGCACCATATCGCATGTCGCCATCAGAGTTAGAAACCTTGAAGGACCAACTTGAGGAGCTGATGAGGAAAGAGTTTATACGACCTAGTGTGTCACCGTGGGGAGCTCCAGTCCTGCTAGTAAAGAAGAAAGATGGAACTACGAGGCTGTGTGTGGAATTTCGTCAATTAAACAAAGTCACGATTAAAAACAGATATCCTCTTCCAAGGATAGATGATCTTATGGATCAGTTACGTGGCGTGGCAGTGTTTTCAAAGATAGATCTGCGGTCAGGATACCACCAGATACGAGTGAAAGCAGAAGATGTTCCTAAGACAGCGTTTCGAACACGCTATGGGCATTATGAGTATTTGGTGATGCCGTTTGGAGTGACAAATGCACCTACTGTATTCATGGACTATATGAATAGGATCTTTCGTCCCTTTTTGGATCAGTTCGTAGTCGTCTTCATTGATGACATTCTGATCTATTCTCCGGACAAGGAGACTCATGCTGAACATCTTAGCATTGTTCTTCAGATCCTGAGAGAGAAACAGCTCTATACGAAACCAGAGAAGTGTGAATTTTGGTTGGATCAAGTTCAATTCTTGGGGCACGTAATATCTCGCGAAGGAATCGCTGTGGATCCGACGAAGGTCGAGGTTGTTTTAGAATGAGAAAAACCGACAACGGCAATAGAAATCCGTAGTTTTGTGGGTTTGGCTGGCTACTACCGGAGGTTCATTGAAGGATTTTCCAAGATTGTAGGACCTCTCACCCAACTGACACGTAAGGACCAAGCGTTCGTGTGGATAGAAGCCTGTGAGAGAAGCTTTCAAGAGCTGAAAAGGAGGTTGACAACCTCACCGGTATTGATCCTACCTGATCCCAAGGAATCTTTTGAGGTTTACAGTGATGCTTCGCATCAAGGTTTGGGCTGTGTGCTGATGCAAAATTGGAAAGTTGTAGCTTATGCTTCGAGGCAGTTGAAGATTCATGAGAGGAACTATCCGACGCACGATTTAGAACTGGCTACTGTGGTCTTTGCTTTAAAAATCTGGAGACATTACTTGTACGGGGCTACTTTTAATGTTTTCAGTGACCATAAGAGCTTGATGTACCTGTTTAATCAGAATGAGTTGAATATGCGTCAGAGATGTTGGTTAGAATTCCTGAAGGATTATGACTTTCAACTACAATATCACCCTGGAAAGGCGAATGTAGTGGCTGATGCCTTGAGCAGGAAGACAATTCACGCATCAGTGATGATGGTTAAAGAGCATGAATTGCTGGAACAATTCCGAGATCTAAGTTTGTTAGTGGAGAGTACACCAGGAAAACTGTGTCTGAACAGGACCACCGTGTCAAATGGGTTGATGGAGCAGATAAAGGAGAAGCAAGAGACTGATCAGTATCTACAGACAGAAAGAGAGTTAGTGCGTCAAGGAGCTCTGTCAGAATTTAGAGAAGGAACAGATGGAATCTTGAGGTTTGGCAAGAGAATCTGTGTACATGATGATACTGAACTAAGGAAGCTGATTTTAGAAGAGGCTCATAAGAGTAGGTTGAATATGCACCCAGGGTCCACAAAGATGTATCATGATCTTAAGAAGTTGTATTGGTGGTATGGGATGAAGAGAGATGTATTGGAATACGTCGCTTCTTGTTTTGTATGTCAGAAAGCCAAAGTGGAACACCAGAGACCAGCAGGAATGTTACAGTCTTTAGATATCCTAGAATGGAAATGGGATGGAATCTCAATGGATTTCGTGACCAGTTTACCGAGGGCTAAGAAGGTGTATGAGGCTATATGGGTAATAGTGGACCGACTAACTAAGTCAGCTCACTTTTTTCCAATCAATATGAGATACTCTATGGAAAAGTTAACTCAACTTTACATCGGAGAGATTGTTAGACTGCATGATGTGCCGTCAAGCATTGTTTCAGACCGAGACCCGTGATTCACATCGAGGTTTTGGAAGAGTTTACAAAAATCACTTGGAACGAAACTCAGATTGAGTTTCGCATATCATCCACAGACGGATGGACAATCGGAGAGGACGATCCAGTCACTAGAGGACTTGCTGAGAGCTTGTGTTTTGGAGGATGTCGGGGGTTGGGACGAGTCACTACCGTTGATAGAATTCACCTACAATAATAGTTTCCATTCAAGCATTGGAGTGGCACCTTATGAAGCCCTGTATGGTCGACGATGTCGGACGCCTTTGTGTTTGTACCAGGATGGTGAGAGTTTACTGTTGGGTCCAGACTTCGTGCAACAAACAGCAGAAAAGGTGTTGATGATCCAGGAGAAAATGAGGACTACTCAGAGCTGACAGAAGAGCTACGCGGACAAGAGACGACGACCTCTAGAGTTTGAGGAAGGCGAACATGTATTCTTGAGAGTCACGCCAACGACTGGGATTGGCAGAGTACTAAAGTCCAGAAAGCTTACACCCAAGTTCATTGGACCCTACCAAATTCTTCGTCGTGTAGGTCCAGTAGCTTACAAAATATCTTTACCACCCTTTCTTTCCAATATCCATGATGTTTTTCATGTCTCTCAGTTGAGAAAATACATTCCTGATCCATCACATATCATAAAGCCTGATAAAGTACAGTTAAAAGAGAACCTGTCCTTTGTGACTTCGCCGGCACGAATCGCGGATAGGATGACAAAGCAGCTCAGAGGTAAGCAAATTCCTTTGGTCAAAGTCATCTGGAATCAGACAACCGAAGAAGCAACGTGGGAAGCTGAGGACAAGATGAAGTTGCAGTACCCTGAGTTATTTGAAGGTACGCAATTTCGAGGACGAAATTCTTTTTAGAGGGGTAGAGTTGTAACGCCCCATTTGTCGTATGCTTCTTTATCAGTAAATACATGCTTTAATGTATTTATTTTTGATAAAATCCAGAGGATGATTTTTATTTAAAATAAAATCATTTTCTTGTGGTGTTTTACTGTATGAAGTCACAGTAAAATTTTCGATCGAAAATTCAGACGAAAACCGGTCTGGGTTCTCACTGCCAGTACAAGTTTACTGAGCTAGAGACAAAATTTTAATTCGTGAATGAGACGGTTAGTGTTTTTATGATGTTTTGTGTGGATTTGGAATTTTTCGAAAAATCTTGTTCGGGGCCAAATCTTAGGGATTTCCCGAGTGAAATCGTCGGGAAATACGGTCGGGGAAGTTATCTGATACGCAGTGGAGCAGAGTATCAAGAGGTTGAAGTGACATAGAGTGACTTGATGTGAATGCTATGACACACCTAAGAAAAAGTGAATCTTGACTTCATTCCAAAATCTTACTTTTTCATCTTTCTCTCTCCAATCACATCACATCACCTTAACTCCTTATCCTTTCTACAAGCAACCCACCTTCTTTCTTCTTCTTTCTTCTCTTCTTTCTTCTTCTCCCTCTCAAAATTGTGCACCCTCCCCATTTCCTCTATAAATACCACTCCTCAACTTCACTTCATCACTTTCCTTTTAAAACTCTTAAGCTTTCATCTTTTCTTAACTTCAAGCTTCCAAAGCTCTAGTTTTTCTTCTTCTTTTCACTAAGTGTTCTTAATCAAAGTTGTTCCTCTTGCTTAGGGTAATACTCTCATGTATTCTTTTCTTTAAAAACTTCATCTTTTTTTAAAGTTTCTTCTTTATGTCATATATGAGCTTTTATCTTCAAAAATCTCTCAAAAATGGTAGAAAACTCCTTTTGAGTTGAAACCAATTTCTATGGTCTTGTATTTACTTGTAGTTTAACATACTAAAAGGTTGTGTAAAACAAAGTTTCCTAACCTCTTCTTTCTAATGAGGCCGAAACCATGTATATGGTTTAGATGGATCTTGTTTCAACTTTTACAAGTGTGAGTTTGTATTTAAAGATTTGTTTTCCAAAATGATCATGGACCAAGGCTCCTTTATGTTAAAGGATGATATGTCTAAGTGATTGGAAAGTTTAAAGATTTGTTTTCCAAAATGTTCATGGACCAAGGCTCCTTTATGTCATTTACATTATGTCATTTACTTTTATGCCATTTATATTTATGCCATTTACTTTATGCCATTTACATTATGTCATTTACTTTTATGTCATTTTTGTTTATGTCATTTATGATTCATTTACTTATGTCATTATGCTTTAATTACTTATAGGCTTATGTTGTTCTTACTTTATGTGCTTATGAGCTTTGTTATTTAAAGTCCTATGTTGCTTTCAAGATGATCATAGACTTGAGCTCCATAAGTTATTGGATGGTAAAATGGTCTAAGAGATTGGAAGAATTTAAAAAGTTCTATCATGAAAACCCAAGGATGGTCGAATCTTAAAGGTTATGGACCTAGGGTGTTTCGTTTTTAATTTTCCAAAGTGATCATGGTTTTGAGCTCCTTACTATTAATGGATGCTAAACCAAAGAGATTGGAAGGTTTAAATGTTCCTAGCCTATCTTATTGGTCAAGGCCGAATCTCCATCAAGTGTAACTTGGTGGGATTTTTGTTCAACTTTGTTTAAAGTAATCATGTTTTAAACTCCTAGCACTTAAGGATCATAAATCCCTAAGTTGCATGTGTTTTGGAAACTTCTAGCCCTAATTTATTGGTTGAGTTCTAATCCTTTGAACCTTGTGTCTTGAAACCTAGACTTGCATCCTAACCAAATTTGAAGAACGTTCGTGAAACTGTTTATTTTCTCGCATTCTCTTACCTTCTTGAGGTAAGAGGGGATTTCCTAAAGATATTCAATAACTGTATGCATGTGTGTATGTGTTTAACTGGATATTTACATGTTGATTGAGCTTACTTGGTTATCTAATGTACTTGAACTATTATGCTATTATCTGATGTTGAACTGTACTTGTTCTAAATGTTATAATACATATCTGTGATGAACTGCTTTCAACCGTGATATTAGCATTGAACTGATAATATATACTGCTGTTGATTGGAAGTTTGCTAAGCCAAACTTGTGTCTGTGCTCAACTGTTATAAGGATTAAAAACCTTAATAAGCTTTGAAGTTGAAGGGATTGGTGTTCTTTTCCAAAATCTCATTAACTTAAAATACTTGTTTTAAATGTTGAAATGGTTTTGGGTGAACTATTTTTATACAAGAGAAAAAAATCCTTTTCGAACTATGTGTCTTCAAGTGAAAACTTTCAATATTTTTTTTGGCAATATCCTATTGGGGATTTTCAAAGATAAAAGTATTTCAAAGATGCTTTACAAAAGATTTTCAAAGAAAAGGTTTTCTCCTAAATGTTTTAGAAACTTTCCGATGGCCTGGATAGGTTATCGAGGATTCGGTTTTGAATTTGTTTTTCACTGAACGAAAAATAAGTACTTAAGAAAGAGAATCTAGTACGTGAGGCGTCGCCTCTAGTATTCAGTTATGCGCACATGATCTTGGATCAGTGTTAATTCGGGACTATGAGTCCTATTCATGATGTTATGGATTGAGAGTCCAATTCTCGAAATTTAGGACAGTGCGTTCTGATTTCGTAGTGGTGGACTGTGTGTCCTAATCACGTTGTTGTGGACTGTGTGTCCTAACCACGTTGTGATAAACATTGTTAAAGGTGAATGTTGTTTTCTACGACCACAACCCTTGACTACGGCATCGGTCTCGGGCGTTGTGATTGAGCATTAGGACTGTGTGTCCTATGCTTCTAAGTTTTCAAGTGATGGGGAAATGATGATTAAGTCGGTAGCTTTGAGCTGCGACAGTGAAAAAGAATGAACACAAAAAACCTTTTAAATAAAATATTTTCTCATGTGAATTTCCCCAAGCAGACGTGCTTTCTTATATATCAGATACAAGGTGGTATCTGGGAGTCTGTCCATGTAAACCGAGTTCAGAGGCACATGTGACGTTGCTCGTCCTGAGACCTTAAATGCATGAGGATATGGAGGCAACAGCCCGGTGGGCTAGAGATCGACCAACTCTAATTCTTCTTCAGTGGAAAAGGGTGTTGATATCTCATGAGATTAAGTTAGAGCCTGATATTGAAGTGCCATGCATATTTTCAAAGGTTGACTGTGCGGGTTTGAGACCCATTGATATAACATGGTTATGCTATGTATATGCATGATTTAACTGCTTATATGATTCTGTGATGTATGTATCATGTATATGGTTGTTGTGGGATATATCTTATGACGGTATCTCACTCTTGCACAACTGTATGTTTTGTTCTTTTCTTCTTGTATCGGGAATGCGCGTGCTCTTAGATGGATCCGAACGTTCCCTTGGCACCGACGAACTCGAGGAGCGAGGTTTTTGATCACGTTGGGTCGGTGGGGAATTGGACTATACATGAGGGAGCGACGACCGGGAGGACGAGGAGGAGGAGGAGCCAGAGTACCATCTACAGGATCCCGGGAATGACGACATCCCTATCGACGATGGTGGTGACATTATTGATCCAGTAACTGATGTCTCGTCTGAATGTAGCATCCGTGGGCACTCTGCATGCAGGAGGCATAGGTAGATCGTTTGTTGGCTTTTGGAGTTGTCCCGATAGTCCCTAGGCTTTTAGAGCCATCTTTTGAGTCTTATACCCGATTCCCTATTCCCAGTGTGATGTTATCTTTTTACCTATTTCTTCAGTATCTGTATCAGTGTATGTTGGCCAGTTCGACAAGGCCTATCTTGTAATCAAACCGAAGATCCCAAGTGGGACAGTTATATCTATATGTATGATGTTTATTTACATGTTCTGAGTGTTCATCACCTTTCCTTAACTACCTCTTACTATTATAAAAAAAAAAATGAGTACCCTTTTTTAGTAACCTTATATAAAAGGTTATTTTTCCGAAGGCGACAAGCGTTTTAAATAAGTTTCTTTTCCGCAAATGGGTAACCATGTGATGCCGGGTTTTAGGGTGTCGCATTTGGGGTCATATCATTTCTTTTCCAACGATTGTGAATTGTTTTCACACCTCAATTGTTGGATCAATTATTATAGAATTTTATTTTTTTTAACTATCTTATTATTGTTCGGGATAGACATTTTCTTGATAAAAGAAGTTTCTAGACGAAACTTAGTCTAGTCACTTTTACTTTTGGTGAAAGTGATCCTGTCTAGATTTTTGTCAGACTATTGTTTTTTCTAAATTGTCATTTATGAATCCCTTATTTAAAGAATAAATTCTCTTAAGGTTAGTGTAACACCCTGATTTTCACTGCTTTCTAATATCAGTAATAAATATATAAACATATATATTTTTATTCGAGACTTAGAAAATGATTTTGGATAAACCAAGGTCATTTCCATGTTATACTTATTTTCATAGGATTACGGGAAAGTTTTGGGTTGAAAATTCAGATGGAAACCGGTCTGCCGTTTTGTGTTTTCACTGACAGTAAAAGTTTACTGCTCAGAAAACCTAATTTTAATTCGTGAACAAGACGAATAATGTTTTTATCGTATTTGATACAATATTGGAAATTTTAAAAATTTTAGCGTAAAAATATAATATTATATTTGCAGCGGGCGAAAACGTCAAAATATCTCTAGGAAAATCTGAGTCAGATGAACCAGGGGGTCAACAACGGAGCTGAGATAACTGATGTGACTGAGATGGTGAGCATTTATGACAATCCTATCCGAGTCATAATGGCCATAATGACACTTAAATGCCATTATAAATTTTTGGCATGGAAAAGACTGTTTTATCCCTAGTTTACAAGGAAAATTGCAAGTTTCCCATAACACAATTTTACCCAAAAGTCCCCATCCACACGGCTCCCTCCTCCATTCAAAGCATTTGGACATTCATTTTTCCTAGCCATAAATGAGCGTTTAAGTTAAATGGATGAATCATTTAATTTTCATTAATGTCAACAAGTGAGTCATAGGCAAAGTCATTTTCTCCTTCTCTTGCTCTTTGTGGATTCGGCAGCCTCACACCCACAACAATTCCATTTCTTTGTTTCACACTTCTCTCTCTCACAAATTCAATTAAAGAAAATTTAAGACCCTGACACTTTTGCTCCTTCTTGTTCTTATGTGCTAGCCTCACTCAGCCCAACTTCTTTTACTTTCATCTCATTTCTTTCTTTTTGCGCTAGTTCATACCACTTGAACACGTCATTTTTTTTCTCTCTTCAAGATCTTTAATCATCAAGAACTTAAGACTATATACCAAGTAATCAAGACAAAATTTCTTCATCCTTCTCATTATGTTTTGCGCAAAACCCTCTCCCTTTGTACTCATCATCTTCATTTTGATCCAACATTTTCTTCTCTCTTTTCTTCTAGTTCATCAAGGTGTTCCAAGTTTTATTTCTCAAGAGATCATCATCAAGAGGTATATCACCCTCAACCATGATCATGAGATCTCTTATCTTCATTCATTTCATTGAAACATGTCAAGAACATCATTTTTCCTTTTCATTGGATTTTCTTCTTTTAATTCTAGAAAATTGTAGAGAAATCCATTTGAAATGAAACCAATTTCTATGAACTCACTATGATCTGTATATTCATGATCCAAGAGCATGAATCAAGAGAAAATTTCTTTCCTATTATTCCACAGTGGGCCGAATCTAGGTCTTAGAGAGACTAGATGAATTTGTTTCAATTTCTATGATTTAACACTTGTTTTCATCTCTCTAATGCCTATGATTTTTGAATCCAAGAGATTAGAAACCAAATCAAATTCCTAGCCTAATTTGTTGATGAAGGCCGAAACCTAGCTCTTGATGAGTTAGAAGATTTTGTTTCAGTTTTTGAGTTATAAACATTAATCTTGTTTTTCTAATGACTAAGGATCATTGATCCAAAAGATTGTGAAATTTTGACATTCCTAGCCTAATTAACTCATGTAGGCCGAACCTAATCATGTGTGTTAGAAGGATTTTCTTATTTCATTTGGTTAATGGTGTCGTGTTTTGTGTGAAGGATATTTGTTGTGGTTATCGTATTGAGTTTCGTGGAGGAATCATGATCCCGAGAAGAAATTTACTAAGGAAATCTGTAACTCCAAGAGGTAAGGGGAGTATGCCTGAGGAGTTTAAGATAATCACATGCTTATTGTTGGAGCTGTCTGTCAATTGTCTGTAGTAATATTCTATCATTTTAAATTTGTTTACTGATGAATTGTTGGATTGATTTTATGCTTATTTGAGTAATTGAGTTATGTGATATATGGATTTACATGATTATAATTATATTTTTATACTATAATTGTGATGCATGTCATAAATTGAATATATGTCATACTATTCTGTGATGAAATTATCTGCTATTGAGTGTTGGATTGAGAAACCTAACATAGGTCGGTGTTTAAAATAATTTGAGGATAAAAGCTTAATAAGCTTGAATACTTAATCAGAGTGATTAATTTATGGAATTTTGAGAAAAAGTGGAAAAATATTATTTTAATAATAGTTTTGTGGAAAATATGTCAATGAGTGACAGTAAGGGCGGAACTGTGAAAATTTTTCACAGGTGCTAGTTTTTCCAAAATAAATTCAATTTTATTATAAAATGTTATTTAAAGTGATTAAGTTCCAAAATTAACGTAATATAGCCGTCAGAACAATTACTTATGACATAAAAGTCATTTAAGTTATAAAAAAAATTTATGAGAAATTTTGAGAAAGAGATTTTATTTTATTTCATTTACAAAGGACTTTTTAAAAGTCGACGTTTATTGAGAACGATCTTTAGAAATGAAGTGATTGGAAAGAAAAGAATTTATCAATGATTTTCATGTTTTATCAACATTTTAACAGAAAAGGATTTATGTAAGAGGATTTTTATTCAGTGAAATTATTCCATTAAACTTGGATAATTTTCGGAGATTTGGTTTTGTATTTGTTATTCACTTAACGAAATGTTTTACAAGGATCAACGAACCTTGGAACCGAGACGTCGGGGTTCTAGTGTTCTGTGGACACGTAGATCAGGGATTTGTGTCATTAGACTAAGTGTCCTGTAATGGTTTGTGGACTGTGTGTCCTAAATTTGATGTGGAAAATGTGAGTTCCATATCCGTGAGCCTAAGACTGGTGCATCAGTTTAGGGCTTTGCGATTGAGCACCTGGACTGTATGTCCTGTGTTGAGTTTAAAACATTTGGACTGTGTGTCCTATGTTAGTTTAAAGTGAAAAGTCTTAATATAAAATTAAGCATAGTCGTCAGCTTTGGGCTTCGACAAGGAAAGATTATTACGACAAAGAAAACAAAACGAGAATAAAAGTTTTTCTCATGCATTTTTGGCAGACGTGCCATGTGTTATGATCATTGAGTCCTAGGTGGATCAATGTATCTTTGATGGACTATGTTTCCATTTGATCATTGGATTTTGAGTGAGCCAATGTATCTTTACTGGACTTTGTTTCCAATTTAATGCAATGACTATTGAGGTTCAGAGTGATGCAGTAGGTTATGGGCAATAAACTCCATTGATCGCAATAACTATTGTGTTCTGTGTGGACCAAGGAGTTACCGTGTGTATGACTACAGCAATAGTTGGATAGTTGTCACAAGGAGCCGTATGATTAAGCTACAATAGCTGTTTGAGTGGCTATCATACGAGGTTGGATAATACTTTTGCATAACTGCAATAGCTGTTTGAGTGGTTATTGCACAAGTGACTCTGTACATAACTGCAATAGTTGTTTGAGTGGTTATTGCACAAGTGACTCTGTACATAAATGCAATAGCTGTTTGAGTGGTTATGTATCCGTGTACAATTGCAATAGCTGTTTGAGTGGTTGTCACAGAGGGGTCTTGTGAACAGTTGCAATAGCTGTTTGAGAAATGGTCGCATGAGGTTGAGGTGGATTATCCGACAATGTGACCTGTGTATAACTGCAATAGCCGTTTGAGTGGTTGTCACTGAGGAATCATGTGAACAATTGTAATAGTTGTTTGAGCAATGGTCACATGAGATTGAGATGAACATGTTTCTAAGCCTGATCCGCTCATTTGAAAGAAGTTGGGATCTCAGGAGATTAGGTATCAAAATAGAGCCTGAATATTGAAGTGTCATGCATTTTTATAAAATGACGATGAATGTCGGGTACGAAACCCTTTTGATAAAATTATTCTACTGTTTAGATAATTTTTGTATGCTGTGAATACATGGTATATGTTGTTTGTGTGTCGTGCATGGGGTAGTCTTATCAAAACTCGTATATTGGTAACTCACCCTTACAAATATATCAGGTTTATTCTAGACTATGGTAGTACTTTGGTACACTAGTACGGATGAAGCGAAGGAATTCAATGAGTCATTCGAGGACTTAACTTCTAGATGCTTGAAGAAGTATTCATTAGTGGGAATGTCACGAGGGTATCTCCAATAACTATCTTGTAGAGTGCCCAGCTTAGGAATTTTGGTTGATTTGTACAATTTTTTTTTAACTGTGAGATTGTAAGTCAATCTTTATTATGATTTTCTCTTTTGAAAATGAGATTCTTTGAGAAAACAGTGTATGAAGTGGCAACCTTGTTATGAATGTGTAAAGATATTCAATATGACTTCACTACTTTAATTTGTGTATCATGTTTCTAGAGCTTTCCAATAAATAAAATTTTGTACACCCGAGTTTTCTGCCTTATAAGAAAATATTACTTTCCAAAAGTAACCAGCGAATTACTTTTTAATTTATTTCCGCGCGTGTTACAAAGTAATGCCCAAGGGATGTGTTGCAGTTAGGAACTATTCGTTTTGTGAGTTCCTAATTCTTTGGGAGTTCTCGTCAAAGAAGGAACTTTATTAGAGTAATGGTTGTAAATATGTATTAGCTATGCATTTTTACACTCAAAAATCTATTAATGAATATTTGTACAAACTGAACATTCATGTATTCTTTTCAGATCGACAAAGTTTTTCTATATAGTTTCTTGTGAAAGTAAAACCTTGGGATTAATAAAATCCTGTCCAGTTTTGAGTCAGAAAATTTCGAGGACGAATTTTTTTTTAGTGGGGTAGTAATGTAACACCCCGATTTTTCGGCTTTCTAAGATCGGTATAAATATAAATAAACGTTTATATTTTTATCTGAAACTTAGAAAATGATTTTGGAAAAACCAAAGTCATATTCATATCATACTTATTTTTATAAGTATATGGTGAAATTTTTGGTTGCTAATTCAGACAGAAGTCGGTCTGCGTTTTTACTGACAGTAAGATTTTACTGATCAGAAAACCGAATTTTGACCCGAGAACAAAATGAATAGATTTCATATCTCATTTCCAACGATATAGGTTATATTGAAAATGTTCAAAATAAATAGGTTTTATACTCGATTCGGGGGTAAAACCGTAAATCGGGTAATTGTTGGAGTTGAGAACGGACGTGCAGAGACAAAACCCGACATCGGATGCATAGACCTCTTGCCACCTATGGCGGTGAGTCATTTGAATGAGTCACCAATGTCATGATGACATTTAAACAAAAATCTAGATATTTCTTCGAACTAGTGTAAAGACCATTTTGCCCTAGGACCACTTTACCCTTGAACTTTCATTGAAATGACAAGTTTGCCCCACAATTTGTGGACACGAATCAGCCACATATTCACTCATTTCTCACCACATGTTAGTCATGATTACTTATTAGGAGGATTTTACCATTTTAGCCTTTATGTTGGTTGTATTCACAAGTTTGCCATTGTACAAGATAACCACTTTGCTCTTGAATTTTTGTGTTTTGGACCCAAATACCCTTGATTCCCCACGGCCCAAGCCTCCAGGGAGCCCATCTTCACACCTATAAAAGGCCAACTTCATCTTCTTCAAATGGTTGTTCATCATTTTCCATTAAAACTCTTAAGTTACTTAGGCTTGATTTGTGAAGGAAGTAGGTGATTTCTTGCCAATTTCTTGATTCCAAGAGGTAATATTTGTTCCTCATCATCATTAAGCATCATGTTCTTCAATTACTTTCTTAATTTACGGCCATAATCATCTTTCTAATTTCTGGATCTAGAAAGTTTGAAATTCTCTAGAAAATCATAGAAAAATCCTAAAAATATGAAACCAATTTCTATGAGTTAGTTATCATCTCTACTATCATAATCCAAGAGATTGATGCAAAAAAAATTTTCCTCCCCATTTATCCCTCCCCATTCTTAGAAAGTGAACTTGTATATCATCTTTCTAGTATGTAAGTATGTTGAATCCAAGTTGTTGTGTTCAAATAAAATCCCTAGCTCATGTTTCTATTAAGGGCCGAAACTGAGCTTTAAAAGAATTGGAGTATTTGATTTCAATTCTTTGTGTTAAACCATTAAACTTATGTCTTAAGTATTAAGGATCATTAATCCAAAGACTTAAGCAATTTAGAAATTTTAGTCACCAAACCCTAGCATGGTCATGACTTACCTATAGGGGATAGGTGATTTTATTTGATTTTTTTTTTATAATTATGTTATGTGTTTTGTTGAAGGAGATTGTGTGTGAATCGTGCACGTGTGCTGTCAAGAAACCGGAGTGTCGGCAAACGAGTATCATGAGGAAAGATCTTCAAGAGGTAAGGGGAGCTTACCTGAGGGATTCTTCCCAATAACTGTATGTGATTAGTGTGTGGTCTGTATTATTTATTTGTGGTTGTGGTGCTTCTTTAATTTGGTTCAAGTTGTTTAAGTTATGTTATTTTTACCTATGATGGTTGATGTGCATTTAAATTATTTATCTGCAATTATATTATAATGTGTTGTGATGCATGATCTGCCTGGGAATATTTATGTGATATTGTTGTAGATTGTTGTTTGACAAGCCTGACAGTGGTCAATGCCAAATTCAATTAATCAGATAAAAGTCTTAAGAAGCTTTTAAAAAAATTATATTCAATGTTTAATGGAGAATTATTGGAATATAATATTGATAGAAAATTTTATTTGGGAAAAATGAGGAATGTTGGAAAATATTATTATTTTAATGGTTTAATAGCGTAAGAGTGTTTTGTGAGTCATAGTGAGGACGTAACCGTGAAAATATTTTTGTACTGCTGGTTTATACGTTGGAAATTTCTATGTATTAGGAAATGTTATTTTAAGAAAATAAGTTTCCAAAATAATTTATTATGGTGTTGGAAAAATTAATTTACTAGAAAAGTCATAATTGGACTTAAAACGTTTTTAAAAACGTCAAGCGTCGGACAATCCAGATAATATTTACGGTAGGATTACTAAAAATGGTAATATTAGTTAAAATAGAGAATTTGTATCAAAGCAATATTTTCAAGTTCAAAATCTTGATTTTATAAAAGAAAATGAATTTCATGTGATTTTGATGATTTTGTAAAACGAATTTCGAACGTAAACGTATTTTCCGTAAAATAGTTTTATACACTGGGTTTTTTCCGACAACTTGGATAAGTTTTGGGAGTTTTGTTTTGATTTTGTGTTTCACCGAACGAAAACAGTGTTAACGTAAACCTAGTATCCGAGACGTCGTGATACTGGCATTCTTAATTACAAGCACGAAGATCTTTGATCCGCGTTACGTTGTTACACGTACCGTTGTTACACGTTGTTACACGTTGTTGTGACACCCTAAAACCCGACATCACATGGTTACCCGTTGCGGAAAAGAAACCTATTTAAAACGCTACTCGCTTTCGGAAAAATAACCTTTTATATAGGGTTACCGAAAAAGGGTACTCAATTTTTTTGTTAAAAGAAGTTAAGAAAAGGTGATGAACACTCAACATGAAAATAAACATCATACATATAAATATAACTGTCCCACTTGGGATCTTAGGTTTGATTACACAACAGGCCTTGTCGAACCGGCCAACATAGGGACGTCGTCATATCCGGGATCCTGCGGATGGTACTCTGGCTCCTCCTCCTCCTCCTCGACCTCTATCAGCTCAAGAGGTTCTTCCTCAGGATCGTCCTCTACTGGATCCTCGGCAAGCGGTTCAACTTGATCAAAATGCTCATGAAGGAGACTGGTGACTTGTAGTGTATGAAGGTAGTACCATGGAGGTGGAAGCGCCACAGTCCTCGTCTCGACGGTATGAATCCTTCGTACGAGCACTCCGTTAGCATTCGTCTCGGTAGTCATGACTCATCCTCGATACATCGCGGTCGTCGCACCCTCATGTATAGTTCAGTTCTCTGCCGTCCCAGCATGATCAAACACTTCGCTCCTCGAGCTCGACTGTGCCAAGGGAATGTTCGGATCCTATCTAAAAGCACGCGCATACAGATGTGCAAGAGTGAGATACCGTCATAAGATATATCCCACAACAACCATATACATGATACATACATCACATAATCATATAAGCAGTAAAATCATGCATATACATAACATAACAGTGTTATATCAAAGGGTCTCAAACTCGCACAATCAACCTTTGAAAATATGCATGGCACTTCAATATCAGGCTCTAACTTAATCTCATGAGATATCAACACCTTTTTCCACTGGAGAAGAATTAGAGTTGGTCAATATCTAGCCCACTGGGCAGTTGCCTCAATACCCTCATGCATTTAAGGTCTCAGGACGAGCAACGTCACATGTGCCTCTAAACAGGTCACATGGACTGACTCCCATATACCACCTTGTATCTGATAGGTAAGAAAGCACATATGCCTGGGGAAATGCACATGAGAAAATATTTTATTCAAAAGGTTTTCTTTGTGTTCATTATTTTTCGCTGTCGCAGCTCAAAGCTAACGACTTAATCATCATTTCCCCATCACTTGAAAACTCAGAAACATAGGACACACAGTCCGAATGCTCAATCACAACTCCCGAGACCGATCCCGTAGTCAAGGGTTGTGGTCATATAAATAACTTATGCTTTTATTCATGTTTTGAACTTATCATGATAAGGACAATAGCCCACAACAACGAAATCAGAATGCACTGTCCTAGATTTCAAGAATTGGACTCTCAGTCCAGAACATCATGAATAGGACTCATGGCCCCGAATTAACACTGATTCAAGATCACGTGCGTATAACTGAATACTAGAGGGGACGTCTCGCGTACTAGATTCTCTTTCTTAAGTACTTATTTTTCGTTCAGTGAAAATCAAATTCAAAACCAAATCCTCGATAACCTATCCAGGCTATCGAAAAGTTTCTAAAACATTTAGGAGAAAACCTTTTCTTTGAAAATCTTTTATAAAGCATCTTTGAAATACTTTTATCTTTGAAAATCCCCAATAGGGTATTACCAAATAATCTTGAAAGTTTTCACTTGAAGACACATAGTTCGAAAAGGATTTTTCTATTGTATAACAATAGTTCACCCAAACCATTTCAACATTTAAAACAAGTACTTTAAGTTAATGAGCTTTTGGAAAAGAACACCAATCCTTTCATCTTCAAAGCTGATTAAGGTTTTTAATCCTTATAACAGTTGAGCACAAACACAAGTCTGACTTAAGAAACTTTTAATCAATAGCAGTATGTATTCTCAGTTCAATGCTAATATTACAGTTGAAAGCAGTTCATCACAGATATGCATTATAACATTTAGAACAAGCATAGTTCAACATCAGATAATAGCATAACAATTCAAGTACATTAGATAACCAAGTAAGCTCAATCAACGTATAAATATCCAGTTAAACACATACACACATGCATACAGTTATTGAATATCTTTAGGAAATCCCCTCTTCCCTCACGTCGGAGTTAAGAGTTTTGGATTTGAAAAGAAGGTTCACGAACGTCCTCGCTTCTCCGGCGATGGAAGTCTAAGGTTACCAACATAAAATCACGAGTTAAAAAAAACAACTCGAGAACACTAACCACAAGGTATAGGTTCGGTTCATACAATAAACTAGGATTAAGGGTTTCCGAAATTTATGCGACTCTAGGATTTACGATCCTTAAGTTCTAGAAGTTCATAAACAACAATCTTTTAACAAAGTTGAATTAAAAATCCCACTAAGTACTTGACTTAGGGTTTTGGCCAAGCATAGGTAAATAGGCTATGAATTTCTAAACTTTCCAATCTCTTTAGGTAAGCATCCATACATAGTAAGGAGCTTGAAACCATGATCATTTCGGAAAATGGAAAAATCAAATGTCTTAGACCATGAACTCTTAGGTTCGGCCTTAACAAGTTTGTGAGGTTAGAGATCTTTAAATCATCCAATCTTTTGGACATAGCATCCTTTAACATGAAAGAGCTTTAATCCATAATCATCTTGGAAAACAAAATAAAATAACACATCCTAGGTCAAATGTTACATTCGGCCATCATAGGAAAATAAAGCAAGAAAATATTTTAAACTTTCCAATCACTTAGACACAGCATCCATTAACATAAGCAGCTTTTTAGTCCGTGATCACTTTGGAAAACAAAACTCAACATCTTTGCCATAACCATTTAAGGTTTCAGACTTTTCAAGAAATAGGGGTTAGAAATCTTCAAACTTTCCAATCTCTTGGACTTAGCATCCTTCTATATCAAGGAGTCTTAATCCATGATCATTTTGGAAAACAAAACTTAAACACCATTGCCTTAAAACTCATTGGTTTTGGTCTTTACATGAAAATAGGGTAAAAAATATTAAACTTTCCAATCACTTAGACATAGAATCCTTTAACATAAGGGAGTCGTGGTCCATGATCATCTTGGAAATGAAACTCAAATACAGACTCATACATGTAAAAGTTGAAACAAGATTCACCTAAACCATATACATGGTTTCAGCCTCCTTAGGAAGAAGGGGTTAGGAAACTTTGTTTTACACAACCTTTTAGTATGTGATAGTATGAGTAAATACAAGAATATAGAAAGTGGTTTCAACTCAAAAGGAGTTTTCTACCATTTTTGAGAGGTTTTAGAAGTTAAAAGCACATAAAGGACATATGAAGAAAACTTTGAAATAAAAGATGAAACTTTGAAAAATAACTACATAGAAGTATTACCCTTAACAATATGACCAACTTTGATGAAGAACTCTAAGAGAAAAGCTTGATAAAAATGTAAACTTTGTAAGAGAGAAGAAGAAGAAATGTAGTAAAGTGTAAATGTGGGAAATGGAGGAAAGTGATGAAGTGTGGAAATGAAGAGTGTTTATGGAGAGTGAGAGGAGAGGGTCAAGGTTTTGGGAGAGGAAGAAAGAAGAGAAGAAAGAAGGTGGGTTGCTTGTAGAGAGGATAAGGAGTTAAGGTGATGTGATGTGATTGGAGAGAGAAAGATGAAAAAGTGAGATTTTTGAAAAAAAAAAGTCATGATTCACCTTTTGAGGTGTGTCATAACCTTCACATCAAGTCACTTCATGTCACTTCATCCTCTTGATGCTCTGCTCCATTGCATATCAGATGACCTCCTCGATCGTATTTCCCGACGATTTCGCCCTGGAAATTCCTAAGATTTGGCCCCGAACAAGATTTTTCAAAAAACTCCAAACCCACACAAAACATCATAAAAACACTAACCGCCTCGTTCACGAATTAAAATTTGGTCTCTAGCTCAGTAAACTTGTACTGGTAGTGAGAACCCAGACCGATTTTCATCTGAATTTTCGACCGAAAATTTTACTGTGACTTCATACGGTAAAACAAAACAAGAAAATGATTTTGTTTTAAATAAAATCATCCTCTGGATTTTATCAAAAATAAACACATTAAAGCATGTATTTACTGATAAAGAAGCATACAAAAAACATGGTGTTACAACTCTACCCTTCTAAAAAGAATTTCGTCCTTGAAATTACATATCTTGAAATAACTCAGGGTACCACAACTTCATCTTGTCCTCAGCTTCCCACGTTGCTTCTCCGGTTGTCTCATTCCAGATGACTTTGACCAAAGGAATTTGTTTACCTCTGAGCTGCTTTGTCATCCTATCCGCGATTCGTGCCGGCGAAGTCACAAAGGACAGGTTCTCTTTTAACTGTACTTTATCAGGCTTTATGATATGTGATGGATCAGGAATGTATTTTCTCAACTGAGAGACATGAAAGACATCATGGATATTGGAAAGAAAGGGTGGTAAAGATATTTAATAAGCTACTGGACCTACACGACAAAGAATTTGGTAGGGTCCAATGAACTTGGGAGTAAGCTTTCTGGACTTTAGTACTCTGCCAATCCCAGTCATTGGCGTGACTCTCAAGAATACATGTTCACCTTCCTCAAACTCTAGAGGTCGTCATCTCTTGTCCACGTAGCTCTTCTGTCGGCTCCGAGTAGTCCTCATTTTCTCCTGGATCATCTTCACCTTTTCTATTGTTTGTTGTACGAAGTCTAGACCCAACAGCAAACTCTCACCATCCTGGCACAAAGGCGTCCGACATCGTCGACCATACAGGGCTTCATAAGATGCCATTCCAATGCTTGAATGGAAACTATTATTGTAGGTGAATTCTATCAACGGTAGGGACTCGTCCCAACCCCCGACATCCTCCAAAACACAACCTCTCATAAGTCCTCTAGTGACTGGATTGTCCTTTCCGTTTGTCCATCAGTCTGCGGATGATATGCGGAACTCAATCTGAGTTTCATTCCAAGTGATTTTTGCAAACTTTGCCAAAACCTCGATGTAAACCGCAAGTCTCGGTCTGAAACAATGCTCGAAGGCACACCATGTAGTCTAACAATCTCTCCGATGTACAGTTGGGTTAACTTCTCCATAGAGTATCTCATATTGACTGGCAAAAAGTGAGCTGACTTAGTCAGTAGGTCCACTATTACCCATATAGCCTCATAACCCTTCTTAGTCCTTGGTACAGGATCTGAAGAACAAGGCTAAGGTGTTCAGCATGAGTCTCCTTGTCTGGAGAATAGATCAGAATGTCATCAATGAAGATGACTACAAACTGATCCAAAAATGGATGAAAGATCGTATTCATATAGTCCTTGAATATAGCAGGTGCATTCGTCACTCCAAACGGCATCACCAAATACTCATAATGCCCATAGCGTGTTCAAAATGCTGTCTTAGGAACATCTTCTGCTTTTACTCGTATCTGGTGGTATCCTGACCGCAGATCTATCTTTGAAAACACTGTCGTGCTACGCAACTGATCCATAATATCATCTATCCTTGGAAGAGGAAATCTATTTTTAATCGTGACTTTGTTTAACTGACGAAAGTCCACACACAGCCTAGCAGTTCCAGCCTTCTTCTTTACTAGCAGGACTGGAGCTCCTCACTATGACATACTAGGTCGTATAAACTCTTTCCTCATCAACACCTCAAGTTGGTCCTTCAAGGTTTCTAACTCTGATGGCGACATGCGATATGGTGCCATGGATATTGGTCCAGTACCTGGAATCAGATCAATCGCGAACTCGACCTCGTGAACAGGTGGCAATCCAGGTACATCCTTAGGGAAAACCTCCGAAAACTCTTGAATGACAGGTACGGATTCCAAGTCAAACTCGCTCTCGACGTCCAAGGAAAACAGCAGCATGTAACCTTGAGCTCCTTCTTTCAAAGAAGCTCTTACCTGACTAGCAGATAAAAATCCAGAAATCTCCTCCGTAAAGATTAAGGTTTTCTAAGCACAATCTATTAGGATATGGTTGAAAGATAACCAATGCATGCCTAAGATTACATCTAATTGTACTAAAGGCAAACAGATCAAGTCTATAAGGAAATGTCCATTCTGAATGACGATAGGACAGTTTAAGCAAATAGAATTAACAGTCACAGGTTCAGCAGTTGGGGTAGAAACAATCAGATTATATGGCAAGGAAGAAACAGGAAAATCTAGAATTTTCACACGATCCATCGAAATAAAAGAATAAGTTGCGCCTGAATCGAAAAGTACAGATAAGAGATTACCAGTAATGTCACACTTACCTTGCACAAGATCAGTGGAGTTCCATGCCTCAGCACCACTCATGGTATACACTCTTCCCTTAACGGTTGGCTTGTTTACTCTGGCCTCCACTTCCTGTCCCCGAAACACTATGACGAGCTTGTTGTTGTTTCTGGTTGTAGCTAGATGCCTGGTGATACGGGTTCCTCTGGTTCTGCTTCCATTTTGAATTCTGGCCTTGATTCTGGCTCTTAGGATGAACAGGTCCTCCTGCGCTTCCCTTGATATCCCTTCCTCTGCCCATCATCTCAATTTTTCGGCACTTCTCCACTACTGCTTGGAAGTTCCTAATCTCCAATGGCAATACCGATTCTTTAATCTCGAAGCGCACACCGGCTTCAAACTGCTCACACTTCCATTCCTCACTGGGATTGTCTTGAAAGAAATGGAAATACTTGGCAAGGGATTCAAACCTTGTCGCATACTCCCCTACTATCAGGTCCCGCTGACTCTGCCTCATGAACTCCTGCTCCTTCTCTTTTCGGGCACTCCGGGGAAAGTATTTGTCTAGAAACTTGCCACGATATACTCCCCAGGTGATCGCCTGGTGCTCAGCCTCCAACAACTGCCTGGTGCCCTTCCACCAGTACTCAGCATTGCCCACTAGCTGGAACACGAAATAGGGTACCTTAGATTCCTCTGGAGTGTGTACCAGATTGAAGATCTTCTCTAGCTCCTGAATCCAAAGATCGACCTTTATTGGATCCACGTGTGCGTGGGCAGCGAAATCCATTCCTCCGTAGCGTCGTCCACGTCCACGAGCACCTCTCTAGTTCATACTGACCTCTACCACACAAGCAGTCAGATAACAGCCAGAAAAGGGATGTGAACCATGGGTCATCACACATTACCTCAAAGAAGTAATTCAAACAACATCCAGACAGAGAAAAACATAACTTCAACACAACAGACCTAAACCCAAACATTCCCGAAAGACTCGACTAGCTCTTATACCAACTAATGTGACACCCTAAAACCCGGCATCACAAGGTTACCCGTTGAGGTAAAGAAACCTATTTAAAACACTGGTCGCTTTCGGAAAAATAACCTTTTATATAGGGTTACTGAAAAAGGGTACTCAATTTTTTTTGTTAAAAGAAGTTAAGAAAAGGTAATGAACACTCAACATGAAAATAAACATCATACATATAAATATAACTGTCCCACTTGAGATCTTAGGTTTGACTACAAAACAGCCCTTGTCGAACCGGCCAACATACACTAAAACAGCTACTGAAGAAACAGGTGAGAAAAGAAACATCAAACTGAGGATAGGGAACTGGGTACAAGACTCAAAAGATGGCTCTAAAGGCCCAGGGACTATCGGGACAACTCCAAAAGCCGACGAACGATCTACCAATGCCTCCTACATGCATAGTGACCATAGACGCTACCCCTAGACGAGATATCAGATGCCGGATCGATAACGTCACAACCATCGTCGATAGGGACGTCATCATCTCCGGGATCCTACGGATGGTACTCTGGCTCCTCCTCCTCCACGTCCTCGACCTCTAACAGCTCAAGAGGTTCTTCCTCGAGATCCTCTTCGGGATCCTCCTCCACTGGATCCACCGCAAACGGTTCCACTAGATCAAAATGCTCATGAAGGAGACCGGTGACTTGTAGCGTATGGAGGTAGTACCATGGAGGTGGAAGTGCCACAGTCCTCGTCTTGACGGTATGAATCCTTCGTACGGGCACTCCGTTAGCATTCGTCTCAGTAGTCCTGACTGGTCCTCGATACGTCGCGGTCGTCGCACCCTCATGTATAGTTCAGTTCCCTGCCGTCCCAGCATGATCAAACACTTCGCTCCTCGAGCTCGACTGTGGCAAGGGAACAACTTTGATGAAGAACTCTAAGAGAAAAGCTTGATAAAAATGTAAACTTTGTAAAAGAGAAGAAGAAGAAGAAGAAATGTAGTAAAGTGTAAATATGAGAAATGGAGGAAAGTGATGAAGTATGAAAATGAAGAGTGTTTATAGAGAGTGAGAGGATAGGGTCACGGTTATGTGAGAGGAAGAAAGAGGAGAAAAAATAAGGTGGGTTGCTTGTAGAGAGGATAAGGAGTTAAGGTGATGTGATGTGATTGGAGAGAGAAAGATGAAAAAGTGAGATTTTTTAAAAAAAAAAAGAGTCATGATTCACCTTTTGAGGTGTGTCATAACCTTCACATCAAGCCACTTCATGTCACTTCATTCTCTTGATGCTCTGCTCCATTGCGTATCAGATGACTTCCCCGATCGTATTTCCCGATGATTTCTCCCAGGAAATCCGTAAGATTTGGCCCTGAACAAGATTTTTCGACCAAACCCACACAAAACATCATAAAAACACTAACTGTCTCATTCACGAATTAAAATTTGGTCTCTAGCTCAATAAACTTGTACTGGCAGTGAGAACCCAGACCGGTTTTCGTTTGAATTTTCGATCGAAAATTTTACTGTGACTTCATACGGTAAAACAACACAAGAAAATTATTTTATTTTAAATAAAATCATCCTCTAGATTTTATAAAAAAAACACATTAAAGCATGTATTTACTGATAAGGAAGCATACGAAAAACAGGGTGTTACAGTTGTGATGAACGTTGTTAATAGAGAATATTTTTTTTATTTCATCACCATGAACGTTGTTAATAGGGTATTTGGGCTATGTTTTTTTGTATGATGCCTTAATGATAGGGTATTCATGCTACGTCATATGTCTGATACCTTAATGATAGGGTATTCGGGCTACGTTGTTATGTATGGTGCCGAATGGTATTCCATGGCACGTTGTGCCTAATATACCTGGAAATTGAGCGCGATCAACTCATTTATTTGGTGTTGGTTCCTCCAGAGATTAGGTACTAAATTAGAGCCTGAATATTGAAGTGTTCATGCATTTTTTCCAAAAAACTGTGATCGGGTATGAAACCTAGTGATAGACTACTTGTTTATTTATGGAAATGTACATGTGTATATGTTCTCTATTGTGTCGCGCATGCGATTACTGTGTTAAATCCATATATCGGTGTCTCACCCTTACAAATATATCAGGGTTATTCTAGACTACTATAGTACTTTGGTACACATGCATGAATGAAGAAAAGGACTTCACTAAGTCATTCGAGGACTTAGATTCTAGATGCTTGAAACGGTATCTGTTCGTGGGAAAGACCACGGGGGTATTTCCAATAATGTCTTGTAGAGCGACCAGCTTAGGAGTCTTGTTTTGGGTTTTATGTTGAAAAGGTCGGTAACAATGATATTGTAATATATTCTTGGTTTTCAGTTTCTGTTGTTGGAAATTGAACCATTTTGAAAATAAAAATGGTATGCCGTGGTGACTTCTTTAAGAATACGACTTTACTATTTATTATATGTATTAAGGTGTTCTAGAATTATTCGTGGAAGAAAATTTTTACACCCGAGTTTTCTGCCTTATAATAAAGAAGGAACTTTATTAGAGTCATGGTTGTAAATATGTATTACCTATGCATTTTTACACTCACGAACCTATTAAAGAATCTTTTTACAAACTGAACTTTCATGTATTCTTTTCAGATCGACAAAGTTTTTATATATACTTTCTTGTGAAAGTAAAACCTTGGATTAATGAAATCTTGTCTAGTTTTGAGTCGAAATTTCGAGGACGAAATTTTTTTTAGTGGGGTAGTAATGTAACACCCCGATTTTTTTGCTTTCTAAGATCGGTATAAATATAAATAAACGTTTATAGTTTTATTTGAAACTTAGAAAATAATTTTGGGAAAACCAGAGTAATATTCATATCATACTTATTTTCATAAGTATATGGTGAAATTTTTGGTTGAAAATTCAGACGGAACCCGGTCTGTGTTTTTACTGACAGTCATGATTACCCTAAATCGGGTAATCGACGGAGTCGAGAACGGACATGTAGAGACAAAACCCGACATCGGATGCTGATACCTCTTGCCACCTATGGTGGTGAGTCATATGAATGAGTCACCAATGTCATGATGACATTTAAACAAAAATCTAGATATTTCTTTAAACTAGTGTAAAGACCATTTTGCCCTTGGACCATTTTACCCATGAACTTTCATTGAAATGACAAGTTTGCCCCACAATTTAGGGACACAAATCAGTCACATCATCACTCATTTCTCACCACATGTTAGTCATGATTACTTATTAGGTGGATTTTACCATTTTAGCCTTTATGTTTGTTTTATTCACAAGTTTGTCATTGTACAAGATTACCACTTTGCCCTTGAATTTTGTGCTTTGGACCCAAATATGTAACAGCCTGATTTTTAATTACGTTGTTTGACCGGTTAAAACATAATTAATTATATTTTAATCTGAGAGTTAGAAAATGATTTTTAAATAAAATAAAATCATATTCATAGTCTCTCTTATGGAGCCCGGTCTGCGTTTTTAACTGACAGTATAATTTTATACTGATAGAAAACCCTAATTTGACCCAAAAACTGAAATTTGTATATTTTTTTATATTTTGTCAGTGAGGAAGTCTACTTTCCAAATTTCTAATCAGAAATAAAATATTATGTTTATTCGGACGAATTTTGGTAAAAGGTCGGACTGAAAACAGTCGGTGTTTTCACTGACAGTAAGATTTTAATGATCAGAAAACCTTATTTTGACTCGTGAACGAAATGGTTTATATTTAAACCATATTTCCAATGAGCTTGGTTAGTTTGAAAATTTTCAGTCGAAAACGAAATATTACGCTTTTATACGGGCATAAAACCCTAATTGAGAAACCGACAGAGTCAGAAATGGAACTGTAGAGACCTGTCAAGAGATCGGGACAACGAGTTATACATGATGACTCATGGAGGATGAGCAACCAAGCATTTATGAGCATTAAATGCTAGTAATCATGACTTTTAGGTGAAAAGACCAACATACCCCCAAGCTTTCGCGGGTATTAATCAGACACATCTACGCACTTTTAACCACTCATTATACATGGTTGTAAACCTCCCACATCTCCTAAAATTCGTACATCCATATATACTTAATCATACCTATTTCGTTTTGCTTTCGTTTCATTATTTTCCTCTCAAAAATCGAATTCGGGTAAATGATAGAGCTACGTACGGAATTTCTGGGAACCACTAATGGATAGGATCGGTGACTCATTGGTGAGTCACTATGTGTGGCCCAAAATCAGTCACACCTCCCTCAAATGTGAGCCACATATTATGAACCATGATTAGCCAAAATACCCTTAGTTAAGTTAACTATTAACTATGATTAATCATATATTAATTTGATATTCACAAAACCCATTATTTGGACTCTAAGGAACCAAAAAAAAACCCTGAATATAAGCCTATATAAAGACTCAAAACCGCAGCTGCCATCTCCCCACTTCTCTTCATCTTCCTCACCAAGTTTTCTCCATTTTCTCTAAGCTACAAAACTCATGAGAACACCGAATCTCCACCGAAAATATGACCCTCTTACTTTATGGAACTCGGAAAACTCTAAACATAAAAGTTGTTCCTCTTTCTCCCTCTTTCCAACAAGCTAAAGATCATCAAAAACGGATAAGCAGATTTGGAGATATGCTCCAAATACCGAAACTACCCAGAATTCTCAGCAACACACGAAACAGCAGAAAGAAGGCCCTTTTCACCCCTGTAATGATCCAAAAAAATGTAACCTTCAACACCAAAGTGGTTCCTTTTCTTCTTATCTTTCTAACAAGCCAAAGTTTGTGATTTTTGGATGAGTATATTGTGAGATACACTCAGAATACCATCACACCCTCAAGGTGTCCAGTTTTCAACTTAGTGAAGGTTGATCATTTTCTTCATTTATTCAATCTTAAAGAGGTAAAAGCTCATTTCCTTGATCATCTAAGCTTTCATATTCATGTATTTCTTATGTTTATGCCATGAATCATATTTTTCCATTCCTGGATCTAGAACTTTGAATAATTCTAGAAAATTGTAGAAAAATCATAAAAATGTGAAACCAATTTCAATGATCTTGTTATGTCATCTACTTTCATTATCTAAGAGTATGTGAGCAAAAACATTTTCTACCTATATGATCTTGATCTGGCCGAACCAAGTATAGAAAATGGGTTTGGTATTTTTGCTTCTTTTAGGAAATCCAATGCTTATGTTAAGCTCTCTAATACCTATATGGTTATGATCTAAGAGCATAACTTCAACAAAGATTTCTATCCCAATTTTATTGTGTTGGCTGAAAATCTAGAATTTATGAGTTTATTGATTTTGTTAAATTAATGAATTCTAATGATTGTTTAATACTCTTAAGTATCTAAGTAATCTAAACCCAAGAACTCAAATCAAAAAGAATTTCCTAGCCTATTTTACTATACATGGCCAAAACCCTAACCCTAAAGGTTAGAGGATTTTGTTTCAAATTTTAGTCTTGTAATAAGTAATCTATGTTAGTTAAGACTCTAGTAACTAGGATCCAAAAGATAGCATTAAGAAGATAACCCTAAACCTATTTTCTTAGTCATGGCCGAACCTAGCCCTATAGTGTCATAGATGGTTGTTGTTTGATTAATTATAGTTACATTTTTTGGTTCAAGGTGAAACTATTAAGCTGTGGTGTGATAGCGAGGAACGTTAAGTTTGGGATTTCGGTGCTAGCTCGGGTGGGGGAAAGAACCAATCTACCGTTGGAAACGATAAGTAGTATATTCTATAATAATTGTGTAGGGCGACCTAAACCCTACTTGTAGTTGAGTAATCGACAAGACCAAAATCATGTTGAATGCTTTTCTGAAAAATCAATGATGATTTGGGGATTGTAGGTTTACCAACGTTAGGATGATTTTATCTTATCTGAGGTTGATTGAATTTATTATTATTATTATTGAATTGCTTATATGTGATATTTTGTGGTATTTGAATATTTATGATTGTTTGTGATGCATGATCTGCCTTGTTTTTAATACTATGCTTAGTTGATTTTAAGCAAGGATATATGTTGTTCGGGAGATGATGGTTTGGGTGAGAGAATGAATTGACTTAGAGGTGCCTAGCTTAATTAAGTTATCTAATGGATGAGATGTGACATAGAATGCGGGTTGAGGTTATGATGTGAGATTGAGGTACTAGGTTGTTAATGATGCGAGATAGTGAGATTCATATAGAGGCTTTGATGCAGATACTTTTTCAGTCCATGACGCGTTGATCTGATTTATCCTATCAAAATATAGAAGTGCACTATATCGAATCCTAACCTATCAAAAGATAGAAGAGCACTAAACTGAATCCTATCCTACCAAAAGATAGAAGAGCACTATACCGGATCCTATCTTATCGAAATATAGAAGTCCACTATGCCGAGTTTTATCCTATCAAAAGATAGAAGTGTACTATATTGAGTTCTTTGCATCGGACTACCATGGACTACTGACGAATGTTAAAGGAATAGAGACAGTTATGTTAGCATAAGGATTTAGATGGCATGAGTTGAGGGTAGAGGACGATATCGTACTTTGCGGATGATTGCTAATTATGGATGTTAATTGTGTGTGACAGTTATTGTATGATATACTATGACTCTATTTCCGCTTTTTGATGATAGAACTATTTCTTATCCCCTGTATCTTTCTGTATGTTTTATTTTATATTTTATGGGATCGTACTTGAAGACCATGTGGCTGAGCTGAACGAAGAGGGATTGGATGGAACTCCCTATGAACCAGAAGCCGGAGGTCGAGTCGTGACCTATCGTGATTAGGGTCTAGTTAGTCTATGGCCAGTGCATCTCGTGAGACGTTTTTATATTTTTTGCTAAGTTTAATATTTTGTTTAAGTATTTCTGTGAGGGATCTTACTGAGAGAATACCCTCAACAGTAGTTTGAAATATGTGTAAAAGACTTATGTGTGTATTTATAACTGTGGTGTGATGTTTAAGTTATATGTTTATTAACTTAAGTTTTAATTTTTATGTATTTTCAAGTTACGTACGCGGTTAAGAATTTAATTAAGAAGGATTTAATCTAATAAAACATAAGGGCACAACGCAGTGTCTCAAAATACCCTTGATTCCCCACTGCCCAAGCCTCCAAGGAGCCCATCTTCACGCCTATAAAAGGCCAACTTCATCTTCTTCAAATGGTTGTTCATCATTTTCCATTAAAACTCTTAAGTTACTTAGGCTTTATTTGTGAAGGAAGTAGGTGATTTCTTGCCAATTTCTTGACTCCAAGTGGTAGTCTTTGTTCCTCATCATCATTAAGCATCATGTTCTTCAATTACTTTCTTGATTTAAGGCCTTAATCATCTTTCCAATTTCTAGATCTAGAAAGTTTGAAATTCTCTAGAAAATCATAGAAAAATCCTAAAAATATGAAACGAATTTCTATGAGTTATTTATCATCTCTACTATCATAATCGAAGAGATTGATGCAAATAAAATTTTCCTCCCAATTTAACCCTCCAAGGCCGAACCCTACTTGTGTGGGTGTAGGAGGTTTTGCTTATTTTTCTTAGAAAGTGAACTTGTATATCATCTTTCTAGCATGTAAGTATGTTGAATCCAAGTTGTTGTGTTCAAATAAAATCCCTAGCTCATGTTTCTATTAAGGGCCGAAACTGAGTTTTAAAGGAATTGGAGTATTTGATTTCAATTCTTTGTGTTAAACCATTAAACCTATGTCTTAAGTATTAAGGAGCATTAATCCAAAGACTTAAGCAATTTAGAAATTTTAGTCACCAAACCCTAGCATGGACATCAATTACCTATAGGGGATAGGTGATTTTATTTGCTTGTTTTTTTTTTATAATTGTTGTATGTGGTTTGTTGAAGGAGATTGTGTATGAATCGTGTACGTATGCTGTCAAAAACCGGAGTGTCGGCGAACGGGTAACATAAGGAAAGATCTTAAAGAGGTAAGGGGAGCTTACCTGAGGGATTTTTCCCCAATAACTGTATGTGATTAGTGTGTGCTCTGTATTATTTATTTGTGGTTGTGGGCTTGTTTAATTTGGTTCAAGTTGTTTAAGTTATGTTATTTTTACCTGTGATGGTTGATTTGCATTTAAATTGTTTATATGAAACTATATTATAATGTGTTGTGATGCATGATCTGCCTGGGAATATTTTTGTGATATTGTTGTTGATAGCGTAAGAGTGTTTTATGAGTCATAGTGAAGACGTAACCGTGAAAATATTTTTGTACTGCTAGTTTATACATAGAAATTTTCTAAGTATTAGAAAATGTTATTTTAAGAAAATAAGTTTCAAAAATAATTTTATTATGGTGTTGGAAAAATTATTTTACTAAAAAGGTCATAATTGGACTTAAAACGTTTTTAAAAACGTCAAACGTCGGACAATCCCGATAATATTTATGGTAGGATTACTAAAAACAGTAATATTAGTTAAAATAGAGAATTTGTATCAAAGCAATATTTTCAAGTTTAAAATATTAATTTTATGAAAGAAAATGAATTTTAAGTGATTTTGATGATTTTGTAAAACAAATTTCCAACGTAAATGTATTTTTCGTAAAATAGTTTTATACAACGGGTTATTTCCGACAACTTGGATAAGTTTCGGAAGTTTTTTTTTATATTTTGTGTTTCACCGAACTAAAATAGTGTTAACATAAACCTAGTATCAAAGATGTCGTGATATTGGCATTCTTAATTACAAGCACGAATATCTTTGATCCGTGTTATGTTGTTACACGTTGTACCATTGTTACACGTTGTGATGAACATTGTTAATAGAGAATATTGTTTTTTATTTCATCACCACGAACCTAAGACTGATTGCAAGGTCTAAGGTTTTGTGATTGAGCATTCGGACTTCATGTCCTGTGTTAGTGTTGAAAAATCTATCACCTTAAAAATTATGAATAGTCGTAAGCCATCTTGAGCTTCCACAAAAGAAGAATGAACACAAAGAAAAATAACGAGAACAAAATGTTTTATATGCTTGCATTGGCAGACGTGCCACGTCCTATGTTTGATACCAAAATGATAGGGTATTCGGGCTACGTTGTTATGTATGATGCCTTAATGATAGGGTATTCATGCTATGTCCTATGTCTGATACCTTAATAATAGGGTATTCGGGCTACGTTGTTTTGTATGATGCCTTAATGATAGGGTATTCATTCTACGTCCTATGTCTGATACCTTAATGATAGGGTATTCGGGCTACGTTGTTATGTATGGTGCCGAATGGTATTCCATGCCACGTTGTGCCTAATATACCTAGCAAATGAGCATCATCAACTCATTTATTTGGTGTTGGGGTCTCCGGAGATTAGGAACTAAATTAGAGCCTGAATATTGAAGTGTTCATGCATTTTTTTTTTCAAAAAACTGTGATCGGGTATGAAACCCAGTGATATACTACTTTTTTATTTATGGAAATGTACATGTGTATATATTCTCTTTTGTGTCGTGCATGCGGTTATTGTGTTAAATCCATATATTGACGCCTCAGCTTTACAAATATATCAGAGTTATTCTAGACTACTGTAGTACTTTGGTACACTAGTACGGATGAAGCAAAGGACTTCACTAAGTCATTAGAGGACTTAGATTCTAGATGCTTGAAGAGGTATCTGTTCGTGGGAAAGACCACGGGGGTCTTTCCAATAATGTCTTGTAGAGCAACCAGCTTAGGAGTCATATTTTGGTTTTTATGTTGAAAAGGTCGGTAACTGTGATATTGTAATATATTCTTGGTTTTAAGTTTCTCTTTTTGGAAATTGAACCCTTTTGAAAATAAAAACGGTATGCTGCACGTGTAATGCCCAAGGGGGGTGTTACAGACGCAATCGACAGATCCACACCATCAGTGATGTGGGTGTCTGGAACTGCCCTCTTGTAATATCCGATAACTTTATTAATTTGGACTTACAAGATTAAATGAAATTATGATCAATATTTTAAAATTTTCTCCTTGTATGAGTTTCTACATGGTAATTTTACTTTATTTTTGACGAAAATGTGCTAGTAATTAATAAAGCCATTTTTCTTTAAGAAATGCTTTTGGGCAATATTTAAGCAAATTAGTTATGTTTTTAAGATCTAAATATGATGTGAATATTTGAAACACCTTTAATAATTAAATTAAATTAAATTAATTAAATTAGTGACTTTAGTGGTTTGTGAGCTTGTGTGCATTTACCCTCCCATGGCCCAAAGTTATGTTAAGAACGGATATCACCTATTTCCCCTCATTCTTGTCTGCTATCTTTTCTTGAAAACTCTAGAGAAAATCTAGAGAGAGAAAGTGTGAAGGAGCTTGAGCAAGAGGAGAGGCAAGAAACAGAATAGCTTGGGTTGTCTCTTCTACATCATCATCTTCCTGCAAATTTCATATCAATGGGTATCTACCAAAAAGGTGAGGGATTTTGTTGGTTGCATGTTAATTTTGAATATGATTTGGTGGGGTATAAGCTTATATTTAATTTTCTTGGGTAGTACTAAAGTAAAGCATGAGATTTGGTTGAGGATTTTGAAATTTTTGCATGTTTGGATGAAGAGAAATAAATTTTAAAGGAGGGGGTTGATTAAATTCGGATTTCTGAAAAGACTTTGTAAAATAGTCTTAGTGCTTGTATAAAAAAAGTCTCAGTGCGTGATTTTTCTTGAATTATTGGATTTGAATTTTAATATGGGACTAGTTGCATTGTGTTCGTATATGAGTTGGGTAACTCCAGTTAAAATTTAAAACATTTCAAAGATCATTTGGCTATTCGTTCATTATTTTCATTGACTATTGTTTTGTAAAATTCTATTGTGCGTTCATCTGAATCTAAATTGATTTTTCTGTATTAATTGATGATCGTTTTTACCAAATAAAAATATTGAAATGAAAATCTATATGTCAAGAGTCTATATATAAATTTTGAGACAAAATCGAGTTCGTTTGATATGGTAGAAAAATCGTTACTTTTAATAGCTCAATGTAAGACCCCGATTTTCACTGCTTTCTAATATCGGTAATAAATATATAAACATATATATTTTATCCGAGACTTAGAAAATGATTTTGGATAAAACAAGGTCATTTCCATGTTATACTTATTTTCATAGGGTTACGGAAAAGTTTTTGGTTGAAAATTCAGACGGTAACCAGTCTACCGTTTTGTGTTTTTACTGACAGTAAAAGTTTATTGCTCAGAAAACCTAGTTTTAATTAGTGAACGAATGTTTTTATCGTATTTGATACGATATTGGAAATTTTGAAAAATTTAGCGTAAAAATATAATATTATATTTGCTACGGGCGAAAACGTCGAGATATCTCTAGGAAAACCTGAGTCAGGTGAATCAGGGAGTCAGCAACGGAGCTGAGATGACTGATGTGACTGATGTGACGGGCATTTATGATGATCCTATCCGAGTCATAATGGCCATAATGACGAATTTATGACAATAGGATATTTGTGCATGGAAAGGACAATTTTACCCCTAGCTTTCCATGAATTTTGCAAGCCATGCCGTTGTAATTTTTGACCAAATTACCCCCCAAACCAACGGCTCCTTCATCATAACACACTTAGGCAAGTTCATTTCTCCATTTTCATGTCTTTTGTCTTAAGAACTTCAAGCTTTTTTGCCATAGAACTCATAAGAACACCATAGGAATTTTGTGAAGAACACCATCCAAATCATCATCTTCTTTGATCATCAAGAGGTGACAACTCTGCATCTTGTCATTTAAAGCCTTTCTCTTCACAACTTTTATGGATTTATGCTTGTGTTCATCAATTTCTTCATTTCATTCAAAGTTCATGAAGCTAACTTCAAAAATCCATAACTAATTCTAGAAAAATCCTTTTAACATGAAACCAATTGCTATGATATCAAAATCATCTCTATTTTCATCATCTAGAAGCATATGATCATGACAAATTTCCTTCCCAATTTTGAGCTGGGCCGAATCCATGAAAAAGTGGAGTTCATGGGTTTTGTTTCATTTTCATGTCTTGATTCATGATTTAATCTCTTAGTACCTTGATAGTTCTTGTATGTAAGTAAGTAGAAGATCAAAAATCAAACCCTAACATACTTGTTTCATAAAGGCCGAAACCCTAGCTATGAATATTGGATGGATTTTTGATTCAAATGTTGTCTTGTAACACTTGAATCCAACTCTAGGTTTTGTATGTTGAGTAAATCCAAGAGTTGAGAACATTTTAAAACCTCTAGCCTATGATCTTGAGAAAAACCAAAACCCTAGTTCTTGGAATAGATGAGTTTTATTACATATTCTTAGTTCATGATCTTGGTTTAAGTACATAATCATGTTTTAGTTACTTATGGATCATAAATCCCTAAGTTAACAAATTTCACTACAACAGATTAGACTTTAGATAGCGTTTCCGTATGCCTTTTAATAGTGTTTGTAATCGCTATCTATGCTACCGCTATTAAAACTCATTAGCAAAGATAGCATTTAGGAAGTGCTATTAATAGGTGACTTTAAATAGCGTTTGTACACGGAAACGCTATCTAAAGGCAGACTTTAGAGAGTGTTTCCGTGTACAAACGCTATCTAAAGTCAGACTTTAGATAGCGTTTGTTAATACAAACGCTATCTATTCCCCCTTTTTTTTTTAATTTTACATATTTCTTAACTTTTACATCCATTCCTGCATATTGAACTACACCAAAAAAACCACAATTGTTGCAGTCAATACAAATGTTCCCTTGCTTCCACCGTACTGCTGAAGTAAATATGTAAATGCAAAAAGATGCATAAAATTAGGGAGAAAAAATTAAGGAACCAAGTATATAAGGGAATCCGCAAACTTCATATATTTCAGCCATGCACACTGATCATATACAGATTATAGAAGCAACTGATTCATAATATTAAAGCTTCCCAATTTCAACATCATCCAAAACCTCAAGTCAACAATGAAACTTCATTAAATTTGTTTCAGAAACTGCTAACTAACAATGCTTAATAATTACAAGACAGCAAGTGCTTGCATGAGACCGATCATAGACGGAATATGCCCAGAGATTTTATTGCCTTGCAATGACCTACAAAAATCAAACAAATCCATCAAGAAATTCCCATAGAAGGGAAGTGGAAGACCAAATATCCTTCTTATTAAAAATTGAAATAGGTTATAAAGGATCATGCAATGTAACACCCTAGTTTTTAGACATATGATTAATTATTTTATTTAGATGTTTAAGTTTATTTTGTTATGTGGTTTACTTTGATTAATTAAATTACTCTCTTCAAACTATTTTATTGGGTGCATTAGCACTGACTTATTTCAGTGAATGCACGCTTACTAGACAATAATTTACGTTATTGTAACTATTATATCGATACAGAAAAATATTTTAAATAATATGATTAAGAGAAAAGAATTTTCATATTCTCATCCTATTTAATTTTAGAGTTAAAAATATTTTGGTTTGACCTTAATCGGAGATTAAATTTTGGACTGAGTATTTTCTTAGTTGATCAGTTCAATTATTAATCTTTACTCTAATTTGAATTTCGAAATCATATCTTTATCAATCTTTATTTTTAGATTCCAAAAAGTAAAAACATATTTATTTTAGGCCTAATATTTATCACTCATTTTGTACCTATCACTAAGTAATTGGTTTAAAAACTCATTTTCTCTTTTTTCTCTCTCTCTTTCTCGACGCTATCTCTCTCTTTTTCACGTTTCTTCTCTGCTTCTTTCTTCTTCTTTCTTCTTTCTTTTCTCTTCTTCCTCCTCCTTCTACTTCACTTCATCTTCTCCCCTCTTTCTTGCCGGACCCGATCGCACGCCGCCCCTGCACGCTGCTCGGAACCGTACGACCACCGTTGGACCGCGTCGCACGAGAAGACAGTCGCGACCTAGCCATCGTCCTCCAACGCGTTTCGTTCGTTCCGCCACTGTTCATCATCATCTCCGCCGCGAGCGTCGCCTGCAACCCGTCTTCCAGACGACGTTTGGCCGCGCCTGGTGGGAGCAACACCTAGGGCCGGCTGGTATCTTCCCGGACTATTGCAGCAGCTAAAAAATGGAGCTACGCCGCTGATCCGTCGCGTCTCCACCGTCAGTCGCCGTGCCGGACCTCCAAGACAACACCATCATAACTTCCTCTTCACCTTGGGTAAGAGTTTTACCTCTAACCTCTTCTCTTTTGTAAATCCCCAAATGGATTTTTAAAACCCTAACCCTAACCCTTTGATTTCAGATTTTAATCTTGAAATTTAAGCTTGTTTTATGAAATTAGGACTGTGAATTTGTGTTTCCCTAAACCAATTTCATTATTCTGAGTTTTCCCTAAATTTTAATAAGGAGCCCTAAACCCCCAAATTTGATTTGATTTGAATTTGGCTATGTTTTTGTGAAATTAATTATGATTTAGTGCAATTAGGACTCTTAATGGATGATTTCCAAAGTTCTTTTTCATGATATTTTAATCAAAACAAAGTTTCCTTAAAGGGTATTGGGAAGCGTGAGCTTCAAACGTGATTTTCTTTGAAAATAACATTGTTTTGTAATTAGATTAAGTGTTTAGATAAAGTTAGAATGTGTGTTTGATCATGTGAAATTGATTTCTTGATTTTTGGTTGTTGCGCATTGTTGGATTCCCTCTCTGAGACGTTTGGCACGGCTATGCTTGCTTGATGGAGTAGATAGTTATACTCTTGGAGCTAACGGGAGCATTAAGACGAGGATCCATTACTTGTCTTCAAAGGTAAGGGGAGTTTGCCTAGGGATATTCAATGACTGTATGCATGTGTGTATGTGTTTAATTGGATATTTACATGTTGATTGAGCTTACTTGATTATCTAATGTACTTGAACTGTTATGCTATTATCTGATGTTGAACTGTACTTGTTCTAAATGTTATAATGCATATATGTGATGAATTGCTTTCAACTGTGATATTAGCATTGAACTGATAATATGTATTGCTGCTGATTGAAAGTTTGCTAAGCCAGACTTGTGTCTGTGCCCCACCGTTATAAGGATTAAAAACCTTAATAAGCTTTGAAGATGAAGGGATTGGTGTTCTTTTCCAAAAGCTCATTAACTTAAAGTACTTGTTTTAAAAGTTGAAATGGTTTTGGTAAACTATTGTCATACAAGAGAAAAATCCTTTTCGAGCTATGTGTCTTCAAGTGAAAACTTTCAAGATTATTTGGCAATATCCTATTGGGGGAAATATTTCAAAGATAAAAGAATTTCAAAGATGCTTTATAAAAAGATTTTCAAAGAAAAGGCTTTTCCTAAATATTTTAGAAACTTTTCGATAACCTGGATAGGTTATCGAGGATTCGGTTTTGAATTTGTTTTTCACTGAACGAAAAATAAGTACTTAAGAAAGAGAATCTAGTACGCGAGACGTCGCCTCTAGTATTCAGTGATGCGCACGTGATCTTGAATCAGTGTTAATTCGGGACTATGAGTCCTGGTTGTGATGTTATGGCACGTGATCTTGGATCAGTGTTAATTCGGGACTATGAGTCCTGGTTATGATGTTATGGCACGTGATCTTGGATCAGTGTTAATTCGGGACTACGAGTCCTGGCTATGATGTTATGGACTGAGAGTCCAATTCTCGAAATTGAGGACAGTTCGTTCTGATTTTGTTGTGATGGACTTAGGTCCTAATCACGTTGTGTTGGACTGTGTATTCTAACCGCGTGTGATGAACATGATTAAAGGTGAAGGTTGTTTTCTACGACCACAAGCCTAGGACTGGTGCATCGGTCTCGGGCGTTGTGATTGAGCATTCGGACTGTGTGTCCTATGCTTCTAAGTTTTCAAGTGATGGGGAAATGATGATTAAGTCGTTAGCTTTGAGCTGCGACAGCGAAAAAGAATGAACACAAAGAAAACCTTTTAAATAAAATATTTTCTCATGTGCATTTCCCCAAGCAGACGTGCTATTGATGATTAAATCAGATACAAAAGATGGTATCTGGGAGTCTGTCCATGTAAACCAAGTGAAGAGGCACATGTGACGTTGCTCGTCCTGAGACCTTATGCATGAGGGTAAGGAGGCAACTGCCCGGTGGGCTAGAGATTGACCAACTCTAATACTTCTCCAGGAAAAACGGTGTTGATATCTCATGAGATTAAGTTAGAGCCTGATATTGAAGTGTCATGCATATTTTCAAAAGATTGACTGTGCGGGTTTGAGACCCTTTGATATAACACTGTTATGTTATGTATATGCATGATTTAACTGCTTATATGATTATGTGATGTATGTATCATGTATATGGTTGTGGTGTGATATATCCATTTGTCGGTATCTCACCCTTACAAACATATCAGGTTTCTTCTGGTTTGCTATTGTACCCTGGGTATTTTAGTACAGATGTGCAGAGGAGTCTTACTAAGTCACTCAGAGACTTAGATCTAGTTGCTTGATGAGGTATTTGATTGTGGAACGATCACGTGAGTTCTTCTCAGGAATAACTTTTAGAATGACCAGGTTAGGGTTTGAGACTGGATTTTTGATAAGTATGTATGAGTATGACTCAGAGAGTCTATATTTTAAAACGGAATGTTTATGGCTCGGAGAGCGTCTCTTTTGAATGAAAACTTAAACTTTTCCTTTTGGTCATGTATAGCTAATTGATATAACTATCTTTAGCATATTAATGCCTGGTTGTATTTGGTGTAACTGGAATTCTGGAATGAAAATGTAATTATTTTAGCAGGTGTTCTTTTACCTGGGATGTCCGAATTACAGAGGAGACTCTGTCGAAATTTTCGTAAAATACTAGCTTTTATTCAAGTATATTCTTTAAATTAAATAGGCTTGCCATACTATGATAGTAAGTCTGTGTGCCAATCAAGGCTTAGGAGTCGTGACAAAATTTTTATACCCAATTTCAGACATTATATACTTATATAAATTATTTTCCGAAAGCACCAGCAAATTATCTTTTAATTTAAATTCCGCATGTGTTACGTAAGTAATGCCCTCAAGGGGGGGCGTTACAAGGTGGTATCAGAGATGGTCGAGTCTTTCGGGATCTTTGGGGAATAGGTCTGTTAAGTTTTGTTGTGTGATCTCTGGTTTGCTCTTGTTTAAATTGTTTCTTGTTGAAGCAATGTGTGTTGACGCACAAGTATATGTTTCTTGATGGTTTTCCAAGGGCTTTATGTCCTGGGAGACCTTAGATCTTGAATGTTACTTGGGTTCGAATATGACATTTGATTATCCTTGCGAATCGTGTCAGACATATTTTATGATTTTAATTTGCAGTCTGTTAGGACTTATGAATTAGTTATGTCGATTCATAAATTTCCAGTTGTTCATTTCTTTGTTTGTGAGAAGTCGTACTCACACTTCTAAATAATCCTCGATGTATTAGACATTTGAGTGAATTGATTTATCAGAATTCATTGGTCTGGATACTTTCACATTTTGTGGAGAGAAGTGGTTATGACTATTTCTTGAGTTATAACACAGATAATTTCGTGATAGCAGAAGTTTCTTGGTGAAACTTAGTTTCGTCACTTCTATTTTTGGTAGAGGTGAAAGTCATCATTTTGTAAATTCCTTGTACTAAGAATAAGAATTAATCCTCTTTGGATTAGAAGTTATTCACCCTTTGATTCCTTAAATCCGCTGGAAGATTCTTGTGGAAGAATGAACTTTATTAGATTCATGTTTGTAAATGTGTATTGATCATGCATTTTTACACCCATGAACCTGATGTAATGATCTTTTTCCATACTGGATGTTCCGATATCCTTCAAATTAATGAAATTCTTTTCTATGCTTATGTGAAAGTGAAATCAAGAAAAATTTTCTTTTCTTGAGAAATTCTTTTATGATCACCAAGGTCTTGTCTTATTGCAGTTCGAACGTACTTTTCGTCTTCGATCATTGTAGTTCTACGTATTTTCCAAATGTTGTCGATGTGTGACCTATCTCATCAGTCGTGAGTTGGATATCTCCACATCAAGATGTATAATTGAGACCTTCCTTGTTGAGATGTTGACATTCCTTCAATCTTTGTTATAAGTTTTCTGAAGACCTGTATGAGTCTTGATTGAATTCAAGTGATCGTTGATCGACTGGTGAAGTCTACATCTTCTTACGAGTTAAGATCCACAAGCAGAGTTAGTGAACCGAATAATGTATCATAGGATTGTTCAGACTTCATGGAGTATCTTCAAGTGTTGTTTCAGATGAAAAACGGAAGTTATCAACGTGTGTCGGTTGAATTTACTTTAAGTGTTGAGGACTAAGTTGAGACTAAGTCCAATTGATCATCCTCAGTGGGATGGATAAGGAATGAGGTGACCTATCTTTAGCAGGTCAGTTGGGAGATAGTGTGGTACTTAATTTTTGTCATCTCTATGGTAGGACAAACTAGATTTGATAGGAGTTTCGTTAGTGTATAGATGTGAATGGTACTATGAGGACCCTTAAGTTCAACGTCATTGAGTAAGATGGTTACGATGGATCTTATCATGATCGAGGCAGATGTATCATTAAAGGGAATTAGAGTAGTGATCAAAGTTTATGGTTAATGTTGACTTCCTGAGTCCGAGGATTAACGTTAAAATATGTATGGTAGTTTTCCTTAAGTTGAACGGAAATAGTAAAAAGGAGTTCTTGAGTGAAACTAAGTTGCTAGAAAAGTTTAAGAATTGTGATTTTGGATAATTCAAGTTGAAGTGATTCATTTTGGTTGTAGTTGCATGGAGAAATGTAATCGTATTCTTTAAGATTGAAATGAATGACTATGATATAATTTGGAGTGGTGGAATATATTCAAAGAAAACTAAGACTATAATTGTGTGCTTTGGGTGGAAAGTTGATATATGTGATAGAGTTAAGGTTGAACTTGATGTTCGTTGTGAGGATAAGGTGTTGAAGAAGTTTTGCTAGTAGACAAATTTTGAGGCAAGAAGTGATTAAGTTTTGATTGTGTCTTTCGAGTGTGATAAGCTATGGTGAAATGTTTATAATCTTTGAAGTCTTATTTTGGTAAAAATGTGGTTGATGATCCATAGTGGAAACTAGATATTTTAAATCCAAGATTGCCATTGGGGAGTGTCCACCTGGATTTCTTGGCTTTGTTTTGGTGCAACTCTTAGGGGTAATGGCCTTAGAGAAACTCTGTTTTATAATCTCTTTTCTCGGTTGTGAATATATAAGATTAGCGTTTGTGAAAATTCAGTTTATGAAGAAGTTCGAAGTTGATGAGTTAGATAATCCTAGCAGCTTACCTTCAGGAATGTTGTGACGTTTTGATTGGAGACTTGAAAAGTGTGAACTTGATATGACTAGAAGAGTAGACTAAGCCCAAATGAACTAAGACTATGATTGCATCTCTTGAGTAGAAGGTTAATTGATGTTATGGTAAAGTTAGTGTTGGTTTTGATGCTAGCTGTGAAAGTTAGATATTGGAGAAAGTTTTCTAATGGATCTATAATGAGAAGTGAAGAGATTAAGCATTGATTTTGTTCTTTAAAGTGTAATAGACTAAGGTGAAATATCGAAGGTAGTGGAGATAATGTGGTAGTGAAAAGTCTCGAGGATAAATAAAATGGCATAAGAATTGATCATGTTATAGTATTATAGATGAAAGGAATGAAGCGATGAGAATACAAAGCAAGATTTTAGAGTTAAAGTGTGATTACAAAATCCTGTTTAGTTTTAAGCTACGAAATTTCGAGGACGAAATTTTTTTTAAGAGGTGTAGTAATGTAACACCCAAGTTTTTAGACATATGATTAATTATTTTATTTAGATGTTTAAGTTTATTTTGTTATGTGGTTTACTTTGAGTAATTAAATTACTCTCTTCAAACTATTTTATTGGGTGCATTAGCACTGACTTATTTCAGTGAATGCACACTTACTAGACAATAATTTACGTTATTGTCACTATTATACCGGTACAGAAAAATATTTTAAATAATATGATTAAGAGAAAAGCATTTTCATATTCTCATCCTATTTAATTTTAGAGTTAAAAATATTTTGGTTTGACCTTAATCGGAGATTAAATTTTGGACTGAGTATTTTCTTAGTTGATCAGTTCAATTATTAATCTTTACTCTAATTTGAATTTCGAAGTCATATCTTTATCAATCTTTATTTTTAGATTCCAAAAAGTAAAAACATATTTATTTTAGGCCTAATATTTATCACTCATTTTGTACCTATCACTAAGTAATTGGTTTAAAAACTCATTTTCTCTCTTTTCTCTCTCTCTTTCTCGACGCTATCTCTCTCTTTTTCACGTTTCTTCTCTGCTTCTTTCTTCTTCTTTCTTCTTTCTTTTCTCTTCTTCCTCCTCCTTCTACTTCACTTCATCTTCTCCCCTCTTTCTTGCCGGACCCGATCGCACGCCGCCCCTGCACGCTGCTCGGAACCGCACGACCACCGTTGGACCGCGTCGCACGAGAAGACAGCCGCGACCCAACCGTCGTCCTCCAACGCATTTAGTTCGTTCTGCCACTGTTCATCATCATCTCCGCCGCGAGCGTCGCCTGCAACCCGTCTTCCAGACGCCGTTTGGCCGCGCCTGGTAGGGAGCAACACCTAGGGTCGGCTGGTATCTTCCCGGACTGTTGCAGCAGCTAAAAAATGGAGCTCCGCCACTGATCCGTTGCGTCTCCATCGTCAGCCGCCGTGCCGGACCTCTAAGACTGCACCATCGTAACTTCCTCTTCACCTTGGGTAAGAGTTTTACCTCTAACCTCTTCTCTTTTGTAAATCCCCAAATGGATTTTTAAAACCCTAACCCTAACCCTTTGATTTCAGATTTTAATCTTGAAATTTAAGCTTGTTTTATGAAATTAGGACTGTGAATTTGTGTTTCCCTAAACCAATTTCATTATTATGAGTTTTCCCTAAATTTTAATAAGGAGCCCTAAACCCCCAAATTTTATTTGATTTGAATTTGGGTATGTTTTTGTGAAATTAATTATGATTTAGTGCAATTAGGACTCTTAATGGATGATTTCCAAAGTTCTTTTTCATGATCTTTTAATCAAAACAAAGTTTCCTTAAAGGGTATTGGGAAGCGTGAGCTTCAAATGTGATTTTCTTTGAAAATAACATTGTTTGGTAATTAGATTAAGTGTTTAGATAAAGTTAGAATGTGTGTTTGATCATGTGAAATTGATTTCTTGATTTTTGGTTGCTGCGCGTTGTTGGATTCCCTCTCTGAGACGTTTGACACGGCTATGCTTGCTTGATGGAGTAGATAGTTATACTCTTGGAGCTAACGTGAGCATTAAGACGATGATCCATTACTTGTCTTCAAAGGTAAGGGGAGTTTGCCTAGGGATATTCAATGACTGTTTGCATGTGTGTATGTGTTTAATTGGATATTTACATGTTGATTGAGCTTACTTGATTATCTAATGTACTTGAACTGTTATGCTATTATCTGATGTTGAACTGTACTTGTTCTAAATGTTATAATGCATATATGTGATGAATTGCTTTCAACTGTGATATTAGCATTGAACTAATAATATGTACTGCTGTTGATTGAAAGTTTGCTAAGCCAGACTTGTGTCTGTGCTCAACCGTTATAAGGATTAAAAACCTTAATAAGCTTTGAAGATGAAGGGATTGGTGTTCTTTTCCAAAAGCTCATTAACTTAAAGTACTTGTTTTAAAAGTTGAAATGGTTTTGGTAAACTATTGTTATACAAGAGAAAAATCCTTTTCGAGCTATGTGTCTTCAAGTGAAAACTTTCAAGATTATTTGGCAATATCCTATTGGGGGAAATATTTCAAAGATAAAAGAATTTCAAAGATGCTTTATAAAAAGATTTTCAAAGAAAAGGCTTTTCCTAAATATTTTAGAAACTTTCCGATAACCTGGATAGGTTATCGAGGATTCGGTTTTGAATTTGTTTTTCACTGAACGAAAAATAAGTACTTAAGAAAGAGAATCTAGTACGCGAGACGTCGCCTCTAGTATTCAGTGATGCGCACGTGATCTTGAATCAGTGTTAATTCGGGACTACGAGTCCTGGTTATGATGTTATGGCACGTGATCTTGGATCAGTGTTAGTTTGGGACTACGAGTCCTGGTTATGATGTTATGGCACGTGATCTTGGATCAGTGTTAATTCGGGACTACGAGTCCTGGCTATGATGTTATGGACTGAGAGTCCAATTCTCGAAATTAAGGACAGTTCGTTCTGATTTCGTTGTGATGGACTTAGGTCCTAATCATGTTGTGTTGGACTGTGTATTCTAACCGCGTGTGATGAACATGATTAAAGGTGAAGTTTGTTTTCTACCACCACAAGCCTAGGACTGGTGCATCGGTCTTGGGCGTTGTGATTGAGCATTCGGACTGTGTGTCCTATGCTTCTAAGTTTTCAAGTGATGGGGAAATGATGATTAAGTCGTTAGCTTTGAGCTGCGACAGCGAAAAAGAATGAACACAAAGAAAAGCTTTTAAATAAAATATTTTCTCATGTGCATTTCCCCAAGCAGACGTGCAATTGATGATTAAATCAGATACAAAAGATGGTATATGGGAGTCTGTCCATGTAAACCGAGTGAAGAGGCACATGTGACGTTGCTCGTCCTAAGACCTTATTCATGAGGGTAAGGAGGCAACTGCCCGGTGGGCTAGAGATTGACCAACTCTAATACTTCTCCAGGAAAAACGGTGTTGATATCTCATGAGATTAAGTTAGAGCCTGATATTGAAGTGTCATGCATATTTTCAAAAGATTGACTGTGCGGGTTTGAGACCCTTTGATATAACACTGTTATGTTATGTATATGCATGATTTAACTGCTTATATGATTATGTGATGTATGTATCATGTATATGGTTGTGGTGTGATATATCCATTTGTCGGTATCTCACCCTTACAAACATATCAGGTTTCTTCTGGTTTGCTATTGTACCCTGGGTATTTTAGTACAGATGTGCAGAGGAGTCTTCCTAAGTCACTCAGAGACTTAGATCTAGTTGCTTGATGAGGTATTTGATTGTGGAACGATCACGTGAGTTCTTCTCAGGAATAACTTTTAGAATGACCAGCTTAGGGTTTGAGACTGGATTTTTGATAAGTATGTATGAGTATGACTCAGAGAGTCTATATTTTAAAACGGAATGTTTATGGCTCGGAGAGCGTCTCTTTTGAATGAAAACTTAAACTTTTCCTTTTGGTCATGTATAGCTAATTGATATAACTATCTTTAGCATATTAATGCCTGGTTGTATTTGGTGTAACTGGAATTCTGGAATGAAAATGTAATTATTTTAGCAGGTGTTCTTTTACCTGGGATGTCCGAATTACAGAGGAGACTCTGTCGAAATTTTCGTAAAATACTAGCTTTTATTCAAGTATATTCTTTAAATTAAATAGGCTTGCCATACTATGATAGTAAGTCTGTGTGCCAATCAAGGCTTAGGAGTCGTGACAAAATTTTTATACCCAATTTCAGACACTTATATACTTATATAAATTATTTTCCGAAAGCACCAGCAAATTATCTTTTTAATTTAAATTCCGCATGTGTTACGTAAGTAATGCCCTCAAGGGGGGGCGTTACATGCAACACATACAAGGTTGCTACTTGCAAAAATCCAATATTGTATGGTATCTCTCCAGTTAGCTGGTTGTAGGATAAATCCCTGAAATCAAGGGAGGACATTAAAGCTTTTGATTACTTACAAGACAAGTATATTAAAAAGTCCGACATTCGGTTGGATTACATACAGGACCTGGAAGGCAGTACAGTTGCCTATGTCTTCAGGAATACTTCCAATCATGCTATTGTTTTTCACATCACTTGCAACCACAAAAAAAACAGCAGGGGGCAATAATCAAATACCCTTAGGAAATGCACATTTTTGTGTCAAGAACTAATTCAACTTCAAAACTTAAGTTGTTAGATCTGGTGCTAAAGAGTTGTTTTATCCAACACCAAGACCACATAGAGTTTATCAATATAACAAAACTCGAAATTCTAAAAGCTGCATCAAAGAGGCTAAAATAACCCAATAACCAATTTAACCTACAATTTAAGCTGATAGGTGCTGGCTCAAAATAGTTTTCATCATTAACAGATATGACATATTTCCATTCATCAGTTTTTACTCATCAGAGACGTTATGAAACATTTTAATGTATGATATCTGACCATGCACAAATCAAAGATGTGGATTGGAGAGCTAAAGCTATAAAATGTGGAATGGTCATTTAACTGGAACCAAGAGAAAACCAAATCTGAATATGAAGACATGCTATAATAAAATTGGAAGGATAATGTCCCAATAAATGCACATAGCTTAAACAAAGGACAATAAGATTTATGGCACTATTGAAAAATGCACCACAACTAGCAGAGATACCTTCATGTGTAACATGCATTACTTTGTTGATGAAGAAGAATAACAGAAATAATAAGTAAGATTTGAACTTTTATCAATCTGAGGATATAGATAAAGAGAAACTACTGTTGATGTGGATCTCTAGTTAGAAATCTAAAGCATTATTCACATACCAATGAGTATTGCTGCAACTACTGTGATCAATTTGACATAATCAAACGAACTTTTCAACAATATAGTGACACCAATCATCCTTGACTTCGGATAGTTGAGCAGTGGAGTATGTGGAGCATTTGAAGTCAGGGAAGTACTGCGACATAAAAATTAAATAAATTAAGTTACAATTGCTAAAACATTTGAACAGTCACAGTTAAAAGCTAAGTAAACGACATACCGGCATTGGTATTTTAACTTGGTTCTGCAAGATAGTTTCCTTCATGAAACGCATGACATAGTACCCACAATCTGTACTGTTGGGTTGTCTTGGGCACTATAAAAAATAAAATAGTAAATCAATATAGTTTTTTTTATCTAATTGCGTATTAAGTTTTTGCAAATATACCTGTATCTGAATCCATTTAATGTTGGTTGCCTTTAAACGCGGCACCTTAGCTCCGATATTTGCGCGATAAACTTGCAAAGCACTAATCACAAAATCAAACAGACTTCATTAAGAAACATATTTTCAATCATCACAAACACACGCATGCTTACTTATCGAACAGAATCATAGAAAATCAGAAATATAAAAGCATGCTTACTTATCGAACAGATTCTTTATTTCTGGGCGATCCCTAGGATCAACATTCAAGGGATCCAGATAGTAAATAATCTCTTCAACAATATTTATCACGCACAGCACCCAATGATTCCTACAAAAATGTTGAGATAACAAATCCTAAGCACCTCAACTTTTATGTAATTCATTATTGTGAATTAAGTCCTATAGGATAAGCGACTCACCCAACATTGAACGGCGCTAAAAACAAGGGCTGATATTCTCTTTCTTTAGTTGCAAACCGGTCAGCTATATACGTTGCCTGTGAATCCCTCCCGAAGAAGCCGTATGTATTTGTTTGGTGTGGGGACAAGAACAGAAACCTCCTCGTTCTTTCCTTTGGAAGCAACAATTCTTCATACAAATACCTTCAATTAAAATATAAAAATGGATTACACCAATGACATCAATATTTAAATGGAAAGACTAAAAAAATATTGTACACTTTAAGCCTGATTTAGTACCTGATATATACGGAAATAAAGGAGGCAGATACCCATTCATGATTTACAATTTCTCTTATATTTTCAGTATTGATCATCTCAATGATATGCTGACCAAAAATATTTTCTTCCATCTCTATGTCCAATTGGTCATCATTTTTCATATTCTTTCGTTCATGTATTTTAAGAAAATTCAAATATTCCAGAGAAATTGTAGTTGAACCAGCTGTAGGAGGGTTGGCATCAGAGTTTCCTCCTTTATTTTCTGGGGTTGTAATTGGCTCCTTTGTATATCCAGACACTTTGCCCTTGCCTTTAGATTTTGCAGGTGCCTGAAAATTTTGCATTTCAATATGCCAGTTAGTGATCAACTAATGTAATAAATATATGCCGTATATGAAAAGGTGGAAAAATGCAATTACATACCATATTAATTACAACCACGAGATCAATTGGCCATGCCACATAAGTACCTATTGCATCTCTTACTGTCATTACATCTGCATCATCGATAGGTACCGGCAATGGCGCATCCCCCTCAGTTGCAACATCAACTCCAACTTTCACATGGTTAAGGGGTACTAGTCCAGTGTGAAGTGTAACACCCGGCTCATTGTATACTTTACCCATACCAACCATACGATAGTTTGGGGTTGATAAATATAGCTGACATGAGTTGACGCCCTAATCCAATGATAGATGAATAAGCTGTGAATTAAGGCATCCAATTGAATGTATTTAACTGCGAATGCAATACTAGTTAAAAAAAAAAAGGCATGCATTACCTCTGGAAGCCAGATGGCAGATGGCAGACATCCATTTCCCATCCATGCTTTCCCGATCTACAAAAATATTTATTAAACATATTTACTTTGAGTTTAGAGTGGTTGATGTCTACATGCAATGTATACATATTAAAGGAATGAAAGGAATGAAAACTTTTACCGTTTTTCCGCATGGCAAATTGAGTGTGGACAGGGGCTGTGTATTAGTGGGGAAGCATCAAAAGGGAAAGATGGGAGAGAGGGGGGGTATTCAGTTGGGTAAAGGAAAGGATCAGTGTAGCATTTTCAGGTCCATTGAAGAACCTGTTGTATCTTTTATGTTCAAGGAGAGGATTGTGAAACAAGAAGAAAACTATTGATTTCAGTAATCTAGAATCAAATGGTTCATGATGGGAGACTGAAAGTTTTTTCATCAATCAGCCATCATAAAGAGGAGAACAAATAGAATTTATGCTCCACTAGGTCCTGATGACAATTGGATCTATGAAGATTTGCAATTACAGAACTTAGTTTCAGATTTCTTTAAGGATCTATATCAAAGTACTAGTATGGGAAATGTCAGTTTTCCAACCTTATCTGCCTTTCCTAATATAAAAGAAAAAGACAGGGATTTCCTTGAAAATCTTGTCTCACTTGATGAGATAAAAAGAGCTCTCTTTAGTATGAAAAACTTTAAACCCCCTGGCCTTGATGGTTTTCATCCCAACTCTTTTAAATCTCAATGGAATGTTGTTGGTAAATATATATATTCCTGTTAACTCTGATTCCTTAAAAGAAAGATATATCTTGTGTTAATCAATTAAGACATGTAGCTTTGTGTAATGTAAGTTATAAGATCATTACCAAAGTGATAGCTCATAGGCTAATAACTATTATGCCTTACATTGTAAATAATACTCAAAGTAGTTTCGTACCAGGAAGCAAATTTGTAGCTGAGTTTTGCTGATGACCTAATCTTTGTAGCTGAAGCAAATTTGAACCAGACTCAAATGATTTTAAATGTATTTGAGGAATTCTGTAACAGCTCAGGGCAGAGAGTGAATCTATCCAAGTCTAAAGTCTTCTTCTCTAGTAACAATAATCCTGACTTGGCTACTGACTTAAGTAGGACTCTACGGATTGAGAAGACTCAAGATCTGGGTACTTATTTAGGAGCACCTCTGTTGCATCAGAGATCTTCAAGAAATGTCTATGCGTATGTTCTGGAGAAAATGAAAAAGAAACTATCAGAAGCAGCAAAAATGATTGAATCTAAAATGACTAAGCATAAACACATGCTCAAAAAATGACTAAGCATAAACACATGCTCAAAAAATGTATGAAGTGAAATCAGAAGCAGCAAAAACAGCAACAATAAAGAAAATGTCCTATGAATTGACACTTGGAAGACCTTAATCCTGTCAGAATCTGCTAGAGCTTTGAGGCTTTTCAGTTAATTAAGAATTTCCTAATGAAAAGAGGTCCTGTGAATATATGAGTGTGCTTGAAAAGAGTGAAAATGGAAGAAAATCAACGAGTAATTTGCGTATGTCTTTAGATACATCTCTCATTTTCAATTCTTCATTTTCTAGCTTCTCATGTTCATCCAATCCACTCATACCAAGAACACCCTATAAGTTTATCACAGTATTAAAAGTATTCCATCAAATAGCAGGATACAACATGATTTTACCGACTATTGGAAAGAGATAATAGCTGATTGTACAGCCAATAATAAGTATGCATATCTCGTTCCTTCTTGATTTTAGTCATGTCTAATGTAAAAATCAATAACCTTCATTTTAGTTGAGTATACCGAATCAAGTAAATTCATTTGAAAAAAGTGCTCCTGGGAATCATCTTCATTCTTCATGAAAAAGAAATCAGCATTTCAATTGAAACCACTTAAAAAATTTGTCATGCAGATTGCATACAGTATCACATTTTGCTAAAGAAATATTGTACAATACTACAAAATGTTTACCAGCTACCACATTATGTGTAAATACTAAATAGCAGAAACTTGTTGCTTATTTCTGAGTTGCATGGAAGCAGTCCAAAACACAAAGAGTGATAAGGCATTATTGTAATCCAAATTCATAAAAGCATAAATAGATACATACGGTGAGCTACAATAACTAAGATTCAGGAAATTTTCTCAACAAGCAGAGGTTCAGTAAGACAGATAAAAAAACCAAGAGTAATGTCATAATAAGCATCCTTTCCAACAAGGGAGAAAAAAGAGAAACAAGGGGACTTACCAAACAGTAAAGAGGAAAAGGCGATGGAAGAGGGAAGGGCTTGAACGGGCGGTGACGGCTGGAGGATGGTCAACAACAGCAGCGGCGGCAGCGGGATGGTCGACAACACCAGTGGTGACGGTGGCAAATAAGGGTTCCCGCGATGGCAACGAGCTACAGTAGGGTTGGGGCTGTGTGTGTCGAGTGGAATGAAGAGAGCAAGAAAAAAGAGGGAATAAAACCAAGTTCCCGCGTTTAATTTGCTGTTCTGATGAAAAGGTGAACCTTATCACCTAAGATAGCATTTCCGTGTGGAACCGCTATCTTTTCCTAAGTGGCACTTTTAATAGCGGTTCCACATGGAAACGCTATCTTAGGTGATACCTAAGATAGCGTTTTCTAAAGGAAACGCTATTAAAAGTCCCCCCATCACTTTTAATAGCATTTCCACACGGAAATGCTATAAAAGGTGCGTTATTAAAAGTCTAATATGTTGTAGTGTTTTCAACTTTCCCAACCTAGAAAAATTTGTTGAGGTCGAAACCTAACTTTCATAATCTAAGTATGTTGTTGTTTGATTTGATTTATTTTGGTTGCAATTCGTTTGAAGGAAACATTCAAGTTAGTTTGACCTAAGTTGACGGAGGAGAATCGGACCGGGATAGGGAGATTACTTGAATCTGCTAGTTTGAATCTTCAAAAGGTAAGGGGAGTATGCCTGAGGAGTTTAAGATAATCACATGCCTATTGTTGGAGTCGTTTGTTAATTTTCTGTAGAAATATTTTATGATATTACATTGCTAATTGCTGGATTGATTAGATACTTACCTGAGTAATTGAGTTTATGTGATATGTGGATTTACATGATTATAATTATTTGGTTATATTATAATTGTGATGCATATCATGAATTGATATATGTCATGCTATTATGTGATTGAAATTTATCTGCTGCTGAGTGTTGGACTGAGAAACCTGATATTGGTCAGTGTTTAAAAATTTATTTGAGGATAAAAGCTTAATAATCTTGGATAATTAATCAGAGTGACTAATTTGGGTAATTTTGAGAAAAGTGGAAAACAAATGTTATTTTAATAATATTTTGTGGAAAACTGTGTCAATAGGTGATAGTAAGGGCGAAAATGTGAAATTTTTCACAGGCTCTAATTTTCCAAAATAAATTCAATATTATTATAAAATGTTATATAAAGTGATTAAGTTCCGAAAGTAATGTAATATAGCCGTCAGAACAATTACTAATGATAGAAAAGTCATTTAAGTTACAAAAAGATCTTTATAAGAAATTTTGAGAAAGTGATTTTATGTTATTATTATAAAATTTTATTTAGAAAGGACTTTTTAAAAGTTGACATTTATTGAGAACCATTTTCAAATGCAGTGATCGAAAGAAAAGAATTTATCAACGATTTTCATGTTTTATCAACGTTTTAACAGAAAAGGATTTTTGTAAGATAAATTTTATTCAGTGAAATTATTCCGTTAAACTTGGATAAGTTTTAGGAGGTTTGGTTTTGTATTTGTTTTTCACTGGGCAAAATGTTTTACAAAGGATAAACGAACCTAGGAACCGAGACGTGGGGGTTCTAGTGTTCGGTGGACACGTAGATCAGGGATCTGTGTCATTGGACTGATTGTCCTGTAATGGTTTTGTGGACTGTGTGTCCGAAATTTGATGTGGAAAATGTGAGTTCCATATCCGCGAGCCTAAGACTGGTGCATCAGTTTAGGGCTTTGCGATTGAGCACTCGGACAGTGTGTCCTGTGTTGAGTTTAAAACATTTGGACGGTGTGTCCTATGTTTGTTTAAAGTGAAAGGTCTTAATATAAAATTAAGCATGGTCGTGAGCTTTGGGCTTCGACAAGGAAATATTATTGTGACAAAGAAAACAAGACGAGAATAAAAGTTTTTCTCATGCATTTTTGGTAGACGTGCCATGTGTTATGATCATTGAGTCCTGGGTGGATCAATGTGTCTTTGATAGACTATGTTTCCATTTGATCATTGGATTCTGAGTGAGTCAATGTATCTTTATTGGACTTTGTTTCCAATTTTATGCGATGACTATTAAGGTTCAGAGTGATGCAATAGGTTATGGACAATAAACTCCATTTATCGCAGTAACTATTGTGTTATGTGTGGACCAATGAGTTACCATATGTATGACTACAACAATAGTTGGATAGTTGTCATAAGGGGACGTATGATTAAGCTACAATAGCTGTTTGGGTGGCTATCATACGAGGTCGGATAATACTTGTGCATAGCTGCAATAGCTGTTTGAGTGGTTACTGCACAAGTGACTCCGTACATGACTACAATACTTGTTTGAGTGGTTATGTATCTGTGTACAACTGCAATAGCTGTTTGAGTGGTTGCCACAGAGGGGTCGTGTGAACAGTTGCAATAGCTGTTTGAGAAATGGTCACATGAGGTTGAGGTGGATAATCCGACAATGTAACTCTGTACATAACTGCAATAGCTATTTGAGTGGTTATATATCTGTGTACAACTGCAATAGCTGTTTGAGTGGTTGTCACAGAAAATCATGTGAACAGTTGCAATAGCTGTTTGAGCAATGGTCACATGAGATTGAGATGAACGTGTTTCTAAGCCTAATCCGCTCATTTGAAAGAAGTTGGGATCTCCGGAGATTAGATATCAAAATAGAGCCTGGATATTGGAGTGTCATGCATTTTGATAAAATACCGATGACTGTCGGGTATGAAACCCTTTTGATAAAGTTATTCTACTATTTAGATAATTTGTGTATGCTGTGAATACATGGTATATGCTGTTTGTGTGTCGTGCATGGAGTTGTCTTATCAAAACTCGTATAATGGTAACTCACCTTTGCATATTTGTTTGTTGTTTCCTCTACTGTGTGTATATATATATATGAGTACAGATGAAATCTGATGAGACGAACCTGTCGTATTTAAGGATCAGATCCTTGATCTGTGTGAATGCCGACAATGGTGAGGCTTGGGTGACCAACACAGGAGCCAGGAATGCTGCTTACACCGGACTAGTTTGTATCGTTGAGGGTAATAATTCCGGACCTATATCACGTACGTACCAGACTTTGATGGTGGAGATACCTTTACCATCTCTCTGGTTATTTACCGGTTTTCTCGTAGATCAGTGGTCGCGCTGTCGCGCATGCGCCAAAAAGAACGAGCGGGTTTTAAAACTGTAGTGTAGGGCGACAACTCGAATGTCGTCTCACAAGGACTCTTAAAGTGTTATTTATCCCAAAAATCATTTTTTTGGGGGTTGGATTGGGATGCAAATAAGAAAACAAAGTAATAACAGAGCAATAAAACCAGGCAGTTCAAAGAGGTTATCAAATAGCCAAAAACGATTAATCTACTGTTCTTGATTTCACAACTATCATTGGTTCATGTAATCCTAAGCCCTAAGCAGATTCTATTCCCCTTTCAGTTGTAGTAACAATTAACAAACGAAATCGCTACTACGGATATATGTTCCTATTCCCGAATTAAACAAACGGGGTTAAGCCCTAATGAACTAAACGAACATGAATGAACACACGCGAATTAAACAAACGCGATTAAGTATAGGAACATAACATCACTGAAATGAATCAACACAACACTAAACACTCCTGAATTAAACAAACAGAAATGTATAACATGGCATTGAAAAGGGAAAAAACATACAAAACAGAGATTACAAAACCTCAAGTACGGTGGAAATCAATTACAATAGATTAATCTATGAAATTTAGTTCTCCATGAAAACGAAATACACACAGAAAAATATGTAAACAGAACAATGGAGAAGCAAAAGTCTTTTCAATCTGCCCAGAACAGCCTTTTATACTTCTTCAGAAATTTAGCCCACTCGCGAGGCGAGCCCTAATTCGCGAGGCGAATATCATGAAGAGTCAGCAATGTTTGGTCTTCTCGCGGGGCGAAGAACTGAAGAGTCTTCTTATTACGCCCGTTATGAACATCAGGGGCCAACCGTGATGCTTTCTGACTTCCATTATCGCGAGGCGAAGAAGTGATTCGCGAGCGACCCCGAGAGCTTGCATATTTCTGGAACAGTCATCCTTCAGTGTCGCGAGGCGAGGTGCTGTTCGCGGGGCGAACCAGAGAGGATGTCATTTTCACTATTCTGCTGGCTTTCAGGTTCGCGAGGCGAGAAAAACTCTCGCGAGGCGAATCCTCTGTTTCTTTATTCTCTCAACTTCTACTTAACCTGAAAACGAAGAAATAGCTATAAGCGCATTATTTGACTCAAAACTGGCTAAATTAACCTAAAACTACCTTAGAGACTCAAAACCTTGCTTGAGGACAATCTAATCTAATTTGGGTGAAAATAGGATATAATCTGCACAAAACCCTGGTCATACTAGCCATAAAACTAGATGAGCCAGAGGCTTATCAACCAGGAACTGTTAAGTTCTGATACTTCCATAGTTCCTGAAGTAGAGATATCCTCACCGGATATCCCGATAGGAAGGGAAAACCAGGGTGGTCTTCCCAACCGTGATTACTAGTATTGACCAGCTGTAGGACTTTTGGTATCTTATGGAGTAGTGGAATTTTGTTAGTCTGAATGTTTCGATATTGAGAGTCATTCTTTTGAGTTGTGATTCTAGATTACCGCTACGGTACAATTACGTCTTTATCTTCTTATGTTAAGACTTTGGGAGATGACCTGTTATGTGAAGGTCTAAGTGTAAATCTCTTATGATACCTATATATGTTATATAGTTGTATATTATGTTAATGGAGTTGGATTGTATGCGGAGTAAAAGAAAACGAAAAAAAATTTATCACCAATTTCGAATGGGACAAGTAACTAGAAAATTATATTTTCTGAAAGCAACCAACAACATTTTATTGAGAGTATTTTTGCAACAAGTTACTTAAATGTGATACCCTGAAAATGGGGTGTCGCACTCAATAATTAACAGATTTTGAACTTTCTGTACATGTTTCGATTTTGAATTTATTTGACGATTGGATAAGTTGCTTCTGAGTTAAAAAATATTTTTAGAGTATTAACATATTATATAACGACCTAGAAATTATTTAGAATTTAATTTCTTAACCTTGGAGATATTTTTAAAATTTCATGGAAGTTATTGTTACACATGCTTGTTCATGTTGTTGATGTTGTTTTCGGTAGATGTTCATGTTAGAACTCTTGTTTATTATGATATAAGTTGTAGGATGTGAATATGTGCGTATGTTCATTTTATATTAATTTACATCTTGGAAAGTATCGATGAAATTATGATATATAGATTGGAATAGTTGTGAAATTGTTCCTTGTTGGGTAGGTTCATATATTATGTGAGAATACAATAAGTGAAATGTCTAATGCGAGATTAATGTGCTAAACTGCTTATGATATTTTATATACACAAAATATTGAGTAATAAATGAGTTGGTTATGATATTGAGTAATGCTAAATATGATATATGTTGAGTATGAGATTGCTAAATTTGCTCGTGTGTAATGAATGATCAAGGTATGTGGTTGAAAACATTTTTTTAAAAGAGCACTATGTGAAATGAATTGACAAGTTTTGAAACATGAATCTTTGGGTAGGAGAACCGAGGAGCGGTAGGCTCCGGTATATAAATATCATCCTCGGGGATGAGGGGTGTGACACCCTAAACCCGGCATCACATGGTTACCCAATTGTGGAAATATTTCTGATTGACAATGCTAGTTACTTTCGAAAAGTATCATTTGCTCGATGGATGAGTACACTAAAAATGGTAGTTTTATTTTTAGAGGAATGAAACAAGATAAAGGTGATGAACACTCGGAACATGAATTGAAGACAACATATATATATATATATATATATATATATATATATATATATATATATATATATATATATATATATATAACATGTCCCAATGAAAGCCAAGTTCCAGCACATAAGTTACGGCCTTATCAATGGCCATTGCAACAGAATTATACATCTAGAAGATACAACTTAAAAGAGAGTAAGTAAAGACACAGGGAAAGAGGGTCCGGAACCACATCCAAAAAGATAACTCTAAAAAGTCAGATGACGAAAGACTATCCATAAAACGCTCCGAACTGGTTACTGACACTAGCTGCAAGCAGGGTCTCCACAAATGCTCCCACGAGACGAGATATCAGGTAATGGATCTATGACGTCACCGCCCTCATCTACGGAATCGTCGTCGTCGTCATGATCCATAACATGATAATCCGGCTCATCCTCCTCCATGACCTCATAGAAATCTTCCTCAGGGTCCTCCTCGGGATCCTCCTCAATCGGTGCTACCGACTCTACGTCTAGAGGTGGTGGCTCATGTAGCAGTCCGTTAGGTCGCAGTGTGTGAAGGTAATACCACATCGGAGGCAGAGCCACCCTCCTAGTCTCCACAGTATGACTCCTACGGATTGGGTCTCCGTCAACATTTAAATCGGTTGTGGTGATTGCTCTATGGTATGTGGCAGATGTCGCCCTCGATGTATCAGCCATGCCCCGGCATTCCCTGCATCGTCGAAGAGCTCAGTCTTCGACATTTTCGGCACAAGTGGGATATTGGGATCCATCTGAACTTATACACATACGGCGGTACCAAAAGGGAAGAGAGAATAACAAGTAGAAATGAAAGAGCGACATAACAACAACGAATATATCGCATAACAACCATACACATGATACATACAACACCTTGGCATATTAACATTCTAACATTACTCATAGGTAAACAACAAGTGTTATTTCAGTGGGTCTCATACCCCAATCAATCAATTTTATAAAGATAATGCATGACACTTCAATCACCAGGCTCTAATCTTAATCTCATGAGATACCAACAATGTTTTATCATTAAGAAAGAAAAAGTTGATCAGGCTCATACGCCCCATTTGGCAATTTGTCTCCGTCACCTCATGCACCCAGATCAACATCATCACGAATCCCTTATAACGACCATTCGGATGTATACCTCATCGAATACTACATCTTAAGAGGGTATTCAGTTAACTCAAGCACGTCTGCTAAGGGGAAATGCATATGAATAAAGGACTTTTCATTATCGAGACTTTTCTTGGTGTTCACTCTTTTTCGTTGTCGAAGCCCAAAGATAACGACTATTCACAATTTTCATTACTTGAAAATCAATAACACAGGACGTGCAGTCCGAGTACTCAATCACAACACCTTAGTCCGATGCCGCAGTCCAAGGTTGTGGTCGTAGAAACAATTATGATTTTGTCCATGTTTTATCTCACCATGATAAGGACTCCTAGCCCATAACAACAAAATTAGGACACAGTCCTCAATTCCAAAATTAGAACTCCTAGCCCATAATATCACGATTAGGACCCTTGGTCCATAATTCATGACACGGATCCCAGATCGCATGCATATAACTGAATACTAGAGGCGACGTCTCACGAACTAGTATTCTCTTTCACATGTGCTTATTTTCTGCTCAGTGAAAATCAAAACCAAAACAAAACATCAGTCACTTATTCAAGTAACCGGAACGTTTCTAAATCATTTAGGAGAAAATCTTTTCCTTTACAAAGTCTTTTATAAAACATTTGGAAATTAGTTTTCTTTTGAAATCCTTGATGGAATAAAGTAAAATATTTTCAAAGGGGTTTTTCCTTCATGAAACACATAGTTCGCAAAAGGTTTTCTCTCGTACAAACTTTGGATCACCAAAAGGTAGTTTCTATTGACTTAAAAACACTTCAACGTTTCGTTTCAAAACTAGAATCTCATTCTCTTGAAGTAAGCGTTTTCAACGAGGAACTTTTATAAATGAAGCCAATACTTTCAAAGTTCTATTCAAGGCTTATTAAGGCTTTTAATCCTTAGAATCATTGTGCACAGACTCAAGTCTGGCTTCTCAAACTTCAATCAACAGTAACATATTCTCAACAATAATATCACAATAAACGACAGTTCATCACATATATATACAACTCACAATACTTTAAGACAAGTAATAATCAACTTCAAGTATTAATCACAATAGTTCAAGTAAACAAGTCATTCAAGTATTTGCTCCATATCATAATAATATTCAAATCACTCAAGTAAACACATACACACATGCATTTAGTCATTGAATATCCCTAGGAAATCCCCTCTTACTTTCTGTGAAGGTAATAAGATTACATGCTCGAAGAGGTATGTCACGAACATCCTCGTTTCCTTCGCGATGGAAGTCTAAGGTTATGAACACAAAATCACAAGTTAAAATCAAACAAGAACACTAAACCACAAGGTATAGGTTCGGCCAAGACAAGTTCTTAGGGTTGGAGATTCACGAAAATTATACAACTCATGGATTTACGATCCTTAAGTGTTAGGAGTTCATAAACAATGATAATTTAACAAAGTTGAATTAAAATCCCACTAAATTATAAACATAGGGCATTCGGCCAAGGCTAGTAAAGTAGGTTAGCATTCACTAAACTTTCCAATCTCTTAGGTTTAGCATCCATATGTATTAAGGAGCTCAAAACCATGATCATTTTGGAAAAATAAGAACAAAGTATCCTAGGTCCATAACCTTCTAGGTTCGGCCTTCATAGGATCTATAGTCTAGAAATCTTTAAACTTTCCAATCTCTTAGACTTAGCATCCAAATATCTTATGGAGCTCAAGTCCATGATCATCATGGAAAACAATGGAAACTTAAACATTCCAATCTCTTAGACTTAGCATCCAAATATCTTATGGAGCTCAAGTCCATGATCATCTTGGAAAAATGAAATTAATACATACTAGCTTTAATAACATAGAATAAACAAGTTAGAAATCCTTAAAATTTTCAATCTCTTAGACTTAGCATCCAAATATCTTATGGAGCTCAAGTCCATGATCATCTTGGAAAAATGAAAGTAATACATCCTAGCTTTAATAACATAGAATAAACAAGTTAGAAATCTTTAAACTTTCCAATCTCTTAAACTTTCCATCCTAGGCATACTTATTCATATTTTTCGGCCATCATAGGAACAAGCTATCAAAACATCCAAGATTTATAGATTCAAGATCAAGGGATAGTTAGAAACTCAAACACATGATCATATTCCAAAAGTTGAAACAAAAACTTCCTAGGTCACAAATGCAAGCATTCAGCCTTCATTGGAAGAGCTGGATAGAGATATTTGTTTTACACAACCTCTTAGTATGTGAAAATATAAGTTAATACAAGACTATAGAAAGTGGTTTCACCTCAAAAGGAGTTTTCTACCATTTTAGAGAGATTTTAGAAGTTTAAAGCATATAAAGAACACACAGAGTAAACTAAGAAATAAAAGATGAAACTTGCAAAAAGATTCATATGAGAGAATTACCCTTAGTATAAGGAAGAACTTTAATGAAAAACTTAAGTAGAAAAGATGAATAAATATTAACGCTTTAAGAGCTTGAACTTTTAGAAGAAAGAAGAAGATGAAGGTTTAATGGAGGTTGAAGGAGGAAGATGATGAAGTGAAAATGAAAGGGGTATATATAGGGAGAGGGAGGAAGGCTCACGGCCAAGGGGAGTGAGGGAGAGCTTGTTGAGCAAGCTTGGTGGTTTAATGCTTGATTGGATGGAGAAGAGAGAGAAATGACTTTTTGGATTAGAATAGTATTATAATTTGAAAAGTGTGATGATTGCACTTTTGGAGTGTGTCATAGCCTCTTCCATCATGTCTCCTTACTTCTTTTATGGTCCCTATTCTGCTCCATTTCGTACCCGGTTGCATTTCCGATCGTAATTCTTCCGACGTTTTCGCCCGAATAAAATATTTTATTTTATTTTTGAACGAAAATTTTCAGAATAACCAAGGTTGAAGGAACATAATAAAAACACTAACTGTCTCGTTCACGGGTCAAAATTAGGTTTTCTGCACAGTACACTTGTACCGGCAGTGAAAACGCAGACCGGCTTCCGTCTGAATTTTCAACCGAAGTTTTTACTGTGACTTCATATGATATAACAACACAATAAAATGATTTTAGTTTAATTAAAATCATCCTCTGAGTTTAATCTAAAATAAACACATTTAAATATGTATTTGCTGCTACAGAAAACATAGGAAAAACAGGGTGTTACAAGGGGACCTTGTTAGATACCTCGGGCATTGAGGAGTGATGTTGATGTTTGCCGGAGGGTGCGGTATCTCTGGGGTACGAAATTAAAACCGTCGGGTGGGGGACCTTGAGAGAACAACCCCAAGTGGACCCAAAGATTCGATGTATATGATATGATGTGTATTCCTTTATGAATGAGAAATGATTTTGAGAATTTAATGAAGTTCAAGTCGTTACACAAGTACTCTCTTGAGGGATAAGATGTCCCTACAATACTTTTGTTAGTTTATGAGATATTTTATATATGTAAAGACATTTATTATGTGTAGATTGAAAGTTACTGCCTATTTGTTTGATCTAATGCTTGTCTGAGTGTGTGACTTTATTTCACCCTGATTTTGTGTGATTGCATGTGTTTGGGGAAAACTCCCTCACCGAGTCAGTAGACTCACCCCACGTTTAACATTTCAGATGCAGGTATTTACGAAGCCGCCGGAAGTCTTGGATGCCATGTGGACAACTTTTAATGGGTTGATACCCATAGTATAAGAGTATATAGTTTTTAACAGGACTTTGTAATTTGTGTTGTTTTAATTACTCTGATGTATTATATTCATTATGTTGCAATTAATGAATGTAATTTTTTTCTTTGGATGGAACGAATTTTTGTATGCTTTTTAGGCTTCAAAGGGGAAAGAGATATTTTACTCTTCAGTCGGTCATGGCTACTAAATTAAGGTCATGACACCTCGCCCTTGCCGAACCTCCTCTGGTAGACTCTGGCATCTCTAGCTCTCGGCTCCCAGATGGACTCATTATTATTCATCACCACCCTTGCGGCGATGGAAATGATACATGGTCTGGACGCTCCTCCTCCTACCTCTCTGAATCATGCCCACGTGGCTCCTAGCATCTAACCGATCCACAATATTGCACATATTGTCAGAGAACTCCCTCTGACATGGTGGATACCACATCTCTGAAAACGGTAGGCACTGGGCAATTCGATACGGACCGGTAAGGGTAAAGTAAGGACCTCCACCAAGACATACATACAGATTGACTGGGTCGATATAAGTCATGAAAAACTGTTAGCGGTAGACCTGTCATCCATGGTCGACATGATACACAACCTCGATATCACCGAGAATAGGGATCCTCTGTAGGTAGTGCGTTGGGTTATAGTCTTGCCATGTCGTTGTCCCCGTTCTGCTGTTGCTGCTCATCTATCGTACCGATAAACATCCACAGAGAGATAGAGAAAGAGGGGAGATAAACAACATGTTATCACATGACACAGATATGCGAACCTCGAACATCTCTCAAGTCATTCTTTCACAAACATCCCTAATTATACATCTAGGATCAATACTCTAAGGAGTCACACTCTTATGCATGTCGACTGATCTCTCACACATGGAATACCGATTCCTGGACATTCTCTTTCTCTCTCGGGTCTTCCTTTACCTTGAGAATGTTAATTGGTTTGTCTAGGTAACTGTTTCACTCGTTGTGACCAATAAGGGTGCTGCTCCTATAAGCTCATCTCCAATAGGGGTATCTTGCTCACTTCGGAAGGTCCACCTGCGACTGACATACTAAGGGCCTAGACGTCAAGATAGTCGAGTACCAAAGGAGATCACGACACAGTGGTGTACTAGTCATTGGTCATTGTCAATCGATTCGAACCCAGCTACATCCCCTAGGTCCCTCGGACCGTCCCTCTTGCATTCTATACCCGCACTCGGGTACATCAACCTCGCATGACTCCCAGTCACATGGCTCGCCACTTTGGCATTATGCAATGCACAACCAATCTAAGTTGACACCGGTACAAACCTTACATTTAACCATTTCACGATGCCCTAAGCTTCCACAGCTCATCTCGGTGCCCATACACAACCATCGCATCACAAAACCATACAACATACCCTTAGGGTGTCAACAAGGATTTCTAACACAACAGTCAGTCAACCTCAACAACAACGTGTATACAAATCATTTATCAACCATCAATAATATTGAAGTAATTTAAAATAAACATATAAACAGGTATCACACGTTAACCAGCACAATCATCTAGAGATATTATCATATAGCAAATAAACATGCATCCTCAACCAGAATTGTCTAACCTAGGGTTTTGCCCTAAAGCCGATAAGCCTACAATAACTAAACCCCAACAAGCATTTTAAAACCATTTTCACTAAGGTTTAGCTATTGTCGACTACTCGACAACTAGTAGGATCTAGGTCACCCTACACATACAGTCTAACATACACTACTATGCTTGCCTCCCCAGCGTATTAGGTACTTTCTCCCTACCTTGTACAGTCGCGTACACTTGCTCGACACCTCGAAAACCGTATGCCCCTCTATCACATAGCTACTGCCATGACTCAAAAGGAGCTCATCGATGCTCCAAAATTTACCCTAACACGCAGACAACATCCATACATTATCACAAACCCTAATCTTACAAAAAATCCAAAATGAAGCTAGAAATCATGCAAGAATAAGGAAAGAATGAAGAATGACAATGTCGACGTGTTAGGGATTCTAGCATTACCTCAGTCGATCGACAAATCAAAGACAAATATATGACATGCTCGTCGCCCTGATTGTAGATTCGAAGTCATAATCGAAATCGAACAGACGGATTGCTCACAAACTCACTTTTTCTCTCTAAAATGCTTTCACATCTCTATAAAGCTCTCTGGTTCGCACAAGCAAAGGTGAAGAAATGGCCAAGAGAAAATAAAATTAGAGAACTTAGGGGTGATGGTCAGTACTTAGCATGCTTGAGTGTGCTCCACCCTCACGCTCTGGCGTGGAGTCTCTCCACGCTTGAGCGTGGAACCCTGTTCTACCACGTTTCGCCATGCATTGTTTCTTTACTCCCATGTTCCCCACACATGTTTGGGACCATGCCACACATGGACGTCCATAAGACCCATGGTTTAGCATGCTAACGCTCAAACATTGGGCTTCTCCACGCTCAAACATTGAACTGATGTCGGTACTCGACTTTCGTGCTTTTCGATGCGTTCTAAGCTTGTTTGAAGTCTGATTGACCTCAAATTTGAAACACAATCTTACTAACACCCAAGGAACATGATTTATCGAGAAAATGGGGTGTTACATGTCGCAGCTAGTGTCCAACAGCGCCATGCCATTCACCTTCTTCAAATCACTCTTCCCCTTTAACAACCATGATTCTGAGTCCGAACTCCATGTTTCGTGGTGGTGCCATCACCTTTACCCATATCAGGTACCTGTCGAACCGTGTTTGACCTCAATCCCCATTAGCTTCAAAAAATTTATTTCGTCGTAGGAATAAACCTTGTAGAAACCATTGCTAGAGTCGGAGTAACTGGAACAGACGGTGTTAGAGAAGAAAGAGAAGAGGTCAGGGATGACAGAGTTACGAATTGGAGAAGAGGATCCAGGAAATATGAGAGTCATACCAAGCTCACTACTGAAATCTTCCCTTCCTGCACGCTTTTTCTTCCTTCCACTCCTCTTCATACATGCACCTGTCTTGCCATACATGTTTTTCAGTGTAGATGTTGCTCGAGGAGGAGGGTGAGAGGTGATGGGAGTCACGTACTGTGACCCTAGTTGAGATCGGGTTCAGGCAATGAGAAAGGACGGTGGCAAGACTGGTGGTTTGTGCTGTTGGGATTTTTTATTAGGTGTGTTTGGGTGAGTGTGAATGTTTTTGTGGGAGAAAGTGAGGAACGTCTCTTGCATATTCTTTTATTATTATGACCTATTTTCTTTATCGCATTCTGTAGTGGTTGGAAAACAAAAGAGTAATGGTGCTACTTTGCTACCTTGACTTTAGTCTCTGGAGTTCCTGGAATTGAGGGGTGGTTTCATATTGAGACAAGCCAAATTGGATCAACTTGTTAGGGTGGCATTGCAGAGGATGATGCATTCATATAAGACATGGATGGTTCACGATCTATTGTGCAACCAGGACAAAGATCATCAGGTGTGAGGCATTAACTTTCCTTTCACGAAGGAAGAAAATGAAGAAGCAGAGGAGTGTTGGGAAGGGAACGAGTTCGTGGGTCTCGGTTTCAAACTTGCTTCTTCGTCTTCAACTCGTGTCAACACCACCAGGTTGTTGAGGAAAAAAAAACATGGTTCTCCCTTGAGGGTGTTTTGCATTGATTATCCACGTCCAGAGCTTGAAAACACCGTTAATTTTCTCGAAGATGCTCACTTGTCCTCCATAAAGAAAAGAAACAATTCCTTTTTGACGATTAACCGATTCAATTTTTTTGGTGTAATAGGTAACTGATAATCAAATCCATCCGTCCATTGGGAAATAAATTTATCTAACGGCCCAAAGAAATGCTTCGCAGGTGTACCACTAAAATGGGTACTTCACCATGGACGCTACCTATCGTTGTCTGACGGTGGATTCTAACATGAAGCACCAGAAAATATGGTACATCGGTAAACATTTGCAATCCAAATGACTTATGATAACCTGTTTTTTTTAATAAAATTCAAAATTCCAATTTTTCCCCTCACTCAATCGGCCATCACCACCAACCCCACTCCTCACCACCACCGCACTATCTCAATCTCACACGCACTTTTGATCAGGTCCAATCCTCTACCATTGTGGTCAGGTCTAGCCACCACTTTCTGTCATGCCCCTCACACCAGATCTGGCCCTCCATATGAATAGCACCTTGCCCCGCTGCGTGATGCCCGTCCTAGAGCACCACCATCGTGCTTCCTTCATCGACACTGCCCCTCTCTCCTCCACGCCAAGTTCTTGCTCACCACTGGTTCATAACCTTCGAAACTGTGTTCTTGGAACAAGAACTTTCCTACATGTTCCCTTTAAACCCCATAAACCATATCCTCCCCCCATAAACCAGGTCTGCCACCATGTGTGTTATGTAGTAGTTTGTGCGTGAGGCGGTGGCATTGTAGTGGCTTGTGCGTTCTGGACGGCGACGTTCACAGCTGCTAGATCAACGGCAAGAGGCGGTGGCTTGTAAGTTGCTGGTGGTGGTTGTCATGGAGGAAACAGCGGTGGCTAGTGGTGGTTGTGGATCTGATGGGGGATAAGTATAGGCATCATGTTTCTATCCAAGAAATTGTATCTATAAAACCACCTCTTTGTGTATCATCATGGGGCCCTCTACTGATGGTGCCATTCTTATCTTCTCGAGGATATTTCTTAAGAACATCTTGACATGCAATTATTAATGATAAGGCTAAAATATAATTTTATCCTTTATCTTTTGCTCATAATTCATATTGGTCCTTTATCTTTTAAAAGATTCATTTTGGTCATTTATCTTTCTAACATTACACAAACTTATCATTTACGTCAACTCTGTTACAACAGATGTTACTGTGAGCTGAGGTGGTTGTTAACTCTCCCTCCTGGTTTATGACATGTCATCACACATGGACTTTAACATTGGAAGAAGATGTATTCATCCCTAAACTAAAAAGGCTATCTTCTTCCCCATGGATGAGAAAGACATGGTCATTGCTAGACAGAGGAAAAGGATCATGTCTTTGCTGAAGTCATTAAGCTACAATAGAAGATGATTGAACGTGTTTATGGTTGATGGCGTTGAAGCTACCACATCATGGATTTCCTTCAATTGATTTAACAAAGTTGATGGAAAATATCAGTTTGTGTAATGCTAGAGAGATAAAGGATTAAAATGAATCTTTTAAAAGATAAATGACCAAAATAAATCATGACCAAAAAATAAAGGACCAAAAGTATATTTTAACATTACTGATAATAAGTAATCTTGCCATAGAAATTCTAGAAGCCTCTGATACAAGTGGGAGTGGTGAAATCGAAGACGAACTTGACGAGGTCGACGAGGAACGCAATGGGGTTTTGTGTACAATAGCTGATGAAGTTGGGTGGGATGGGATGGCGGCAAAGTTGTCATTTTCATTTTTCTTGGTTACATGTATCAAAGTTAGTATTTTATATCTATCATCAAATCTAAATCATCGATTAATTTAATAATAAATTTATTAATTAAAAATAATGCTTCATCCGTGTATCATTTGATAGCCATGCTAGTATCCACCTTGGTCGAATTAATAGTTAAAATTACTTTTTATTTCCACCATTTCGTTCTTTTGAGTTAGCATCTACAGACTCTGCTATGATGACTTTGCATGCACACACACATTTAAGTCTCTTTCTCAAGTAACCATTATTTTGATCGAGTTTGGATTCGCTCCTGCTACCCCCTCTCCAGCCCCTCTTCTGCTGCACAATCTGGACCGTCTGTCCAGATCGGACGGTCCAGACTAAATGGGATTTTATAAAAAAATTAAAAATATAAAAAATAAAAAATGTTAAGAAAACCCCAAATTCCCTTCCCTGCATCGGTCCCTTTTCTCTTTCTCAGCCCATCTCGACGGCGCAACTATGCCCACCTCTGCCTAGAGAGGTTTCACCGATGCCACCAGCCACAATCACAGTCACCGCCACCCTATCCCACCTCCGTTTCCAGCCCCTCCCTCACCTCTCGGTTGCATAATCTCTCTCCCAATCTGGACCCTCCTCCAGAGCCACCGTGGTTCATCAGCCGCCGCGCCTCTCCAAGCATGCAATGTCATGATATTTGTGTTTATGTAATGTCATGTTAGAGATTTCTTATTGTTTAGGACCAGACCTGTTTATGAAATTAAGAGTTAGAGATCTCTGCAATCATTGATTTATTACAAGTAAAAGTATGGGTAGAGGTAAATGAAAAGGGAAGAATCAAGTTGTTATTGCTAGGATGAAATTGAAGAAGTAGAAGTAACTGTAAATATGGAGAAAAGTCCTAGTTCTTTGATTATACAAGGCTTGCTATGGTTTCTTATTGCTATTCTTTTTTGATTTTGTAACAAGAGAGTGAAGTTTGAAGTATATAGCAGAAGCAAGTCTCTGGCGCAAGAGAGGCGAGGGCGGCGGTAGATGTGGTGGAGACGCAGCGGCGAGGCAGCGGCGGCATGAATACAGCCACGGTAGAGAGAATCGAAGGGAGAAAGATGAAGGGCCACTTGGACGAAGGTTACTGGAATCGGAGGAGGCGGGATGGGTTGCACGATCGTGATTGGTGGTGGCGGCGAATCGCAGTACGGCAGAGATAGGTGTATGGGGTGGGGGGTGCGGCGCTTATGGGGAGGGGGATGAGACAGTACGATGGGTTTTCAACTTTCTGAAACAAATGGGGTTCTTTTTTGCTTTTTGTTTTTTTATTTTTAAAAAGGCCATTTAATATGGACCGTCCGATCTGAACGGATGGTCCAGATTCAACCACTGGAGAGGTGCTAGATGGTCCCTAGCAAGAGAGAATCCAAATCCAATTTGATTTGGTCCTCTCACGTGTTTGTTAAATCTCTCTTTTTATATTATTCTCCTTCTTAACGGTGCCATCTTCTCGTGTCTTCCTAACACTTGCATGTTATTCAGTCCCTCTCATTCATCAATGTTTGAGCCTTCGATTCAACGCAAACCCTGAAATTTTCACTCCTTTAGAACCCTAAATTTCCCATTTTTTTCCCATTTCGGATTTCCAATTTCTCGATCATGAGTTGGTACAGAAGAGTAAAACTCCCTTTTGATGGTTTTCGCGGCTTGGCTTCAAGGGTCGAGCCCAAAAACCCAATTTTCCAGCGTGGTTCGAGGATTTTGCAATCTGGGTATTTGAATTCGTGTTCTAAAGGAGCTACCTTTAATGGTTTCTCTTCGTTTTCTTCAATTTCTCAGAGACTAGTCACACGAGTATGTGGAGTTAACAGGAACTTACACAACCCCTTTGTTGTTGGTGGTAGGTGATTTTACTATGTGGATCCTCGCAATGTGATGCATTTTAAGCCACGAGGGCCAAAGAGTTAGTTTCAGAATCCTAGGCTTGTTTTCATTGTTGTGATAGTTGGTTCAGGTGTTTTGTTTACTGTGTATTTTGGGAAAATGGAAATGGTTCCTTATACCAAAAGAACACATTTGATTCTGTTGCCTAAAACCACGGAGAGAAAGCTTGGGGGGAATCAGTTTGAGAAAATGAAAAAAGCTTTCAAGGGGAAGATCTTGCCTCCTATACACCCTGAGAGTGTGAGGGTGAGGATGATAGCCCAGAATATAATTGATGCATTGCAGAGAGGGTTGAGGAAGGAGACGGTGTGGAGTGATTTGGGGTATGCATCAGAGCATGCCATGGTGGTTGAAGGGGATGATGGGCATGAGACACTAAATGCATTGACTTCTGGGAGTGAAGGGAAGGTTGAAGGGAATTGGAGCCGTGAGGATGAGATACTTGATGATAGGTGGGTTCAGCAGAGCAGGAAAAAGGGTCAGGAGAAAAGGTCACAGCCTGCTACTTCTCATTTGGATGGATTGAATTGGGAGGTGCTGGTGGTGAATGATTCTGTTGTCAATGCCTTCTGCTTAGTTGGTGGGAAGATAGTTGTGTTTACTGGTTTGCTTGAACATTTTAGAAGTGATGCAGAAGTAGCAACTATTATTGGACATGAGCTATACTTGTGCTTGGTTTAGACCCTTGTGTTTGCAATTTAATATGTGCAGGGCACCTAAAGCTTATTAGTTTATAACTTGAAGAAACATCAGTTTATATGGGTTTTCATGTTAATTAGGTTGGTCATGCTATGGCTCGACACAGTGCTGAAGGGGTCACAAAGTATCTGTGGTTTGCTATTCTACAGGTGATACTTTACCAATTTGTCACTCCTGATATTGTCAACACAATGTCATCCCTTTTCGTAAGGCTCCTTTCTCCCAGAGGTACAATTTGTTCACTCTTTCTCAACCAATTGATTTCCTTATGGTTCTTTAATTGTAGCAGACTCATTTCATGGAAACGTAATGTTTATCACGAGTCATGATTTGTAGAAATATATTGAGTACTAGTACTGAAGCAATGCTGCTGCCCTGACATTCCAAATGAATTGCTCTATTGCTATCTCTAGACCAATTGGAACCATTAGCCTATCACAATTTTCATCAATGTGAGTGTTGGACCTTGAGTAGTTATATTTTTCTTATCTTACACATGAAATTTAATTTTACTTGGATATTAATTACGATTGTATGAATAATAAGAGTTTTTGTTACGTACAGGACAAAAATAAGTAAAGAAAAACCAAAACGAATTCAATTCTAATTAAAAGTTGGTATCTAAGTGCAATTTGACCTTCCGTTTTTTTTTTACAGGTAAATGTTAGTGGTTAGTTGTTATGTTAATTTTTTCCTCCTTTGCCAGGGTTTGAACCCTGGACCTCCAACTACTTAAACCCTTAGCTCAAACCACTTGAGCTAAAATATTGAATGTGCATCCAGTGCACTTCTCATATATTTTGACGAATTTAAGTAGCAATTTGAGTGGACTTACTTTAAGTATGATTGATAACATTATGTAGAGCCAATCTATTGCACTTATCATTTGTCTTGATGAATTAGGTAGCAATTTAAGTTGACTTGCTTTACGTATGGTCATTGCTAGACAGAGGAAAATGATCATGTCTTAACCGGAGTTAACAGTAAGAGTTAAAGATGTCGAAGGAATATTTTTCTAATGGGATAGTATTGAAAATAAAAGTTGTCCAGTCTTAATTATATCCTTCATGTGTGGAAGATTAAGATTAAATTGTTGAGGACAAGAAGTATGGATTGAGGATAAGTGATTTAATGTTGAGGATAAATAGAACGAAGAATAAGGATGAATTTCGTTATTATGTTACAAAAGTCATGTAAGGGAAAGTGAATACGGGAAGTACAGTATAGGATCTTGGGATTAAGATGTAATTACAAGATCCTGTATAGTTTCGAGTCACGAAATTTTGAGGACGAAATTTTTTTAAGTGGGGAAGTAATGTAACACCCCGATTTTTACCGTTTTTCAATATCGGTAAAATATATCTGTATATTTTTTTTATAGGAATGATCATTATTTGGTCATTAATTTTTAAATATTTTATGACGTTTAATCTTGAGTAACTTTATTTAATCTTTTAAAATTATTTTATTGAGTGCATTAGCAATGACTTATTGCAGTGTAAGCACGCTTGCTAGACAATAATCTTATGTTAATGTCACTATTAGTATTTGTTTAGAAAAATATTTTAAATATGATTAAAAGAAATTTATTTTATATTTTACACTATTTAAATTTAGATTTGAAAATAAACCGACTTAGAATAAATCAGAGATTTATTTTAGGATCATTGATTTTATGGGTTGATCAATTCAACTATCAAACTTTACTCTAATTCAATTTGTGAAATCATATTTTTGTTACTCATTATTCTCTCTCTTTTGGCTCTTGATTGAGGGTAGAACCACCACAAACCGTCGCCTTATATATGACACATTTCTACCCCGCATGTTAATATAAAGCATTTACTTAAAAGAGGTAATATAAAAACATGCATTTGTTTGATAAAAATAAAACTTGATAGAAAGATACCATATTGTAACACTTAACGCGGAAAGAACATAGTTTTAAAACAATATTACATAAACAACGTATAGCATAAACACAACCCAACCCCGATGTCACATACAAACCTGATATAACAGTTCTGGGATAAAATCCTGGAAATACAACTGAAACAACTAAACAAAACTAACAACTATAACTAAGCATCCTAACTAGAGTCGCGGCTCCTCAGAGTCACTCCTCCACTAGCTGCTCACCGTCCTCTGCATAAGAGAAACATGCAACAACAAAAATAGGAAAAACAGGGAGTAAGAAATCATGTAAACACAACGGTATGGGAATAGGGAATAAGATGAACATACATCATATCAGGCATAACAACAAACATCACACATCATCATTTACATATTACAAGTCAACAATTAAAAGATGGTATGCGGTGCAACACCTACTCCGTTACTCCATTATGCATGTGGATCCAACTATCTCAGGAAGTCAACTTCAGAGTTACATATCCATATTGACCAAAAAGCAACAACACCGGTAGTTCCCCAAATCATGTAGGAACCCCATGGATAGCCGACGTATCATAACTGGATACGCCACCTCGGGGGCGCACGGTTCACCAAACCATGGGTGAACCACCAGAGACTTGGGCCAAATCATCATAACTAGGACGACCTCCCCTATGTTGAACATCCCCCACTAATCAACTCCAACGTATGAATGCGTGAGCACAACAACACACAAGGCAACCACCTCCTTTGCTTGGGCCAAAAAGCACCCAAGACTTACTACCATCATCAGTATCAACACCTTAGACCCAAACCATGGGGTCAAGGTCCCCTGGCCAAAAAGCACCATGGTCCAACATAACAACACCTCCACCATAAAGCATCGAGGTCACTTTGGCCAAAAAGCACCAAAGCGTAACAACGTGCGGTAACCCATCGGGTACCGACTTAACCAGCTTATTGCTCCTGATCATCTTAATTAGTCTTTAAATTAGATTATCTAACTTGTTATCATTCGATTAGTGTATTAATACTTCGTTTGGGGATAATCAGAGTGAAACACCCCTTTAATTCATTAGTTTCAGTTTCTGACCAGTAAGGGGAGCACGGGCGTGCTAACCCTAGCACGGTCTTGCTGCCACTTAAGTGGAGCATGATCGTGCTCACTATCCTGTACGCCCGTGCTCAATGGACGACTTGCCTTCCAGAACATTCGGCATGAAACCTCACCCCTCACTAATGCGGTTCATGTCTTATGAAGCATTTGGGAATAAATCCCTTAATTCCTATGTTAACTAAGAGGCCAAAATTAAACCAATTAGAGTCTTATTAACATATTCAATGTGTTAACAACATCAGCCAACCAACCTTCGACATAATCCATATCATAACAACAATATCCATAACATAGGCATTCATACCAAACTTATGGCACGGGACAATTCAATAGGCATACCATATCATGAACAACTCAACAATTATAACAAACAGGCATATCAATTAATCCAATTAAACATATAAACAATTCAATCATACAACCAGGAAGATCATGGCATCAATAACATTACAACAACAATAAACGGGGCTATGGGAACCCCTCAACTTATGCTACTCCCTAGCCAAGTGTATACACTATTCTTCTCCCATACCTGGATTGAAGATTACACAACGAGACACTAAACGATGAACCAGTCACGCCCTCTTAAGCGGCTCAGTTAACCCTCCAAGCCTTGGTCAAACAAGAACACCAACCAATTACCTATAGCGATCAACACTGCCGAACTAGACGCTCCAACAAGTCTCCAAAACTCCAACAAAGAAATGGGTTTAAAGAAGATAAGGAAGAAAAGGGTTACTGCAGCACTGAGGTGGCTGTTGTCGTCACAATAGGGTTTATGACGTAAACCCTCGATCACTGTTCTGTTTATAAAGTCACAGACTTGAGCACGACCGTGCTCCTCCTTGAGCACGGGCGTGCTTGACTTAGTGCCTATGAGGCGCGTCCAGTCATTGAGCAAGGGCGTGCTCACTGTTGAGCACGGTCGTGCTCACTGTTGAGCACGGTCGTGCTCACTGTTGAGCACGGTCGTGCTCACTGTTGAGCACGGTCGTGATCAACTTAAAAGTTGAAACACGCTTCAGCCTTCAAGCACGAGCGTGCTGGCTATTGAGCACGGGCGTGCTCATGCACCAGAAAGGGACTTTTGAACCAAAAATCCCACTAACCCCTCAACCAACCAAACAACTTAAACAAAATTACTTAAACGAGAAGCAGGGTGTTATATTTTATGCCACCACAAGTTCATCTTCTTCCTTGTGGGTGAGTGATTCTCCCATTATCATGTTAAAGTTCAAAACCCCAAATCTTTGAAAACCCTAACTCTTGATTTTGGCTTTAAACTTTGAAATTAACTGTGTATTGATGCAATTGGGACTATCAATTGATGAGTTCCAATGCCAATTTCATATTCCTACGAGAAAATCTCAATTTCCCTAATTTCACTCAAAACCCTAACTTTTCATTTTACCCAAATCATGAAATTGGTTATGTTTAAGTGCAATTAGGACTTTTAATTGATGATCAATTTCTAAATTCAGTTTCACGATTCTCTAATCGAGTCAATTTTTCTCCAAATTGTGTTATGAACCATAAGCCACAAATCTGATTTTCTTTGAAATTGGCTCTGTTTTGTGAAATTAAACGTTCAAATCCAATTAGAGTGTGTGTTTGATGGTGAGTAATTGATTGCTTGATTTTCTGGTTGTTTCAAAATGTTTGGACTCCCTCGCTGGAACGTTGATTTATATTGTCTTGCATTGAGAAGCATGTTATGCATTATTGGGAGCTGATAGGAGTTAATTGCACAAGTTTCAAGGTGTTAAAGGAACTCAGGGCATCATTGAGAAGGAAACGAACTGTTAAATGCGTCAAGGAGATGATCTTTTTCTGATCTACAAAGGTAAATAGAGTTTACCTGAGGAGTTACTAGTAGTCATCTACTTAATATATAAATTGTTTATGAGGAATTATAACATGTTGGATTGAGATTGTTTGATTGTGATACACACACACACACACACACACACACACACACACACACATTATATGTTGTTGAGATTAGTTAGACTATATGTATATTTTTAATGAATATATTTTTCTGTAATATTGTTTGACTGAGACTGGTTGAAGCATGACTCTCGTCATGACTTATGAATGGAAAACTTATTTAATTAAAATTATACGAACACAGAAATGTTGTAAAGAAATTTTGGTTTTCTTTGGAAAGTGAAAAAAGGAAAATGTAAAGGAACTAGACCTTCGTGGTGAGATTTCAGACTAGATTCTGATTGCCGTGAAGCGGACTAGTATTCCTACTGTGGAGGACCTAGTTTTCGAGACGTCGGACTAGTGTTCAATTGAGGAAAATGATTTTGAAAACTTTAATGATATTTTAAAAGACTAAAGAATATGAGATTTGAGGTTTAGGCAGACGTGTCAATTGCGGTTTTTCGAGCTACAGTTTCACACGGTGAACTGACAAATTTGATAGTTACGGATCAAAGGCATGTTTTTTGGCTTTTGGGTCTTTAATGATATTTTCAACCTATTGTCGTTGAAATTGGTTACCCTGCACGAATGTACTCAATCAGGAACTATCCAAATATTATTTAGGTACGAATACGCGTAATCCTAGAACAATTGGAGATCGGACCTGAAATAAGAGGCCGACAAACAGTGCAAAGCAATTGTGATATAGGAAATATTGCGGCCTATCATGCTCGATGAAGGGAAGTTAGGATCTTCGGAGATTGAAATTCTAGAATTGTGGATATTAAAGTGTTAAAACTTAATTTACAGAACATTCATTTTGGTTATATTTATCTTTACTATGCCATGACTTGGTTATTATATTGGTTGATGTAGTTATGGAATATTATGGAATATATATATATATATATATATATATATATATATATATATGTGTGTGTGTGTGTGTGTGTGTGTGTGTGTGTGTGTGTGTGTGTGTGTGTGTGTGTGTGTGTGTGACCGCTAGTTCTTTTAAACTCATATATTGGTATCTGACCTTTGCATTATTTTCTGTTTGGTTTCTATTTGTGGTATCCTGGTTTGCGTGTACATATGATGCAAATGGGTTCTCTGTCCCATTTGGAGGGTTTGGTCCAGAATTTTGAAGAAGGTTGATTTACTAGAATAGCCATGGGGTCTTTTCCAATAAGAGTCTCGTAGTACGACCAGTTTAGTCTATCGAGTCAAGTTTAGTTTTGTAGAAGTTTCATACTTATTTGCATTATGGCTGAGAGTATCTTTTTGGATTGATGTTATGTTTATGAATGTCTTTTCGACCAGCTTAGGTTTTTAAGACGACGTTGATTAATGATAGTATGTATGTTTATGTCTTGGAGAGCCTTTATTTTGGATAGAATGTTTATGGCTCGGAGAGTCTCTCTTTTGGATGAAAATATAAATATATTATCAGGTGTTTTTGTTTGGAATGTTGAAATTACAGAGGAGACTCTTTCGAATTTTTGTAAAAGTTATAGATCTGTATCCAAGTATGTTTCTAAAGAAAATAGACTTGTCAGGCTAAGATTGGAAGTCTGTGCGCCGGTAATGGCTCAGGTTTTTGAGTCGTGATAAAATTTATATACGTGATTAGAATATATAGTGATAGGTGAAAATGTGATGTTATTATCTTATAAAATTTTTAAGTTCTTCCAGAAATCCAAGGAAAATAAATTTTATAACCATTTTTCTGACACTCAAGTACTTATATAAATTATTTTTCCAAAAGGAAACCAGTTATTATTTTAAGTTTTATTTCCGAAATGTGTTAGTCATGCAATGCCCAAGGGGGGTGTTACACTCTTAATTGTTGCTTTGTTAATATATAATCATTACTAATAGAGAGGTTAAGTTGTCTTTATATTGTTCGTCTTTATGTGAAAATGCTTGTTTCCGACAAGACCTTTTTAAACTGTTCAGACGTCTGTATGCTCTTTTGGTGTTATGTTTGTTGTTGTTGTTGTTGTTTCATTTCGAAACTCGTGCTTTCATAAAAGTTGGATAAATACAATTCAACTAGCTTCTCGTCTTTATTTATGATTAGAGAAATGCTAGCAACACACACTTTCCAACACACTCTGTCCAATTGGTTCAAATTTATATGGGTCCTACAAAATTCAAGTGGGACCCACATGAATTTCAACCAATAGGAGGGAGTGAGTTGGAAAGTGTGTGTTAGAAAGTGTGTTGCTAGCACTCCTCTTATGATTATTTAAAGATTAAATTATTAAATTATTAAATTATTAAATTAAATCAATAAAATCTAGTCCAAATTACATATTTTTTAAATAAATAAATTTAAATTAAAATTTATATAAAATAAAATTAATTCATATTTTATAAACTTTCAAAAGAAAATTTAGTAATAAAAATAATTCATAAAATTCATTATAAAGGTAAGATTTCAAATAATTTTAAAATTCTTTATTTAGAATACTATTAAATAATAAGATTTGTTTCTTTAAATTATTTTGTTTATTTATTTACTTAGAATATGTTAGATGAATTGACTATACAATAAGTAAGCTCCTTTCCAGCATGACGGCCAGGAAGATTAAATACGTATAGCATATAAGGATACCCTGCACTATAAGCATCTACCTCATTCCTAATATTTCTCGGGGCCAACATGAAGTTGTTGAAATAGTGGGAACGGAAATGGGTTGTCTCATGGTGTAAGTAAGACGTATAGATTGATCCTTCTACCTTAGCCTTGTTATTTAACTGATCGATTAGAGTTGCCCATGAATCTAGGTAATAAACAAAATTAGTGACAAGGCATTATCCAAGGGATGCTAATTATTTAAATGTCGAAATATAATAAAATTACCTTTCAAACGGATACATCCACCTATATTGTACTGCTCCACCAAGCCTCGCTTCATATGCGAGATGGACAAGGAGATGTTCCATTGAGTCAAAAAATACTAGGGGGAAATATCCTTTCCATCTTGTACAGAATTGTTGGAATGTTTTCTTCCATATTCGTCAGACCATCCGCTCTTAAAGTTGCAGAGCATAGATCTTTGAAGAAATGACTGATTTCTGTAAGCGGATTCGAAACATGAGGGGGCAGCGAGCCGAAAGCAATAGGAAGAAAACACTCCATGAATACATGACAATCATGACTTTCATCCTATGAAGCCTCCCCATTCTGACATCAAAACATCGTGCCAAATTAGAGGAATAACCATCAACGGTCCTAAGGTCTTTTAACCACCAACAAATTGACTTCGCTTCATCGGCGGTTAGAGTTTAACAAGCTTTGGGTTTGACCATTTTTCCATTAGGCTGGGGTTTTGGCTCCAATTCCTTTCATCTACAGTACAGAGCTGTGTCCATCCTTGCCTTCTCATTGTCCTTCATCTTGCCAGACACATTCATAACCATGTTAAAAATGTTGTCAAAGAAATTCTTGTCAATATGCATACATCAAGGTTATGTCTTAACATATTATCCTTCCAGTACGGTAGTTCCCAAAAAATACTTTGTTTTCTCCAATTATGCCATTCTCCATACTCGGGTAATTTTGACACACTTGCTTTAGTGACTTTAGGAAGATCCTTAACCCGACCCCATATTTGTTCAGGAGTCAACAAAGGTGGGGAACCTTCCTCTTCTGTCTAATTCTTTTTGAATGCTTGGATATTCCTTCGGAAGGGATGGTCAGGATCTAAGAACTGACAATGAGAATCAAACCTGGAACTTTTGCCACCATATACGGACGTCGTCATCTCCGGGATCCTGTGGATGGTAGGTACTCTAGCTAATCTTCCTCCTCCTCCTCGACCTCTATCAGCTCAAGAGGTTCTTCCTCGGGATCCTCCTCCACTGGATCCTCCGCAAGCGGTTCAACTGGATCAAAATGCTCATGAAGGAGACCGGTGACTTGTAACGTATGAAGGTAGTACCATAGAGGTGGAAGCACCACAGTCCTCGTCTCGATGGTATGAATCCTTCATACAGGCACTCCGTTAGCATTTGTCTCGGTAGTCGTGACTGGTCCTTGATACGTTCCGATCATCGCATGTAAAGTTCAGTTCCCTGCCATCTTAGCATGATCAAACACTTCGCTCCTCGAGCTCGACTGTGCCAAGGGAACGTTCGAATCCATCTTAAAGCACGCGCATACCAGATACAAGAAGAAAAGAACAGAACATATAGATGTGCAAGAGTGAGATACCGTCATAAGATATATCCCACAACAACCATATAAATGATACATACATCACATAATCATATAAGCAGTTAAATCAGGCATATACATAACATAACAGTGTTATATCAAAGGGTCTCAAACCCGCACAGCCAACCTTTGAAAATATGCATGGCACTTCAATATCAGGCTCTAACTTAATCTCATGAGATATCAACACCATTTTCCAATGGAGAAGAATTAGAGTTGGTCAATCTCCAGCCCACTGGGCAGTTGCCTCCATACCCTCATGCAGTTAAGGTCTCAGGACGAGCAACGTCACATGTGCCTCTGAACCAGTCACATGGACTGACTCCCAGATACCACCTTGTGTGTGATATGTAAGAAAGCAAGTCTGCCTGGGGAAATGCACATGAGAAAATATTTTATTCCAAAGGTTTTCTTTGTGTTCCTTCCTTTTCGCTGTCGCAGCTCAAAGCTAACGACATAATCATCATTTCCCCATCACTTGAAAATTTAGAAACATAGGACACACGGTCCGAATGCTCAATCACAACGCCCGAGACCGATGCAGTAGTCAAGGGTTGTGGTCGTATAAATCACTTATGCTTTTATTCATGTTCTGAACTTAATATGATAAGGACAATAGCCCACAACAACGAAATCAGAACGCACTGTCCTCGATTTCGAGAATTGGACTCTCAGTCCAGAACATCATGAATAGGACTCATGGCCCCGAATTAACACTGATCCAAGATCACGTGCGTATAACTGAATACTAGAGGCGACGTCTCGCGTACTAGATTCTCTTTCTTAAGTACTTATTTTTCGTTCAGTGAAAATCAAATTCAAAACCGAATCCTTGATAACCTATCCAGGCTATCGTAAAGTTTCTAAAACATTTAGGAGAAAACCTTTTCTTTGAAAATCTTTTATAAAGCATCTTTGAAATACTTTTATCTTTGAAAATCCCGAATAGGATATTGCCAAATAATCTTGAAAGTTTTCTCTTGAAGACACATAATTCAAAAAGGATTTTTTCTCTTGTATAACAATAGTTCACCAAAACCATTTCAACATTTAAAACAAGTACTTTAAGTTAATGAGCTTTTGGAAAAGAACACCAATCCTTTCATCTTCAAAGCTTATTAAGGTTTTTAATCTTTATAACAGTTGAGCACAGACACAAGTCTGGCTTAGCAAACTTTCAATCAACAACAATATATATTCTCATTTCAATGCTAATATCACAGTTGAAAGCAGTTCATCACAGAAATGCATTATAACATTTAGAACAAGCACAATTCAACATCAGATAATAGCATAACAGTTCAAGTACATTAGATAACCTAGTAAGCTCAATCAACATATAAATATCCAGTTAAATACATACACACATGCATACAATTATTGAATATCTTTAAGAAATCCCTCTTACCTCACGTCGGAGTTAAGAGTTTTGGATTTGAAAAGAACGTTCACGAACGTCCTCGCTTCTCCGGTGATGAAAGTCTAAGGTTACCAACATAAAATCATGAGTTAAAAAAAATCAACTCGAGAACACTAACCACAAGGTATAGGTTCGGTTCATACAATAAACTAGGATTAGGGGTTTCAAAATTTATGCGACTCTTGGATTTATGATCCTTAAGTGCTAGAAGTTCATAAACAACAATCTTTTAACAAAGTTGAATTAAAAATCCCACTAAGTACTTGACTTAGGGTTTCGGCCAAGCATAGGTATATAGGCTAGGAATTTCTAAACTTTCCAATCTCTTTAGGTTATCATCCATACATAGTAAGGAGCTTGAAACCATGATCATTTCGGAAAATGGAAAAATCAAACGTCTTAGACCATGAACTCTTAGGTTCGGCCTTAACAAGTTTGTGAGGTTAGAGATCTTTAAATCATCCAATCTTTTGGACATAGCATCCTTTAACATGAAGGAGCTTTAATCCATAATCATCTTGGAAAACAAAATAAAATAACACATCCTAGGTCAAATGTTACATTCGGCCATCATAGGAAAATAAAGCAAGAAAATATTTTAAACTTTCCAATCACTTAGACATAGCATCCATTAACATAAGCAGCTTTTTAGTCCATGATCACTTTGGAAAACAAAACTCAACATCTTTGCCATAACCATTTAAGGTTTCAGACTTTTCAAGAAATAGGGGTTAGAAATCTTCAAACTTTCCAATCTCTTGGACTTAGCATCCTTCTATATCAAGGAGTCTTAATCCATGATCATTTTGGAAAACAAAACTTAAACACCATTGCCTTAAAACTCATTGGTTTTGGTCTTTACATGAAAATAGGGTTAAAAACATTAAACTTTCCAATCACTTAGACATAGCATCCTTTAACATAAGGGAGCCTTGGTCCATGATCATCTTGGAAATGAAACTCAAATACAAACTCATACATGTAGAGGTTGAAACAAGATTCACCTAAACCATATACATGGTTTCGGCCTCCTTAGGAAGAAGGGGTTAGGAAACTTTGTTTTACACAACCTTCTAGTATGTGATAGTATGAGTAAATACAAGAATATAGAAAGTGGTTTCAACTCCAAAGGAGTTTTCTACCATTTTTGAGAGGTTTTAGAAGTTAAAAGCACATAAAGGACATATGAAGAAAAATTTGAAACAAAAAATGAAACTTTGAAAAAAGAACTACATAGAAGTATTACCCTTAACAAGATGAACAACTTTGATGAAGAACTCTAAGAAAAAAGCTTGATAAAAATGTAAACTTTGTAAGAGAGAAGAAGAAGAAGAAGAAGAAAAAATGTGGTAAAGTGTAAATGTGAGAAATGGAGGAAACTGATGAAGTGCGGAAATGAAGAGTATTTATAGAGAGTGATAGGAGAGGTCGCGGTTTGGGAGGGGAAGAAAGAAGAGAAGAAAGATGGTGGGTTGCTTGTAGAGAGGATAAGGAGTTAAGGTGATGTGATGTGATTGGAGATAGAAAGATGAAAAAGGTGAGATTTTTGAAAAAAAATCATGATTCACCTTTTGAGGTGTGTCATAACCTTCACATCAAGTCACTTCATGTCACTTCATCGTCTTGATGCACTGCTCCATTGCGTATCAGATGACTTCCCCGATCGTATTTCCCGACGATTGCGCCAGGGAAATCCCTAAGATTTGGCCCCGAACAAGATTTTTCAAAAAAACTCCAAACCCACACAAAACATCATAAAAACACTAACCATCTCGTTCACGAATTAAATTTTGGTCTCTAGCTCAGTAAACTTGTACTAGCAGTGAGAACCCAGACTATTCTCGTCTGAATTTTAGACCAAAAATTTTACTGTAACTTCATACGGTAAAACAACACAAGAAAATTATTTTATTTTAAATAAAATCATCCTCTAGATTTTATAAAAAATAAACACATTAAAGCATGTATTTACTGATAAAGAAGCATACGAAAAACAGGGTGTTACATATGGTCATTGCTAGACAGAGGAAAATGATCATGCCTTTGCCGGAGTTAACAGTAAGAGTTAAAGATGTCGAAGGAATATTTTTCTAATGGGCTAGTATTGAAAATAAAATTAGTTCATTCTTAATTATATCCTTCATGTGTGGAAGATTAAGATAAAATTGTTGAGGACAAGAAGTATGGATTGAGGATAAGCGATTTAATCTTGAGGATAAATAGAACGAAGAATAAGTATGAATTTCATTATTATGTTACAAAAGTCATATAAGGGAAAGTGAATACGGAAAGTACAGTATAGGATCTTGGGATTAAGATGTAATTACAAGATCCCATCTAGTTTCGAGTCACGAAATTTTTTTAAGTGGGGAAGTAATGTAACACCCCGATTTTTACTGTTTTTCAATATAGGTAAAATATATATGTATATATATATATATATATATATATATATATATATATATATATATAAAATATAGGAATGATCATTATTTGGACATTAATTTTTAAATATTTTATGACGCTTAATCTTGAGTAACTTTATTTAATCTTTTAAAATTATTTTATTGAGTGCATTAGCACTGACTTATTGCAGTGTAAGCATGCTTGCTAACCAATAATCTTATGTTATTGTCACTATTAGTATTTGTTTAGAAAAATATTTTAAATATGATTAAAAGAAATTTATTTTATATTTTACTCAATTTAAATTTAGATTTGAAAATAAACTGATTTAGAATAAATCAGAGATTTATTTTAGGATCATTGATTTTATGGGTTGATCAATTCAACTATCAAACTTTACTCTAATTCAATATTATTTCTATTTTTAGACTCAATCTCAAAAAATCATTTCTGTACCTACTGACTAAGTAAATAAAATTTTGTGCTTTTATCTTCTTTCTCTCACACGATCGATCCCCCCCCCCACCAATTCCTTTCTTCTTTCTCTGAACTTATTCTATCTCTTTTGGCTATTGATTGAGGTAGAACCACCACAAACCGCCGCCTTTTATGTGACACCTTTCTACCCCACACGTTAACATAAAAGATTTACTTAGAAGAGGTAATATAAAAACATGCATTTGTTTGATAAAAATAAAACTTGATAGAATGATACCATATTGTAACACTTAAGGCGGAAAGAACATAGTTTTAAAACAATATAACATAAACAACGTATAGCATAAACATAACCCAATGACTGATTTCTGTAAGCGGATTCGAAACATGAGGGGGCAGTGAGCCAAAAGCAATAGGAAGCAAACACTCCATGAATACATGATAATCATGACTTTCATCCCATGAAGCCTCCCCGTTCTGACATCAGAACTTCGTGCCAAATTAGAGGAATAACCATCAGTGGTCATAAGGTCTTTTAACCACCGACAAATTGACTTCGCTTCATCGGCGGTTAGAGTTTAACAAGCTTTGGGTTTGACCATTTTTCCATTAGGCTGGGGCTTCAACTCCAAATCCTTTCATCTACAGTACAGAGCTATGTCCATCCTTGCCTTCTCATTGTCCTTCATCTTGCCAGACACATTCATAACCGTGTTAAAAATGTTGTCAAAGAAATTCTTCTCAATATGCATCACATCAAGGTTATGTCTTAACAAATTATCCTTCTAGTACGGTAGTTCCCAAAAAATACTTTGTTTTATCCAGTTATGCCATTCTCCATACCCGGGTAATTTTGACACACTTGCTTTAGTGACTTTAGGAAGATCCCTAACCCGACCCCATATTTGTTCAGGAGTCAACAAAGGCGAGGAACCTTCCTCTTCTGTCTGATTCTTTTTGAATGCTCGGATATTCCTTCGGAAGGGATGGTCAGGATCTAAGAACTGACGATGAGAATCAAACAGGAACTTTTGCCACCATATCTTAGGGTAAACGCCTTTCCATGTTCCATACAATACGGGCATGCCAATTTATCGTGGGTCCCCCAACCAGAGAGCATTCCATATGCAGGAAAATCATTGATAGTCCACATCAGTGTCCCCCTCATCATAAAGTTTCATTACTTCGAAACATCATACGTCGGCACACCATCCCACAACTTCTTTAGATCATCGATCAGAGGTTGTAAATATACATCTATCCTAGCCTTCGGATTATATGGTCTCGGAATGAGACAAGTAAGAAACATATACGGTTTTGACATGCACATCTCGGAGGGAAGATTGTACGGTGTAACAATCACTGGCCAACATGAATATGGCGAGGCCGGCGCCTGAATGTACGGGGTAAAACCATCTGAGCACAGCTTAAGTCTTACATTGCAAGGATCTTATGCAAATTCAGGGTGTACCCAATCAAAGTGCTTCCAGGCTTCACCATCAGAAAGGGTGGCGTATAACGCCAGGACTTCTTCTATTTTAATAATGCCACTTCGTCTGTCCCGCAGTTTGCGTTGATGCAAACAGTCTCTACAACCTTGGAATTATTGGTAAATAGAACATTGCCTTTGCAGGAACTGGTTTGTTTTTACTACGGTCACTACTTTGAACGCAGTACCTGGGTTGTCTGAAAAAATTTACATTCTTCCAGTGCGCTGTCATTTGTGCCCGAATCACTGTCATAATATAGCATGCACCCGTTTGGACAAAAATCAATCCTCTTATCCCCCAATCCCATTTTTGACGCCAACCGCTTCGCGTCGTAATAACTTTTTGGAACAACTCTTTGAAGGGTGTCACATATTGAAGCATTTTACAAAAAAACTCCAAACCTTGCTCGGGGACATTCCAATTCGACTTACAAGCTAGAAGCCTAACACAAATTGATAATTTTGTATCTGACGCCCCTTCAAACAATGGCTTATTTGTCTCTAACAATAAATTGTAGAATCCCTGCGCCGATTCATTATGAGGCTCTTCCATGTCATCAGACTCATTCGCCTCGAAATTCCCATGTTGCCCAAGACAGTCATCCACCATCATATGCATTGACTGGAGTTGTTCGACATAGTCGTCGTGTAAGCCACTGCCTGATGCACCCATGTCAAGATCGTCACCATCGACTTCATTTAGATCAATACCTAGCAACTCCTCACCATGACCAGTCCATATCCAATAATTAGGCTTGAACCCACGTCGGTGTAGGTGTAACTTCAAGTCATCATCACTCAAAACCGTCATACAGTTGCACTTTGTGCACGGACATCTAATCCCCCCTCTTCAGAATGATCTCAATGTTGCTTGGCTTTCGATATAAACTCCTCAACTCCATCTACAAATGATTGTTTCAGAAGTCATCTCCCAGACTCGTTCCTATCATACACCCAACTACGACACGAGGGATAATATCACATCCTTCTGCAATTTCAGATAAATTGACGTATTTTTAAACATGATACTATAACCCCGAATCGTTCCCTTTCCTTAAAAGGTGTGGCCCTATCCCATTCGAGGAAAAACTTTTTCACCACTGTATTATACAAGTTACTCATTACTTCTCATGTCTTATAGCTGACGAAATTTCGGTAGCATTTCCCATTGGTCTCCAAGTACACGACTTGACCGCGGTAAGATACCACAATCAAGTATGGACCTGAAGAACAAAAGGAAATGCTTCAAACTGAAATTTCATCAACTATTTAACAAATGAGAATCAACGAGTAATTAGTATAGCAGTGGAGAAAAAGTTTCTACCCAAACTGTCTCAATTGGACAACTCAAGGTACAATAAAATGAGCGATACCATGACCACGAGTACACATGCTTAATAATATTGAACCTTGAACGGGTGACTAAGGTTTTTCTCGATGATGTATTAATTATAGTCTAAAATAAAATAAAACTTTAAGTAACAGAGATAACTTGCATAAAGTTTAACAATAATAGCAAACAGTTAAACACATAATTAAACAAAGCTTTGCCCAAAAAAAATTCGCATAATTATTTGTCTAATGTTTTATTAAATCCTTTATGTTTTAAATTAATTTTAATTAACACAAAATTTTATTAAATTAGTTAATTACTTATGTTTGTTTACTTGACTTTTTATATATCAAGTTTTAAAATCTATTATTAGTATATTAGTTAATTGTTTGCAATAATTGTTACTAACAAATTTTTTTAAATTTTTTTTTATTCTTCCCACTTATTACGTTTCTTGACTATTTAAAATCCCATGATGTTAATTACTTAAATAATAATTAGTGATTCTTCCCATAAGATTGATTTATTCAAATATGACATTTTCAAATAATAATTAATTACTTTATTTTAAATTAATGATTTAAATAATTAACTTCTTCACTAATGTCAATTATTACATAACAAAGAACTAATTACTCATTATTATGTAATTATTTTATTGATTAATTCAATCATAACTACGTACAAACGATCCCGATCACGCTTAACCGATCACCATGAGCTAGTGTCAAATCTGCTCATTACTGTCGAATCTGATTTATTTAACTTCTTAAGTATTATTTAATCACTCCATTATTTACGTACAAATAATCCTGATCACGCTTAAATAATCGATCACCATCGCTACGTCGAATCAGCTCACTTCATCACTACTGCTGCAAGTATATGTGGGAGGAAAATGATTTTACCGGTTGACTAATCCTAGCTACGTCTAATCCTATCAACAGTACTTGTCCTTATGATTTTATATTAGAGTAAATTCATTAATTAATCTACATTCATTAATTAATTTATGCAATTAGCAAAAACAACAGCTTACTAAATCTAAAACTAATAAACACAATTTTATTACAACTAGACAAATATATATATATATATATATATATATATAAATATATATATATATATCTATATATAATACACCCATACAAATTAAACAGATATATAAAAATTACAACAAGTTAGACAAATCAAATTTATACAATTTCTTTAGTATGCATTGAACAGTTATAATTAATATCCCAAAATAGAAACCTCCAAAACCTCTGGTGGCCAGAAACTGCTGTACGCAACGGTGGTGACGGTGGCTAGTCTCAACCTCTAGTAGCCCTCAAAACAAAGAGCACAAAAACAACAAAATAAATTATATTCACCAACTTTCAGACATCACAACAACAGCCAACAAAACACAAAAAATAACCTTAATCAACATTAATTATAAATAATCAATAAACCCATTTTTTAAAAATAAATATGAATAAAATTAATAGGAACAAAATTAAGAGGATACCTAAACAGTGTGGTGGTTGTTCTGGTGGTGGTGAATCTGGTGGTGGTGGTGGTGGTTTTGCATGGGAATGTGGGTTGCTGGTGGGAATGGATGGGACAAGGAGAGGGGAGGAGAATGAGAAGGGTAGTGGTGGGTTTTGAGTGATGGTTGAAGGTGGTGGTTCGCGGTGGTTACTTGTTGATTCACCGGCAAGTGTACCGGGTCGTCGCAAGTAATAAAATAAACACGGTAAGAAATTACCGAGGTCGAACACAAGGATTGGGCTACCAAATCGACTAATCCGTGGGAAATCCGATGCGTTTGGTCAAGTAAAAGAAGTGGTTGAGAGAGAGAGAGAGATTATTATCACAATTCAATAACAAATCAAATAAAGCTAAGGTTTTAAAATCAGAAATTAAAATATCCAAGGTCTCAAATCCACCTACCCAATCATGTATAGTACCCAAGTGATGATGAATTCCTCCCTAAGTTCAATTACAATGTCAACCGGGACCCCCAATTTCTCCTATATCCATTGTCGTGCTCAATAGGACGTATTCGACGATTGGATTAATTACTTACTAGGTCTCATAATCCTAATCTCGAATTCTATTAATTCTTGTTCCCTATAAGGTTGCACTAATCTCCTAAATCCACTGTCGTGCTCATTATTCAATTAGTGTTTCCAATCCAAGTTCTAAAACGCGAATTGCCGATCGGCCTCAACACGTTTAACTAGTCAATCATGCAACACATATGATAAACGCATTCAAATCAGAATTGGAAAACATTCATTGAGATAAGGGGAGAAAAACATACATCACATGAACACTATACCGCCATGGGTGGCTTCATTGATCCCTCGGACGAGGGGATTAGTTCCTCATGCCCGTGACGACGCACAAACAATCCGACATAATCTCCATAATGAAACAAGAAAAGAAAAGGGGAGACGCAGCTCCAGAAGAAACAAGGATTCGTAACTACTGATCTAAACAAGTGGAAAAACTTGGGATCCCAAATCTGATCTGAAACAGCCTATAAATAGGGATTCTGGTTCTCGGCCGCTCGCGGGGCGAACCATCTTTCGCGAGGCGAACATTAGTTTTGGCGTGCTTTCAATTTTGGATTCTCGCGAGGCGAGAGTGTATTCGCGGGGCGAGTCTTCCAACTTCAATCTGTCACAGCCGTGACCTTCATCACGGCTAGGCCGTGATGGTCTCTGTCTTCCAGGGTCTTCAAACTCTCGCGGGGCGAGCTTCCTTTCACGGGGCGAGACTTCAAACCTTAATCTGTCACAGCCATTACCTTCATCACGGCTAGGTCGTGATGGTCTGTGTCTTGCAGGGCTTCATTATTCGCGAGGCGAGAATATTCTCGCGGGGCGAGACAGAATTGATGACGTTGCTCCACTATTTCTTGACTTTCCTTGACTCCCGGAGCTTCACTTCTAACCTGAAACAATAAAAAGACACAAAAAGCGTAATTCTATTTCAAATAGACTAAAAACTACTAAAAATTCCTAGAACGAGTAAAAGTCTACTTAGGAATAAAACAAGGCCAAATTTGGGCGAAAACGAGATTGAACTCGAATAATTTGCACAAAAACCACAGTCCATCTAGTTATAAAACTAGATAAGCCGAAGGCTTATCATTACTGCATTGGTTGGCGCAGCCGAGACGGAACCGGAGAGGGAGGAGAAGAGAAAAGGAAATGAGAAAGGGGTGGAGGCAGTGGCGATGTTCACGAATCACAAATGAAGACGGCGACGGTGGTGTTTGGTGGCGGCGATGATGGTGCACGGTGAAGGAAGCAGAGAGGGCAGATAGAGAAAACAGAGATGGAGAAGGGGGGAAGGGTTACGGTCAGGTTAAATAAAAGGTTACCGACGGCTTCCGAGGGCTATTTCCGTTGGAAATTCAAAAAATGATTACCGACGGAATAGTCCGTCGGTACACTCTCTCACCAACAATTTGCCATTCCCGCCATCACTTTAGATGGATTTACCGACAGAAAAAGACGTCGGTAATGTTATCGACAGGCTTTCCATTGGTAATTTGTGCAACTTTTGGTATTCTAACGTACCAACGACTAAATCCATCAAAAACGCACAAACTACCGATGGATACGAAGTCCGTCGGTAATTATCCGTCGGTATTATCATATTTTATGGTAGTGTGTGCATAAGTGTTACTAAGTTAAGATTTTATTTTATTAATTGGCAAATTGTGATTGGTGGGGGAAAGGGAATGTGACAGAAAAATGGGACAGATGATCTCCATCCCTCTGCATACTAAGGAAATTTGAAATGCACACCGGTTAAAGAGATCTAAAACTTAAATGTTTTTGTTTTTATCCAATAATTTGGTTATAGAATGTCATGAAGTATCTGCAAATATTTTTCATTTGATAAGTTGTTATACTTGAATGGTTTTGTGACTTTTTTATTATTATTACCAACTGTTAAAACTTCTTGTTGGTTCCAAGACTCAGATGGAAGCCACAAAGTCCCTGAACACAAAACAAATACACAAAGAAAACAACAGTCACATAGGAAATACACCAAACGCTTGGTAGGCACATAAAGTTTCAGAAATTAACAAGTAAATAAAGGGATAGAAGAATGTACACACAAGTTTTAGCATGGTTCGATCAATGTGATCTACATCCATTTGAGAGAGAAGCACCACTAAAAATCAATGATTACAGTTTTACAATAGAAAACTCCTCTAGATTTGTCATTCCCTGTTAGCATGAACAAACCCCAAGCTTATCTTTTTATTTTCACACAAGAAACCCTAGAATCTTACACTCAAATCACAAACTGATCTCCTGTAGAAACTGAACATAATTGCTTTTGTATTCGTGCCATAATCGATTATTTAAGTGCCATAATCGATTATACCTTCACTGACTGCACTTCCACGTTTCTGGAATTTCCCGATTACACCTTCTCTGCCTGTTCTGGAAATCCGCTTAATCGATTATGCTAATTGATTATACCTCCTCTGTTAGTTATGGAAAACCACATAATCGATTATGCCTCCTCTGTCTGAGTTCCATATTTCTTCAAATGCACGTAATCGATTATGATAATCGATTACAAGTTCTCTGCCAGTCCCATAATCGATTATCCAGACACCATAATCGGTTATCCCTGCTGAAAACTTCACTTTGCTAATTTTGATGCATCTTTCAACATTTCTCCACCTTGACTCCAAATCAGAGATCTTGAGACCAAAACCAATCACCAGTGTGTTGTGTGTGTACTGCTCTCTCACTTATGGGATTTACACTTCACAGAAGTTGATCAAGTTCAAGCATGTCTTGAACTTTGATCTAGGTAGTGACTTAGTGAACATATTCGCTGGATTGTCTTCCAAAGCAATTTTCTCAATGTTAACCTCTTTAGATTCTGTCACATCTCTAATAAAGTGAAGTCTGATATCTATATGCTTGGTCCTCTCATGGTAAACTTGATGATTTGCCAAATGTATAGCATTTTGGCTATTACAATGGACTGCGACACAATCTTGCGTAATCCCCAATTCACCAATCATCCCTTTTAGCCAAATGGCTTCCTTTACTCCTTCTGCAAGTGCAATATACTCGGCTTGTGTGGTTGACAATGCTACCACAGGTTGCAATGCTGACTTCCAACTAATAGCAGTATGAAACAAAGTAAACACATATCTGGATAATGACTTCCTAGTGTCCACATTCCCTGCATAGTCCGCATCAACATACCCAACAAGAGCATCATCCCCTTGAGCTGTCTTCTTGTACCTCAAACTAGATTTCTGTGCACCATTCAAATACCTCAATACCCACTTCAAAGCCTCCCAAAGGTGTGCTAACCAGTTTGGATTGATGCATCCTAAATCGTTCCCACAACCTTCCTCTGGTAGCCATGTTGAGATAAGAATAATTCCCCATCTTTTCGATTTCTTACAATATCCATCCCAAGTATCCTCTTTGCAATTCCCAGATCCTTCATCTCAAATTCAGAATTCAACCTCTCTTTGAACATACCAATCTCATCCTTGCTAGAGTTAGATATAAGAATATCATCCATATAAAGAAGCAAGAAAAGAACACAATTTTCTCCTCTTCTCAATATGTAAACGCAGCTATCATAACTACTTCTTAGAAATCCATATCTCAAGAGAAAATCATCAATTTTTTATACCACTGTCTAGGACTTTGTTTCAAGCCATAGAGTTCTTTTCTCAAGAGATGTAACACCCCCTTGGCGCTACAGGTTGAAACTAAAAGACTGAAAATAATTATGCAACACCCCCTTTTTAGGTATCACATTTACGTAACATTACCCAAAACATCATACTAAATAAAATATTAAGTTGCTGGTTTTCTTCGGAAAATAAGATGCATTTTCTAATTCCCTATACTTCTTCTTAAAAATAGTGATAATTTTTTTTTCTTTTTCTGCATATACATTCAAACTCTCATAATATAATATACACAACTATATATATATTTCACATATACTTCTCTATTTTACAACTGACCCTTTTCTTACTAGGTCATGATCCACTGGTCACACAGATTTTACATCATCAGAAATTTTTACAACTAAGTCATAGTGGGTGTCTGAAAATACTACGCAAAAGATGACTCTCAGGAGTCACTAATTCAGACTATCCTAAAATTCCCACTCTTCCTAAAACTACATCCTAAGTTGGTCACCACTATATAAAACCATTGGGAAGCCCAGTGTACACTCCCCCACCCCCTGAAGATGTGTCTGGAGAGGATACAACAGCCCCCTCTCCAGCAGCTCCAGACCACCAAATGCCTGCTATACGAACATAGTCAGGATTTTCCACCGGATTCTCCTCTGGGTCTTCCTCCATCTCCTCCGGAATGTTCTCTGGAACTAATATTATAGGTGCAGGAGGTGATCCTGGTGCAACTTGTTGTAGTGGTTGAATAAACTGAGGCGGTTGGTGTTCCAGACTCCCATGTTGTACTAAATACTGTAGTATCATCCAGATGGGTGGTAGTGATATCTCAATTGTTTCCCTGCTATGTACTAACTGTTGTGGTCCTTCAGCGACTGTACCTCGGAGTGTCCTTAACAGACCATTATAGGTAGCACTCTGAGCCCCTGGGTTAATAACCCGGGCGTCTCCTCTATCACCGTTGTCAAACGTCAGGGATCGTACCCCCGAGTAGTTCAAATCCACCTCGTCCGGATCCATCTAAAATGTTTGTAAGGGTGAGTTTCCAATATATGAGTTTTATAAGACAACCCCATGCACGACTCTCAAATATCAATTACCAAGTATTCACAGTATAATAACATTAATCATAACAGAAGAATGATATAATTCACAGGGCTTCATGCCCGACAATCATCGTCATTTTATAAAAATGCATGACACTTCTATGTTCAATTTCTAATTTGATACATAATCTCCGGAGATCCCACAACTTTCTGTTTCGTTTCAAGCTGATCAGGCTCGCACATGGCGCATTGTAAAAACGAACAAAACAATGCCCAAGAAAATCACATAACACACTGGTCTCACACAGTTCCACCAGGGTTATAAATCAAAGTTTGACTCATTGTCTCACACATGTACAGAGGCACAATGGTCACTGCGAATTATGGAATTTATTGTCCATAACCTATTGCGTCACACAAATTGCAATAGTTAACGTATAAAGTTGGACGCACAGTCCTATAAATTTGGACACACCGTCCTATATATATTGGCTCGCACATATAGAGGCCCAATATTCAAATGGAACACAGTCCATTAAAAGATACATTGATCCACTCCAGAACTCAATGATCATCATCTCCTGACACGTCTGCCATATACATTGATCCACTCTGGATTCAATGCCCATTTACATGACACAATTGCCATTGAATGCATGAGAAAAACTTTTATTCTCGTTTTGTTTTCTTTGTCGTAATAGTATTTCCTTGTCGAAGCACAAAGCTTAAAGACCATGCTTAATTCTTTTAATTAAGACTTTTCACTTAAAACAAATACAGGACACACAGTCCAAATCCTTTAATCTCAACATAGGACATACAGTCCGAATGCTCAATCACGATGCCCTTAAACCGATGCACCAGTTTTAGGCTCACGGATATGGAACTCACACTGTCCACATCAACTTAGGACACACACAGTCCAAAAACAAAACTTGCAGGACACTCCGTCCCATGACACAGATCCTTGATCTACGTGTCCATACAACACTAGAATCCTGACGTCTCGGTTCTAGGCTCATTTATCTGCTTATAAAACATTTTGCTCAGTGTAAAACAAAACCAAGCTTTGAAAACTCATCCAAGTTTAACGGAATACTTTCACTGAATAAAAACATTGTTACATAAATTCTTTTCTGTTAAAACGTTAATAAATTTCAAAAATCATTTATAATTTCCTTTGATTTCTAATTATTTCACTTTAAGAAATAATTTCCAATAAAGGTCAACAAAACAAAAATTTTAATAAATAAAAAGATTTAATAAATAAATTTCGAAAATTTAAATAATTTAATATTTAATATTAAATAATATTAATTAAATAATATTAATTAAATAATATTAAATAACTAATATCACTTCTCTGTCAGAAGTAATTGTTCTGACTGCTATAAATAATTTTTTTGGAACTTAATCACTTTAAATAACATTTTATAATAAAATTGAATTTATTATATAAAAATTAGAGCCTGTGAAAAATTTCACGGTTTCACCCTTACTATTGCTTATTTACACTGTTTTCACAAAATATTATTAAAATAATAATTTTTTTTCCTTTTTCTCAAAATCTCCCAGATTAATCCCTCAGATTAATTGTCCAAGCTTATTTAGTTTTTAACCCTTAATTAAATTTTTTTTAACACTGACCAATGTCAGGTTACTCAGTCCAACACTCAATCAGCAGATAAATTCCAATCGCTAAATGACATGACATATATCAATTTATGACATGCATCACAATTATAATATAAACAAATAATCATGTAAGTTCACACATCACTTCAATTCAATTACTCAGATAAACATCACATCAATCTAGCAATTAATAGTAAACAGTATAATAAAATAAACTATTGCATACATAAAATTAATACATGACTCCACAAATAAGCATGATATTATCTCAACACCTCAGGCATACCCTCCTTACCTATTGAAGACCACACTATATTTCCTGTTAATTTTATGATCCTGATATGATTTTTCTCTGTTAGCTTGACTCAGCTAACTCAGTTATTTCCTTCAAATGAATTATAAGCAAAATAAATCAAATCAAACAACAATACACTTAGTTTATGAAGGTTAGGGTTCGGCTTCAACCCATTATCTAGGTTAGGAAAAATTAAAATTTGATTAACTTAAGGATTAATGATCCATGAGTTAAATTAAGCATGATTAATCACTTTAACCCTGATTATGAACTAAGACATGAACTAAACTCATCTAGTTCTAAGAACTAGGGTTCGGATTTCCTCAAGATCCATAAGCTAGAAGTTTTAAAATTTCATCAACTTTTGGGATTTAATCAATATACAAAACTTAGGGTTTGATTCAAGTGTTACAAACAACTTTTGAATCACAAAACCCTTGAGTACACAAATCTAGGGTTTCGGTTTTGATGAGATCAATAGGTTAAAGTTTGATTTTTTTGATCTTCTATATATTTGAATACAAGAACTAGCAAGATACAAAAGGATTGAATCATGAATCAAGTCATGAAAATGAAACAAAACCTAAAAACTCAAAGTTAACCTAGGTTCGGCCATAACCAGAAATCAAGGAAAGAAATTTCTCATGATCTTATGCTTCTAGATGATGAAAATAGAGAACCATTTATATGAAGAAGACAACCATTTTAAGGAATATGACACTATTGAAGCCGTGAGGGTTGGGCAAGGTTTGGACAACATGTCCAATGGCATTTGTTAGAAATAGGGATGGCAAATATACCCGTACCTGCGGATACCCGCGGATAAAATCCGTAACGGGTACGGGGCGGGTATCTAAACGGGTACCCACGGGTAAAATAAACGGGTAATTTAAATATCCGTTTGTAAACGAGGCTGGTACGGATATCACGCTATCTGTACCCGCGGGTACCCGTTATCTAATTAATATATATATCTACTAAACTGGCCAGAGAAATACGTGGGCCTTGGCCCAAAGCTTACCCAATGTCTGCGCCTAAGTCAAGTTGAAGTCAGAGTCATTACTCATTAGTCACATAACACCTTACATGAAAGTGAAACCCTAAGTACTCACTCCTCACACAGTCACACGATACACAATACGCAGCAACCAACAGAGGAGGGAGTAGCGGCGCCGGCGCCCCACAGTGACGACGTCTAGGTCTGTTTCTTCCTTCGTTCGTTCCCCTTCCTTCCTTTCCATGGTTATGTTCTTTATCTGATATTCATTTCTTCTTGTGTACACGCTCTTCTCTACGCGATTTTCATCCTTCATTTTCTTTTGTTCGGTTCAATCTACGGCGAACATAATTTCTCAAAGATCTCAGATCTGTTCATCCTCATCATTTTAGATCGTGATTTCTAGTATCTAACCTGACTTGAATCAATTTCAAAGAGTAAGCATTTCAACCCTAGCATCTTCGTTTTTCATTTTTTTTATGATTTTTTTTGTTGGTCAGCTTTTAATTATTATTGATTTTCTTATTTATTTATCTACTTTGTTTTTATTTCTCTATTTTTTTATTACAGAAAGCACAAATTTGGACTTGAGGTTTGAACTTTGAGGGAACTCTCATTGGTAATGTTCTCTTTCACTCGTCTATGCTATTCCTAGATAGCAATGCATTTTTGGAGATGCAATTTGTGGATATCTTTTCTAGATTTTTAGTATTTATTAGTTGGGTCTGTCATTCAATGCTATTAATATGTGTTAATGTTTGTGTCTGTGAGACTGTGACCCTCTGTTTTCAATAAATTTATTTGATGAGTTGAAATTTGATCGGTGGTTGAATTTTTCAAATTTGAAATGAAAAATTGGGAGATCATTTGGTTCATTGTAGAATGTCTACTGAAGAAACCTCAACTCCTGTGGAAGATGTACAAGAGCAACTGCAAGTCCCAACTAATGTGGTGGTTGAAAGCTCACTTCCAAGTCAAGCTGGCTCACTTCCAAGTCAAGCTGGCTCACTTCCAAGTCAAGCTGAAAGCTCAATTCCAAGTCAAGCTGGCTCATTTCAAAGGAAGAAAACCTCAGATGTTTGGAATCATTTTACACAGAAAATTATTAATGGAGAATTGAAAGCCGTTTGCAAATATTGTAGCTCAAAACTTTTGGGTGACCCAAAGCAAGGAACATCACACTTGCGTAATCATTTCAAAAGTTGCAAACTTCGAACAACTAGAGATATAAGGCAAGCGTTTATCAAAACTGGAAAAGTTGGAGGTGAAACAGTAGTGGTTGGTAATTATGCGTTTAATCAAGACACAGCAAGGCGTGCACTTACTAAGATGATAGTTCTTCATGAGTACCCTATGAAGATGGTTGATCACACAGGTTTCAAAGAATTTTGTGATGCTATGCAACCCTTATTTCAGGGGATTTCTCGCAACACTGTTAAGAGTGACATCATGAAATTGTATAAGGATGAGAAAGAGAGTATGATGAAGTTGTTGTCAAAGAATCAAAGTCGTATTGCAATAACTACTGATATGTGGACTGCTAGTCATCAAAACAGAGGTTATATGACTGTCACGGCTCACTTTATTGATGATTCATGGACCCTACAAAGTCGACTTGTTAGGTAACAACACAAAACTATTTTGACATTGTGACAATTCTTATTATTTTTGTTATGTTGTTGGTGATATTATTATTATTAAAATATTTGTTTGATTGTTAGGTTCATTTATGTGCCTGCTCCTCATACTGCTAAAATTCTTCTTTGATGTGTTACTTGAATGCTTGATGGATTGGAATCTAGATAGGAAGTTGTCCACTCTGACTGTTGATAATTGCTCTACGAATGATGCTATGATTGAACGCATTTTAGATAAGATTTCACCTAGGTCTCTTGTTTTGGGTGGTCAATTGTTTCACATGCGATGTTGTGCTCATATCCTAAACTTAATTGTGAAAGATGGTTTGTCCATAATCTCTGATGCTATTGACAGTATTAGAGAGTGTTAATTTTTGGACAGCTACACCCAAAAGAGAGGAGAAATTCATAGAGACATGTGCTCAAGTGAACATTTCATATGGTAAGAAGCTCATTCTTGATTGCAAAACTAGGTGGAATTCTACATTTTTAATGCTTCAAGTAGCCATACAATATAAAGATGTGTTTGATCGATTGGCACAACGTGAGCATCAATATAAAACATTGCCTAGTGAAAATGATTGGAGGATGGCAAAAGAAATTTGCCAAAAGTTGGAAATATTTTATGATGTTACCCAATTGTTTTCTGGTACTCTGTATCCAACTGCTAATGTTTACTTTCCAAAAATATGTGAAATTAAATTGGCATTGATTGAGTGGCTTGGCTGTCCTGATTTGGTTATTCATCAAATGGCTGCAACCATGATTGGTAAATTTGACAAGTATTGGAGTGCGATCAATGGGGTGATGGCTGTAGGCATTGTGTTAGATCCAAGGTACAAAGTTGATTTGTTGGATTATTTTTTTCCTCGAATTTATGGAGATAATTCTGATGATGAAATTGATAAGGTAAAATCTATTTGCCAAGATATGGTAAGAGAGTATGAAATGAAAGTCAAGGGTAATGAAAGTGTTACTTCATCTATGACTCCAAACCAAAATTTGGTAGATGTGGGTGTTGGAAGAAAAGAAGGTTGGAGGTCAGATTTTGCCAAGCATAAGAGGTCCAAAAAAAATTTCACAACAAGTACTAAGTCAGAACTTGACCATTATTTGGAGGAGCCATCGTTGCCTGATTCAAATGAAGAGTTTGACATCTTAGGTTGGTGGAAGGCTAATGGGTTAAAATATCCAATATTACAAATGATTGCAAGAGATTTCTTAGCAGTCCCTATCTCAACCGTTGCTTTCGAGTCTTCATTTAGCACCGGTGGTCGGTTTCTTACTCCTCATCGAAGTAGATTGCTTCCAGATACTTTAGAGGCAATGATGTGTGTCCAAGATTGGCTATGGACCGATGTTAAAGGTAATAAAGTTTATAAGTTTTAATTAAAAATCTATATTGATTCATTGTTACAAGTCTTTTAATTAACTTATTTTTCTTTTTCAGGTTCTTCAAAATCGAAAATTGACAATATTGAATTGAATACAATATTGGATGATACGGATACCGAAATTGTTAGTAAATATTTTTTAAGATTTCATTTCAAACTTCATAATTATGTTGGTTGCTTGAATTTTTATTCAGTTGCTTTTTTTTTTCTTCTTTCAAGAACCAAGTGGTCAAGGTGGGGTAGATGAAATGGTCGATAACAATACATAATTAGGAATTGATTAAACCTATTTGTCTAGTGGAGCACAATCCATTGTATTGGAAGACTGTCAAAGTCCTTGTATAATTTCCTAGATAATTTTTATCTATTGTGTTGTTTGATGGATATTTGAAGTGTGATGTATTAATGTGGTGGTTTGATTAAGTTTTGTGTATATTTTTTTAATTAAAAACAGTTTTTTTTTGTTTTTCATAACTACCCATGGATATCCGCGGGTATCCGCGGATATCCGCGAATCCGTTAAGAACCCGTCAAACGGGTATCCGTACGGGTACGGGGCGGGTACGGGTGGATTTTTTATCCAACGGGGCGGGTAGCGGGTAACCAGTATCCGTGCCCGCCCCGCCCCGTTGACATCCCTAGTTAGAAATTGTCATAAAAAGACAAGGGCAATTTGGTCATTTCATAGGAAAATTTAATTTTGCCATAAATGTGCCATTATGGCCATTTATGATACGGATAAACTCGTCATAAATGCTCGTCAAGTCGGTCAATCCAACATCTCTGCTACGTTGCCGACTTCCCGATTCATCTGGCGCAAGCTTTTCCTAGAGACACCTCGACTAATATGCCCGCAACAAATATAATATTTTAATTTTTTTACCAAAATTTTCAAAACTTCCAGTATCGTAGTAAATACGATAAAAACATTTTTCATCTCGTTCACGACTCAAAATTAGGTCTTCTGAGCAGTAAACTTTTACTGTCAGTGAAAACGCAGACAGGGTTCCGTCAGAATTTTCAACCCAAAATAGCATCGTAACCATAAGTTATAAAACATGACAGGAAAATAACAGTATTTTACCCAAAACAATTTTCTAAGTCTCGGATAAAAATATATTTTTATATATTAATTACCGACACTAGAAAGCAGTGAAAATCGGGGTGTTACATTACTACCCCACTAAAAAAAAATTCGTCCTCAAAATTACGTACCTGTAAAGAGTTCAGGATACTGTAATATGATTTTGTCCTCAGTCTCCCATGTCGCTTCTCCAGTAGTTTCATTCCAAATAACTTTAACTAATGAGATTTGCTTACCCCTGAGCTGCTTAATCATCTTATCTTCGATTCGTACAGGTGAAGTCTCATAAGACAAGTTTTCTTTTAATTGTACTTCATCGGGTTCGATTATATGTGATGGATCAGGAATATACTTCCTTAATTGTGAAACATGGAACACATCATGAATATTTGAAAGAAAAGGCGGCAAAGAAATTTCATAGGCTATTGAACCAACACGACGAAGAATTTGGTATGGTCCAATGAATTTAGGAGTGAGTTTTCTGGATTTCATAACCCTACCTACCCCAGTCGTTGGTGTGACTCTCAGAAATACATGTTCACCTTCTTCAAACTCGAGAGGTCGTCTCCTTTGATCTGAATAACTCTTCTGTCTATTTTGTGCTGTTTTCATCTTTTCACGGATTTGTTTTACTTTTTCCGTCGTCTGCTGTACGATTTCAGGCCCTAACATCATACTCTCTCCGTCTTGGTACCAACACAAAGGTGTTTGACATTTCCTTCCGTACAAAGCCTTATAGGGTGCCATCCCTATACTTGAATGAAAACTGTTGTTATAGGTGAATTCAATCAGTGGTAACAAATCATCCCAACTTCCCCGATGATCTAAAACACATGCTCTCAGCAAATCTTCTAATGATTGAATCGTTCTTTACGTTTGTCCATCAGTTTGAGGATGATAAGCTGAACTTAACCTTAATTTAGTTCCTAAGGCTCGATGTAAACTTCCCCAAAAATGTGAAGTAAACTTTGGATCTCTATCTGACACAATACTCGATGGTATCCCATGTAATCTGATAACTTCCTTGATATAGATATCCATCAATTTCTCTACTGTATAATTAATCTTAACAGGTAAGAAATGTGCTGATTTCGTTAGCCTGTCAACAATTACCCAAATTGAATCAAAGCCTTTAGAAGTTCGTGGTAAACTTACCACAAAATCCATTGATATACTGTCCCACTTCCATTCTGGTATATCTAGTGATGTAAGCATACCTCCTGGCCTTTGGTGTTCCACCTTTGCTTTTTGACACGTCAGACAAGATGCAACGTATTCTGCTACTTGCTTTTTCATGCCTGGCCACCAAAATCTTTGTTTCAAATCTTGATACATCTTCTTCGATCCAGGATGAATACTTAACTTACTCTTATGGGATTCATCTAAAATCATCTTTCTCATCTCAGGATTATCAGGTACACATATTCGTCCATTGCACCTTAAGATATGATCTGATCCCAAACTAAATTCTGCAACTTTTCCTTGTTTCATCAATTCCCTCTTTTCTTGAAGATCGACATCCGAAATTTGTCGTTCCCGGATTTCTTCCATTAATCCACTAGAAATTTTGATCATTCCCACGCTGATTTTTTTCCTTATCAAATTCCATAATCAAATTGAGATCACGGAACTCTTCTATTAATTTCAATTCCCTTACCATCATAGCTGAGATATGAATGGCTTTTCTGCTAAGTGCATCAGCTACGACGTTAGCTTTTCCAGGATGATACTGCAATTTGAAATCATAATCTTTTAAAAATTCCATCCAACGTCTTTGTCTCATGTTGAGCTCCTTCTGATCAAACAGATACTTTAAACTTTTGTGGTCACTGAAGACATCGAATATTGCTCCGTACAAGTAATGCCTCCAGATCTTTAGTGCAAAAACCACTGCAGCCAACTCCAGATCATGCGTCGGATAATTTCTTTCATGTGTCTTCAATTGACGTGATGCGTAAGCTACAACTTTCCTATGTTGCATCAACACACATCCTAAACCTTGATAAGAAGCATCACAATACACTTCATAAGGTTCATTTGGTTCAGGCAGTATTAAAACTGGTGAAGTTGTCAACTGTTCCTTAATCTTCTGAAAACTTTCTTCCCATTTGTCTTTCCACACAAAAGGTTGATCTTTTCTCGTAAGCAAAGTTAACGGCGCAACTATCTTAGAAAATCCTTCAATAAATCTTCTATAGTAACCGGCTAGACCCACAAAACTTCTGATCTCTGTTACTGTCTTTGGTCTTTCCCAAGAAAGTACTGCTTCTACTTTTGCAGGATCGACAGCAATACCTTCCTCGGTAATCACATGTCCTAAGAATTTCACTTCCTTAAGCCAAAGTTCACACTTAGACAATTTTGCATACAGAGTTTTCTCACGCAAAATCTGTAAAACTTGTTGCAAATGTTCTTCATGTTCCTCATTACTCTTAGAGTAAATAAGAATGTCATCAATGAACACCACAACAAACTTATCAAGAAAAGGATGAAAAATCCGGTTCATATAGTCCATGAAAATGGCTGGTGCATTCGTCACTCCGAATGGCATTACGAGATATTCATAATGTCCGTAACGAGTTCTGAACGCAGTTTTTGGAATATCTTCACTTTTTACTCTAATATGATGATAACCTGTTCTCAAGTCAATCTTTGAGAACACAACAGCTCCTCGCAATTGATCCATCAGATCATCTATAAGCGGTAACGGATACTTATTCTTAATCGTCACTTTATTTAGTTGTCAAAAATCCACACAAAGTCTCGAACCTCCGTCTTTCTTCCTCACTAACAGAACTGGTGCTCCCCACGGGGAAACACTTGGTCGAATGAATTGTTTTGACAAAAGGTCCTCTAGTTGAGTTTTCAATTCTGCAAGCTCTGTAGGCGCCATCCTATACGGAGAAATAGAAATCGGTCCTGTTCCTGGTATCAAATCGATGGAGAATTCAATCTCTCTTACTGGCGGCAATCCAGGGACATCATTAGGAAACACATCCGAAAATTCTCTCACAATAGGCAGAGTACTCAAATCGATCTCCCTCTCGACTTCTAAGTTAGTTAAAAGCATGTATCCCTGACCTCTTTCTCTCGAAAAAGTTCTTATATGGTTGGTAGATAAAATTCCAGAAATCTTAGGATTAGGAAAAACTAGAGTCTTATTCGCACAATCTAACATAATATGGTTGGAAGATAACCAATCCATGCCTAAAATTACATCTAACTGTATTAAAGGCAGGCATATCAAATCAACAAGAAAATGTCTTTCCTGAATAACAATAGGACAGTTCAGACATATAGAATTCACAACAACTGGCCTAGCAGTTGGGTTGAAACAATCAAGTCATAGGACAAAGAAGAAATAGGCAATTTCAAATGTTTCACAACATCCATCGAAATAAAGGAATGTGTCGCACCCGAATCAAAAAGTACAGTTAAGAGATTACCAGTTATGTCGCAACTACCTTGTATGAGATCGTCAGAATCAGAAGCCTCAGCACCACTCATGGTGTAAACTCTCCCCTTAGCTATCGGTTTATTGGTTTTGACAGTATTGACAACTGGTGTAGTCCTTGGTTTACCACAGTCTCTAGCCATATGTCCCACATGACCACAATTGAAACACTAGACAATTATTCGCCATATGATTTGGGTCTCCACACTTGTAACATTTCCTGATTGTGTTTGGATTTTGATTCTTTTGGCCTCCACCACTTGATGCAGTAGCTACAGGATGATAAGGTTTTTGATAACGATTATTTCCCGGTGCTCGATAATACGGTTTACTCTGGGCATGCTTCCCTTTCTGGTTCTGATATTGACCTTTGGATTTTGATGGTCCTCCCGCATATCCTCTGTTATCTCTTCCCTTCCTCATTTGCTCTATCTTTCTACACTTCTCAACCAAAGCTTGGAAATTCCTGATTTCCAACGGAAGTACAGATTCCTTAATCTCGAACCGTAATCCTGCTTCAAAACGTTCACACTTCCAATCTTCATCCGGATTGTTTTGAAAAAAACGAAAGTATTTGGCCAATGACTCGAATTTAGCTGCATACTCTCCTACAGTTAAATCCCTTTGAGATAGATGTAAAAATTCCTGCTCCTTTTCTGCTCGAGCGCTTTGTGGAAAATACTTGTTTAGAAACATGTTCTTAAATATCTCCCAAGTAATCACCTGATTTTCTACTTCTAATAGTTGCTTAGTACCTCTCCACCAATATTCAGCATCCCCTAACAGCAAATGGGTAGCATACGGTACCTTCACTCCTTCTGGACTATTGATCAACTCAAAAATCTTCTCCACTTCCTGAATCCATAAGTCAGCCTTAACAGGATCCACATCTCCATGAAATTGTGGAGGATTCTGGCGTCTAAAAGCAGTAAGACTTCTACCTTCAGCAGCCTGTTCCGCTCGAATTTGTTCCTGCAAATTCTGGGCAGCCATCGTTGCAGTTTGTTGTATAATAGCAGCAGCTACATCCGCCATTGCTTGTGCAGCAAAGTTCATACCTCCTCCTTCTTCATAATTTTCCTCAAAATTCTCTTGACCGTTAACATGACCACCCCTACGTCCTCTTCCTCGACCGCGTCCACGTCCACGACCACGTCCACGTCCACGTCCAAGTCCACCCTCTGGTTCCATAACTGACCTACAAGACATAATCAGTTAAATGGCAACCAGAAAATAAGACTTTAATCTAATAACTAACACATATTACTTCTAAGAAGTAATTCAAACAATTCTCTTCAGAGATCACACAACATCAACACAACAGACCTACTCCCAAAGATTTCCCGAAAGACTCGGCCAGCTCTGATACCACTAAATGCAACACCCCCTTTTTAGGTATCACATTTACGTAACATTACCCAAAACATCATACTAAATAAAATATTAAGTTGCTGGTTTTCTTCGGAAAATAAGATGCATTTTCTAATTCCCTATACTTCTTCTTAAAAATAGTGATAAAATTTTTTTCTTTTTCTGCATATACATTCAAACTCTCATAATATAATATACACAACTATATATATATTTCACATATACTTCTCTATTTTACAACTGACCCTTTTCTTACTAGGTCACGATCCACTGGTCACACAGATTTTACATCATCAAAAATTTTTACAACTAAGTCATAGTGGGTGTCTGAAAATACTACGCAAAAGATGACTCTCAGGAGTCACTAATTCAGACTATCCTAAAATTCCCACTCTTCCTAAAACTACATCCTAAGCTGGTCACCACTATATAAAACCATTGGGAAGCCCAGTGTACACTCCCCCACCCCCTGAAGATGTGTCTGGAGAGGATACAACAGCCCCCTCTCCAGCAGCTCCAGACCCTTCGTCTGCTATAGGAACATAGTCAGGATTTTCCACCGGATTCTCCTCTGGGTCTTCCTCCATCTCCTCCGGAATGTTCTCTGGAACTAATATTATAGGTGCAGGAGGTGATCCTGGTGCAACTTGTTGTAGTGGTTGAATAAACTAAGGCGGTTGGTGTTCCAGACTCCCATGTTGTACTAAATATTGTAGTATCATCCAGATGGGTGGTAGTGATATCTCAATTGTTTCCCTGCTATGTACTAACTGTTGTGGTCCTTCAGCGACTGTACCTCGCAGTGTCCTTAACGGACCAGTATAGGTAGCACTCCGAGCCCCTGGGTTAATAACCCAGGCGTCTCCTCTATCAGCGTTGTCAAACGTCAGGGATCGTACCCTCGAGTAGTTCAAATCCACCTCGTCCGGATCCATCTAAAATGTTTGTAAGGGTGAGTTTCCAATATATGAGTTTTATAAGACAACCCCATGCACGACTCTCAAATATCAATTACCAAGTATTCACAGTATAATAACATTAATCATAACAGAAGAATGATATAATTCACAGGTTTTCATGCCCGACAATCATCGTTATTTTATAAAAATGCATGACACTTCTATGTTCAATTTCTAATTTGATACCTAATCTCCGGAGATCCCACAACTTTCTGTTTCGTTTCAAGCTGATCAGGCTCGCACATGGCGCATTGTAAAAACGAACAAAACAATGCCCAAGAAAATCACATAACACACTGGTCTCACACAGTTCCACCAGGGTTATAAATCAAAGTTTGACTCATTGTCTCACACATGTACAAAGGCACAATGGTCACTGCGAATTATGGAATTTATTGTCCATAACCTATTGCGTCACACAGATTGCAATAGTTAACGCATAAAGTTGGACGCACAGTCCTATAAATTTGGACACACCGTCCTATATATATTGGCTCACACATATAGAGGCCCAATATTCAAATGGAACACAGTCCATTAAAAGATACATTGATCCACTCCGGAACTCAATGATCATCATCTCCTGACACATCTGCCATATACATTGATCCACTCTGGATTCAATGCCCATTTACATGACACAATTGCCATTGAATGCATGAGAAAAACTTTTATTCTCGTTTTGTTTTCTTTGTCGTAATAGTATTTCCTTGTCGAAGCACAAAGCTTAACGACCATGCTTAATTCTTTTAATTAAGACTTTTCACTTAAAACAAATACAGGACACACAGTCCAAATCCTTTAATCTCAACATAGGACATACAGTCCGAATGCTCAATCACGATGCCCTTAAACCGATGCACCAGTTTTAGGCTCGCGGATATGGAACTCACACTGTCCACATCAACTTAGGACACACACAGTCCAAAAACAAAACTTGCTGGACACTCCGTCCCATGACACAGATCCTTGATCTACGTGTCCATACAACACTAGAATCTCGACGTCTCGGTTCTAGGCTCATTTATCTGCTTATAAAACATTTTGCTCAGTGTAAAACAAAACCAAGCTTTGAAAACTCATCCAAGTTTAACGGAATACTTTCACTGAATAAAAACATTGTTACATAAATTCTTTTCTGTTAAAACGTTAATAAATTTCAAAAATCATTTATAATTTCCTTTGATTTCTAATTATTTCACTTTAAGAAATAATTTCCAATAAAGGTCAACAAAACAAAAATTTTAATAAATAAAAAGATTTAATAAATAAATTTCTAAAATTTAAATAAATAAATATTTAATATTAAATAATATTAAATAATATTAATTAAATAATATTAAATAACTAATATCACTTCTCTGTCAGAAGTAATTGTTCTGACTGCTATAAATATTATTTTTGGAACTTAATCACTTTAAATAACATTTTATAATAAAATTAAATTTATTATATAAAAATTAGAGCCAGTGAAAAATTTCACGGTTTCACCCTTACTATTGCTTATTTACACTGTTTTCACAAAATATTAATAAAATAATAATTTTTTTTCCTTTTTCTCAAAATCTCCCAGATTAATCCCTCAGATTAATTGTCCAAGCTTATTTAGTTTTTAATCCTTAATTAATTTTTTTTTAACACTGACCAATGTTAGGTTACTCAGTCCAACACTCAATCTGCAGATAAATTCCAATCGCTAAATGACATGACATATATCAATTTATGACATGCATCACAATTATAATATAAACAAATAATCATGTAAGTTCACACATCACTTCAATTCAATTACTCAGATAAAGATCACATCAATCTAGCAATTAATAGTAAACAGTATAATAAAATAAACTATTGCATACATAAAATTAATACATGACTCCACAAATAAGCATGAGATTATCTCAACTCCTCAGGCATACCCCCCTTACCTCTTGAAGACCACACTATATTTCCTGTTAATTTTCTGATCCTGATCTGATTTTTCTCTGTCAGCTTGACTCAGCTAACTCAGTTATTTCCTTCAAATGAATTATAACCAAAATAAATCAAATCAAACAACAATACACTTAGTTTATGAAGGTTAGGGTTCGGCTTCAACCCATTATCTAGGTTAGGAAAAATTAAAATTTGATTAACTTAAGGATTAATGATCCATAAGTTAAATTAAGCATGATTAATCACTTTAACCCTGATTATGAACTAAGACATGAACTAAACTCATCTAGTTCTAAGAACTAGGGTTCGGATTTCCTCAAGATCCATAAGCTAGAAGTTTTAAAATTTCATCAACTTTTGGGATTTAATCAATATACAAAACTTAGGGTTTGATTCAAGTGTTACAAACAACTTTTGAATCACAAAACCCTTGAGTACACAAATCTAGGGTTTCGGTTTTGATGAGATCAATAGGTTAAAGTTTGATTTTTTTGATCTTATATATATTTGAATACAAGAACTAGCAAGATACAAAAGGATTGAATCATGAATCAAGTCATGAAAATGAAACAAAACCTAAAAACTCAAAGTTAACCTAGGTTCGGCCATAACCAGAAATCAAGGAAAGAAATTTCTCATGATCTTATGATTCTAGATGATGAAAATAGAGATGATTATGAGATCATAGCAATTGGTTTCATGTCAAAAGGATTTTTCTAGAATTAGTTATGAATTTTTGAATCTAACTCCAAGAACTTTAAACAAATGAAGAACATATGAATTTTAGCCATGAATCTATCAAAAGTTGTGAAGAGAAATGATTTAAATGACAAGAGAATAAGGTATTACCTCTTGTTGATTCAAGAAAACAAGATTTGGATGAGGTTCTTTTGAATTTTCCTATGGTGTTCTTATGGCAAGTTGATGAACTTTGAAGAAGAAGAACATGAAAATGGAAGAATGGTATTTATATGAAGAAGACAACCATCTTAAGGAAGATGACACTATTGAAGCCGTGAGGGTTGAGCAAGGTTTGGTCAACTTGTCCAATGGCATTTGTTAGAAATTGTCATAAAAAGACAAGGGCAATTTGGTCATTTCATAGGAAAATTTAATTTTGCCATAAATGTGCCATTATGGCCATTTATGATACGGATAAACTCGTCATAAATGCTCGTCAAGTCGGTCAATCCAACATCTCTGCTACGTTGCCGACTTCCCGATTCATCTGGCGCAAGCTTTTCCTAGAGACATCTCGACTTATATGCCCGCAACAAATATAATATTTTAATTTTTTTACCAAAATTTTCAAAACTTCCAGTATCGTAGTAAATACGATAAAAACATTTTTCATCTCGTTCACGACTCAAAATTAGGTCTTCTGAGCAGTAAACTTTTACTGTCAGTGAAAACGCAGACAGGGTTCCGTCTGAATTTTCAACCCAAAATTGTATCGTAACCATAAGATATAAAACATGACAGGAAAATAACAGTATTTTACCCAAAACAATTTTCTTAGTCTCGGATAAAAATATATTTTTATATATTAATTACCGACACTAGAAAGCAGTGAAAATCGGGGTGTTACAAATTACGCTGGTTGCTTTCGAAAAATATAATTTTCTCTATTCCTTAACTTACTTGAAATTAGTTGTATTTTTTTTCTTTTTCTTTTCCTCTATCGATATAACCCAAACATTTATAATTAACAACCGAATACATATATATACATATATATATATATATATATATATATATACATATATGCATCAATACAGTTTTACATATCGACCTTTATATTACAGATCATTTATTAAATCCATAACATAAGAAAACACACATAAACTAAATCTATATAATAGCGGTAGTCCGGAACCACGACATCACAAAAACATGGCTCTTAGTAGCCAAGATATACAGACTGTGACAATACCACTACTTCCCAAAAGTAAACCCAAAACAGATCCTACTGCTGGTCGCACCTAATGAAAGTCATTGGGAAGTCGTCCATAGTACTCCCCGACCGCAGGAGTATCCGGTGATGATACATCCGCCTCTGCCTCAACCTCTAGAGCAACATCATCAACCTATATGATTAAATGGTGGCTGATGCACCAGATTTCCCTCATTCACCAGATTCCTCAATAATATCCACATAGGGCAAGTTGTACTTCAACTGTCTCAAAGCTATGAGTATGGTCTGTGGTCCTGTCGCTAATGTTCCCATATTAGTACATATTGACCCGGTAAACGTAGCGTTGCGGGCGTCCGGGTTAATCGACCACACGCTTCCATCATCAGCCTCGTCAAAGTTCAGGGAACGTATCCCCGAGTACGATATAGGACTCGTGTGGTTCATCTATACTCGAATATATATATATATATATATATATATATATATATATATATATATATATATATATATATATATATAAGCATAATATAAACCCAACATGAAAATAAATAAAGCAAGGGTGATATACCAATATTGAGTTTCATTATGATAACTACATGCACGACACTAAAAATAAACATCATATATACATATTGTAAATATTTCCTACCAGTGGGATTCATACCCGATCATACAATCATGATTTTTCAAAAATGCATGGCACTTCAATATCCATTCCAATGAGTCTTGACAGAATCTCCGGAGATCCTAACTTCCCTCCTTCGAGCAATGATTATGCTGATATACCCTTAACACAATTGTCTCATGAGACCGGCCTCTAAATTTAGGTCCGGCCCCAATTGTTCAGGGATATCACGATGGAACACCTAAAATAATATTGGAATAGTTCCCTATTGAGTACATTTGTGCCGGGTAACTGAATTCCACGACCTGAGGTTGCAGGGCCCCAAGTATTCGTTGGATTTTCGAAGCCTGAATGTCCCTAAGACCCAAAGACCCTAGAATTTAGCTTTTGTCTGTAACTAACCAATTTACCCAATTCACCCTTTGTGAAATTGTAGCTCGATACCCAAGGCACGTATGCCCAAAATGGCATGTTTTCCCGACTATGGATGTAAAACCCGTTTTTATCGTAACTGTTCTTTGTCATTTGTTTTTCCTCTGTCGAGGCTTAAAGCTACCGACTACCCTTCCTCAGGTATTCCAATTCCTTTCCACCTCCAAAGTACAATTTCCTCTTAGGAACACTAGCCCGACGTCTCGGCAATCTAGGTCCTTATCCTTTCCTTTATTTTTCCCAAAGAGTTTTCGTTCAGTGAAACACAAATACCAAAACAAAAACTCCAAAAACTTATCCAAGTTTGTCGGAAAGTTTCCGCTGTTCTTAAATTCTTTTCCAAAAATCCATTTCTGATGAAATTCGTTTTAATAAGTAACGAAAATCGTTTTTCCTCAAATCCTTTATTTTTATTTTCTAAAAATCCATTAACCCTTTGAAAATCATTTCTGGCATATAAATTTATTTTTCCCACTTAAAAGATCATTTTTCCTCACACTACCGTTAGGCAAGCAAAAACCCTTATTTCTTGAAAAATTATTTATCAACAACCTTAAAACCATTTTTAAAATACATTTTCTTTAAATTAAGATTTATTTCCATTTTCCCCGTCATTTTCGAAAAAAAATGCAAAAGTGAAATTTTTTCACGATTACGTACTCGCTGTCACTCGTTAACTTATTCTTTCAATGAAACTCATTAAAATATTAATATTTTACCTTAAAATTAAATCCATAAATTTTCAAAAACAATGTTTTCCTTAAACTTTCTTAACGTTTTATCATTAATTTCCAATGAGCATTGGTCGATGTTAGGCTTCCAGTCAATCACAAAATCAACAGAAATTTCATACAACACAATTTATCACATGCCTTCACAACCATCAATAAATTCACACATCAAAATTTATACCATGCTTTCATTGTAACACCTCGATTTTTCTATTTTTCGATAACAGTAAATACATGTTTATATGTGTTTATTTTTGTTAAAATCCAGAAAATGATTTTATTCAGGCGAAAGTCGGTCTGCGTTTTCACTGACAGTAAAAGTTTATTGAGCATAAAACCTAATTTTGACCCATGAACGAAACAATTAGTGTTTTTTTAGTCTTCCCAATGATCAGGTGAAATCGTTGAAAACTACGATCGGAAACGTAAACCGGGTACACAACGAAGCCAGATGGGGAGCTGAGATGACCAATGTGACAGGTTGGAAAAGGAGTGACATGTTGATGTGAGTCAAATGTCACATCCTACAGAAACCATCAATACACCTTTTTGAACATATCATATTATAATAAAAAAAACCCATTTTCCCTCACTTTTTCCAACCAAACACCTCCCTAACCAAAACTTGCTTTCCAAGCTCACTCATCCTCTCCTCTTCACGCCAGTCACTCTCTCTCCCTCTATATAAACACTCATTTTCAACTTTACTTCACTTAAGCATACTTTCTTCACTTCAAGCTCCATAGTTTCTACTTCTTCAAGTGTTCATCCTCACCATTTTCTTCAAGTTTCAAGGGTAATGCTCTATACTCTTCTCATCTAAGTCATCTTCTTCTTTTATTTTGAGAGTTATGCCATGTTCATCCATTTTTGATTCTTAGATCTAGAAACTTCAAAAATCTCTAGAAATTAGTAGAAAAATCCATTTGTGTTGAAACCAATTTCTGTGGACTCACAATGATCTCTATATTGTTTATCTAAGAGCTTGCATCAAACAAAAATTTCCTTCCCTATATTCCTAGAATGGTTGAATCTGTGTTTGTGGAGCAAGGAAGTTTTGTTTCAACTTTTGTTAAATGATCATTGATTTGAACTCTTTTGTACCTTTAGTTGTTAAATCCAAAAGCTTGAAAAGTTTGAAAATTTCTAGCCTATTTTAGAAGCCAAGACCGAAACCCCAAGCTTGTGGCTTAGAGGAGTTTTGTTCAATCCTTGTTAAATGATCATTGGCTATGAACCTCTAATACTTAAGGATCATTGATCCATGAGTTTGAGAAATTTTGAAAATCTCTAACCTTACTTTTGTACCTTGGCCGAACCTATGCCTTAGTTGGATGAGATGTTTTTTGTTGTTTTAACTTGTGTTATGTGTCGGAATCTTTAGACTTCCGTTGCGAAGCAAGTCGAGGAATATCGTAGCACTCAACAAAGAACGAAAGACCTTGTTTGCTTTGGAATCAGGTAAGGGGAGCTTACCTGAGGGATTTTTCCTGATAGCTATATGATATTATTTATGGTCTGTTAAGTTGTTTTAAATTTTATTGTGATTTCCTTTGTTTATCTAATGTGGTTAAAATTGTCTATTTTACATATTTGAGCTGGATGATTTATTTGTAGAAATGTGTTATAGCTTGGAGATATGGCATGAACTGTATTATCTGAAATGATGTTGATATGAAAATTATACTGTTGTGGATTATTGTCTGAGAAGCCTGACATTCGTCAGTGCTCAATCAATTATTGAGATAAAAGCCTTAAAAAGCCTTATGAGGAATTTTGACAATGATAATATTTAGTTGATGTTTCCTTTTGATAAAAGAGAAAGTAATGGATAATTAAAAGGATGTTTCCTTTTAATAGAAGAAGAATAAGAATGGAATTGAGAAAGAAATACATTTTAGTATGTTATCATTTTCAAGAATGAAGTGGAAAATCATTTTAAGAACTAAGCGTTGAAATATTTTAAAGTTAGAAGGAAAAACATTTAACTTATAAGTTTCTTTTCATATAAACGGAAATGATTTTGAAAGGTGTTTATAAAATAGGATTCATGAGAAAAATGATTTAAAAATATTTTCTGGTTAGCAATGACTTTAGAAAAGGATTTTTACAAAGTTAGGATGTTGTTTTGAAAAAGGGAAGAACTTCAAAAGAAGGTGGGTTTAAGGAAAAAGTGGATTTATCTATAACTTAGTGTTTCTAAATGAATTTCAATGAAAAGGATTTCTGGAAAAATTTACTTTTGAAATTATTTTGGCAAGCTTGGATAAGTTGCTGATGTTTCATTTTGTATTTGTGTTTCACTGAATGAAAAATAATAATTACCTTGGAAAGTGAATCTAGTATACGAGATGTCGGAATACTAGTGTTCTGTAATTTACACGTAGATCTTTGATCCGTGTCACGTTGTTGTGGACTATGTGTCCTATTCACGTTGTTGTGGACTGTGTGTCCTAATCACGTTGTTGTGGACTGTGTCCTATTCACGTTGTTGTGAACCATATGTCCTAATTACATTGTTGTGGACTGTGTGTCCTAATCATGTTGTGATAAACGTTATTAAAGGTGAATGTTGTTTTCTATGACCACAAGCCCAGACTAGTGCATCGGTTTAGGGCAATGTGATTGAGCACTCGGACTTCGTGTCCCGTGTTGATGTTGAAGAATCTTAAAGTTAAAGATTTTATGAATAGTCGTTAGCCTTTGAGCTTCGACAAGGAAAGAATGTACACACAGATAAACCTTGAGAATAAAATGATTTTTACATGCATTTGTTTGGCAGACGTGCCATGTTACCAGTGAGAAATCATTGAGTCATGTGTTGGCCAATGAATTTTGAGGAAATACACCCATGCATTTGTTTGGCAGACGTGCCATGTTACCAGTGAGAAATCATTGAGTCATGTGTTGGCCAATGAATTTTGAGGAAATACACCCATGAACTACGAAACCATTGGTTGTTGTGTGATCTTCCAATGCATGGACAGAAGTTTCCCATTTATCGTAATGACAATTGAGATATCATAACTTGTGCTCAATAACCATTGGCTGCTGAGTGATCTACCAATTAATGAATTACAAAGGTGTTGGGCGTTGGATTCTTTTCGTTGACAATGACCCATGTAAAAAGCTTGATCAGCTTAAATGAAAAATGAAGTTGATATCTCATGAGATTAAGTTAGAGCCTGAATATTGAAGTGTCATGCATTTTTTTAAAATGACGATGACTGTTCGGGATGAAACCCATTGATATAATACTTGTTTACTTCTGAGAATTTTATGATATATGACTTTATATGTCTATATGATGTTTTGTGTGTCATACATGTGGTTGTCGTTTTTAAATCCATATATTGGTGTCTCACCCTTAGATATATATAAGGTTTCTTCTGGTTTTACTGTTGTACCTTGGTACTCTAGTACAGATGGTGCAGAGGAGTTTCCCTAAGTCACTCGGAGACTTAGATCTAGATGTTTGAAGAAGCTTTTGATCGTGGGATGGCCATGGGTGTCTTTCCAATAAATGTCTTGAAGAGCGACCAGCTAAGGATTCTGGGTTGGGTTGTATATTTGAAAAGGGAAGTAAATATGGTGTTATACATTAGTCTTTGGTTTCATTTTCCCTTTTTGAAAATCGAAACTTTTTTAGAGAAGTGGTATGTCGTGGCGACTTTGTTATGAATGTGATTTTACTATTTAGATGTATGTATCTTGGTTTTTCAGAGTTATCCACAGAAAAAAAAATTATACCCGAGTTTTCTGACTTAAAAGAAAACAACTTTCTGAAAACAACCAGCAAATTACTTTTTAATTTATTTTCGCATGTGATTACAATGTAATGCCCAGGGGGGTGTTACATACATAGATAAATTATGCATCACAGAATATTATGCAATAATTTTAAACAAACGCCACAAACTACAACAATTAATTACATACACATGAAACAAATTATACACATAGTTATCGAACCTCCTCGGGTAAACTGCCCTTACCACTTGACGTTATAGTTTTCCTTTTTGAACTTTCTTCTCGAAAATTCTGATTCTCCACACAACTTCACACAACAACCAACAACTAATCCTTCACAACAAATCACATCACAACAAGTTAAACTATGAAACAAAATCTCCTCTAACCTATATACATAGGTTCGGCCAACATAGTTTAATTAGGCTAGAGATCTTTAAAATTTTCATGCTTTTGGATCTATGATCTTAAGGCATTAGAAAGACTAAAACAACTGCCATGAATCAAAAATTAAAACAAAAACCTCCTAACACCAAGGATTAGGGTTTTCAGCCATGACAAATAAATTGGGCTAGGAATCTCAAAATTTCACATACTCTTAGATCCATGAACCTAGAGTAGTATAGAGTTAAAGAAAATTATCATAAGTTGAAAATGAAGCAAAATCATCTAACCGATTTTATGGGTAGGATTCAACCATGACTAGTAAAAATGGCTAGGAATTTCTAAAATTCACATGCTCATGGATTAGTAATCCTTAAGCATTAGAGAGTACATAATCAATGATCATGACTTAAAATTGAAACAAAATCTCCTCCACCCTCAACATTAGGGTTTCGGCCTCTTAGAGAAAATTGGGAAGGAAATTTTATTTTTACACATGCTAATGAATGAAGATACTAGGGATCAAAACTAGTTCATAGCAATTGGAATCATATGAAAATGATTTTTCTATGATTTTCTAGGAATTTTCGAAGTTCTAGATCTAAGACTTGAAAAAGATGATCATGACCTTGAAACATGAAAATAATTGAAGAACATATAGCTTATTGATGATGAGGAACAAAGGTTACCTCTTGGAATTGAAAAATTTGCAAGATATCAACAAGTTGCTTCACAAATCCAGCTTATGGAGTCTTAGAGTAAACAAGAACAAGTGAGAAGATGATAGAAAGCATGAGTGACTTGGAGAAGAAGTTGGAGTCTTCTAGTTGCAACAATATATAGACAAGGGAGATGGGCTTAGGCTTGCACATAATGGGCTCGAAGAGTCCAAAATTATACAATTGATTTCAAGCATGTAGATAACTTAAGACGAATTAAAGGCATGGGAAAGTTTAGAGTTCAAAACATAAATTTCATGAGGATTATCATCATGGCCATGGCTTTGGGCCTCAAGGCCGCAGCGCTTCATGGCTTGGAGTACAAGAAATGGCCCAATTTTAATTACAAATTGATGATTTAACTTAGAACCAAAATGAAATTAAAAGAAAGCTTAAGGACTAAAATGCAATTATCTTAAAATTGTCTTCACAAACATGTGCCTCATAAATGGTTTCATATGGATGACTCACTCTTGAGTAACATAAGCTTTATCCACTTATTGGATCCCGAAAATCCCATATTTCAGCTCCGTTGTTCCCCCGATTTAATATATCGCCGGAATAATATATATTATTTCACTTTTTAAGTGAAAATTTCCAAATTAACCAAAGTCCTTTGAAAACTCATAAGAACCGTAAGTATTTCGTTCATGAGTCAAAATTAGGTTTCTGATAAGTAAACTTTTACTGTCAGTGAAAACACAAACCGAGTTTCGTCTGAATTTTCAACCAAAATTTTAACCGTAACTTTCTACAATAAAATATAATACAAGTATGATTTTGGTTTATATAAAATCATTTTCTAAGTCTTGGATAAAAAAATATAAACAGATATTTGTTTATCGATATAGAAAACAGTAGAAATCGAGGTGTTACAAGAGACATACCTTTTACTCATTCTTCGCAAACCCTTCTGGATGTTGCATGTAGATAGTCTCCTCTAGATCCCCATGTAGAAAAGCTATCTTGACATCCAATTGTTCCAACTCAAGATCATATTGATTGACAATTGACATCAAAATTCTTATGGAGCAATGTTTTACCACAGGTGAGAATATCTCATTGTAGTTAATCCCTTCCACTTGTGTAAAACCCTTCGTCACGAGTCTTGACTTTTACCTTGTCTTCTCAACTCTCAGAATACCTTCCTTTTTCTTGAAGATCCACTTGCATCCAACTACCCTCTTATTCTTGGGTAGATATACAAGTGTCCAGGTCTGATTTTTGTTCAAAGATCCCATTTCCTCATTGATTGCTTGCAATCAATTTTGACCTTCCTTGTTTTCCATAGCCTCTTTGAAGTTCCTTGGTTCTGAGTCTTGAATCCCTTCAGCCGCATTAAGAGCATAACATATAAGGTCCGCATACCCAAATCTCCTAGGAGGTACAATGCTCCTCCTAGTCCTATCTCTGGTCAACTGATAGTCAGATTCTACAGTGGTTGTTGATTTACAACCTCTTGAGGTTGAGGACTCTCATCTCTAGTAGCACATGTAGGAGACTCCACCTCAAACCGGGTATTCTCCTTTGTCATATCCGAGTTGCTTTCTTCTAGGTTTTTGCACATCATAGTCATTCTAGTCTCATCAAATGTGACATCCCTGCTAATGAAGCATCTTGATTCCCCAGGTTCGAACTTCTACAGCTTGTAGCCCTTCACACCCTCTGGATAACCAATGAAAACACATTTCACTGCCCGAGCATCAAGTTTGTCTTGCCTAACATTAGAAAATGCTAGACCCCCGAATATCCTAGAGTAGTCAACCGGTTTACCACTCCACACTTCCATAGCTGTCTTGAAGTCTATAGCTAGAGATAGGGACATATGTTAATCAAATAGACTGTTGTACTCACAACCTCTCCCCAGAAGCTCTTGGGCAACCCTGTTTCCAAAAGCATGCATCTCACATGCTCCAGAATAGTCCTATTCATCCTCCCGGCTAGTCCATACTGTTGAGGTGTCCGTGCTATAGTTTTATGCCTCTTAATGCATTGTTTCCTGTAAAACTCATTAAAATTCTCTAAAACAAAATCCATGCAATTTTCAGTCCTTAAAACTTTCAGTTTAGTTCCCAATTGATTTTCTACAAGAGTGTGCCATTCCTTAAAATTTTCAAACGTTTCAGATTTATTTTTCAAAATATAAATCCACACTCTTATATAAAAGTCATCAATAATGGTGAGAAAATAGGAACCACATCCATGAGTTTTCAATCTTGAAGGACCCCAAAGATTCGAGTGAACATACTCAAAAGTTCTACTAGAAACATGTATACTCGAACCAAATTTAACTCTATGTGATTTACCTAGTATGCAATGATCACAAAATTCCAGCTTATCCAATTTATCACCATTTAACAAGTTTTGTTTACTTAGCTCAACTAAACCTTTTTCACTAACATGCCCTATTCTCAAGTTCCATAACATATTCTTATCATGTAGAGTTTCGCTAGCAATGATGCATGAGCAATAACAGTAGAACCATCAAGAATATACAATCCAATCCTCTTAGTTCCCTTAGCAACTATTAATGAACCATTATAAATCTTTATCATGCCATGTTCAATTTTAGTGGAATATCCTAGAACATCAAATATACTTATAGAGAACTTACCTCACGTCTTGCAAAAAGATTTCACGGTTATCATACATTTTCAGCTGGATAGTACCCATACCTTGCACTTTGCACGATTTGTTGTTGCCTATAAGCACCACTCTGCCTTCTTTGAGCTCCAAAGTCTTGACGTAGTCTTTCTAAGGACACATGATATGTACATCTGGAATCCATAACCCAATTCCTCTGCGTTTCCGAGGTAGATGCTACCAACACTCCCGCACTCTCATATCCATCTGAAACAACTGCTACATCCGCTGAGTCATGGGACTTTCATGACTCATTGCCCTTATTGTCAGGACAATCCTTCTTCCGATGACCTGTCTTACCAAGACTGTGACACTTGGACTTCAACTTCGACTTGGACTTCTTCCCCTTCGATCTTTTCTTCTCATTTCTGCCCTTTAAGACATTCAAGCCCTCACCATTATCTTCGGATCTAAGCTCCTGTTGTTTTTGAAGCTGTTTGGTTCTAACCGAAGTTTGAACCTCATCTATAGTAATGGTTTGGTCCTTTCCATAAAGTATAGAATCTTTAAAAATCTCAAAAGACTTTGGTAGAGAATTGATTAAGAGCAAAGCCTTGTCCTCATCATCAAGTTTCACCTCAATGTTCTCCAAATCATCAAGAATCTTGTTGAACTCAACGAGTTGCTCCGATATCGTTCTTGATTCGACCATCTTGAAAGAGTATAATTTTTTTTTTCAACAATAGCCTATTTGCTTGAGACTTAGTCATGTACAAGCACTCCAATTTGATCCACATTGTCGCAACTGTCTTCTCCCTTGCAACCTCCCTTAGTGCCTTATCACCAAGACACAATATGATAACACTTCTTGCCTTGTCTATCATATCTTCCTTATCCTTTTGAGAAATTCCTTTACCTTTCTCAATGTCGTATTTGGTACCCATGGTTCAGCCTCTTCGTTCTTCCTATGATTCCCACAGACGGTGCCACTTGTTGGTTCCAAGACTCAGATGGAAGCCACAAAGTCCTTAAACACAAAACAAATACACAAAGAAAACAACATCCACACAGGAAATACACGAAACACTTGGTAGCCACAGAAAATTTCAGAAATTAACAAGTAAAGAAAGGGATAGAAGAATGCACACACAAGATTTAGCGTGGTTCAATCAATGTGATCTACATCCACGGGAGAGGGCAGCACCACTAAGAATCAAAGATCACAGTTTTACAATAGAGAACTCCTCTAGATTTGTCACTCCCCTGTTTACAAGAACATGAACAAACCCCAAGTTTATCTCTCTATTTTCACACAAACCCTATATCAATATTCTCACTTAATTTTCTATCAATCTTAATGAATCAATTACAATGAATATTGCTCTTCAGTGTTCTGGACGAAATTAGAGCTCCAAGAAATCCTTGAATCTTACACTCAAATCACAAACTAATCTGCTGCAGAAATTGAACATAACAGCTTCTGTAATCACTTCATAGTCGATTATGCCTTCACTGGGTGCACTTCTGCGTTTCTGGAATTTCCCGTAATCGATTATGCTAATCGATTACACCTTCTCTGCCTATTCTGGAAATCCGCATAATCGATTATACCTCCTCTATTAGTTCTGGAAAACCACATAATCCATTATGCTAATCGATTATGCCTCCTCTGTCCGAGTTCCACATAATCAATTATGCTAATCGATTAAAAAATTAAATATTATTTTGTCAAAAAAAAATATTAAATTGAATAAATACACTTAAATAGTCAAATATAACCAAAGTTAATAAGTAATTGGATTTTTAAATATTTAAAAATTTAAAAATAAGGTTAATTCTTACTTTATAAATTTTCCAGAAAAAATGGATTATTAATTTAAATAACTCCTAAAATTCATCAAAATGATAACATTTCAATTAATTTTCAAATTGAATTATTTATTCTGAATATCCTAAAAATAATAATTTAATTTTGTAGTTAATTTGGTTGTTACTAATAATATGTAAATATGAAAAATAATAAGGATAAATTATTAATTTAAACAAACTAAAACTAAATCCACATTATGTCCAATAAAATCTGGTCCAAGTTAAGTGAATTATTTTATTAGAAAATATTTTAAATATACAAAAGTTAAATTGAAATTTCTTCAAAATAAAATGAATTACAATTTCATAAAATTTTCAAAGAAAATTTAGATTATGAATAAAATAATTCCCAAAATTCATTATAAAGATAAGATTTTTAATTGATTTTAAATTTTAAAATCTATATTTAGAATATTCTAATATAATAAGATCCATTTTATTTAAATAATTTATTTATTTACTTAATGTTTTAATTAATAAGGATAAAATTATAAATCTAAGAAATTCAAACTAAAATAACATTAAATCCGCTCTGATCAAAGTTAAGTGGATTCCAAATTGTAAAACTTAAAAAGGATAAAATCAAATCAATTCCTCTTTTAGAAGCTTTCCAATGAACTTTTTAATTGTAAATCAAAATAATACCTAAAATTAATTTTAAAAATACGATTTCATGTAATTTTAAACAAATTTCTATATTTAGAATACCATAAAAATAATAATATTCATTTTGCTCATGTAATTTACTTTGTCGTCTTAACTTAGAAAACGTAAATATATAGGAAAATTAGTAAGGACAAAATATAAATATTAATTAAATAATTAAAACTAAACCCAAATATAATCCACTCACATTTAATCTAAGCTAAGTGCATTTTTAAAAATATACACTTTAAAAGTAAATATTTTCAAAATCAAGTTAATTCTTATTTTATATACTTTTCAAAGAAACCATAATAATAAAAATAATTACTAAAATTCATTATAATGATAAGATCTAAATTAATAGTAAAATTTAATTATATATTAGAATTACCCAAAAATAATAAGATTATTTTGGTTTAAGTATTTACTTAGAATATATAAACGAGTACCCAAATTGATTGGTTGGATTGGGCTCCGCGAACTTTACCTCCAAACACGCTAACCTACCTAAAATCTCCAATTTGTCTCCCTTTTCTTCAACCTAAACATATCTTAAGTTGGTCCGCACCTATATAAAGCGTAAACTTACGGGATTTCTCAAACAAATTGTCGGATATCTCGACCCAAAAAAATATTGTAGCTTTGCAAAAAGTAATTATGTCATGAAAAATGATTGACGATAAAGATGTCGATGAAGACAATGATGGAGATCATATTCTCATAGAAACAATCATAAATCGTGTAAATCAAATCAATGAAACACCAAAGGTATGACAATGTTACTAAATTATCATTTAAATTTATTAAAATCTTTTATTTTTGGTGTGAAAATATGTATATATATTAGTTTTCATTTATCTTTGAATGGTTGGTTCAAATTTGTTTTTTCCGAAAGTAAAGGATTTAAATATATAATCATAATCTATTTCACTTTTACCAGTGTCTATTTTCAATGTTCTTGTTGATTGATTTACAGTTGGAAATCTTCAATGAAAATATATTTCCTTAGGTCAATTTTTCAGTAGTAGCTTTTTTCTTTTAATTTTTTTTTCTTTTTTCAAATTTTTATCTTTTTTAAAAAAGTATCTTTGTTTTAACTTTGATCTCGACTTTATTACTTATGCTTACATCAAATGATATAGATCTAATCTAAATTAAATTTCAATGTTAACTCCAAAGGGTTAGTTTAACACCTAGGCCGAGAAAGCAACGAAGGAGCCCGGGCCCAAGCCCAAAAGCCTGCTGCTAGCAAATCACGGAACCTGCCGACTCGACTAATCCTCCTCTGGTTCGAGCCAGTACGCCATTGCAAAGTTCACATGAAATTAAGGGAAAGCCAGTACACCATTTCCAACTTTCCAGGTTTCATTTCTTAAATATTTTCCTTCCCTTTATTCACTGGTTGCAGTATGTAGTTATGTGGCTTCATCTGATCTGATTCAAGTCTCTTTTGATTTTATGATACTAGTATTTGAATATACTTCTTACAAGCTTCCATGTCATTAATTTATCAATACTAATCCACTCTAATTAACTCTAATTAAAGTCTCAATGACTTGCTTGGTTGCTTGCATGTGTAAGAGTTTCAAGAAAATACTACTACTATTATTATTAAGTCTGTAAATATCTCATATTTGTCTGGCTTAATTTAAGTGATTCACTTTAATGGATTTTGATTCTCTGCATTTGTTATTTCCACACCTTCACGTATTTATTGATATAGACCACTAGATGTGTAACACCCCCCCTTGGGGCATTACTTACGTAACACGTGCGAAAATAAAAATTAAAAGATAATTTGCTGGTGCTTTCGGAAAATAATTTATGTAAGTACATAAGTGTCTGAAATTGGGTATAAATTTTTTTTTCACGACTCCACACCTAAGCCTAGATCGGCACACAGACTTACTATCATAGTATGGCAAACCTATTTAATTTTAAAGAATATACTTAAATACAAGATAGTAGTTTTACAAAAATTTCGACAGAGTCTCCTCTGTAATTCGGACATCCCAAGGTAAAATAACACCTGTTAAAATATTTATAATTTCTCTCCAGAATTCCAATTACACCAAATTCAACCAGGCATCAATACATAAAAATAATAGTTATAGCCATAAGCTTTACAAGATCAAAAGAAATAGCTTAGATTTTCATTCAAAAGATATACTCTCCGAGCTATAGACATTCCCTTTTAAAATAAAGGCTCTCTGAGCCAAACTCGTACATACTATCAAAATAATCTAAGTCTCAACCCTAAGCTGGTCGTTCTAAAAGTTATTCCGCAAGTAATACCTCATCAAGCAACTACATCTAAGTCTCTGAGTGAATTAGAAAGACTCCTCTGCACCATCTGTGTTAGAGTACCCAGGGTACAATATCGAACTAGAAGAATCTTGAAATGTTTGTAAGGGTGAGATACCGACAAATGGATATATCACACAACAACCATACACATGATACATTCATCACATAATCATATAAGCATTTTAAATCATGCATATACATAACATAACAGTGTTATAACAAAGGGTCTCAAACCCGAACAATGGGTTTTATCAAGAGAATGCATGGCACTTCAATATTCAACTCTATTTTGATACCTAATCTCCGGAGATCCCAAAACTTTCTGTTTCGTTTCAAGCTGATCAGGCTCGCACATGGCACATTGTAAAAACGAACAAAACAATGCCCATGAAATCTCAACCTCATGTGATCAGTGCTCAAACAGCTATTGCAACTGTTCACATGACACCTCTGTGACAACCACTCAAACAGCTATTGCAGTTGTACACAGATACACTGTCGGATAATCCATCTAAATCACATGTGACCAATGCTCAAACAGCTTTTGAAATTGTTCACACGACCCTTCTGTAACAACCACTCAAACAGCTATTGCAGTTGTACAAAGATACATAACCACTCAAACAACTATTGCAGTTATGTACAGAGTCACTTGTGCTATAACCACTCAAACAACTATTGCAGCTATGCACAAATATTATCCGACCTCGTATGATAGCCACTCAAACAGCTATTGCAGCTTAGTCATACGGCCCCTTGTGACAACTCTCCAACCATTGTTGTAGTCATACACAAGGTAACTCATTGGTCCCCACAGAACACAATGATCATCATCTCCTGACACGTCTGCCATATACATTGATCCACTCTGGATTCAATGCCCATAATCACATGACACAATTGCCATTGAATGCATGAGAAAAACTTTTATTCTCGCTTTGTTTTCTTTGTCGTAATAATCTTTCCTCGTCGAAGCACAAAGCTTAACGACCATGCTTAATTCTTTTAATTAAGACTTTTCACTTAAAACAAATACAGGACACACCGTCCAAATCTTTTAATCTCAACATAGGACATACAGTCCGAATGCTCAATCACGATGCCCTTAAACCGATGCACCAGTTTTAGGCTCGCGGATATGGAACTCACACTGTCCACTTCAACTTAGGACACACAGTCCAAAAACAACCACTTTGCAGGACACTCCGTCCCATGACACAGATCCTTGATCTACGTGTCCATACAACACTAGAACCCCGACGTCTCGGTTTCTAGGCTAATTTATCGACTTGTAAAACATTTCGCTCAGTGAAAATCAAAACCAAAACAAAACCTCGGTCACTTATTCAAGTAACCGGAATGTTTCCAAAATTATTTGGGAGAAAATCCTTTTCCTTTGCAAAATCTTTTCTAAAACATCTAGGAAATTCCTTTGTATTTGAAATTCATTGATGGAATAGAGTTAAATATTTTCAAAAGGTCTTTCCTTCATAATAAATGTTTTCAAAGGGTCTTTCCTTCATAAAGCACACCATTCGAAAAGGTTTTCTTTCGTACAAAACTTTTTATCATAAAACTATAGTTTCCTTCAACTCAAAATCACTTTTAAAATTTTTCTAAAACAAAAGAATCTTATTCTTCTAAAGTAAGCACTTGAAACAAGGAACTTTTATAAGTAAACCCAAAACTTTCAAAGTTCTATTCAAGGCTTATTAAGGCTTTTATTCCTTATCATTATTGGGCACAGACTCAAGTATGACTTTTCAAACTTCAATCAACAACAATAATATCACAGTTAATCATATATATATAATTCATATATATCACAGTTAATCACATACATACAATTCATAACACTTTAAAGCAACAAATGTTCAACTCCAAGTAATAACCACAATGGTTCAAATAAACAAGTTATTCAAGTATTGGCTAAACATCACAATAATATTCACAGCACTCAATTACACACATACACACATGCATATAGTTATTGAATATCCCTAGGTAACTCCCCTTACCTTTGAAGACAAGTAAAGGATTCTCGTCCTAATGCTCACATTAGCTCATATCTACTTCGTCAAGCAAACATAGCCGTGTCCAAACGTCTCAGAGAGTAAATCCAACAACGCGCAACAACCAGAAATCAAGAAATCAATTTCACATGGTCAAACACACATTTAAACTTTATCTAAACACTTAATCTAATTACCAAATAAGGTTATTTTCAAAGAAAATCATGTTTGAAGCTCACGCTTCCTAATACCCTTTTAGGAAACTTTGTTTTGATTAAAAGATCTTGAAAAAGAACTTTGGAAATCATCCATTTAGAGTCCTAATTACACTAAATCATAATTAATTTCACAAAAACATACCCAAATTCAAATAAAATTAAATTGGGGGTTTAGGGCTCCTTATTAAAATTTAGGGAAAACTCAGAATAATGAAATTGGTTTAGGGAAACACAAACTCATAGTCCTAATCTCATAAAACAACCTTAAATTTCAAGATTAAAATATGAAATCAAAGGGTTAGGGTTAGGGTTGTAAATCAGATTTTGGGGGTTTTGAATCTGAGACACAAGAGAGGGTTTTGACTCACCCAAGCTTGGAGACAACTTGAAGGTGGTGCTGTGGTGCTCCTTGCGGCGGCGGACGCGATTCCGGCGAGGTGGCAGTGGTGGTTCTACAGTGAACAAGAGCAACAGAGTTGTAAGAAAGCATGAAAGAAAAGAGAGAAGCTAAACCAACGAGTTGGGTTCAAAACCACCATGGAAGGCGGCGGATTGGACTTACCGCGGCTGAGAGACGAGCGCGCGACGGAGGACCGGACTCATGGGTCGCGCGTCGTGGTCGCGGCTGTCGCGGCTGTGCTGAGGTGGTGGTCGCGCGACTCCGGGTGGCTGTGCAGGGTTGGCGCCGATCTGAACAAAACAAGGAAGAGGGAGGAGAAAGATGAAGGAGGGAGTAAGAAGAAAAAGAAAGAAGAAAGAAAGAAAGAAAGAAAGAAAGAAAGAAAGAAAGAAAGAAAGAAAGAAAGAAGGAGAAGAATCAGAGAAGAAAAGGGAGAAAGAGAGATAGCGTCGAGTGAGTGAGAGAGAGAAAAGATAACTTTAGTTTTTATACTAATTATTTATTAATAGGTACAAAATGAGTGATAAATATTAGGCCTAAAATAAACATGTTTTTACTTTTTGGATTCTAAAAATAAAGGTTGATAAAGATATGTTTTCGAAATTCAAGTTAGAGTAAAGATTAATAGTTGAACTGATCCACTAAGAAAATACTCAGTCCAAAATTTAATCTCCGATAATTGTCAAACCAAAATATTTTTAACTCTAAAATTAAATAGAATAGGAATATGAAAATGTTTTTCTCTTAATCATATTATTTAAAATATTTTTCTGTACTGGTATAATAGTGACAATAACGTAAATTATTGTCTATTAAACGTGCATTAACTGAAATAAGTCAGTGCTAACGCACCTAATAAAATAATTTGAAGAGAGTAATTTAATTACTCACACTAAACCACCTAACATAATAAACATAATCATCCAAATAAAATAATTAATCCTAGGTGTAAAAACTAGGGTGTTACATTACTACCCCTCTTAAAAAAATTTCGTCCTCGAAATTTCGTAGCTCAAAACTAAACAGGATGTTATAATCACACCTTAACTCTAAAATCTTGCTTTGTATTCTCATCGCTTCATTCCTTTCATCTATAACACTATAACAGAATCAACTCTTACGCCATTCTATTTATCCTCGAAACTTTTCACTACCGCATTCTCTCCATTACCTTTGATATTTCATCTTAGTCTATTACACTTCAAAGAACAAAATCAACGCTTAATCTCTTCATTTAACTTTCTCAATACAATTCCATTAGGAAAAACTTTCTCCAATATCTAACTTTCATAGATAACGTCAAAACCAACACTATCTTTACCATAACATCGATTAACCTTCTACTCAAGAGATGCAATCATAATCTTAGTCCATTTAAGCTTAATCTACTCTTCTAGTCATATCAAATTCACACTTTCAAATCTTCAATCAAAACGTCGTAACATTCCTGAGTTGCACATGATAACCTTTGCGCCAAAAACCTAAGAAATTCAATCTTATTGAAATTGAATCTTACCACATTCAACATAGTCTCTCTTCTTAATTCCTCTCGAATCTTTTTGCCTACTTTGATTTCATATCCTTCATTTGCCTCTCATTTTCAATGTAGTTCTCAAGTCCCGTTAATATCCCTAGTTTACGAAATTTCCCCATGCACATCTACCCTATTGTCCAAGGAAAATACACAACTCCTAATAATTCCTCCATTAGAAGACATAGCTCTATCACTTATGCAAGGAAGTGCTTGTATCATATCTGCCCTTATCTTATATATCTGCAGCCGAGAAAATAGATTATAAAACAGAGTTTCTCTAAGGCCATTACCCTTAAGATTTGCACCAAAACAAAGCCAAGAAATCTAGGTGGACACTCCCCAATGCAATCTTGAATTTAAAATGTCCAGTTTCTATTATGGATCATCAACCACATATTTACCAGAATAAGACCTCAAAGATTATAAACATTTCGCCATAGCTTATTACACTCGAAAGACATAATCAAAACTTAATCACTTCTTGCCTCCAAATTTGTCTACTAGCAAAACTTCTTCAACACCTTATTCTCACAACGAATATCAAGTTCTTCAACACTAACTTTTTACCCCATCATACATCAACCTTCAACTCAAAGTATATCACTGTTGTCTTAGTTTCCTTTGAACATATTCCACCACTCCAAATTATATCATAATCATTCATTTCAATCTTAAAGAATACGATTACCTTCCTCCATGCAACTACAACCAAAAGGAATCACTTCAGTTTGAATTATCCAAAATCATAATTCTTAAACTTTTCTAACAACTTAGTTTCACTCAAGAACTTCTCTTTACTAATTCCATTCAGCTTAAGGAAAACTACCATATATATTGTTCTGTTAATCCTCGGACTCACTAAGTTAATATTAACCATAAATATTGATCACTACTTCTAAATTCCTTTAATGATATATCTATCTTGATCACGATAAGATCCATTGTAATCATCTCACTCAATAATGTTGAACTTAAGGGTCCTCATAGTACCATTCACATCTTATACATTAACAAAATTCCTACCAACTCTGGTTCGTCCTACCATAGAGATGACAAAAATTAGATACCACACTATCTCCCAACTAACCTGCTAAAGATAGGTCACCTCATTCCTTATCCATCCCACAGAGGATGATCAGCTGGATTTAGTCTCAACTTAGCCTTCCACACTTAAAGTAAACATAACCAACACACGTTGATAACTTCCGTTTTTCATCTGAAACAATACTTTAAGATACTCCACGAAGTCTGAACAATCCTCTGATACATTATTAGGTTCACTAACTCTGCTTGTGGATCTTAACTCGTAAGAAGATGTAAACTTCACTAGTCGATCAACGATCACTTGAATTCAAACAAGACTCATGTAGGTCTTCAGAAAACTCATAACAAAGATTGAAGGAATGCCAACATCTCAACATGGAAGGTCTCAATTGTACATCTTGATGTGGAGATATCTAACTCATGACCGATGAGATAAGTCACACATCGACAACATTTGGAAAATACATAGAATTAAGATGATCAATGACAACAAGCACTTTCGAACGACAATAAGATATGACCTTAGTGATCATAAAAGAATTTCTCAAGAAAAGAAATTTTTCTAGATTTCATTTTCACATAAGTATAGTTTGAAGGATATCGGAACATTCAGTATGGAAAAAGATCATTCCATCAGGTTCGTGGGTGTAAAAATGCATGATCAATACACATTTACAAACATGAATCTAATAAAGTTCATTCTTCCACAAGAATCTTCCAACGGATTCAAAGAATCAAGGGGTGAATAATGTCTAATCCTAAGAGGATTAATTCTTATTCTTCATACAAAGAATTTACAAAATGATGACTTTCACCTCTATCAAAAATAGAAGTGATGAAACTAAGTTTCACCAAGAAACTTCTGCTATCACAAAATTATCTGGGTTATAACTCAAGAAATAGTCATAACCACTTCTCTCAACAAAGTGTGAAAGTATCCAGACCAATCGATTCCTTTAAACCAATTCACTCAAATGTCGAATACATCGAGGATCATTTTGAAGTGTGAGTATGACTTCTCATAAACAAAGAAATGCATAACTGAAAATTTATGAATCAGCATAACTAATTCATGAGTCCTGACAGACTGCAAATTAAAATCAGAAAATATGTCTGACACATACCAACTTCACCGTTGTGATTATCTAATACAATCACAGGATTCGAGAAATAATTGTCAACTGACAAACACAAGAGAATCAAAGAGTACAATGAAGAGTTCCTCAATCAAGAAACACTCACCCAAGATCGAAAATCCACTCGATTCGTCTTGGTTCCAACCAACATACACGACATTCTAGCCAAGCTTAGTATGACCACCTTGAATTGGGTACAATCCCGGACAACTTAACCAATCAATCCAACATACAAAAGGTTGATCTTTCCTCATAAACTGAGTTGACGATGCAAAACCTTAGACAGGTCATCACTCCAATCTAGTAATAACTCATCTTCAAGTCAATCTTTGAGTAGTCGACAACTCCTCGAAATAGATTTACCAAATCAACTATGCAAGTCAGAGAATACTTGTCCATCATTCGTCCTTTTACCTAGTCGTCAAAAATCCACACAGTGACACAACCTCCACACTACAATTGGTGCTTCACAAGGAAAACACTCGGTCTAACAAACGATTTAGACCACCGATCTTTCAGTTGAATCGAGTTGTCCAACTCGCTTCAACATTGTAGGCAACATCCTACACAAAGCAACAGAGATCTGACCGAATCCAGAAACTATATCAATCAAGAATCAATGTCCTCTGCTAACCATAAACCTAGAACATTTCCAGGGAACATTCCCCGAAAAACCCTATACACAAACACCTTGTTTCGAATGTCTGACACGATTCGCAAGGATAATCGAATGTCATATCCGAACCCAAGTAACATTCAAGATTTACGGTCTCCCAGGACATAAAACCCTTGGAAAAACCATCAACAAAACATATACTTGTGCGTCAACACACATTGCTTCAACAAGAAACAATTCAAACAAAATCCAACCAGAGATCACACAACAAAAACTTAACAGACCTATTCCCCAAAGATCCCGAAAGACTCGACCAGCTCTGATACCACTCTGTAACACCTCCCCTTGGGGAATTACTTACGTAACACGTGCGAAAATAAAAATTAAAAGATAATTTGCTGGTGCTTTCGGAAAATAATTTATGTAAGTACATAAGTGTCTGAAATTGGGTATAAATTTTTTTTTTTCACGACTCCACACCTAAGCCTTGATCGGCACACAGACTTACTATCATAGTATGGCAAACCTATTTAATTTTAAAGAATATACTTAAATACAAGATAGTAGTTTTACAAAAATTTCGACAGAGTCTCCTCTGTAATTCGGACATCCCAAGGTAAAATAACACCTGTTAAAATATTTACAATTTCTCTCCAGAATTCCAATTACACCAAATTCAACCAGGCATCAATACATAAAAATAATAGTTATAGCCATAAGCTTTACAAGATCAAAAGAAATAGCTTAGATTTTCATTCAAAAGATATGCTCTCCGAGCTATAGACATTCCCTTTTAAAATAAAGGATCTCTGAGCCAAACTCGTACATACTATCAAAATAATCTAAGTCTCAACCCTAAGCTGGTCGTTCTAAAAGTTATTCCGCAAGTAATACCTCATCAAGCAACTACATCTAAGTCTCTTAGTGACTTAGAAAGACTCCTCTGCACCATCTATGTTAGAGTACCCAGGGTACAATATCGAACTAGAAGAATCCTGAAATGTTTGTAAGGGTGAGATACCGACAAATGGATATATCACACAACAACCATACACATGATACATTCATCACATAATCATATAAGCATTTTAAATCATGCATATACATAACATAACAGTGTTATAACAAAGGGTCTCAAACCCGAACAATCGGTTTTATCAAGAGAATGCATGGCACTTCAATATTCAACTCTATTTTGATACCTAATCTCCGGAGATCCCACAACTTTGTTTCATTTCAAGCTGATCAGGCTCGCACATGGCACATTGTAAAAACGAACAAAACAATGCCCAAGAAATCTCAACCTCATGTGATCAGTGCTCAAACAGCTATTGCAACTGTTCACATGACACCTCTGTGACAACCACTCAAACAGCTATTGCAGTTGTACACAGATACACTGTCGGATAATCCATCTAAATCACATGTGACCAATGCTCAAACAGCTTTTGCAATTGTTCACACGACCCTTCTGTAACAACCACTCAAACAACTATTGCAGTTGTACAAAGATACATAACCACTCAAACAGCTATTGCAGTTATGTACAGAGTCACTTGTGCTATAACCACTCAAACAGCTATTGCAACTATGCACAAATATTATCCGACCTCGTATGATAGCCACTCAAATAGCTATTGCAGCTTAGTCATACGGCCCCTTGTGACAACTCTCCAACCATTGTTGTAGTCATGCACAAGGTAACTCATTGGTCCCCACAGAACACAATGATCATCATCTCCTGACACGTCTGCCATATACATTGATCCACTCTGGATTAAATGCCCATAATCACATGACACAATTGCCATTGAATGCATGAGAAAAACTTTTATTCTCGCTTTGTTTTCTTTGTCGTAATAATCTTTCCTCGTCGAAGCACAAAGCTTAACGACCATGCTTAATTCTTTTAATTAAGACTTTTCACTTAAAACAAATACAGGACACACCGTCCAAATCTTTTAATCTCAACATAGGACATACAGTCCGAATGCTCAATCACGATGCCCTTAAACCGATGCACCAGTTTTAGGCTCGCGGATATGGAACTCACACTGTCCACATCAACTTAGGACACAGTCCAAAAACAACCACTTTGCAGGACACTCCGTCCCATGACACAGATTCTTGATCTACGTGTCCATACAACACTAGAACCCCGACGTCTCATTTTCTAGGCTAATTTATCGACTTGTAAAACATTTTGCTCAGTGAAAATCAAAACCAAAACAAAACCTCGATCACTTATTCAAGTAACCGGAACGTTTCCAAAATTATTTGGGAGAAAATCCTTTTCCTTTGCAAAATCTTTTCTAAAACATCTAGGAAATTCCTTTGTATTTGAAATTCATTGATGGAATAGAGTTAAATATTTTCAAAAGGTCTTTCCTTCATAATAAATATTTTCAAAGGGTCTTTCCTTCATAAAGCACACCATTCGAAAAGGTTTTCTTTCGTACAAAACTTTTTATCATAAAACTATAGTTTCCTTCATCTCAAAATCACTTTTAAAATTTTTCTAAAACAAAAGAATCTTATTCTTCTGAAGTAAGCACTTGAAACAAGGAACTTTTATAAGTAAACCCAAAACTTTCAAAGTTCTATTCAAGGCTTATTAAGGCTTTTATTCCTTATCATTATTGGGCACAGACTCAAGTATGGCTTTTCAAACTTCAATCAACAACAATAATATCACAGTTAATCATATATATATAATTCATATATATCACAGTTAATCACATACATACAATTCATAACACTTTAAAGCAACAAATGTTCAACTCCAAGTAATAACCACAATGGTTCAAATAAACAAGTTATTCAAGTATTGGCTAAACATCACAATAATATTCACAGCACTCAATTACACACATACACACATGCATATAGTTATTGAATATCCCTAGGTAACTCCCCTTACCTTTGAAGACAAGTAAAGGATTCTCGTCCTAATGCTCACGTTAGCTCATATCTACTTCGTCAAGCAAACATAGCCGTGTCCAAACGTCTCAGAGAGTAAATCCAACAACGCGCAACAACCAGAAATCAAGAAATCAATTTCACATGGTCAAACACACATTTAAACTTTATCTAAACACTTAATCTAATTACCAAATAAGGTTATTTTCAAAGAAAATCATGTTTGAAGCTCACGCTTCCTAATACCCTTTTAGGAAACTTTGTTTTGATTAAAAGATCTTGAAAAAGAACTTTGGAAATCATCCATTTAGAGTCCTAATTACACTAAATCATAATTAATTTCACAAAAACATACCCAAATTCAAATAAAATTAAATTGGGTGTTTAGGGCTCCTTATTAAAATTTAGGGAAAACTCAGAATAATGAAATTGGTTTAGGGAAACACAAACTCATAGTCCTAATCTCATAAAACAACCTTAAATTTCAAGATTAAAATCTGAAATCAAAGGGTTAGGGTTAGGGTTTCAAATCAGATTTTGGGGGTTTTGAATCTGAGACACAAGAGAGGGTTTTGACTCACCCAAGCTTGGAGACAACTTGAAGGTGGTGCTGTGGTGCTCCTTGCGGCGACGGACGCGATTCCAGCGAGGTGGCAGTGGTGGTTCTACAGTGAACAAGAGCAACAGATTTGTAAGAAAGCATGAAAGAAAAGAGAGAAGCTAAACCAACGAGTTGGGTTCGAAACCACTATGGAAGGCGGCGGATCGGACTTACCGCGGCTGAGAGACGAGCGTGCGACAGCGGACCGGACGCATGGGTCGTGCGGCGTGGTCGCGGCTGTCGCGGCTGTGCTGAGGTGGTGGTCGCGCGACTTCGGGTGGCTGTGCAGGGTTGGCGCCGATCTGAACAAAACAAGGAAGAGGGAGGAGAAAGATGAAGGAGGGAGGAAGAAGAAAAAGAAAGAAGAAAGAAGAAAGAAAGAAAGAAAGAAAGAAAGAAAGAAAGAAAGAAAGAAAGAAAGAAAGAAAGAAGGAGAAGAATCAGAGAAGAAAAGGGAGAAAGAGAGATAGCGTCGAGTGAGTGAGAGAGAGAAAAGATAACTTTAGTTTTTATACTAATTATTTATTAATAGGTACAAAATGAGTGATAAATATTAGGCCTAAAATAAACATGTTTTTACTTTTTGGATTCTAAAAATAAAGGTTGATAAAGATATGTTTTCGAAATTGAAGTTAGTGTAAAGATTAATAGTTGAACTGATCCACTAAGAAAATACTCAGTCCAAAATTTAATCTCCGATAATTGTCAAACCAAAATATTTTTAACTCTAAAAAAAAATAGAATAGGAATATGAAAATGTTTTTCTCTTAATCATATTATTTAAAATATTTTTCTGTACTGGTATAATAGTGACAATAACGTAAATTATTGTCTATTAAACGTGCATTCACTGAAATAAGTCAGTGCTAACGCACCTAATAAAATAATTTGAAGAGAGTAATTTAATTACTCACACTAAACCACCTAACATAATAAACATAATCATCCAAATAAAATAATTAATCCTAGGTGTAAAAACTAGGGTGTTACAAGATGCATTTGAGTGTGTATTAAAAATATTAAAAAAAAAAAGAAGATAGGTCCAATGTATAGTTGATAGTTTCTCTCATCTAAATTTGCACTCTTATTTCTTTGATATTTAGTTTCCCTGGAAGAGGCAATGACATCTAGGATAAAATAAAAGAGGAGAAGTTTGTTAGAGTAAAGAGAAGAATCCCAGGGGTATTCCCACACCCTTGTCTTCAAAGTCTTCTGATCCTAATAGATTAGAAACCAGGGTCATGTTGAAGATGAAGATAATTTGGTTGTGTGCAGCTCCATACTTTTTTGACCAAATCAAAAGAATAAAATGGACGCTGCAACGTAATTCTTAGATAGCAAGTCTTCTTGGCCAGGATTGAAATGCAGGGACATACATATCTGGCTATGAAGATAAATCTATGGTTCTCAAGTCAAATTGCAGGTTACCATTGCATCAAACTAGCTAGTATCACATTTACCTTGGAACCTCAACTTCTTCTAGTGAAACCCTACCCATATGTTAATGTGATCTTCTTTGGATCAAATGATTGGGTTTTGATCATTAGTGATTTTCATATCCATCAGAATACATTTAACCTGATATGGTATCTTTTTTCTGAAATTTAAGCTATCCATGTTTATTAATGCAACCTTTGGTACTTATATTAGTTATATGAAGTAGATGGAAAAAAAAACCAGTTTTGTTGGAATAGATGTATCATGTATGATGTATCTATCTATATGATAGAACCAAGAGGAGGGGTGAATTGGGCTTCAATTAACAGAAAAAAAATAGAAATTAAAACTTATGCATATATATATATATATATATATGTGTGTGTGTGTGTGTGTGTGTGTGTGTGTGTGTGTGTCAGGGTTATAATGGTTTCTTTCTCTTAAAGACATCCAGAAAACTCTATTTCAGCCAAAAATAGAGTAACCAGAGCCAAGGATGATTCCTCAATGCTACCCATAGTCTCTTTTTCTGCAAAAACAAGAGACTAAATCTCACTTTTATGCTCTTATATGATGAGCTACAATGGATACTAGAAAAAAACTCTCTATAGTGGATAAGCTTATAAGAAGCTCCATGAAAAAGGAAGAATAGAAGATTGCAAGAAAACAATAGTTCCTCTCATTTTATTCTTAAAAGAGTTTTGTTGTTGATCTTCTCCAAGACTTTTGTTTTGTAGAAGAAGATACGCACTCAAGTTTCTTGCCCTTAGTTTCAGTTTTGTCCTGTGTGCGCTATAATATTTGTTCTTTTATGATTTGTATATGTTCTATGAAAGTTTCCTTATACTCCCTCCGGACTCAAATATAAGAAAAAAAAGTAGCTATATTTTGTGGACTTAAATATAAGCAAATGACAACCAATTCAACTCTATTTAATGTCAATGTTCCAAAAGGTAAGACTATCAACCAATCCAACCAATTCATCTTTTACTTTTCCAAGATCATTACATACTCCCGAGACAATTAAAGGGTAGTTTAGTAATTGTAGCTCATTTTTTACAAAAATGAAGATAATTAAACTAAATTAACTAACTTCCTTAATAAGCGTGAAGTTAGGTTTTTTTTCTTATAATTAGGTCCGGAGGTAGTAGTAATTAAATTGGGATCTATGTCATATGAATGAAATTTGAAATGCACACCGGTGGAAGAGATCTAAAACTTAAATGTTTGTGTTTTTATCCAATAATAATTGGATGTTTCTATGGTGCCTTTGATGATTTAACTGGATCAGTGCAGTTTTGATATGGGCCAATAGATAAAGACTAGCATTTAATGATTGTACACTTTATTATTTATTATTTAATATACTAATTTTTTCATTTACAATTATAGCCTTTTGACTTTTTTTTCCTCAAAGTCCTGTCACGCGCACCACCCAAGGTAATCTTACCACCAAGCTATTATATTAATTTGTTATTAATCTTCCAAAATTTTAATATATAACATATGTTCATTACAAAACATATGAATATCACATAAATAGCATATTTAGAAACTCTTTCTATTTTTATTTTTATTTTTAAAAATAAAATATTAGAAGACAATATTTTTAAGTCACGAAAGCAGTATTATATATGGTGGATGACTCAATTATGTCATTCTTAGGCCAATATGTTCCAATATAATTTTTTTTTTTCTCTCCAAAGTTAAGTTTAAAGGTTATTAGGGTTGATTTAGAATATTTGGAAGATCATTCTATTTTTTTAAATAATTTTTTTAGAAGACAATGTGGTTATGTCACAGAATGTGTAGTCTAGTGGAATGTGGATGACCCAACTAAGTCTTTTGTACGCCAAGATGATTTTTTATTTTTATTTTTATTTTCACTCCAAATGTAGTGTTAAAGGTTATTAAGGTTGAGTTAGGATATTTGGAAGTTCATTCTAATTTTTTAAAACTTTTAAAACTTTTCTTAGAATACAATATGGTTATGTCATGAAAATAGTAGTGTTGTAAACATTTAATTAGTTAATAATAATAATATTAAAATTAACAGACAATTGAAAATAATTTAAAATATGAAAATTGTTTTCCTTATGTGTGACTGTCATAATCCATAATATAAATTTTAATTCATAAATCTAACAAAATAACAATAGGTTATAAATATAAAGAAGATAGTCATTAACAAAACATCAATGTTTAGGCTGATGGTCATTCGCCCATTTGTTCCCATTTAAGTCAACAGGTTGCGTGTTTTATTCCTACTGAAGCTTCTGTCGATTTTTTTTCTAGAACACACCATATGTTATGTTTATTTAAGAGGAAAAGGAAAAAAATTGAAGTTGAAAAAATTGAGGATCGAACCTTGTTCAAACGGGAGACGTCAAACTTTTGAAGTTATTAGAGTAAAAAAAAGTAGTGTTATTAAAATTGGACCGGTCACCGTCTTGGTTGAGGCACTAGGTCAGCGGGTCATTGGTCGAACCAGTGAGACATTGGTTGAATTGGATAAACTGATAAATATTACATATTTGATTACTGAGTTGGTCCCTGGACTATTTGATAATGTTCAATTAGATCCTGAACTAAAAAAAAAATTATAATTAGGTCCCTGTGTGACACCCTAATCTCGGGTCATCACATGGTTACCCATTTGCGGAAATAAAACTTAATTTGCTGGTTGCTTTCGGAAAATCATGTTTTCTCAACGTTTATCTCTTCAAAATATGGTGATAAAATTTTTCCTTTTTACTCCTTCTTTTAACCTCATAACCACAACAACGAAATCGAATCCCACTTAATTACATAATGTATATAAGTCCTCCAACTATACTGCCTCATATTTTTCTCACATAAATCATAATCAACTTTATTCTTAAAACATAATATTACCTAAGCTGGTCGTAACTAACGGACACTACAACCGACAAAAGCAGCAACAGCATGCCTCGAACTAGACAACCTTCTTCTTCTTGTAGAGATCATACCCCTTGTACAACTCTGATATGGTTGTAAGGGTGAGACGCCAATATATGGATTTACCACGATAACTAAATGCCGAACACAAAAGAAGGCACATACACATATACATGTCTATAACAACATACTCATTCATATCATAATATCTCGTTTATCAATGGGTTTCACACCCCAAACATCAACATTGGAAAACTATGCATGAACACTTCAATACATCATCTAAATCTTTGTACCTAATCTCATGAGATATCTCCAACCTCTTGGTGAGTTGATCAGACTCGATTGCCACAGGCACACCGCCACAGGCACGCCCATCGCACACTGTCCAACATCGTGGCACAGTGATAACACTCTGAGATGGGGCCTCATTGTCGAAACCCTGGGCACAATGAGAACATCTTTGTATGATCTACCCTGACGCCGCAAGGTAATCCCTCTTCTGATCATGGCACGTCTGCCAAATGCATGCAGGAAAAACATTTTGTTCTCAACACTTTTCTTTGTGCTATATCTTTATTGTCAAAGCTCTCAAAAGCTTACGACTTAACATCTTTTGAAACATCTTTACATCTTTTATTAACAACACAGGACCTCAAAGTCCGAGTGCTCAATCACGAAGCACCTAGACCTTGCAATCAGTCTTAGGTTCGTGGTAGTAGAAAACAACTTAAAATGTTTTAACTTCTTTAAATATATGCCCAGTTTACAACATAACGAACCTTAATACCCCGACGTCTTGGTTATTAAGTTCCATATCATTTACATCTTTTTACATCTTTTACATCATTTTACATCTTTTACATCGTTTTACATCTTTTTACATCATTCTACATCTGTTTACATCTTTTCACATCATCAAGTAAAACTCATTTACCGAAAATTCTTTCTACTTGAAATTCGTTTATAAAACGTCAATTCATAGAAAATCCACTTTTCCTTTGGAAACACATTTTTCCAAAATAACGTCAAATCATCAACAACTTCTTTTTTATTGAAACTTCAACTCTAATAAATCAATTCAGATTAAATCTCTTTTCAACATAAGTACTGCTGTTTTTAAACTCTCACCATAAATAATTTCGAAACTTGCCGTCGTTTAGCATTTTCAAAGAAAACGTCTTTAAGTCAAACTTTGACATTTCTTCTAAAATAATTTTCTTATATAATAAATAAGGTCTTTTCGAATGTTAATTTTACAAAATCACTTTTTTATAATATTTCATAATTTCTTGTGTAAAAATCAGCAGTACTAAAAAAAATTTCACAGTTACGCTCTCTCCGTGACTCATAAATTTCTTTTACACTAATAAATCATTTCAATAATAATATTTCTCAAAACTCATTATTTTTCCAAAAATCATATTTTCCTCTACTATGATATTCCAACATTCCCCATAAAACGTTGAATATAACTTTCACAGCTTATTAAATCTTTTATCTGCTTAATCAGTTGTGCACTGACCACTGTCAGGCCTCTCAAACAACACTCACAAACAACATTCATCAACATCATCATAATTATATCCCCAGGCAGATCATGCATCATAGCAACATAATATACTACCGCAGATAATTAAAAGCAGATCAATCACCGATACACAGATAAACAACACATCGTAAACAACATAAACAATTAATCACAAACCACATATAAATCATATAAGCCACACTAAAAGCAAATAGTTATAGAGAAAATCCCTTAGGTAAGCTCCCCTTACCTCTTGAAGACTCAAACTAACGTTTTCAAACAATCTCCCGATTCGATCCGGTTTCCTCCGTCGGCTTAAATCAGTTAACTCGGTTGTTTCCTTCAAACGAATTGCAACCAAAATAAATCAAATCAACCCACAACATACTTAGTTCATGAGGGTTAGGTTTCGGCCAAGTGCTGACTTTTAGGGTTCAAAATCCTTAAAATTTCTAATCATGATTAAGTCATAGATTAATGGTCCTTAATTAACCTAAATCATAGATTAGTGACTAAACAACTAAGTTTCAAACTCAAAACTTCCTAACTCTCATATACTTATATTCGGCCTCAACATGTTCATAGGGCTAGGGTTCTTAATTTAATAAACCAACTTGGATTCATTAAGCATACATACTAATAGCTTGATTACTAAGATCATTAATGAAAACTTTGAACAAAAATCATCTAGTTCCAAAAACTAGGGTTTCGGCCAAGTCCATAAATTAGGGAAAGAAATTTCTCATGATCTTATCCTTCTAGATGATGAAAATAGAGATGATTATAAGATCATAGCAATTGGTTTCGTGTCAAAAGGATTTTTCTAGAATTAGTTATGAATTTTCAAAGTTCTAGATCTAGAAACTTAAAAGTGATGAACAACTATGAAACAAACTTTGAATCAAGAAATTGATTGAAGAACATAGACATGATTAGAGAAGAATAATAGGATTCACCTCTTGGAGATCAAAAACAATTGAAGATCCAAGAACTTCCTTCACAAATCTATCACTTAAGAACTTATGAACTTAGGGTTTTGAACAAAAAGACATTAGAAACTAAATGAAAGTGAGAGTATGGTATTTATAGTGATGGGTGGCGCCATCTTAGGAAGGATCTAGATGATGAAGAATTGTCTTGCTAAAGAATTCAATACAATTAATTTCTAGGGATAGTTTTGCCAATATTCTAAAAGAATAAGGACTTTTTAGCAATTGTCAATAAATTGTCATGATGATAATTTTCCCACATTTAATGCAAGCTTACCTTGACCAAATTTGTCTGATTTTTTGTCATAGATATTTTTAAGACAAATCATGAAAGTTGAAGAAAAATCAAGAATGTTGAAGAAAATTCAAGAATGATGTAGAATAATGTGGAAAATTGTGGAACATTCTAGAAAAATATTGATTCATCCAACAAATGAGGCAGCCATCAATCCTCATGGTCTTGCGCATGGGCTTAGCAAATTTGGGCTTGGTTTCATTTTTGTGGGGCCCACTTGAAGATTTAAGCATTAAGCTTAAGATAGGAAACTGATATGGCTTCATATGGGTTTTATGAAACTTAAGTCATGGGTAAGGAATTTGGGCCTCAAAGCCACGGTCCTCTATGGATTTGGAACAAGGATTCTAGCCCAATTCACTTGAAAAAAACTTAGAAACTAACTCAGAGACAAAAGGGTAATTAACAGAAAGTTCAGGGACTAAAGCGTAAAATTCATAAATTTTCACTTTAACCCTGAAAAACCTTCTAGACTTAGAAATGTGATTCATACCATTGAATCATCTCAAAATCCTAAAATAAACTCTTTATCGGCTCTTAGAAACTCCAAAATCTCTTCCGTCGTCTACCCGATTACGTATTCCGCCCGTAAAACGTAAATTATTTTATTTTTTTCTGAAATAATTATAAAAATACACTCTTGTAGGAAATAAAATAAAAGTCTTAAGTCTTTCGTTCACGAATTAAAATTAGGTTTTATGAGCAGTAAACTTTTACTGTCAGTGAAAACACAGAAAACAACAGACCAGCTTCCGTCTGAATTTTCAACCCAAAAACTTCCCCGTAACTTATGAAAATAAGTATAACATGGAAATGACCTTGGTTTGTCCAAAATCATTTTCTAAGTCTCGGATAAAAATATATATTTTTATATATTTATTACCGATATTACGAAGCAGCGAAAATCGGGGTGTTACACCCTGAACTTATGTAAAATTTTCAATGGGGTCCCTAAACTAAAAAGTTTTTAATTGGGTCTCTGAACTTATATAAAATTTTCAATTAGGTCCCTAAAATAAAAATGTGACTATATTAATAAAAAGTAATAAAATGATGGATGATGGTATCAAAATAATGAAATATAAATTGTGCTTTTTTTTTAAGCAAAAAGGCATGCAAAGGCATCACAATAGAGCAAGACATCCCAACTAGGTTGGCACCCCAAACTCTACCAATCATCTGCAGCACACCTTAATATTATTAAAGAAAGAGAAGGAATACAAAGAAACATGGGGGGACATGAACCAAACCCATGAGGAATTAATGAAACCTATAATTAGGTAATCCAATCCTATTCTTGAAAAACTCTTCCTTAATAAAATCCGGAATAACATCCCACCAAACCGAGCCTGAAACACTATTGCCATAGCTAGCTAACTTGTCAGCACAATGATTACCCTCCCTATAAATATGGGAGACTATGAATTGCATTTGCTTTGTGAGAAAGACACAATTGCTCCATCTATTTCTAATCTTCCAAGGGGCAATGTTGATGTTATCAAAAGCTGCCACTACAACTTGAGAGTCACTCTCCAACCATAGATAATGCCAACCCTTCTGGAAAGCAAGCTCAATACAAAACATGGCACCTTATAATTCAGCAAGCCGAGAGGATTGAGAACCAGGGTTGACTGCAAAACCGCCCAGGAAGTCCGAATTACAATCTCTAAAAAGACCACCACAGGCTGCTGGACCAGTAGGACCAGAGCACTGCCATCGGAGTTACATTTCACCATGTTTCTTAAAGGAGGATGCCATTTCACCTCTTTTATCTAGGGGGCAGGGACCGGGTGACATTGCACATTGAAGCTTTTTAAGAAGGTGAACTCAGATATGGAGTTAGACATCGTTCCTCTGCTATACTGACCGGACAGAGAAACACTCGAGTGAATTAAGGCCATAGTTGAAGTGACTGATTTAAACTTATTATCGAACTTAGCTCTATTTCTGCAAAGCCACACGACATAAACAATGTTAAGGATGCCTGCAATTATCATATCCTGCACCTGCGAGCTCCAGCCTCTGTTGTAGATAGAGATTACCGCATCAAATGAAGAGCAGTCAATAGAGCAATTCAGATTGGTCATGAACCATTGCCAAAGAGATTTAGCAAATTGACACTCTAAGAATAGATGCTTTGTGGTTTCAAAAGCCTGCTCACAAAGGCTACACATAGAGACCACAATGCAACCCCTGCGTTGCAGATTTTCATCAGTGGGCATTTTATTGTTCATGATCCTCCAAAGAATAAATGATTTTGAAGGAGGAACATATCGATTCCAAATTAACTTTGTCCAAGGAAGAACCTGGCCAGCTGGATTATGAAAGGTGAAAGCTTCCTTGAAGCTAAGGGAACCCGAATCTGTGCTAGACCGCACCAGTTATTAATGGCCTCTTTGAGATCAGGGGATTTAAGGAGAAGAGCACTAGGGACACACCAGTTACCATCAATGATGAAATCTGAGACTTTAGCTGACAGACTAGTACGCACATCATGAGGAATATTTAGGTACTCTGAGACAGGTTTTGGCAGCCATTTATCAACCCAAAAGTTGATGCTCCTACCATCCCCCAAATTCCAGGAAACATTCTTCAAAACCTCATGCAAGTAGCACTTAATTCCGGGCCGAAGAGAAGAGGAAATGTGGTGGCTGATTGCTTTGTTATGCCTAATGGTTCTCGCTTTAAGCAAAGTAGACCATTCATTCTTTGATGAAACAAAATCCCAGCTCAGCTTTAGCAAACATGCCCTGTTAATAGCTTTAATGGGTCTAATGCCTAGCCCTTCTTCATTGTAAGGTTTGCAAACCTTATTCCAAGAAACAGTAACAATCTTTTTGACCTTAATATCACCAGCCCAGACAAAGTTTCTCAACCACTTGTCAACAGAATTCAATAAGCTAACAGGCCATGCATAAAGATGAAAGCTATAAATTAGCATACCAAGAGCAATGGATCTTACCAGTTGAACTCTCCCTATGATAGAGAGAAGGGATCCCTTCCAAGAAACTAGCTTGCACTTGATTTTATCTGCAATAGGGGCAAGATGCAGCCTTTTTGGCCTACCTTTGAAGATAGGGACACCCAAATAAGCAAAAGGAAGAGCACCATGAGAGAATCCAAGGATCTGAGAAAGAACAACCTTTCTTGAACCAGAGATGCACCCAGTGTAGAACTTGGATTTTTCAGTACTAACAACCTGAACAGAAACCTGCTCATACTCCTTAAAAAGGGACAACAGATTGCTTAGGCTTGTTTTTGAAGCTCTGCAAAAAATTAAAATATCATCCGCATAAAGAACATGACTAGGCATTTTGAGATTTCTTGGGCCAGACATCAATTGCAACTTACCATCTTCGACTAGCTTGGTGATGCCTCTACTGAGAACCTCCTCGGCTAAGCAAAAGAGGAGGGGGGACAAGGGATCACCCTGCCGAACCCCACGCTTATAGTTAAAGAAATCAATGGCCTTACCAGTAATTGAGATAGACAACTTAGTAGAGAGTAAAATAGATTCAATCCAAGAGCAGAACTAAGCATTAAAACCAAAGGACTGAAGAACCTGCAGTAAGAAGTTCCAGTCAAGAGAGTCATGGGACAACCAATAATAGGGTCTCGCCAAGAGTCAGCAATGAACTTCCTGCAATCGGGGTGACTTGTAACGTCCCCCCTTGGGCATTACTACGTAACACATGTGGAAGTAAGTCAAAAGATAATTTGCTGGTTGCTTTCGGAAAATTGTTTTCTTTTAAGTCAGAAAACTGGGGTATAAAAATTTTCTTTAAGGATAACTCTGAAATCCATCATACATACATTTAAAACGTAAGGTCACATTCATAATAAAGTTACCATGACAACATTTCTATAAGTTTCCATTTTCAAAAGAGAAAGTTTAAACTACAGATGGATGTATATAACACTACATCCACCGACCCCTTTAGATATACAACCCAACTCATACTCCTAAGCTGGTCATTCTATCAAATATTCATTGGAGAGACCCCCAATCAGAATACTTTCCCAACCTCTAACACTAGGTCTTCAAGTGACTCAGAAAGACTCCTCTACAACATCGGTACTAGAGTACCAAGGTACTACAGCAAAACCCGAAGATACCTTATATAACTGTAAGAGTGAGACACCGGCAAATGGATATATCATACAACAACCATACACATGATACATACAACACCTTGGTATATTAACATTCTAAACATTCCTCATAGGTAAACAACAAGTACTATTTCAGTGGGTCTCATACATGAAGCAATCAATTTTATAAAGATAATGCATGACACTTCTATCATCAGGCTCTATTCTTAATCTCCGAAGATCCCAACATCCTTCAAATGAGTTGATCAGGCTCGATACACCGTCTCATTAGGTAGCTAAGCACAACAATAATACACCGTCTCATTGGCCATTTATGCACAACGATTATGCATGTCGTTTCATTGTCCATTTAGGCACAACGATACACGTACACCGTCTCATTGTCCAATTTAAGAACAATGATAATACACCGTCACATGATACCTTTCCTGTTAAGGTCTCACGTTAAAACCATGTCGGGCACGTCTGCTGTAAATGCAAATGTAAAACATTTAGTTCTCGATATTTTCTTTGTGTTCGTTCTCATTCGTTGTCGAAGCTCAAAGGCTAGTGACTATTCATAAATTTTACCATTTTGAAATTATAAACATCAACACGGGACACGCAGTCCGAGTGCTCAAACACAACACCTTAGACCGATGCACCATTTCTAGGCTTGTGGTCATAGAAAACAACATTCACCTTTAACAACGTTCATCACAACGTGTTTAGGACACATGGTCCACAACAACGTGATTAGGACACATAGTCCACAACAACGTGATTAGGACACACAGTCCACAACAACGTGGCACGGATCTAGGATCAACGTGCATATTATAGAATACTAGAAGTGACGTTTCGCGAACTAGATTCAATTCTCATGTGTTTACCTTTTTCGCTCAGTGAAAATCAAATCCAAAACAAAACCTCGGTCACCTATCCAAGTAACCGGAATGTTTCCAAATCATTTAGGAGAAGATCCTTTTCCTTTGAAAAATCTTTTTTAAAACATTTAGGAAATTCGTTTGTATTTGAAATTCCTTGATGGAATAAAGTCAAATATTTTCAAGGGTTTTTCCTTCATAAAACACATAGTTTGAAAAAGGTTTTCTCTCGTACCAACTTTGGATCATAAAAAGGGTAGTTTTTATCGTCTTAAAAACACTTCAACATTTCTTTTCAAAATAAGAATCTCATTTTCTTGAAGTAAGCATTTTAAACAAGGAACTTTTATAAATGAAAACAATAATTTCAAAGTTCTATTCAAGGCTTATTAAGGCTTTTAATCCTTTATAATCATTGTGCACAGACTCAAGTCCGGCTTCTCAAACTTCAATCGACAGTAATATATTCTCAACAATAATATCACAGTTAACGACAGTTCATCACATAGATATAATTCATGACACTTTAAAGCAAGTAATGTTCAACTTCAACTAATAACCACAATAGTTCAAGTAAACAAGTTATTCAAGTATTGGCTCATTATCACAATAATATTCAAATCACTCAAGCAAACAAATACACACATGCATATAGCCATTGAATATCCCTAGGCAATCCCCTCTTACCTTCTGTGAAGGTAAGGAGATTAGATGCTTGGAGAGGTAAACCATGAACGTCCTTGTTTCCTCCGCGATGAAAGTCTAAAGTTATGAACACAAAATCACAAGTTAAAATCAAACAAGAACACTAAACCACAAGGTATAGGTTCAGCCAAGAATAGTTCTTAGGGTTAGAGATTCTCGAAAATAATACAATGGATTTATGATAGGAGTTCATAAACAATGATCTTTTAACAAAGTTGAATTAAAAATCCCACTAAGTTCTTGACTTAGGGTTTCGGCCAAGCATAGATAAATAGGCTAGAAATTTCTAAACTTTCCAATCTCTTTAGGTTAGCATCCATACATAGTAAGGAGCTTGAAACCATGATCATTTCAGAAAATGGAAAAATCAAATGTCTTAGACCATGAACTCTTAGGTTCGGCCTTAACAAGTTTGTGAGGTTAGAGATCTTTAAATCATCCAATCTTTTGGACATAGAATCCTTTAACATAAAGGAGCTTTAATCCATAATCATCTTGGAAAACAAAATAGAATAACACATCCTAGGTCAAATGTTACATTCGGCCATCATAGGAAAATAAAGCAAGAAAATATTTTAAACTTTCGAATCACTTAGACATAGCATCCTTTAACATAAAGGAGATTTTTAGTCCATGATCACTTTGGAAAACAAAACTCAACATCTTTGTCGTAACCATTGAAGGTTTCGACCTTTTCAAGAAAAAGGGGTTACAAATCTTCAAACTCTCCAATCTCTCCAATCTCTTGGACTTAGCATCCTCCTATGTCAAGGAGTCTTAATCCATGATCATTTTGGAAAAGAAAACTTAAACATCATTGCTTAAAAACTAATTGGTTTTGGTCTTTATAAAAATAGAGTAAAAATCTTTAAATTTTCCAATCACTTAGACATAGCATCCTTTAACATAAATGAGCTCTGGTCCATGATCATTTTGGAAAACAAATCTTTAAACTTTCCAATCACTTAGACATAGCATCCTTTAACATAAACAAGCCTTGGTCCATGATCATTTTGGAAATGAAATCTTAAATACAAACTAATACTTGTAAAAGTTGAAACAAGATCCATCTAAACCATATACATGGTTTCGGCCTCCTTAGAAAGAAGAGGTTAGGAAACTTTGTTTTACACAACATTTTAGTATGTGATTGTATGAGTAAATGCAAGAATATAGAAATTGGTTTCAACTTAAAAGGAGTTTTCTACCATTTTTGAGAGGTTTTAGAAGTTTGAAAGCTTAAAGGAAACTTAAAGCAAAACTATGCACATAAAGCCAATAACTTGAAAAATAAACAACATAGGATCATTACCCTCAACAATATGAATAACTTTGATGAAGAACTTAAAGTAAAATGCTTGATAAAAATGTAAACTTTGTAAGAAAGAAGAAGAAGAAGAAGAAGAAAGGTAGTAAAGTGAAAATGTGAGAAAATGGAGGAAAGTGATGAATGGTGGAAATGAAGGGTATTTATAGAGAATGGGGGAGGGGGTCACGGTTTTGAGGGGAAAGAAGAAGAAAGAAGATAAGAAAGAAGAAGAAAGAAGGTGGGTTGCTTGTAGAGAGGATAAGGAGTTAAGGTGATGTGATGTGATTGGAGAGAGAAAGATGAAAAAGTGAGATTTTGAAATAAAGTCAAGATTCACTTTTTCTTAGGTGTGTCATAGCCTTCACATCAAGTCACTCCATTTCACTTCATCCTCTTGATGCTCTGCTCCATTGCGTATCAGATGACTTCCCCGATCGTATTTCCCGACGATTTCGCCCGGGAAATCCCTAAGATTTGGCCCCGAACAAGATTTTTCGAAAAACTCCAAACCCACACAAAAAATCATAAAAACACTAACCGTCTCATTCACAAATTAAAATTTTGTCTCTAGCTCAGTAAACTTGTACTGGCAGTGAGAACCCAGACCTGTTTTCGTCTGAATTTTCGACCGAAAATTTTACTGTGACTTCATACGGTAAAACAACACAAGAAAATGATTTTATTTTAAATAAAATCATCCTCTGGATTTTATCAAAAATAAATACATTAAAGCATGTATTTACTGATAAAGAAGCATACGAAAAACAGGGTGTTACAACTCTACCCCTCTAAAAAGAATTTCGTCCTCGAAATTACGTAACTAGAAACTTAACAGGATCTCTCACCATCCAGATCTTACTATCAGAAGAAAGTATCTAAAAGAATTTCATCGATCCAAAAGAATACAGATTTAACGCCCTCCCTTGGGGCATTACTTACGTAACTCATGCGGAATTTAAATTAAAAGATAATTTGATGGTTGCTTTCGGAAAATTTGTTTTCTCTTAAGTCAGAAAATTGGGGTATAAAATTTTCTTCTATAAGGATAACTCTGAAATCCATCATACATACATTTAAAATGTAAAGTCACGTTCGTAACAAAGTTACCATGACACACAATATTTCTCTAAGTTTCCACTGTTGGAAGAAAAGTTCAAACTACAGATGGATGTATATAACACTACATTTACCGACCTCTCTAGATATACAACCCAACTCAAATCCTAAGCTGGTCATTCTATCAAATATTCATTGGAGAGACCCCCAATCAGAATACTTTCCCAACCTCTAACACTAGGTCTTCAATTGACTTAGAAAGACTCCTCTGCAACATCGACACTAGAGTACCAAGGTACTACAGCAAAACCCGAAGAGACCTGATATAATTGTAAGAGTGAGATACCATCATAAGATATACCCCACAACAACCATATACATGATACATACATCACAGAATCATATAAGCATTTAAATCATGCATATACGCAATATAACAGTGTTATATCAAAGGGTCTCAAACCCGCACAGTCGATCTTTCGAAAATATGCATGGCACTTCAATATCAGGCTCTAACTTAATCTCATGAGATATCAACACCGTTTTTCAATGGAGAAGAATTAGAGTTGGTCAATCTCTAGCCCACCGGGAAGTTGCCTCCTTACCCTCATGCATTAAGGTCTCAGGACGAGCAACGTCACATGTGCCTCTTCACTCGGTTTACATGGGCAGACTCCCAGATACCACCTTTGTATCTGATATATTCATCAATAGCACGTCTGCTTGGGGAAATGCACACGAGAAAATATTTTATTTAAAAGGATTTCTTTGTGTTCATTCTTTTCACTGTCGCTGCGCAAAGCTAACGACTTAAATCATCATTTCCCCATCACTAGAAAATTCAGAAGCATATGACTCATAGTCCGAACGCTCAATCACAATGCCCAAGACCATGGCCGCAGTCAAGGGATGTGGTCGTAGAAAACAACCTTCACCTTTAATCATGTTCATCACACGCGGTTAGAATACACAGTCCAACACAACGTGATTAGGACATAAGTCCATCACAACGGAACCAGAACGAACTGTCCTCAATTTCGAGAATTGGACTCTCAGTCCATAACATCATAACCAGGACTCGTAGTCCCGAATTAACACTGATCCAAGATCACGTGCGCATAACTGAATACTAGACGCGACGTCTCGCGTACTAGATTCTCTTTCTTAAGTACTTATTTTTCGTTCAGTGAGAAACAAATTCAAAACCGAATCCTCGATAACCTATCCAGGTTATCGGAAAGTTTCTAAAATATTTAGGAAAAACCTTTTCTTTGAAAATGTTTTTATAAAGCATCTTTGAAATTCTTTTATCTTTGAAATATTTCCCCCAATAGGATATTGCCAAATAATCTTGAAAGTTTTCATTTGAAGACACATAGTTCGAAAAGGATTTTTCTCTTGTATAACAATAGTTCATCAAAACCATTTCAACATTTAAAACAAGTACTTTAAGTTTAAAGAGCTTTTGGAAAAGAACACCAATCCCTTCATCTTCAAAGCTTATTAAGGTTTTTAATCCTTATAACGGTTGAGCATAGACACACGTCTGGCTTAGCAAACTTTCAATCAACAACAGTATATATCATCAGTTCAATGCTAATATCACAGTTGAAAGCAGTTCATCACATATATGCATTATATCATTTAGAACAAGTACAGTTCAACATCAGATAATAGCATAACAGTTCAAGTACATTAGATAATCAAGTAAGCTCAATCAACATGTAAATATCCAATTAAACACATACACACATGCATACAGTTATTGAATATCTTTAGGAAATCCCCTCTTACCTTAAGAATGTAAGAGAATGCAAGAAAATAAATAGTTTTGCGGACGTTCTTCAAGGTTGGTTAGGATGCAAGTCTAGGTTTCAAGACACAAGGTTCAAAGGATTAGAACTCAATCGAGAACTTAGGGCTAGAAGTTTCCAAAGCACATGCAACTTAGGGATTTATGATCCTTAAGTGCTAAGAGTTTAAACATGATTACTTTAAACAAAGTTGAACAAAAATCCCACCAAGTTACACTTGATGGAGATTCGGCCTTGACCAATAAAATAGGCTAGGAACATTTAAACTTTCCAATCTCTTTGGTTTAGCATCCATTAATAGTAAGGAGCTCAAAACCATGATAACTTTGGATAAATGAAAAATGAAACACCCTAGGTCCATAACCTTTAAGATTCGGCCATCCTTGGGTTTTTATGATAAAAATCTTTAAATTCTTCCAATCTCTTAGACCTTTTAACATCCAATAACTTATGGAGCTCAAGTCTATTATCATCTTGAAAGCAGCATAGGATTTTAAATAACAAAGCTCATAAGCAAATAAAGTAAGAACAACATAGGCTTATAAATAATTAAAGTATAATGACATAAGTAAATGAATCATAAACGACATAAACATAAATGACATAAAGTAAATGACATAATGTAAATGCCATAAAGTAAATGGCATAAATATAAATGACATAAAAGTAAATGACATAATGTAAATGACATAAAGTAAATGACATAAAGTAAATGGCATAAATATAAATGACATAAAAGTAAATGACATAATGTAAATGACATAAATATAAATGGCATGAAAGTAAATGACATAAAAGTAGAGTAAAAATCTTTAAACTTTCCAATCACTTTAGACATAGCATCCTTTAACATAAAGGAGCCTTGGTCCATGATCATTTTGGGAAAACAAATCTTTAAACTTTCCAATCACTTTAGACATAGAATCCTTTAACATAAAGGAGCCTTTGTCCATGATCATTTTGGGAAAACAAATCTTTAAATACAAACTCATATTTGTAAATGTTGAAACAAGATCCATCTAAACCATATGCATGGTTCGGCCTCATTAGAAAGTAGAGGTTAGGAAACTTTGTTTTACACAACCTTTTAGTATGTTAAACTACAAGTAAATACAAGACCATAGAAATTGGTTTCAACTCAAAAGGAGTTTTCTACCATTTTTGAGAGATTTTTGAAGATAAAAGCTCATATATGACATAAAGAAGAAACTTTAGAAAGAGATGAAGTTTTTAAAGAAAAGAATACATGAGAGGATTAACCTAAGAAAGAGGAACAACTTTGATGAAGAACACTTAGTGAAAAGAAGAAGAAAAACTAGAGCTTTGGAAGCTTGAAGTTAAGAAAAAGATGAAAACTTAAGGGTTTTAATGGAGTAGGAGAAAGGAAAGTGATGAAGTGGAGTTGATGAGTGATATTTATAGAGTAAGAGGGAGGGGGGACACGGTTTTGGAGAGGAAAGAAGAAGAAATAAGAGAAGAAAGAAGGTGGTTGCTTGTAAAGAGGTTAAAGAGTTAAGGTGATGTGATGTGATTGGAGAGAGAAAGATGAAAAGTAAGATTTTGGAATGAAGTAAGGATTTACTTTTTCTTAGGTGTGTCATAAGCATTTAATGAGGCTTCCCATCAAGCCTTTTCTCATCCTTTAGGGTTCCTTTAACTGCTTAAATATGTAACCGGTTGCACATCCGATCGTATTTTCTGAAGGTTTCGTCCGGATAAAATATTATATTTTATTCCCGGACAACAAAATTCGAAAATTTACCAACCCACACAAAACATCATAAAAATACTAACCGTCTCGTTCACGAATTAAAATTTTGTCTCTAGCTCAGTAAACTTGTACTGGCAGTAAGAACCCAGACTGGTTTTCGTCTGAATTTTCGATCGAAAATTTTACCGTGACTTCATACGATAAAACAACACAAGAAAATGATTTTATTTTAAGTAAAATCTTCCTCCGGATTTTATCAAAAATAAATACATTAAAAGCATGTATTTACTGATAAAGAAGCATACGAAAAACAGGGTGTTACAACTCTACCCCTCTAAAAAGAATTTCGTCCTCGAAATTACGTAACTAGAAACTTAACAGGATCTCTCACCATCCAGATCATACTATCAGAAGAAATTAACTAAAAGAATTTCATCGATCCGAAAGAATACAGAAACATCTAATGTATGAAGATCCTTTAGTATATTCATGGAGGTAAAAATGTATGATCGGTACACATTTACAATCATGAATCTAAAAAGTTTCTCCTTTCACTAGAATTTCCTGGTCAACAATTTAAAAGAGTAGCAGTTTGATAAGAGTTCAAACTGAATCACTTCCACCAAAAGTAAAAGCGATTAGATTAAGTTTCATCAAGAAACTTCTTTTATAAACATACCCATCCCGTGCGACAACAAAGCAATTCATAACTCTAGGAAAAGAAAGATTGGATCCAAAGTCTAAACTGACCACAACAATCAAAAGAGAAGGGAACTGGAATAAATTTCTTAAGGAGACTTTTATTCCCAAAAGTCGTAAGAAACATACATTCACTGGAAAGACTAGTAACATAGGAGACCCTAGGGAGTCAAATACTCAAGGGCGTCAAAACGCGATTATACATAGAATCCTATTACAACTTAGAATTATAGACCACTGCCATAACACCTTCAAATTGTGAAATTTTTTTAAACACTACTTCTATTGTAAAAGATCGTCAGATTGTGAAGCTTCAGCGCCATTCATGGTGTAAACTATTCCCTTCGCCGTGGGTCTACCGGTTCCTAAGGTGTTGACAGGCTTTTCAAACCTCGGTGCATTACAATCCCTTGGGAAGTGTCCAAATTTTCCACAATTGAAACACTTCACTCCTTTGCGTGGGTAAACATTAGCCATGTGGTCTAGGTCTCCACACTTGTAACATCTCCTAACTTGGTCTCGGTTTTGGTTCTGTTGACCTCCACCTCCCGATTCAGAATTATCAGAACGATGCCGACGTTGATTCAGGTCATTCCCTTGTGGCCGGAAATAAGGTTCTCTCCGATGTTGCTTCCCTTTCTGATTTTGATCTTGATATTGGTCCTTGGAACGAGTGGGTCCTGTAACAGTTTCTCTATTGCCTCTTTCCTTCCTCATTAGTTCCACTTTTCTACACTTCTCTACTAAGGCTTGGAAATTCCGGATTTCCAATGGCATCACAGATTCCTTGATCTCGAAGCGAAGACCGTCGTCGAACCTTTCGCATTTTCATTCCTCATCGGGGTTGTTCTGGAAAAAGCAAAAATATTTGGCAAGGGACTCAAACCTTACCGCATATTCCCCCACTGTCATGTCCCGCTGACTCAGCCTCAGGAATTCTTGTTCTTTCTCTGTCCGAGCACTCTGGGGAAAATACTTGTCCAAAATTTGTTGCGAAATACTCCCCAAGTTATCGCCTGATGCTCCGCTACCAGTAGTTGTCTGGTGCCTTCCCACCAGTATCCAGCATCTCCAATCAGTTGGAATGTTGCATAAGGCACCTTTGCTCCCTCTGGGGTGTGAACCAGCTCAAAGATCTTCTCTAGCTCTTGAATCCAAAGATCAGCCCTTATTGGATCCACGTCTCCATCAAACTGTGATGGATTCTGACATCGGAAAACAACCAAATGTCTTCCCTCTGCAGCTTGTTCTGCCCTCTGTTGCTCCTGTTGGTTCTGGGCAGCAGCATTAGTCGTCTGAAGAGCTATGGTAGCAGCAACGTCAGCCAAAGCTTGGGCAGCGAAGTCCATCCCGCCGTCATAATTCGCATTCATGTTGGCACGACCGCCAATAGGACCACCTCTGTGTCCACGTCCATGTCCACGTCCTCGTCCATGTCCACCATCTGGTGCTGGTTCCATAACTGACTTGCCGAACAAATTAGTCAGGCCACAACCAGAAAATGAAACGTGTAAAAGCATATCAACACACATTACTTCTAAGAAGTAATCCGAATAAAACTTAATTTAGAGAAAACACAACGTCAACACAACAGACCTATTTCCCAAAGATCCCGAAAGACTCGACCAGCTCTGATACCACCTTGTAACGCCCTCCCTTGGGGCATTACTTACGTAACTCATGCGGAATTTAAATTAAAAAAAATATTTGCTGGTTGCTTTCGGAAAATTTGTTTTCTCTTAAGTCAGAAAATTGGGGTATAAAATTTTCTTCTATAAGGATAACTCTGAAATCCATCATACATACATTTAAAATGTAAAGTCACGTTCGTAACAAAGTTACCATGACATAAAATATTTCTCTAAGTTTCCACTGTCGGAAGAAAAGTTCAAACTACAGATGGATGTATATAACACTACATTTACCGACCTCTCTAGATATACAACCCAACTCAAATCCTAAGCTGGTCATTCTATCAAATATTCATTGGAGAGACCCCCAATCAAAATACTTTCCCAACCTCTAACACTAGGTCTTCAATTGACTTAGAAAGACTCCTCTGCAACATCGACACTAGAGTACCAAGGTACTACAACAAAACCCGAAGAGACCTGATATAATTGTAAGAGTGAGATACCATCATAAGATATATCCCACAACAACCATATACATGATACATACATCACAGAATCATATAAGCAGTTAAATCATGCATATAAGCAATATAACTGTTATATCAAAGGGTCTCAAACCCGCACAGTCAATCTTTCAAAAATATGCATGGCACTTCAATATCAGGCTCTAACTTAATCTCATGAGATATCAACACCGTTTTTCACTGGAGAAGAATTAGAGTTGGTCAATCTCTAGCCCACCGGGCAGTTGCCTCCTTACCCTCATGTATTAAGGTCTCAGGACGAGCAACGTCACATGTGCCTCTTCACTCGGTTTACATGGACAGACTCCCAGATACCACCTTTGTATCTGATATATTCATCAATAGCACGTCTGCCTGGGGAAATGCACATGAGAAAATATTTTATTTAAAAGGATTTCTTTGTGTTCATTCTTTTCACTGTCGCTGCGCAAAGCTAACGACTTAAATCATCATTTCCCCATCACTTGAAAATTCAGAAGCATAGGACTCATTGTCCGAACGTTCAATCACAATGCCCAAGACCGTGGCCGCAGTCAAGGGTTGTGGTCGTAGAAAACAACCTTCACCTTTAATCATGTTCATCACACGCGGTTAGAATACACAGTCCAACACAACGTGATTAGGACCTAAGTCCATCACAACGAAACCAGAACGAACTGTCCTCAATTTCGAGAATTGGACTCTCAGTCCATAACATCATAACCAGGACTCGTAGTCCCGAATTAACACTGATCCAAGATCACGTGCGCATAACTGAATACTAGATGTGACGTCTCGCATACTAGATTCTCTTTCTTAAGTACTTATTTTTCGTTCAGTGAAAAACAAATTCAAAACTGAATCCTCGATAACCTATCCAGGTTATCGAAAAGTTTCTAAAATATTTAGGAAAAACCTTTTCTTTGAAAATGTTTTTATAAAGCATCTTTGAAATTCTTTTATCTTTGAAATATTTTCCTCAATAGGATATTGCCAAATAATCTTGAAATTTTTCATTTGAAGACACATAGTTCGAAAAGGATTTTTCTCTTGTATAACAATAGTTCACCAAAACCATTTCAACATTTAAAACTAGTACTTTAAGTTTAAAGAGCTTTTGGAAAAGAACACCAATCCCTTCATCTTCAAAGCTTATTAAGGTTTTTAATCCTTATAACGGTTGAGCACAGACACACGTCTGGCTTAGCAAACTTTCAATCAACAACAGTATATATCATCAGTTCAATGCTAATATCACAGTTGAAAGCAGTTCATCACATATATGCATTATATCATTTAGAACAAGTACAGTTCAACATCAGATAATAGCATAACAGTTCAAGTACATTAGATAATCAAGTAAGCTCAATCAACATGTAAATATCCAATTAAACACATACACATATGCATACAGTTATTGAATATCTTTAGGAAATCCCCTCTTACCTTAAGAAGGTAAGAGAATGCAAGAAAATAAACAGTTTTGCGGTCGTTCTTCAAGGTTGGTTAGGATGCAAGTCTAGGTTTCAAGACACAAGGTTCAAAGGATTAGAACTCAATCGAGAACTTAGGGCTAGAAGTTTCCAAAGCACATGCAACTTAGGGATTTATGATCCTTAAGTGCTAAGAGTTTAAACATGATTACTTTAAACAAAGTTGAACAAAAATCCCACCAAGTTACACTTGATGGAGATTCGGCCTTGACCAATAAAATAGGCTAGGAACATTTAAACTTTCCAATCTCTTTGGTTTAGCATCCATTAATAGTAAGGAGCTCAAAACCATGATCACTTTGGATAAATGAAAAACGAAACACCCTAGGTCCATAACCTTTAAGATTCGGCCATCCTTGGGTTTTTATGATAAAAATCTATAAATTCTTCCAATCTCTTAGACCTTTTAGCATCCAATAACTTATGGAGCTCAAGTCTATGATCATCTTGAAAGCAGCATAGGATTTTAAATAACAAAGCTCATAAGCAAATAAAGTAAGAACAACATAGGCTTATAAATAATTAAAGTATAATGACATAAGTAAATGAATCATAAATGACATAAACATAAATGACATAAAGTAAATGACATAATGTAAATGACATAAAGTAAATGGCATAAATATAAATGACATAAAAGTAAATGACATAATGTAAATGACATAAAGTAAATGACATAAAGTAAATGGCATAAATATAAATGACATAAAAGTAAATGACATAATGTAAATGACATAAATATAAATGGCATGAAAGTAAATGACATAAAAGTAGAGTAAAAATCTTTAAACTTTCTAATCACTTTAGACATAGCATCCTTTAACATAAAGGAGCCTTGGTCCATGATCATTTTGGGAAAACAAATCTTTAAACTTTACAATCACTTTAGACATAGCATCCTTTAACATAAAGGAGCCTTGGTCCATGATCATTTTGGGAAAACAAATCTTTAAATACAAACTCATATTTGTAAAAGTTGAAACAAGATCCATCTAAACCATATGCATGGTTCGGCCTCATTAGAAAGTAGAGGTTAGGAAACTTTGTTTTACACAACCTTTTAGTATGTTAAACTACAAGTAAATACAAGACCATAGAAATTGGTTTCAACTCAAAAGGAGTTTTCTACCATTTTTGAGAGATTTTTGAAGATAAAAGCTCATATATGACATAAAGAAGAAACTTTAGAAAAAGATGAAGTTTTTAAAGAAAAGAATACATGAGAGGATTAACCTAAGCAAGAGGAACAACTTTTATTAAGAACACTTAGTGAAAAGAAGAAGAAAAACTAGAGCTTTGGAAGCTTGAAGTTAAGAAAAAGATGAAAACTTAAGGGTTTTAATGGAGTAGGAGAAAGGAAAGTGATGAAGTGGAGTTGATGAGTGATATTTATAGAGTAAGAGGGAGGGGGGCACGGTTTTGGAGAGGAAAGAAGAAGAAATAAGAGAAGAAAGAAGGTGGTTGCTTGTAAAGAGGTTAAAGAGTTAAGGTGATGTGATGTGATTGGAGAGAGAAAGATGAAAAGTAAGATTTTGGAATGAAGTAAGGATTTACTTTTTCTTAGGTGTGTCATAAGCATTTAATGAGGCTTCCCATCAAGCCTTTTCTCATCCTTTAGGGTTCCTTTAACTGCTTAAATACGTAACCGGTTGCACATCCGATCGTATTTTCTGAAGGTTTCGTCCGGATAAAATATTATATTTTATTCCCGGACAACAAAATTCGAAAATTTACCAACCCACACAAAACATCATAAAAATACTAACCGTCTCGTTCACGAATTAAAATTTTGTCTCTAGCTCAGTAAACTTGTACTGGCAGTAAGAACCCAGACCGGTTTTCGTCTGAATTTTCGACCGAAAATTTTACCGTGACTTCTTACGGTAAAACAACACAAGAAAATGATTTTATTTTATATAAAATCATCCTCCGGATTTTATCAAAAATAAATACATTAAAAGCATGTATTTACTGATAAAGAAGCATACGAAAAACAGGGTGTTTCAACAGAAGCATCTAATGTATGAAGATCCTTTAGTAGGTTCAAGGAGGTAAAAATGTATGATCGGTACATGTTTACAATCTTGAATCCAAAAAGTTTCTCCTTTCACTAGAATTCCCTGATCAACAATTTAAAAGAGTAACAGTTCGATAAGAATTCAAACTGAATCACTTCCACCATAATTAAAAGTGATTAGATTAAGTTTCATCGACAAAGTTCTTTTATAAACATACCCATCCCGTGCAACAACAAGGCAATTCACAACTCTAGGAAAAGAAAGATTGGATCCAAAGTCTAAACTGACCACAACAATCAAAAGAGAAGGGAACTGGAATAAATTTCTTAAAGAGACTTTCATTCCCAAAAGTCATAAGAAACATACATTCACTGGAAAGACTAGTAACATAGGAGACCCTAGAGATTCAAATACTTAAGGGCGTCAAAACGCGATTATACTTAGAATCCTAGTACAACTTAGAATTATAGACCACTGCGATAAGACCTTCAAATGGTGAAATTTTCAACACTACTTCTATTGTAAAAGATCGTCAGATTGTGAAGCTCCAGCGCTAGTCATGGTGTAGACTATTCCCTTCGCCGTGGGTCTACCAGTCCCTGAGGTGTTGACAGCCTTTCGAAACCTCGGTGCATTACAATCCCTTGAAAAGTGTCCTAATTGTCCACAATTGAAACACTTCACTCCTTTGCGTGGGCAAACATTAGCCATGTGGTCTGGGTCTCCACACTTGTAACATCTCCTAACTTGGTCTCGATTTTGGTTCTATTGACTTCCTCTTCCCGATTCAGAATTATTAGAACGATGCTTTTGTTAATTCTGGTCATTCCCTTGTGGCCGGAAATAAGGTTCCCTCCGATGTTGCTTCCCTTTCTGATTCTGATTTTGATATTGGTCTTTCGAACGAGTAGGTCCTGTAACAGTTTCTCTGTTGCCTCTTTCCTTCCTCATTAGTTCCACTTTTCTAAACTTCTCTACTAAGGCTTGGAAACTTTCGAAACTTTCCTTCCTCATTAGTTCCTTTCATCACGGATTCCTTAATCTTGAAGCGAAGACCGGCTTCGAAACTTTCGCACTTCCACTCCTCATCGGGGTTGTTCTGGAAAAAGCGAAAATATTTGGCAAGGGACTCAAACCTTGTCGCATATTCCCCCACTGTCATGTCCCGCCGACTCAACCTCGGGAATTCCTGCTCTTTCTCTATCCGAGCACTCTGGGGAAAATATTTGTCCAAAAATTTGTAGCGAAATACTCCCCAAGTGATTGCCTGATGCTCAGGTACCAGCAGTTGTCTGGTGCCCTCCCACCATTATTCAGCATCTCCAATCAGTTGGAATGTTGCATAAGGCACCTTTGCTCCCTCTGGGGTGTGCACCAGCTCAAAGATCTTCTCCAGCTCTTGAATCCAAAGATCAGCTTTATTGGATCCACGTCTCCATCAAACTGTGATGGATTCTGACATCGGAAAGCATCCAGATGCCTTCCCTCTGTAGCTTGTTCTGCCCTCTGTTGCTCCTGTTGGTTCTGGGCAGCAGCATTAACCGTCTGAAGAGCTATGGCAGCAGCAACGTCAGCCAAAGCTTGGGCAGCGAAGTCCATCCCGCCGTCATAATTCGCATTCATGTTGGCACGACTGCCAATAGGACCACCTCTGCGACCACGTCCACGACCGCGTCCACGTCCTCGTCCATGTCCACCTTCTGGTGCTGGTTCCATAACTGACCTGCCGAACAAATTAGTCAGGCCACAACCAGAAAATAAAACGTGTAAAAGCATATCAACACACATTACTTCTAAGAAGTAATACAAATAAAACTTAATTCAGAGAAAACACAACGTCAACACAACATACCTATTTCCCAAAGATCCCGAAAGACTCGACCAGCTCTGATACCACGTGTAACGCCCCCCTTGGGTATTACTACGTAACACATGCGGATGTAAGTCAAAAGATAATTTGCAGGTGGCTTTCGGAAAATTGTTTTCTTTTAAGTCAGAAAGCTGGGGTATAAAAATTTTCTTCAAGGATAACTCTGAAATCCATCATACATACATTTAAAAAGTAAGGTCACATTCGTAACAAAGTTACCATGACATACACCATTTCTATAAGTTTCCATTTTCGAAAGAGAAAGTTTAAACTACAGATGGATGTATATAACACTACATCCACCGACCCCTTTAGATATACAACCCAACTCATACTCCTAAGCTGGCCATTCTATCAAATATTCATTGGAGAGACCCCCAATCAGAATACTTTCCCAACATCTAACACAAGGTCTTCAAGTGACTCAGAAAGACTCCTCTGCAACATCGGTACTAGAGTACCAAGGTACTACAGCAAAACCCGAAGATACCTGATATAACTGTAAGAGTGAGACACCGACAAATGGATATATCATACAACAACCATACACATGATACATACAACACCTTGGCATATTAACATTCTAAACATTTCTCATAGGTAAACAACAAGTACTATTTCAGTGGGTCTCATACCTGAATCAATCAATTTTATAAAGATAATGCATGTCACTTCTATCATCAGGCTCTATTCTTAATCTCCGGAGATCCCAACATCCTTCAAATGAGTTGATCAGGCTCGATACACCGTCTCATTGGCTAGCTAAGCACAACGATAATACACCGTCTCATTGGCTAGCTAAGCACAAAGATAATACACCCTCTCATTGGCCATTTAGGCATAACAATTATGCACGCCGTTTCATTTCCCATTTAGGCACAACGATACACGTACACCGTCTCATTGTCCAATTTAAGAACAACGATAATACACCGTCACATGATACCTTTCCTGTTAATGTCTCACGTTAAAACCATGTCGGGCACGTCTGCCATAAATGCAAACTAAGGGATGGCATGACAAGCACATCTTTCCTAGGAGGTTTGAGCCCGAACAAATGGTACTTCTTTATAATTCAAGGTTGAGACTCTTTCCTGGAAAGCTAAAATCAAGGTGGTCAGGACCATTCAAGGTCCTCCAAGTTTTTCCACACGGAACAGTAGAATTAGAAGGGGCCTTTGGCAACTTCAAGGTAAATGGGAAAAGGCTAAAGCATTACCATGGGGAATCAATCCCAAATGGCAAGCAAGTTCTTCTTCTGGATTAACCCTTAGGGGTGACTTGAGTCAGGCTCGGGACGTTAAACAAGCGCTACTTGGGAGGCAACCCAAGCTAGATATCCTTTATTTTTTTTTAAGTTTCTGTCATTTTCTCTTCTGAAAAAAAAAACCAGATTTGCCCCACGAATCCACAGTGGCCTCGTGAGACAGAAGCCCTAAATCTCAGAGGCTTGCTCACGCTTCTGTCTCGCGTCGCGAGAGCAACTTTCGCCTCACGAATCTGGGCATCATCAGCTGTTGGAATTCCAGATTCGCCTCGCGCGCTATTACTCGCCTCGCGATTTTGGAAAGTGTGAAGAACAATTTTTCCAGATTCGCCTCGCGAGTGATGTATCACCTCGTGAATCTGCAATTAGGGTTTTCAGGAGGAGCTGTCCCCTCGGCTTGGGTGGCAGGACTACCCTGGGGACCAGGGTGCTATGCCACAGGGGGGTGCCCGAGGGACTAGAGGATGAGGAGGCAACCCAAGCTACATGGAGAGCCCGGAATATCATGGGCCAACCAATTGGATGAGGATGCAACCGTAGAAGAGCTTTCCTTGGAAGCGCCCACCTACACTACAACTTGATCAGGGAGCACCTTCTCCTTTCCCTCACTCTTATTTTATATTTATGTTCTTTCATTGAGGACAATGTATGCCTTAAGTGTGGGGGAGGGAACCAATTGCTTTGTTTTTGTTTTCTTTCCATTTTTCCATTTGTTTTTGAATTTCGCTCTTGAATAATTTGAGAAGATCAAGAGTATGTGTGTGAGTGTTGTGTCGGCAAGCTTGGTGGATTTTAATTAAATTTAGCATAGATTGACTGCATGAATTATGTTGACCATTGATGATTTCCCCCTAGGTTCTGAAAATCGAGAATTCGATCCCCATGTGAAAAATTGAAAATTGAACTTTGAGAAATTTTATTGTGATTTCTTGATTTATGACAAGTTTGGGGTGAAGGGGTGCACACACTAGGAATTGTATCTCGGTCAAACAATTTGCAAAATGTCCAGGTGAGAAATTTGAGCCTCCAACATGTTCTTAATTGTGTGAATCGCTTTTAAGCTGCACTTTCTCGGATTTGTTTGAATCTGTGCATGGTTTGCATATTTATATGTTGCATCAAATGATCTAGGAAATTTTTCTTTGAAATAACTACTTGGCCATAAATTGAACCAACCTTTATGAATGATCCCTAGTTAGCCACATCGATCCTTGAAGCCTATTGTTCTTGTTGAACTTACATTACAAGCCATCAACTTAGAAAAACCATGATTTTCCCCTATCCTAGGATTTAGGAGAGCATGGAATTTTAGCTTTGTGAGTGTTGTCGTGGAACTAAGTTTGGGGTGGCTACAAAGTTGATGAATCATAGTTGAGAAAAAGAAAAGAAAAATTAAAGGCTGAAGGCTTGAATAAAAAAATGTGATGAAAAGTATTGAATATATGCCAAAAAGGGCAAAGTGAAAAAGTATAAAAAGGAAGAGGATCGTAGCCACCCAATGTAAGGAATAGAATAATATGAGAGTAAATTCAATTGTTGCAATGCTAGTTTCATGCTCTCATTGATCCTAGGGACTAAGCCTCTATCCTTTGAATATCTTACCTTGAGCCAAGCCTCATTACAACCTATGAAAGACCTTTTGATGTTGCATGCATGTTTTCGCGGGAACCTTGATTGAGATGAAAATCAATTTCATGGGAAGTGCTCTTGAAATGCGAGATTGAGTGAAAAGTTGGTAGCTTAGACAAATTGAGCGAATGAGTGAAATATTAAATGCCCTTGTGAGGAAGGCAATTGTTTAAATTTGGTGATCTCCCTTTTGTGTGTCACTTGGATCCTCAACTCAGATTACTGATTGGATGAATGATGGAATTCTCAATTGTTTAAAGTAAATGAATGTGGGGATTACATTGTTGCAAGGGGGGAAAACATTGAAGAAAAATTGTTGTGTTAAATTGCATGAAATTTGTGCAAAAATTGATTGAATCCTTTAAGCTTGCCAAGTTTTGAGTCTTTTTGAGTTTTAGTTTGCTTGGGGACAAGCAAGGTTTAAGTTTGGGGTGTTTTGATAAGCCTCTGGCTCATCTAGTTTCCAGCTAGAAAAGGGGTAGATTTTGTGCCTAATTGGGCGAGTCAACCTCGCTAATATCCCAAATTGGCCTTGTTTTGTTCCCAAGTTAGAATTTGATTGTTTAATGCATTTTTTAGTAGTTTTTAGTTATTTTGAGTAGAATTATGCTTTTCGTTTCCTTTCATTATTTCAGGTTAAAAGTCAAGCTCTTAGAGTCAAGGAAAATGAAGAAAACTGTGGAAAAGCAATTCTGGAAGTTTCACCTCGCGAGACAGGATCTTGCCTCGCGAGCCTGAAGACCAGCCTGTACAGCAACAGTCATCCTTTCTGTCTCGCCTCGCGAATCACCATCTCGCCTCGCGAGCCTGAAGGCCTGACTGTGCCAGAGATGTCACGCTTTCTGTCTCGCCTCGCGAGAACCCAATTTTGAATTGGCGCCACATTTAATATTCGCCTCGCGAGAGGCTACTCACCTCGCGAGTGGGCGCAAATTCTGAAAATTATAAATTGCTTGTTTTAGGGCATATTAAAGAGGATACCTTTTGTTCACCACTTGTTTTAGATCGGTTTTTGGAGACAAATCCTTATTTTCTGGAGCTGCGTCTCCCTCTGTTCTTTTCTTATTTTACAATTATGATGAACTCCAATTGTTTGTGTGTTGTTACAAGCATGAGGAACTAATTCCCTTGTCTAAGGGATCAATGAAACCACCCATGGCGGTGTAGCGTTCAATGTGATGTATGTTTCCCTCCTTTACCTCAATTCATGTTTTCCAATTCTGAATTTATTGCGTTGATCATAAGCATGCACGATTGACTAGTTAACGTGATGAGGCTTGATAGGCAATTCGTGTTTAGAACTTGAATTGGGATCGCTGGTTGAATATTGCACGAGAGTGAGTAGGAGATCAGTGCAACCTTATAGGGAACAAAACTTAATAGAGTTTGATGATTGGGTTATGAGACCGTAGCAAGTAATTAACTCAATCATTGAATACGTCCTATTGAGCACGATAGTGTCATTATGGTTGACATTGCAATTGAACTTAGGGAGGGGATCATCATCACTTGGGTACTATGCATGATTGGCTAGGTGGATTTGTGACCTTAGTTGTTTAATCCAGATTTTAATTCGTATCTTATCTTATCGCTACCTGCTTTATCTCTAATTGAATTGTTGATTTAAATTGCTATCATATTTTCTCTCTCTTCTCAACCACTTGCCTTTACTTGGTCAAACGTATCGAATTTCTTACAAATTGGTAGAATTGGTAGCCCAATCCCTGTGTCCGACATCGGTAGTTACTTACCGTGTTTATTACTTACGACGACCCGGTACACTTGCCGGTGACTCAACACCACCTCCAAATGCCATTCGAACCACCATCGTTGCTATGTTCTCCTTTCCTCTTCATCTTGGGTAAATGTTTACCCCTATTCTCTTCTAGATTGAAAATCCCCAAATATGATTTTGAAACCCTAACCCTAGCTCCTTGATTTCATGTTGTAATATGAAATTAACTATGTTTTTATGCAATTGGGACTATAAATTAGTGTTTTATTAAACTAATTTTATTATCCTTTGATCAAATGAGTTTCCCCCAAATTGTGTTTAGGAACCCTAAACCCCAATTTGATTTTATTTGAAATCGATTGTGTTTCTATAAAATTAACTATGTTTTATTCAAATTAGGACCTTTAATTTGAGATTTCTAAGTTCAATTTCATGTTTCTCAAACCAAATCAAATGTTCCCCAATTTTAATTATGGATCCTTTTTACCCAAATTGATGTTATTGAGAAATCGATTCTATTTACTGAATTAAATGTATGGTTTCTTTTGATTATATGCTTTAAGGATGAAAAATTGAATTAGTGAATTTGTTTGTTGTTATCATGCTTGGTTTGTGTCTCCGTGATGTTGAACACGGCTATGCTTACTTGGTGGAGTAGAGTTTGTACTCTTGGAACTAATGTGAGAATTAAGACGAGGATCCTTTACTTGTCTTCAAAGGTAAGGGGAGCTTGCCTAGGGATATTCAATGACTATATGCATGTGTGTATGTGTTTAATTGAGTGTTGTGAATATTATCGTGATATTGAGCCAATACTTGAATAACTTGTTTACTTGAACTATTGTGGTTATTACTTGGAGTTGAACATTACTTGCTTTAAGTTGTTATGAATTATATATATGTGATGAACTGTCATTAACTGTATTATTATTGTTGTTGTAAATATATTACTGTAGATTGAAGTTTGAGAAGCCAAACTTGAGTCTGTGCCCAATGACTATAAGGATTAAAAGCCTTAATAAGCCTTGAATAGAACTTTGAAAGTTTTGGGTTCATTTATAAAAGTTCCTTGTTTAAAGTGCTTACTTCAGAAGAATAAGATCTTTGTTTTTAGAAAAAAGTTGAAGTGATTTTAAGTTGAAGGAAACTACCTTTTTATGATCAAAAGTTTTGTACGAGAGAAAACCTTTTTGAACGTTGTGTTTTATGAAGGAAAGACCCTTTGAAAATATTTGACTTTATTCTATCAAGGATTTCAAAAGCCAACAAATTTCCTAAATGTTTTAGAAAAGATTTTGCAAACGAAAAGGATTTTCTCCTAAATGATTTAGAAACGTTCTGGTTACTTGGATAAGTGACCGAGGTTTTGTTTTGATTTTGATTTTCACTGAGCGAAAAGTAAGCACATGTGAAAGAGAATACTAGTTCGCGAGACGTCGTCTCTAGCATTCAGTTGTATGCACGCGATCTAGGATCCGTGTCAAGAATTATGGACCAAGGGTCCTAGTCGTGATATTATGGGCTAGGAGTCCTAATTGTGGAATTGAGGACTGTGTGTCCTAATTTCGTTGTTATGGGCTAGGAGTCCTTATCATGTTGAAATAAAACATGGATAAAATCATAATTGTTTCTACGACCACAACCTTGGACTGCGGCATCGAACTAAGGTGTTGTGATTGAGCACTCGGACTGCGCGTCCTGTGTTATTGATTTTCAAGTAATGAAAATTGTGAATAGTCGTTAGCTTTGGGCTTCGACAACGGAAAAGAGTGAACACAAAGAACAGTCTCGATAATGAAAAATATTTTATTCATATGCATTTCCCCTTAGCATACGTACTTGAGTTAACCGAATACCCGCTTAAGATGTGGTATTCGATGAGGTATACATCCGAATGGCCGTTATAAGGGATTCGTGATGATGTTGATCCGGGTGCATGAGGTGACAGAGACAACTTGCCAAACGGGGCGTATGAGCCTAATCTACTCTTTCTTTCTTAATGATAAAACGGTGTTGGTATCTCATGAGATTAAGTTTAGAGCCTAATTATTGAAGGGTCATGCATTCTCTTTATAAAACTGATTGTTTGGGTATGAGACCCACTGATATAACTCTTGTCATTTTATCTTTGAATAATAATTAAATGTTAATGTGCTGAGGTGATGTATGTATCGTGTATATGGTTGTTGTGTGATATATCCATTTGTCGGTATATCACCCTTACAGATATATCGAGTTTCTTCTTGTTTGCTATTGTACCCTGGGTACTTTGGTACAGATGGTGCAGAGGAGTCTTCCTAAGTCACTCGGAGACTTATTTCTTATTGTTTGATGAAGTATTTGATTGTGGAATGACCACTTGAGTTTTCCTCAGGAATAACTTTTAGAACGACCAACTTAGGGTTTGAGACTTAGATTTTTGATAAGTATGTATGAGTATGGCTCAGAGAGTCTTTATTTTAAAATGGAATGTTTATGGCTCGGAGAGCATCTCTTTTGAAAGAAAACCTAAGCTTTTTCTTTTGGTCATGTATAGCTTATTGATATAACTATTTTTAGTATATTACTGTCGGGTTGTATTTGGTGTAATTGGAATTCTGGAATGAAAATGTAATTATTTTAGCAGGTGTTCCTTTACCTGGGATGTTCGAAATACAGAGGAGACTCTGTTGAATTTTTTGTAAGAATACTAGCTTTTATTCAAGTATATCTCTAAATTAAATAGGCTTGCCAGGCTAGGATTGTAAGCCTGTGTACCGATCAAGGCTTAGGTTTGGAGTCGTGACAAATTTTTATACCCAATTTCAGATGCTTATGTACTTATATAAATTATTTTCCGAAAGAAACCAGCAAATTATCTTTTTAATTTAAATTTCACACGTGTTATGTGACACCCTGTTTTTTCGTATGCTTCTTTATCAGTAAATACATTTTCTTGTGTTGTTTTAGTGTATGGAGTCACAATAAAATTTTCGATCGAAAATTCAGACGAAAACCAGTCCGGGTTCTCACTGCTAGTACAAGTTTACTGAGCTAGAGACCAAATTTTAATTCATGAATGAGACGGTTAGTGTTTTATGGTGTTTTGTTTGGGTTTGGAGTTTTTCGAAAAATCTTGTTCGGGGCCAAATCTTAGGGATTTCCCGGGTGAAATCGTCGGGAAATACGATCGGGGAAGTCATCTGATACGCAATGGAGCAGAACATCAAGAGGATGAAGTGACATGGACTGACTTGATGTGAAGGCTATGACACACCTCAAAAAGTGAATCCTGACTTTATTTCAAAATCTCACTTTTTCATCTTTCTCTCTCCAATCATATCACATCACCTTAACTCCTTATCCTCTCTACAAGCAACCCACCTTCTTTCTTCTCTTCTTTCCTCCTCTCCAAAACCGTGCCACTCTCCCTCACTCTCTATAAATACTCTTCATTTCCACCCTTCATTACTTTCCTCAATTTTCTCACATTTTCACCTTACTACACTTCTTCTTCTTCTTCTTCTCTCTTACAAAGTTTACATTTTTATCAAGCTTTTCTCTTAGAGTTCTTCATCAAAGTTGTTCATCTTGTTAAGGGTAATACTTCTATGTAGTTCTTTTTTAAAGTTTCATATTTTATTTCAAAGTTTTCTTCATATGTCCTTTATGTGCTTTTAACTTCTAAAACCTCTCCAAAATGGTAGAAAACTCCTTTTGAGTGGAAATCACTTTCTATATTCTTGTATTTACTCATACTATCACATACTAAAAGGTTGTGTGAAACAAAGTTTCCTAACCTCTTCTTCCTAAGGAGGCCGAAACCATGCATATGGTTTAGGTGAATCTTGTTTCAACTTTTGCATGTATGAGTTTGTATTTAAGTTTTGTTTTCCAAGATGATCATGGACCAAGGCTCCCTTATGTTAAAGGATGCTATGTCTAAGTGATTGGAAAGTTTAAAGATTTTTACCCTATTTTATGTAAAGACCAAAACCAATGAGTTTTAAGGCAATGGTGTTTAAGTTTTGTTTTCCAAAATGATGATGGATTAAGACTCCTTGATATAGGAGGATGCTAAGTCCAAGAGATTGGACAGTTTGAAGATTTCTAACCCCTATTTCTTGAAAATGCCGAAACCTTAAATGGTTATGGCAAAGATGTTGAGTTTTGTTTTCCAAAGTGATCATGGACTAAAAAGCTCCTTATGTTAAAGGATGCTATGTCTAAGTGATTGGAAAGTTTATAATATTTTCTTGCTTTATTTTCCTATGATGGCCGAATATAACATTTGACCTAGGATGTGTTACTTTATTTTGTTTTCCAAGATGATTATGGATTAAAGCTCCTTCATGTTAAAGGATGCTATGTCCAAAAGATTGGATGATTTAAAGTTCTCTAACCTCACAAACTTGTTAAGGCCGAACCTAAGAGTTATTGGTCTAAGACATTTGATTTTTCCATTTTACAAAATGATCATGGTTTCAAGCTCCTTACTATGTATGGATGCTAACCTAAAGATATTGGAAAGTTTAGAAATTCCTAGCCTATTTATCTATGCTTGGCTGAAACCCTAAGTCAAGTACTTAGTGGGATTTTTAATTCAAATTTGTTAAAAGATTGTTGTTTATGAACTTCTAGCACTTAAGGATCATAAATCCAAGAATCGCATAAATTTCGGAAACCCCTAATCCTAGTTTATTGTATGAACCGAACCTATACCTTGTGGTTAGTGTTCTCGAGTTGATTTCTTTTTTTAACTCATGATTTTATATTGGTAACCTTAGACTTCCATCGCCGGAGAAGCGAGGACGTTCGTGAACCTTCTTTTTCAAATCCAAAACTCTTAACTTCGACGTGAGGTAAGAGGGGATTTCCTAAAGATATTCAATAACTGTATGTATGTGTTTATGTTGTTTAACTGGATACTTATATGTTGATTGAGCTAACTTGGTTATCTAATGTACTTGAACTGTTATGCTATTATCTGATGCTGAATTGTGCTTGTTCTAAATGTTATAATGCATATTTGTGATGAACTACTATCAACTGTGATATTAGCATTGAATTGATAATATATACTGCTGTTGATTGAAAGTTTTATAAGCCAGACTTGTGTCGGTGCTCAACTGTTATAAGGATTAAAAACCTTAATAAGCTTTGAAGATGAAGGGATTGGTGTTCTTTTCCAAAAGCTCATTAACTTAAAGTACTTGTTTTAAATGTTGAAATGGTTTTGGTGAACTATCGTTATACAAGAGAAAAATCCTTTTCGAACTATGTGTCTTCAAGTGAAAACTTTCAAGATTATTTGGCAATATCCTATTGGGGGATTTTCAAAGATAAAAGGATTTGAAAGATGCTTTATAAAAGATTTTCAAAGAAAAGGTTTTCTCCTAAATGTTTTAGAAACTTTCCGATAGCCTGGATAGGTTATCGATGATTCGGTTTAGAATTTGATTTTCACTGAACGAAAAATAAGTACTTAAGAAAGAGAATCTAGTACGCGAGACGTCGCCTCTAGTATTCAGTTATACGCACGTGATCTTGGATCAGCGTTAATTCGGGACCATGAGCCTATTCATGATGTTCTGGACTGAGATTCCAATTCTCAAAATCGAGGATAGTGTGTTCTGATTTCGTTGTTGTGGACTGTGTGTCCTAATCACGTTGTTGTGGGCTGTGTGTCCTGCGACACCCTACTCTAGGGTCATCCCATTTATACCCAAATATAAATATATAATTATATAATGCTGGTTACTTTCGGAAAATATAATTTAAAGTGACTAACCTTATATAAAAATAGTGCTTAAATTTTTTTTTTCTTTAACATACAACATACAACTATTATAAACATAAACAACATATATGTACATTCATATATATATATACTTCATCGTTTACATACACAACTCCTATACTAGGAGATATCAAAAAGCCTTTAGAAGCATAGACTATTCTCCATCAAACTAAACAAAGAAGATAAAGATATATACATACCAACAACAAATGGTTCAAAACCATCTCAAAAACTAATGGCTCTAAGAAGCCAAAATAAAACTATCAAGACTCACTACCCCCGGAAACTATACCTAAGCTGGTCAAGCTAGTGAAACCCATTGGGAAGACCATAAGGATCAATCCCACCTACAGCTGACGAGTCGGATGATGCCTCCGCTTCCACTGCTTCATCTGAAGAATCTCCATCATCCACTGCAGGAGGTTGAAACTCCTGATCGTCCTCTAGGTATTCCTCTGGATCTTCCTCACCTTCAACTAGCTCTCCTTCAACTGGAGGTTCCCCATTTCCTAATATCTGAAGAGGTTGAGGTTGAGGTAAAGGATCCATCATTCCATGCTCTTCCAGATATTGAAGATACAGCCAAACCGGTGGTAACGATACCTCGATTGTTTCTACTACATGAGTCCTCTGATTGGGTCCTTCTTCTATCGTGCCAATAATTTCAGTACTAGCGCCATGGTAGGTGGCGCTAAGTGCCCCAATATTTATCTCCCAGGCACCACCATACTGTGCCCGATCAAAATTGAGTGTACGAACCCTCGACTGCACCAGTGGTACGTCCGGATTCATCTGAGTATGTTGTAAGAGTGAGAAACCAATACTTGGATCTTACTCAATAACCACACTCTAGCCATCAAATACCACATCAACATTTATCACATACAATTAGTTATAAACTAACAGTTTAATAGTGGGTTCAACACCCCAAACATCATCCATAAAATTATGCATGACACTTCAATTCATCATCTAATTTTTCATCCTAATCTCATGAGATATCCCAACATCATATGAGTTGATCAGGCTCCATAGCCACACTGGCTAACTTGGCTAACTGCCAACAGGTGCGCAACCTCTTCCCATCTTTAAAACAAAGGCATACACAACCAGGCACTCACAAGGCCAAACACATTGCTAACGTCCACAACCAGTGGCCTATACCTATTAGCAAGTAAGATGGGGTCTCAATGTCCTCCCAAGGCACAATGAGATAAATGCATATCGTAATTACCTCAGCCGCCGGTAATTAATGCATTGAACCATAAATCTCAGGCACGTCTGCCACATGCATGCAAAACACTTTTGTTTTGTTCTTTTCTTTGTGCTCAATCTTTCTCTTGCCGAAGCTCAAAATGGCTTACGACTCACATAGTTTTAAAACACTTTTTAAAACTTTCATTACAACACAGGACCTTACTGTCCGAGTGCTCAATCACGACACCTCTCGACCGGTGCACCAGTCCTAGGTTCGTGCTTCTAGAAAACATCTTAAATGTTTTATCACAGTATACCTCATGTATACAATTCATCACAGTATACCTCTTGTATACAATATAGGCCCTCAAAGTCCAAATGACTGAGTCCATCACAATCACAGAACATTAGTACCCCGACGTCTCGGTTACTAAGTCCGACTATATTTTCAACATTGTTAAATCAACTTTCGATTATTTTTAGAAATTCTTTTCTAATGGTAGAAATTCATTATAAAAATTCTTAACAAATAAAACTTAGTTTTCACAAACCAATGAGTCACTTGAGGTTTAATTTCCTCAAAATAGGCACTGCCGTTTCAAAAATACTTGCCGTTTAGATTTTCCAGATTTGCCGTCAAATTTTATTTTTAAGACTTTTAAGCCAAAAACTTAATTTTTTCCACTTAATTAATTTTCTAAAATCACACTTACCTTGTTTTCACCAATTAATTTAATAAAAGAATATTCTGTAATATTCTGGGTTTTCTTACGTAAAATTTAACAGTACTAAAATATTTTCACCGTGTCGTACTCATTGTGACTCATAATTCACTTTTCCAAAAACAACTTATTAAAATAATAATATTCTTCAACACTCTTTATTCTTCTCAAAAGAAATTCTCTTTGATATCATATACCAATAACTTGCCACTAAAACCTTGAATATAATTCGATACAGTTTCTTAAAGCTTTTATCCGACTTTCTTCATTGTGCACTGACCACTGTCAGGCTTCTCACACATCAAACAACAATTATATCACAGATATTTCCGAGGCAGATCATGCATCACAGTTCATAATATAATTGCAAATAAACAATTAACGCAAAATAAACCACACAGATACAAATAACGCAACAATAAACAACATAAATAAATACTAACAAACAATTAATTACAAACAACCATTGGATAGCATATAGCCATTGAATAGAATCCTTCTCGGTGTTCCCCCCTTACCTCTTGAAGACTCCTTGTTCAACTTACAAACTCCTTCAGAATTTCCGTTACCTTGTAAACTTGTACTCAACTAACCTTCAATTATTATAACCAAAGAGTTACAAATCAAGAAACTAAAACATTCTAAACCCTAATACATAGTCACGGCCTCTAGGGTTTTTGAATAACTAAAACTTCTAATCATGATTAAGTTATGGATTAATGATCCTTAATTAACCTAAATCATAGATTATCAACTAAACAACTAAGTTTCAAACTCAAAACTTCCTAACTCTTTCATACATAGATTCGGCCTCAATAGGTTCATAAAGCTAGGGTTCTTAGTTTAACAAATCATCTTGGATTTATAAAGCATACTTACTAAAAACTTGATTTCTAAGATCATCTATGAAAATCATGAACAAAACTCAACAAAACTCACCCATTTAGGGTTCGGCCAACATGAATATTTTTGAGTAAAATAGTCATTTTAAGAGACTAACATGGATTAGAGTGTGTAGTCATACATGCCATATAGAATACATGATCATACATGAAAACACATGAACAAAACTCTACCAACCCTAAGGTGATAGATTCGGCCAAGGCTAGTTTTTCAAGAAAGAGATTTTTGATTACTTCATGCTCTTGGATTTAGATAGTAGACATGATATCTAGAAGATAGAAAGTAGTTTCATCATCATTAGATTTTCCTAGGATTTATTATGATTTTTCAAAGTTCTAGGGTTTGAAACTTGAAAATGATAAACAACCATGATATAAGTCTTGAATCAAGAAACTTACTAAAGAACATAGGCATGATTAAGAATAAAGATTAGGATTTACCTCTTGAGAATCAATGATGAAGGAAATCCAAGAACTTGCTTTGAAACTTAGAACTAAGAAACTTGGAAACTTTAAAGTTTATAGAAAGCAAAAGACCAAAGAACTAAATGAAAAGTGAGAGGAGGGTATTTATAGTGTGAGTGGCGACATCTCAAGAAAATTCTAGATGAAGATTAGTTGTTATGTTAAAGGATCAAAGTGCAATTAAGTTCTAAGGACCAAATTGCAAAGATTCCAATAGTTGAAGGACTAGTTTGCAAATAGACAATAGAATGTCATGATGATGATTTTAATCACATTAAATTCCATCTTATCTTTGACTTGCTTGGCTGATTTTTATGAGTGAAAGACAAGTAAGATAATTCAATGTATTTAGGAAGAATCAAGAAGCTTATAGAAAAATCTAGGATAAGTAGAAACTTATGGAAAATTCTAGAACCAACTTGACAAATCCAACAACAATGGGCAGCCACAATTCACATGGGCTTACGCATGGGCTTGAAACATTTGGGCTTGATTTCATTTTCTTATTGGTTGTGGGACCCACTTGAAGATTTAAGCCTTTAAACCTAAGATACGAAACTTAAATGGGCTTTATGGACTCAACTATGAATTAGAAAATTTTGGGCTTATAAGCCACGACCATTTAGGATTAGAAACAAGGATTCTAGCCCAATCCACTTAAAAAAACGAAAAAAACTAATTTAGGGACAAAAGAGTAATTTACAGAAAGTTCAGGGACTTAACCGTAAATTTCGAAATTTTCTATTTAGTCCTGAAAAACCTTCTAGACTTAAAAATATGATTCATCCCCTTGAATCATCTCAAAATCCTAAGATAAACCCTCTTACTACTCTTAGAAACTCTAATTTCTCTTCCGTCGTCTACCCGATTACGCTTTCCGCCCATAATACATAAATTATTTTTTTTTCTGAAAAAATTCTAAGAATACAAAGTTGTAGAAAATAAAATACTAAACTTAAGTCTCTCGTTCACGAATTAAAATTAGGTCTTTTGAGCAGTATTATTATACTGTCAATGGAATTCGCAGGCCGGGTTTCGCCTGAATTTTCAACCTAAATTTTAATCGTAGTTTCCTACGGTCAAGTAGGATTAAATACTATCCTCTGTTCACTTAGAATAATTTTATAAAACTCTAATAAATTTATAAACATATTTATATGTATTACTGTTATTTAAAACAGTGAAATACAGGGTGTTACATTACTACCCCACTAAAAAAAATTTCGTCCTCGAAATTACGTACTTGCAAATAATTCAGGATACAGTAACTTCATTTTGTCTTCTACTTCCCATGTCGCTTCTCCAGTCGCGTCATCCCAGATAACTTTGACCAATGAGATTTGTTTACCTCTGAGCTGCTTAATCATCTTATCCGCAATTCTCACAGGTAAAGTCTCATAAGACATGTTTTCTTTTAGTTGTACTAGATCAGGTTCAATTACGTGAGATGGATCAGGAATATACTTTCTTAATTGTGAGACATGAAAGACATCATGAAGATTGGATAGAAACGGTGGTAAAGAAATTTTATAAGCTACAGGACCTATCCGATGAAGAATTTGATATGGTCCAATGAATTTAGGAGTGAGTTTCCTGGATTTAATTACCCTACCAACCCCAGTCGTTGGCCTGACTCTCAAAAACACATGCTCACCTTCCTCAAACTCAAGAGGTCGTCGTCTCTTGTCAGCATAACTTTTCTGTCGACTCTGAGTTGTTCGCATTTTCTCTTGAATCATTTTCACCTTTTCCGTCGTTTGTTGCACTATATCTGGTCCAACCATAAAACTCGCACTATCCTGGTACCAACATAAAGGCGTTCTGCACCGTCGACCATACAACGCTTCATAGGGTGCCATACCTATACTAGAATGAAAACTATTATTATAAGTGAATTCTATCAATGATAGATATTCATCCCAGCTTCCAGCATTTTCCAATACACAAGCTCTCAATAAATCTTCAAGAGACTGTATAGTCCTCTCTGATTGTCCATCCGTTTGAGGATGATACGCAGAACTCAACCTAAGTTTCGTTCCCAACGACTCTTGTAGACTTTTCCAAAATCTTGATGTAAATCTTGGATCACGATCTGAAACAATACTCAAAGGCACTCCATGTAACCTAACAATTTCATCGATGTACAACTGAGTTAATCTTTCCAATGAGTATTTCACATTAACTGGTAAAAAGTGAGCTACCTTTGTCAACCTATCAACTATTACCCATATAGAGTCATACCCTTTCCGAGTCTTTGGCAAACCTGACACAAAATCCATTGCAATACCATCCCATTTCCATTCTGGAATATCTAAAGATTGTAGCATTCCCGCTGGTCTTTGATGTTCTACTTTAACCTTCTGACAAGTTAAACACGCAGCTACAAATTCCATTACATCTTTCTTCATACCATGCCACCAATACAATTTCTTTAGATCCTGATACATCTTAGTAGCTCCGGGATGCAAACTCAACTTACTCCTATGAGCTTCTTCCAGAATCAACTTCCTCATTTCAACATTATTTGGTACACAAATCCTTTCACCAAACCTTAAAATTCCATCATTTCCTTCTTTAAATTCTGACACAGCTCCTTGCCGCACTAATTCTCTTTCTCCTTGTAGGTACTGATCACTTTCTTGTTTCTCTTTAATTTGTTTCATCAGTTCATTTGAAACAGTAATCATACCCAAACATAATTTCTCCGGAAACGTCTCAATTGTCAATCGCATATCTCGGAATTGTTCCAACAACTGTTGTTCTTTAACCATCATTGCCGATATATGCATTGATTTCCTACTCAAAGCATCTGCCACAACATTCGCTTTTCCAGGGTGATACTGCAGTTGAAAATCATAATCCTTTAAAAATTCCAACCAACGCCTCTGCCTCATATTTAATTCTTTCTGATCAAACAGGTATTTCAAACTTTTATGGTCACTGAAAACATTAAAAGTTGCTCCATACAAATAATGTCTCCAGATTTTTAAAGCAAATACCACTGTTGCTAACTCCAAATCATGAGTAGGATAATTCCTTTCATGAATCTTCAATTGTCTTGAAGCATATGCCACAACTTTCCGATTTTGCATCAATACACATCCTAACCCTTGATATGAAGCATCACAATACACCTCAAAAAGTTCATAAGGATCAGGTAGTATCAATACCGGTGAAGTAGTCAACCTTCGCTTTAACTCTTGAAAACTTTCTTCACATGCTTCAGTCCATACAAACGCTTGATCCTTTCGAGTCAATTGGGTAAGAGGACCTACTATTTTAGAAAATCCCTCAATGAATCTTCTATAGTATCCCGCTAAACCCACAAAACTACGAATTTCTGTTACCGTCTTAGGCCTTTCCCATTGCAAAACAGTCTCAACTTTTGACGGATCTACAGCAATTCCCTCACTCGAGACTATATGTCCTAAGAATTGAACTTGGTCTAACCAAAATTCACACTTCTCAGGTTTCGCGTAAAGTTGTTTCTCCTTTAAAATTTGGAGAACCACACTGAGATGTTCAGCATGTTTTTCTTTACTTGGAGAATAGATTAGAATATCGTCGATAAAAACAACGACAAACTGATCTAAGTAAGGACGAAAAATCCTATTCATGTAATCCATGAATATCGCTGGAGCATTCTTAACTCCTAATGGCATCACAAGATACTCGTAATGACCATAACGTGTCCTAAACGCTGTTTTACAAACGTCCTCCTCCTTCACACGAATTTGATGATAACCCGAACGTAAATCTATCCTTGAGAAAACAGCTGCTCCGCTCGAATCGATCCATTAAGTCGTCTATCCTTGGAAGTGGATACTTATTCTTAATCGTCACCTTATTCAGCTGCCGAAAATCTACGCATAAACGAGAAGTTCCATCCTTCTTCTTCACTAATAACACTGGAGCTCCCCAAGGCGATACACTAGGTCTAATAAATTCCTTCCGCATCAGTTCCACCAATTGTCCTTTTAATTCCTCTAGCTCTGATGTCGACATTCGATATGGTGCTATAGATATTGGTCCAGTGCCCGGAACCAGATCAATCGCAAACTCAATCTCCCGAACAGGTGGTAATCCAGGTACATCTTCAGGAAAAACTTCCAGAAAATCATTAACAACTGGTATACACTGCAAGTCTAACTCACTCTTAATGTCTAAGGAATATAATAGCATGTATCCTTGTGCTCCCTCCTTTAAAGAAGCTTTTACTTGATTAGCATTTAACAATCCAGAAATCTCATCCGTAGGAAAAACTAAGGTTTTACGAGCACAGTCTATCAAGATATGATTAGAAGACAACCAATCCATGCCTAAAATTACATCTAACTGTATTAAAGGCAAACAGATCAGGTTAACAAGGAAACGTTTATCCTGAATAATGATAGGACAATTTAAACAAACAGAAGTAACCATAACTGGTTTAGCAGTAGGAGTTGAAACAACAAGATCACACAACAAGGAAGAAACAGGCAATTTCAACAGTTTCACACAATCCATCGAGATAAAAGAATGCGTTGCACCTGAATCAAATAGTACAGTTAAAAGATTACAGTTTATATGACACTTACCTTGTATGAGATCGTCAGAATTCGAAGCCTCAGCTCCACTCATCGTATAAACTCTTCCCTTGGCTGTCGGTTTATTTGTTCCAGCGTGATTGACAGTCGACTCCCGCTTTGGTATCGTGCAATACCTCGCCATATGTCCCATTTGATCACATTTATAACATTTCACTTCATTCCTAGGACAAACATTTGACATGTGACTGGGATCTCCACAGTTATAACATCTTCTAATTTGACCTTGATTCTGATTTCTTTGACCTCCACTTCCTGATGCAACAAAATTCGAATGGTTCTGTTGTCGATTCTGATTATTCACTTGCGACCGAAAATAAGGCTTCCTCTGATTTTGTTTTCCTCTCCAACTCTGATTCTGATTCTTGAATTTAGAAGATCCACCAGCACTTCCTCTAGTATCCTTTCCTTTCTTCATTTGCTCGATCTTTCGACTCATTTCCACTAGTGCTTGGAAATTACGAAGTTGTAAAGGTAAAACGGACTCCTTAATCTCAAATCGCAATCCCGCTTCGAATCGTTCACACTTCCAGATTTCATTCGGTTGAGCTTGAAAGAAACGGAAGTATTTGGCCAATGACTCAAACTTCGCCGCATACTCCTCCACCGATAAATCTCTCTGATATAACCCCAAAAATTGTCGTTCCCTCTCGATCCTTATACTCTCCGGAAAATATTTGTCCATAAACGCAATTCGAAAAACATCCCAAGTAATGTCTTGATGCTCAGCCTCCAACAGTAGCCTAGCACCTTTCCACCAATATTATGCATCTCCCACCAGTAGGAAAACAGCATAAGTGACCCGAACATCTGCCGGCATAGCAACTAACTCGAAGATCTTCTCCAACTCCTGGATCCAAAGATCAGCCTTCTCAAGATTTGCATCCAGACCAAACTGTGAAGGATTTTGACTTCGAAACGCAATCAAAGCCTTGCCTTCCGCAGCTTGCAGATTTTGAACATTCATCGCTGCAGTCTGATTTGCAATTGCCGCTGCCATGTTCTCCATTGTTTGAGCCGCATAGTCTACTCCTTCTTCATACTACTCATTCATATTACCACGACCTCCTACACGACCCCCTCTACGGCCTCGTACACGACCACGTCCACGCCCAGATTCTGGTTCTACCACTGGTTCCATAACTACAATTCACAATCAGTTAGACCAACACCAGAAACTGAAACGCAAACTCACTCATTATCACACATTACTTCTAATAAGTAATTCAAACAAATCTAAGTCAGAGATCACACAACATAGACATAACAGAGCTATTTCCCGACATTCCCGAAAGACTCGACCAGCTCTGATACCACAAAATGCGACACCCTACTCTAGGGTCATCCCATTTATACCCAAATATAGATATATAATTATATAATGTTGGTTACTTTCGGAAAATATAATTTAGAGTGACTAACCTTATATAAAAATAGTGCTTAAATTTTTTTTTTCTTTAACATACAACATACAACTATTATAAACATAAACAACATATATATACATCCATATATATATATATATATATATATATATATATATATATATATATATATATATATATATATATATATATATATATATATACTTCATCGTTTACATACACAACTCCTATACTAGGAGATATCAAAAAGCCTTTAGAAGCATAGACTATTCTCCATCAAACTAAACAAAGAAGATAAAGATATATACATATCAACAACAACTGGTTCAAAACCATCTCAAAAACTAATGGCTCTAAGAAGCCAAAATAAAACTATCAAGACTCACTACCCCCGGAAACTATACCTAAGCTGGTCAAGTTAGTGAAACCCATTGGGAAGACCATAAGGATCAATCCCACCTACAGCTGACGAGTCTGATGATGCCTCCGCTTCCACTGCTTCATCTGAAGAATCTTCATCATCCACTGCAGGAGGTTGAAACTCCGGATTGTCCTCTAGGTATTCCTCTGGATCTTCCTCACCTTCAACTAGCTCTCCTTCAACTGGAGGTTCCCCATTTCCTAATATCTGAAGAGGTTGAGGTTGAGGTAAAGGATCCATCATTCCATGCTCCTCCAGATATTGAAGATACAGCCAAACCGGTGGTAACGATATCTCGATTGTTTCTACTACATGAGTCCTCTGATTGGGTCCTTCTTCTAACGTTCCAATAACATCGGTACTAGGGCCATGGTAGGTGGCGCTAAGTGCCCCAATATTTATATCCCAGGCACCACCATACTGTGCCCGATCAAAAGTGAGTGTACGAACCCTCGACTGCACCAGTGGTACGTCCGGATTCATCTGAATATGTTGTTAGAGTGAGAAACCAATACTTGGATCTTACTCAATAACCACACTCTAGCCATCAAATACCACATCAACATTTATCACATACAATTAGTTATAAACTAACAGTTTATCAGTGGGTTCAACACCCCAAACATCATCCATAAAATTATGCATGACACTTCTATTCATCATCTAATTTTTCATCCTAATCTCATGAGATATCCCAACATCATATGAGTTGATCAGGCTCCATAGCCACACTGGCTAACTTGGCTAACTGCCAACAGGTGCGCAACCTCTTCCCATCTTTAAAACAAGGCATACACAGCCAGGCACTCACAAGGCCAAACACATTTCTAACGTCCACAACCAGTGGCCTATGCCTATTAGCAAGTAAGATGGGGTCTCAATGTCCTCCCAAGGCACAATGAGATAAATGCATATCGTAATTACCTCAGCCGCCGGTAATTAATGCATTGAACCACAAATCTCAGGCACGTCTGCCACATGCATGCAAAACACTTTTGTTTTGTTCTTTTCTTTGTGCTCAATCTTTCTCTTGCCGAAGCTCAAAATGGCTTACGACTCACATAGTTTTAAAACACTTTTTAAAACTTTCATTACAACACAGGACCTTACTGTCCGAGTGCTCAATCACGACACCTCTCGACCGGTGAACCAGTCCTAGGTTCGTGCTTCTAGAAAACATCTTAAATGTTTTATCACAGTATACCTCATGTATACAATTCATCACAGTATACCTCTTGTATACAATATAGGCCCTCAAAGTCCAAATGACTGAGTCCATCACAATCACAGAACATTAGTACCCCGACGTCTCGGTTACTAAGTCCGACTATATTTTCAACATTGTTAAATCAACTTTCGATTTTTTTAGAAATTCTTTTCTAATGGTAGAAATTCATTATAAAAATTCTTAACAAATAAAACTTAGTTTTCACAAACCAATGAGTCACTTGAGGTTTAATTTCCTCAAAATAGGCACTGCCGTTTCAAAAATACTTGCCGTTTAGATTTTCCAGATTTGCCGTCAAATTTTATTTTTAAGACTTTTAAGCCAAAAACTTAACTTTTTCCACTTAATTAATTTTCTAAAATCACACTTAACTTGTTTTCACCAATTAATTTAATAAAAGAATATTCTGTAATATTCTGGGTTTTCTTACGTAAAATTTAACAGTACTAAAATATTTTCACCGTGTCGTACTCATTGTGACTCATAATTCACTTTTCCAAAAATAACTTATTAAAATAATAATATTTTTCAACACTCTTTATTCTTCTCAAAAGAAATTCTCTTTGATATCATATACCAATAATTTGCCACTAAAACCTTGAATATAATTCGACGAAGCTTCTTAAAGCTTTTATCCGACTTTCTTCATTGTCCACTGACCACTGTCAGGCTTCTCACACATCAAACAACAATTATATCACAGATATTTCCCAGGAAGATCATGCATCATAGTTCATAATATAATTGCAAATAAACAATTAACGCAAAATAAACCACACAGATACAAATAACGCAACAATAAACAACATAAATAAATACTAACAAACAATTAATTACAAACAACCATTGGATAGCATATAGCCATTGAATAGAATCCTTCTCGGTGTTCCCCCCTTACCTCTTGAAGACTCCTTGTTCAACTTACAAACTCCTTCAGAATTTCCGTTACCTTGTAAACTTGTACTCAACTAACCTTCAATTATTATAACCAAAGAGTTACAAATCAAGAAACTAATACATTCTAAACCCTAATACATAGTCACGGCCTCTAGGGTTTTTGAATAACTAAAACTTCTAATCATGATTAAGTTATGGATTAATGATCCTTAATTAACCTAAATCATAGATTATCAACTAAACAACTAAGTTTCAAACTCAAAACTTCCTAACTCTTTCATACATAGATTCGGCCTCAATAGGTTCATAAAGCTAGGGTTCTTAGTTTAACAAATCATCTTGGATTTATAAAGCATACTTACTAAAAACTTGATTTCTAAGATCATCTATGAAAATCATGAACAAAACTCAACAAAACTCACCCATTTAGGGTTCGGCCAACATGAATATTTTTGAGTAAAATAGTCATTTTAAGAGACTAACATGGATTAGAGTGTGTAGTCATACATGCCATATAGAATACATGATCATACATGAAAACACATGAACAAAACTCTACCAACCCTAAGGTGATAGATTCGGCCAAGGCTAGTTTTTCAAGAAAGATATTTTTGATTACTTAATGCTCTTGGATTTAGATAGTAGACATGATATCTAGAAGATAGAAAGTAGTTTCATCATCATTAGATTTTCCTAGGATTTATTATGATTTTTCAAAGTTCTAGGGTTTGAAACTTGAAAATGATAAACAACCATGATATAAGTCTTGAATCAAGAAACTTACTAAAGAACATAGGCATGATTAAGAATAAAGATTAGGATTACCTCTTGAGAATCAATGATGAAGGAAATCCAAGAACTTGCTTTGAAACTTAGAACTAAGAAACTTGGAAACTTTAAAGTTTATAGAAAGCAAATGACCAAAGAACTAAATGAAAAGTGAGAGGAGGGTATTTATAGTGTGAGTGGCGACATCTCAAGAAAATTCTAGATGAAGATGAGTTGTCATGTTAAAGGATCAAAGTGCAATTAAGTTCTAAGGACCAAATTGCAAAGATTCCAATAGTTGAAGGACTAGTTTGAAAATAGACAATAGAATGTCATGATGATGATTTTAATCACATTAAATGCCATCTTATCTTTGACTTGCATGGCTGATTTTTATGAGTGAAAGACAAGTAAGATAATTCAATGTATTTAGGAAGAATCAAGAAGCTTATAGAAAAATCTAGGATAAGTAGAAACTTATGGAAAATTCTAGAACCAACTTGACAAATCCAACAACAATGGGCAGCCACAATTCACATGGGCTTACGCATGGGCTTGAAACATTTGGGCTTGATTTCATTTTCTTATTGGTTGTGGGACCCACTTGAAGATTTAAGCCTTTAAACCTAAGATAAGAAACTTAAATGGGCTTTATGGACTCAACTATGAATTAGAAAAATTTGGGCTTATAAGCCACGACTATTTAAGGTTAGAAACAAGGATTCTAGCCCAATCCACTTGAAAAAACGAAAAAAACTAATTTAGGGACAAAAGGGTAATTTACAGAAAGTTCAGGGACTTAACCGTAAATTTCGAAATTTTCTATTTAGTCCTGAAAAACCTTCTAGACTTAAAAATATGATTCATCCCCTTGAATCATCTCAAAATCCTAAGATAAACCCTCTTACTACTCTTAGAAACTCTAATTTTCCTTCCGTCGTCTACCCGATTACGCTTTCTGCCCATAATACATAAATTATTTTATTTTTTTCTGAAAAAAATTCTAAGAATACATAGTTGTAGAAAATAAAATACTAAACTTAAGTCTCTCGTTCACGAATCAAAATTAGGTCTTTTGAGCAGTATTATTATACTGTCAATGGAATTCGCAGGCCGGGTTTCGCCTGAATTTCCAACCTAAATTTTAATCGTAGTTTCCTACGGTCAAGTAGGATTAAATACTATCCTCTGTTCACTTAGAATAATTTTATAAAACTCTAATAAATTTATAAACATATTTATATGTATTACTGTTATTTAAAACAGTGAAATACAGGGTGTTACATGTCCTAATCACGTTGTTGTGGACTGTGTGTCCTAACCACGTTGTGATGAACGTTGTTAAAGGTGAATGTGGTTTTCTACGACCACAAGCCTAGGACTGGTGCATCGGTCTCGGGCATTGTGATTGAGCATTCGGACTGTGTGTCATATTCTTCTAAGTTTTCAAGTGATGGGGAAATGATGATTAAATCGTTATCTTTGAGTTGCGACAGCGAAAAAGAATTAATACAAAGAAAACCTTTTGAATAAAATATTTTCTCATGTGCATTTCCCCAAGGCAGACATGATTTCTTACATATCAGATACAAGGTGGTATCTGGGAGTCAGTCCATGTGACCGGTTCAGAGGCACATGTGACATTGCTCGTCCTGAGACCTTAAATACATGAGGGTATGGAGGCAACTTCCCAGTGGGCTAGAGATTGACCAACTCTAATTCTTCTCCAGTGGAAAATGGTGTTGATATCTCATGAGATTAAGTTAGATCCTGATATTGAAGTGCCATGCATATTTTCAAAGATTGACTGTACGGGTTTGAGACCCTTTGATATAACATTGTTATATGATGTATATGCATGATTTAACAGCTTATATGATTATGTGATGTATGTATCATGTATATGGTTGTTGTGGGATATATCTTATGACGGTATCTCACTCTTGCACATCTGTATGTTCTGTTCTTTTCTTCTTGTATCGGGTATGCGCGTGCTTTTAGATGGATCCAAACGTTCCCTTGGCACAGTCGAGCTCGAGGAGTGAGGTGTTTGATCATGCTGGGATGGCAGGGAACTGGACTACACATGAGGGTGCGACGACCACGACGTATCGAGGACCAGTCACGACCACCGAGACGAATGCTAACGGAGTGCCTATACGTAGGATCCATACCGTCGAGACGAGGACTGTGGCGCTTCCACCTCCATGGTACTACCTTCATACGCTACAAGTCACCGGTCTCCTTCATGAGCATTTTGATCCAGTTGAACCGCTTGCGGAGGACACAGTGGAGGAGGATCTGGAAGAGGGTCCCGAGGAAGAACCTCTTGAGCTGATAAAGGTCGAGGAGGAGGAGCCAGAGTACCATCCGCAGGATCACGGAGATGACGACGTCCTTATCAACGATGGCGGTGACGTTATCGATCCGGCATCTGATATCTCATCTGAGGGTAGCGTCTGTGGTCACTCTGCATGCAGGAGGCATTGGTAGATTGTTCGTCGGCTTTTGGAGTTGTCCCGATAGTCCCTAGGCTTTTAGAGCCATCTTTTGAGTCTTGTACCCAGTTCCCTATCCCCGGTTTGATGTTTCCTTTTACCTGTTTCTTCAGTAGTTGTTTTAGTGTATGTTGGCCAGTTCGACAAGGCCTGTCTTGTAATCAATTCTAAGATCCCAAGTGGGACGGTTATATTTATACATATGATGTTTATTTTCATGTTCTGAGTGTTCATCACCTTTTCTTAACTTCTTTTAACAAAAAAAAATTGAGTACCCTTTTTCATGTTCTTATGTTTCTTTTCCGCAACAGGTAACCATGTGATGCCGAGTTTTAGGGTGTTGCATGTTACGTAGTAATACCTAGTGGGGGTGTTACAAAAAAACCCTTTGAAAATATTTGACTTTATTCCATCAAGGATTTCAAAAGCAAACGAATTTCCAAATGTTTTAAAAAAGACTTTGTAAAGGAAACGATTTTCTCCTAAATGGTTTAGAAACGTTTCGGTTACTTGGATAAGTGACCGAGGTTTTGTTTTGGTTTTTGATTTTCACTAAGCGACAAGTAAGCACATGTGAAAGAGAATACTAGTTCACGAGACGTCGCCTTTAGCATTCAGTTTATGCACGTGATCTGGGATCGGTGTCAAGAATTATGGACCAAGGGTCCTAATCGTGATATTATGGGCTAGGAGTCCTACTTTTGGAATTGAGGATAGTGTGTCCTAATTTCATTGTTATGTGCTAGGAGTCCTTATCATGTTGAAATAAAACATGGGTAAAATAATAATTGTTTCTACGACCACAACCTTGGACTGCGGCATCAGTCTAATGTGTTGTGATTGAGCACTCGAACTGCGTGTCATGTGTTATTGATTTTCAAGTAATGAAAATTGTTAATAGTCGTTAGCTTTGGGCTTCGACAACGGAATAGAGTGAACACAAAGAAAAGTCTCGATAATAAAAATTCTTTAATTCATATGCATTTCCCCTTAGAAGACAAAGCTAACGACTATTCACAATTTTCATTACTTGAAAATCAATAACACAGGACATGCAGTCCGAGTGCTCAATCACAACACCTTAGACCGATGCCACAGTCCGAGGTTATGGTCGTAGAAACAATTGTAATTTTATCCATGTTTTGTTTCAACATGATAAGGACTCCTAGCCCATAACAACGAAATTAGGACACACAGTCCTCAATTCTAAAATTAGGACTCCTAGCCCATAATATCACGATTGGGACCCTTGGCCCATAATTCTTGACACGGATCCCAGATCACGTGTATAAACTGAATACTAGAGGCGACGTCTTGCGAACTAGTATTCTCTTTCACATGTGCTTACCTTTCGCTCAGTGAAAATCAAAAACCAAAACAAAACCTCGGTCACTTATCCAAGTAACCGGAACGTTTCTAAATCATTTAGGAGAAAATCTTTTCCTTTACAAATTCTTTGATAAAACATTTAGGAAATTCATTTGCTTTTGAAATCCTTGATGAAATAAAGTCAAATATTTTCAAAGGGGTTTTCCTTCGTAAAACACATAGTTCGAAAAAGGTTTTCTCTTGTACCAACCTTGGATCATAAAAAGGTAGTTTCTATTGTCTTAAAAACACTTGAACGTTTCTTTTCAAAATAAGAATCTCATTTTCTTGAAGTAAGCGTTTTAAACAAGGAACTTTTATAAATGAAACCAATACTTTCAAAGTTCTATTAAAGGCTTATCAAGGCTTTTAATCCTTTATAATCATTGTGCACAGACAAAAGTCCTGCTTCTCAAACTTCAATCAACAGTAATATATTCTCAACAATAATATCACAGTTAACGACAGTTCATCACATATATATAATTCATAACACTTTAAAGCAAGTAATGTTCAACTTCATGTAATAACCACAATAGTACAAGTAAACAAGTTATTCAAGTATTGGCTCGATATCACAATAATATTTAAATCACTCAAATAAACACATACACACATGCATATAGTCATTGAATATCCCTAGGAAATCCCCTCTTACCTTCCGTGAAGGTAAGGAGATTAGATGCTTGGAGAGGTAAACCACGAACATCCTTGTTTCCTCCGCGATGAAAGTCTAAGGTTATGAGGAGGGGGATTTTGTTCATTTTCTTTACATGATTCAATCTTATAAGATATATAGTATTATATCTATGTTGTTTGACTTAAATTAGAGTCTCTAAACCATTTTAATGGTCATGGCCGAAAATCATTTGTTGAAGGATTGGAAGATTTAATTTCAATCTTTAAGCCATGATCATTGATTTAGGGTTTTAAGTGATTATAAATCACTAATCCAAAAGTTTAGAAATTTTAAGGATTTTGAACCCCAAAGTCAGCCCTTGGCCGAAACCAACATGTGGGATTTTAGGCTTGATTTAGTTGTTTGTTTGTTGATTGAGTGTTATGTTTAATGAAGGATAAGCTAAGTTAACAGATACGCGCGTTATCGCCGTTACTTGGATTTCCAACGAACTGTTTCTTAGAGATACTGTGTTTTTGAGGTAAGGGGAAAGTCAGAGGGATTTTTCGATAGCCATGTGTAATTGCAATTGTGTGTCTTAATTATGGTGTGTAAGTATTTATTTTGTAGTTAGCATTATTTGCTTATTGATTATCTGATGTTAGCTGTTTGATTTAACAGAATTTAATTATTTGTTGTATTTGGTGATATGTTTTAAATTTCTAAGTGTCATATTATTGATATGAAATAATTGTTGATGTGGATTGTGAGTTTGAAAGCCTGACAGTGGTCAAAGCTCAAGTAAATAAAAGTAAAAAGTAGTTAAAAGCTTTTTATGAATTAATGAGTTTAATTCAATGGAAATAGTAATATAATATTACTTAGTTATTTATTTAATGAAAAATGGTAAAAAGTGAAAAATAATATTATTTTAATCATTTAACAGCGAAAGAGCGTTTTATGAGCCATAATGAGGACGTAGCCGTGAAAATATTTTAGCACTTCTAATTTTCACCTGAGTAATTTATAAAAATTAGAAAATAATATTTTGAGCGAAAAAGTTTTGAAAATAATTTTATTACAGTGTTGGAAAAATTAATTTATGACAAAGAGTCCTATTTTTACCTAAATGCGTCTTGAAACAGCAAACGACGGACAATTCCATCAATATTTACGAAAGCGTTTTTAAAGAGGGTATTATTGAGAATTTGTCTCAAATAACGTTTTACAGTTCAAATTTTCGAATTTTGAACAAAAATAAGTTTTAAGGAATTTTGTTAAGTTTACAAAACGAATTTTCAACATAAAAGGATTTTCGGTAAACCTAGAGTTATTTCCATCAACTTGGATAGGTTGAGGAAACTTTGATTTTGTTTTGTTTTTCACAAAACGAAAATGGTTTAAACGAACCTAGCAACCGAGACATCGGGTCTAGAGTTCTAAGATATGGGCCTGGGGTCCGAAGAGGAAATTATGGACTATAATGTCCTATAAACCGTATATTTGGTTTTGTGCACTAAAATCTACGCGTCCAAGACCGGTGCATCGGTCTGGATTTCGTGATTTGCACACCTTTTGACTTGGAGTCAGTTATTTTGGAAAGAGGTATTAAACTTGAAAGTTTAAATTGGTAACTTAGTCGTGAGACTTTTAGCTCCGACACCTAAAGATTGATCACAAAGAAAACAACGAGAACAAAACTTTTTACATGCATTACAGGGAAGACGTGCCTTTGCATAGGACTTGAATGCTTGATGGCAAGTATTCATGTAGTTTACGTCACTGTGCCTTGATGGATATACGACCAAGTAGACCATGTGCTATATGTAGTCACCACTTTGCCTTGAGTTGGACTGTGGAATGGTCAATAGAACTTTGCCATATCGGGCATTGATTCTGCCTTAATTGGCAACTAGAGCCTGATCTGGTCATTTACTTGTTGATTGGAGCTCTGGAGATTAGGTCTCAAAGTTAGTTGTTGAATATTGAAGGGTCAAGGTTTTTTTTCTTTAAAACGGTTACGACTGTTGGGTATGAAACCCTTTGATAAATATATATTGTTTATCTTTGAATATTCATGTTAATTTTTATTTGAGAGTCGTGCATATGGTTATTGTTTTAAAATCCATATATTGGAACTCACCCTTGCATATACAGGTTCTTCTGTCTTTGTTGTTGTATCTTAGTACACGAATGCAGAAGTTGCAGAAGAGTGCCTTAAGTCACTTGGGGGCTTAAGTCTGGATTGTGGGAAAAGATGTTCGATCATAGGGATGATCATGAGGTCTTATCAGTGAGTGTCTTTTAGAGCGACCAGCTTAGGATTTCTTTTGGGTGGTATGTTTTGAGAAAGTTTGTGTAGGTATTTTGAAAACCTTTACATGGTTTAAAATTTTGTTTTGAATAATATGTTTTATTTTTCTTACTATTGTGATGAGTACATTACGTACTACACTATTCAAAGGAAATTGTTTTTTTTGACTCCAAATAAATCAAATTTTTTCGAAAGCAACCAGCAAAATTCTTTTAATTTATCTCGGCACGTGATAGTATAGTAATGGCCAAAGGGGGGGGGGGGGGGGGTGTTACATCTCACTTTTATGCTCTTACAAGATGAGCTGCAATGGATCCTAGAAAAAAAACTCTCTATAGTGGATAAGCTTATAAGGAGCTCCAAGAAAAAGGAAGAATAGAAGATTGCAAGAAAACAACAGTTCCTCTCATTTTATTCTTAAAAGAGTTTTGTTGTTGATCTTCTCCAAGGCTTCTGTTTTATAGAAGAAGATGCGCACTCAGGTTTCTTGCCATTAGTTTCTGTTTTGTCCTGCGTGCGCTATAATATTTGTTCTTTTATGATTTGTATATGTTCTATGAAAGTTTCCTTATACAACCTCTTTCCTTATACAACCTCAGGACTCAAATATAAGCAAAAAAGTAGCTATATTTTGCAGACTTAAATATAAGCAAATGACAACCAATTCAACTCTATTTAATGTTAATGTTCCAAAAGTCACGACAATCAATGAATCCAACCAATTCATCTTTTACTTTTCCAAGATCATTACGCACTCCCGAAACAATTAAAGGGTACTTTAGTAATTGTAGTTCATGTTTTTTACATAAATCAAGACAATTAAACTAAATTAACTACCTTCCTTAATAAGCGTTAAGTTAGGTTTTTTTGCTTATAATTAGGTCCGGACGTAGGAGTAATTAAATTGGGATCTATGTCATATGAATGAAATTTGAAATGCACACCGGTGGAAGAGATCTAAAACTTAAATGTTTGTGTTTTTATCCAATAATAATTGGATGTTTCTATGGTGCCTTTGATGATTTAATTGGGATCAGTGCAGTTTTGATATGGGCCAATAGATAAAGACTAGCATTTAATGAGTATACAATTTATTATATATTATTTAATATACTAATTTTTTCATTTACAATTATAGCCTTTGGACTTTTTTTTCCTCAAAGTCCTGTCACGTGCGCCACCCATGCTAAACTCGTAAAATTGGAAGGAGATAGGGATCGAGCACAGACCTCCTTGAACATTCAAGGTAATCTTACCACCAAGCTATTATATAAATTTGTTATTAATCTTACAAATTTTTAATATATAACATATGTTCATTACAAAACATATGAATATCACATAAATAGCATATTTGGAATCTCTTTCAATTTTTATTTTTTATTTTTAAAAATAAAATATTAGAAGACAATATTTTTAAATCACAAAAGCAGTATTATATATGGTGGATGACTCAATTATGTCATTCTTAGGCCAATATGTTCCAATATAATTTTTTTTATTTTTTTTTCTCTCCAAAGTTAAGTTTAAAGGATATTAGGGTTGATTTAGAGTATTTGGAAGATCATTTTATTTTTTTAAAAAATAAATTTTTTTAGAAGACAGTGTGGTTATGTCACAAAATGTGTAGTCTAGTGGAATGTGGATGACCCAACTAAGTCTTTTGTACGCCAAGATGAATTTTTTATTTTTCACTCCAAATGTAGTGTTAAAGGTTATTAAAGTTGAGTTAGGATATTTGGAAGTTCATTCTAATTTTTTAAATTTTTTAAAAACTTTTCTTAGAATACAATATGGTTATGTCATGAAAATAGTAGTGTTGTAAACATTTAATTCGTTAATAATAATAATATTAAAATTAACAGACAATTGAAAAATAATTTAAAATATGAAAATTGTTTTCCTTAAGTGTGACTATCACAATCCATAATATAAATTTTAAATCATAAATCTAACAAAATAACAATAGGTTTTAAATATAAAGAAGATAGTCATTAACAAAACATCAATGTTTAGGCAGATGGCCATTCGCCCATTTGTTCCCATTTAAGTCAACATGTTGCGTGTTTTATTCCCATTGAAGCTTCTGTCGATTTTTTCTAGAATGCACCATATGTTATGTTTATTTAAGAGGAAAAGGAAAAAATTGAAGTTAAAAAAATTGAGGATCGAAACTTGTTCAAATGGGTGACGTCAAACTTGTTAAGTTATTAGAGTAAAAAAAAAAAAGCAGTGTTATTAAAATCGGACCGGTCATCGTCTTGGTTGAGGCACTAGGTCAGTGGGTCATTGGTCGAACCAGTGAGACATTAGTTGAATTGGATAAACCGACATATATGACATATTTAAATATTTAGTCGGTCCCTAGACTATTTGATAATTTTCAATTAGATCCTAAACTAAAAAAATTATAATTAGGTCCCTGAACTTATGTAAAATTTTCAATTGGGTCCCTCAACTAAAAAGTTTTTAATTGGGTCTCTGAACTTATATAAAATTTTAAATTAGGTCCCTAAAGTAAAAATGTGACTATATAAATAAAAAGTAATAAAACTATGGATGATGGTAACAAAATAATGAAATATAAATTGTGCTCGAAAATCATTGTTTTATAACAAAATATTAAAAGATTAAACTGATAAACCTCAATTAACAACAAAGTTATTGTTTAAAGTAATAAATAAAATAAAGAATATAGTTAAGTAAATATCACATCTTTGTTTGATTATCAACTAGATTATTGTACCCGTGCATCGCACGGGCTTCATAATAAAAAAATAAATAAGATAAAAATAAAAAATAAAATAAATATAATTTGAAGTGCGACTGAGTTGGTTGCGAAGACTGAGTTTATAGGAGAGGACCTTAACTGTGATTAGAAGACAACCAATCCATGCCTAGAATTACATCTAACTGTATTAAAGGCAAACAGATCAGGTTAACAAGGAAACGTTTATCCTGAATAATGATAGGACAATTTAAACAAACAGAAGTAACCACAACTGGCTTAGAAGTAGGAGTTGAAACAACAAGATCACACAACAAAGAAGAAACAGGCAATTTCAACAGTTTCACACAATCCATCGAGATAAAAGAATGCGTTGCACCTGAATCAAATAGTACAGTTAAAAGATTACCGTTTATATCACACTTACCTTGTATGAGATCGTCAGAATTCAAAGCCTCAGCTCCACTCATCGTATAAACTCTTCCTTTGGCTGTCGGTTTATTTGTTCCAGCGTGATTGACAATCGACTCCCGCTTTGGCATCCTACAATTCTTTGCTATATGTCCCATTTGGTCACAATTGAAACATTTCACTTCATTTCTAGGATAAACATTTGACATGTGACTGGGATCTCCACAGTTATAGCATCTCCTAATTTGACCCTGATTCTGATTTCTTTGACCTCCACCTCCTGATGCAACAAAATTCGAATGGTTCTGTTGTCGATTCTGATCATTCACTTGCGAACGAAAATAAGGCTTCCTCTGATTTTGTTTTCCTCTCCAACTCTGATTCTGATTCTTGAATTTAGAAGATCCACCAACACTTCCTCTAGTATCCTTTCCTTTCTTCATCTACTCGATCTTTCGACTCATTTCCACTAGTGCTTGGAAATTACGAAGTTGTAAAGGTAAAACGGACTCCTTAATCTCAAATCGCAATCCCGCTTCGAATCGTTCACACTTCCAGCTTTCACTCGGTTGAGCTTGAAAGAAACGAAAGTATTTGCCCAATGACTCAAACTTCGCCGCATACTCCTCCACCGATAAATCTCTCTGATATAACCCCAGAAATTGTCGTTCCCTCTCGATCCTTATACTCTCCGGAAAATATTTGTCCATAAACGCAATTCAAAAAACCTCCCAAGTAATGTCTTGATGTTCAGCCTCCAACAGTAGCCTAGCACCTTTCCACCAATATTCTGTATCTCCCACCAGTAGGAAAACAGCATAAGTGACCCGAACATCTGCCGGTGTAGCAACTAACTCGAAGATCTTCTTCAACTCCTGGATCCAAAGATCAGCCTTCTCAGGATTTGCATCCAGACCAAACTGTGAAGGATTTTGACTTCGAAACGCAATCAAAGCCTTGCCTTCCGCAGCTTGCAGATTCTGAACATTTATCGCTGCAGTCTGATTTGCAATTGCCGCTGCCATGTTCTCCATTGCTTGAGCCGCATAGTCTACTCCTTCCTCATACTCCTCATTCATATTACCACGACCTCCTACACGACCCCCTCTACGGCCTCGTACACGACCACGTCCACGCCCAGATTCTGGTTCTACCACTGGTTCCATAACTGACCTACAAATCACAATTAGTTAGACCAAAACCAGAAACTGAAACGCAAACTCACTCGTTATCACACATTACTTCTAATAAGTAATTCAAACAAATCTAAGTCAGAGATCACACAACATAGACATAACAGACCTACTTCCCGACATTCCCGAAAGACTCGACCAGCTCTGATACCACAAAATGCGACACCCTACCCTAGGGTCATCCCATTAATACCCAAATATAAATTATAATTATATAACGTTGGTTACTTTCGGAAAATATAATTTAAGGAGACTAACCTTATATAAAAATAGTGCTTAATTTTTTTTTCTTTAACATACAACATACAACTATTATAAACATAAACCACATATATGTACATCCATATATGTTTATATACTTCGTCGTTTACATATACAACTCCTATACTAGGAGATATCAAAAAGCTTTTAGAAGCATAGACCATTCTCCATCAAACTAAACAAAGAAGATAAAGATATATACATATCAACAACAACTGGTTCAAAACCATCTCAAAAACTAATGGCTCTAAGAAGCCAAAATAAAACTATCAAGACTCACTACCCCCGGAAACTATACCTAAGCTGGTCGAGTTAGTGAAACCCATTGGGAAGACCATAAGGATCAATCCCACCTACAGCTGACGAGTCTGATGATGCCTCCGCTTCCATTGCCTCATCTGAAGAATCTCCATCATCCACTGCAGGAGGTTGAAACTCCGGATCGTCCTCTAGGTATTCCTCTGGATCTTCTTCACCTTCCACTAGTTCTCCTTCAACTGGAGGTTCTCCATTTCCTAATATCTGAAGAGGTTGAGGTTGAGGTTGAGGTAAAGGATCCATCATTCCATGCTCCTCCAGATATTGAAGATACAGCCAAACCGGTGGTAACGATATCTCGATTGTTTCTACTACATGAGTCCTCTGATTGGGTCCATCTTCTAACGTTCCAATAACATCGGTACTAGGGCCATGGTAGGTGGCGCTAAGTGCCCCAATATTTATATCCCAGGCACCACCATACTGTGCCCGATCAAAAGTGAGAGTACGAACCCTCGACTGCACCAGTGGTACGTCTGGATTCATCTGAATATGTTGTAAGAGTGAGAAACCAATACTTGGATCTTACTCAATAACCACACTCTAGCCATCAATTACCACATCAACATTTATCACATACAATTAGTTATAAACTAACAGATTATCAGTGGGCTCAACACCCCAAACATCATCCATAAAATTATGCATGACACTTCTATTCATCATCTAATTTTCGTCCTAATCTCATGAGATACACTAGTGCACAAAGGGGATTCCACATCGGTTATTTTTGGCTTTCCACATCGGTTTTGAAACTGATGTGGAAACGACCGATGTGGTTTATTGCCACTTTACACATCGGTTTTAAAACCGATGTGTAAAGTATATTTTAAACATCGGTTTAATACTAACCGATGTGTAAAATTAATTTAGCAATTGATAAGCAGTTGTAAATTTAACTTTCTACATCGGTTTTGCAAAAAACCGATGTGTAAAATTGACCTTCTACATCGGTTTTATAAAGAACCGATGTGTAAATTTAAATTTACACATCGGTTTTATGTAAAACCGATGTAGAAAGTTAAATATACACATCGGTTACTTAGAACCGATGTGTAAAATCTCTTTTTTTTTTAATCTGATATTTACATTTCAATCATTCCTGTTTCACTAATGCAGATCAATAAACAAACCAGAAGACTGATCGATCAAACAAGAAACAACAACAGAACACCAAACCAGTTTTGACACAATCATTCAAAAGCAAAACATACTTCATTCAATTTTCTTATGAATGAAAACAACACTTTATCAAAGCTACATCAAAACACGAGAGAAGAAAAATTGAACCAGACCTGAGCACTAATACATATCATCAGTCAAAGGTACGTACACTATAGCTAGTATATGATAAGTTTTTAAACTAACTACATATATACAAACTATGGGTGGTACACTTCAAGAAAGAAAGTTGCCCAACGCCTCTTTATGATGTTGATGTCGAGAACCGGACAATGGAGATGGATTGTTGAATATCTGCAAGTTTAATTGGACAAAAGATTATTACTTTTAAGTAATAAACTAACATAAAACATATAACGAATCTATACTATTACTTCTAATTGTGTCAATTAACATTTACCTCACTCCATCTTTCAGTGATCCCGGAGGAGATAATTTCCAACATCCACCGCATCACATAGTAGCCACATTCCCATGACCCACGTTGTATACGTGACTACGTACAAATGCAACCCAATTAGAATATGAGGAATTAAATAAAATAGAAATCAATTATTGTACCCACTGCATTTGATGCATTTGAACTAATAAATATCTTACGCTGGGAATAATCCATCTGATAGCCCGAGTACGCCTTTCACCACGCTGCATGTGGGATGCATTAATAGACCTATCATGACAAAAACATTAATTAAAGTATATATAATAGATTTTGAGATAATTAAAACAACTGCATTACTGATTATAAAGTATTTTAACGCTTACGTTTCGATGACCGTCTTGCGTTCATTCGCCACGCTTATGTCCCAATGAGCGTAAGAAGACCACGACGTTCATTCTTGGGTACAAGAGCAACAGATTTGCCAATGCTTGCTGTATTTGCGGAACAATTAGTGACTGTAAGTCATATATAGTTATACTTAAATTAATAACCGGTACTTACTTATTGAGATAAGGCGCAAGATAGAATTGATGATCGTCTCGGGCAAGTATATCACGTATGTTAGTGACCGGGTCTTCCGATGCTACGAGAACATCACCCTGAATGAACATGGGGTCAATGAACCCATAAAGGGCGAGGTTACCCTGATCGACTAACATACGATGCAGATACCTAATATATTGGAAAAACATGTTAATTATCATTGTATTTAAAAATTAATTACGTACTTAACTTATAAATAAAATGTACTTACGTGCACCAAAACGATATGTGTGCAGAACTGGCCATTTCTTTATTGAGTGCCATCTCCATAAGTTCTTTCTTTGGTATATACAGATTCACCGTAGGCTGGCATCATGTTCCAACGTTACCAATGCCGCATCATCCTCCATGGTGACAACTCGTATAGCAAGATCTTTGAAAACATCACCATGGCCAGGTACCCCTTTGTCGATCCCCTAAACAACATAGATATATATTAGTAATCACGGATAATTAAGTTATTTAATTAAGTTATGAACTAAATGGTCAAATGAATACCTTGACAGAGCGGACATCTCTGGTCTTCCTAGATCCGACCTTTTAGGCACAATATCATTTCCAACATCCTATAACAAATACAAATAAAGCATTATCTTTAAACAATAATAAATATATTTCAACTATGAATATAGAAAAACACAACTAACCGAATACCTCGGATGCAACAAGAAAGCTGACCGGTCTTCTTGGCCGGAGGATGAAGTTCTCGGGGCCCGACCCACTTGTTTGAACCTCCTCGGTGGGCACGGGGACTCGAGCATCGCATCTCGAATAATCTCAACAGACACCCTCGGATGATCGTCCGGTAATAACCGATGGTGTATGGTATTACCTAACTTATTATATGTCCTACCCAATGCCACTAAGCGGCGATGATGATGATGATCATCAACATACAGCTCACACCTATCGTGGTCGTCATCATCATCATCATCATCATCATCATCATCATCATCATCATCAAGACATCATCATCATTTTCGGGATGATGAGGAGGATCACATGAGCCCTTAGTGCTCACATGGACAGAGGGTTGGACAGAGGGTTGGACACCGGCTGTCATCCGCTGGGACAAAGAAGTAAATATTGCCATCTTTGGGCAAACCGCTCGTTCATCTCCTGTCGAAGCTCACCTGCAATCTCCTGTTTTAGTTGTGCTCTATCTCGCAACCGAATCCCTGTGGGAGGAATGTGAAGATGAACCATGGTATTGGCAAATGCCGACTCCCCATCCAACACCAATGACACGGCCGGGTGGTCTGGTTTACCGATGGCGTGAGATAAGATATCATTGCGTCCTCTAGGAACAAAGGTTCCTTGGGTTAGCTGATCATCCAAGGCATCCTATCACATAAAAATATCAGGTCACATTACAATTCGGTAACAATCTTAAAATGACAATTACAACAAACTATACTTACAATCCTCTCGCCTACTTGGCGGGCCTCCTCGGATGTATATTGTCCCCTTTTTTCTTTGTCGGCCCCTCTTCCATGAACGATGGCGTGGGGGTGGAGGTGGATCAACAACCTCTGGAAGATTTTCAGCATTAGGATCCGCTTTGAGATGCTTGCCCGACGACGTGCTTTCTTTTCCTCTTCAACCATTTTCTTAACAAGCTTTTTATATCCCCCACGAGACATGACATGGGGGTAGACATTCTTGCTTTGGTTTTCCCCGCCCTTTTTCCTCTTCTCTCTGTTATAAATAAAAGACAATTAAATTACATAAGTAAATGAAATTAATGCAATTACATAAATTTAGAGACAAATCAAATAAGTTAACCTGAAAGTCGGGATCACGTCGGCTCTCGAACAAAGCGATCCCACGTCGCCTTGTCAAGAAACGGATACACCTCAAGTGGGTTCTTTTTACTTTTTGGACCGAATATATAGTATCCGCCAGTGTCGGCCTTAAAACCCCTCCAACGCTCTCCAAAGATACTTCAAAGAACGCTTCTTCATAGCGTATGTATCCGGTGATGTCAAATGTCAACTACATTAAGACCAAAAGAATCAACGAATTATTGTATGATATTATTAAGATAAAAATAAAGTAGATACGAGACAAACACAGGACGTAGAAGTATAGATACCAGAATACTCTCCCATATCTGCTCCTTCACGTCCGCCGGTACATCTCTCCACCTATCAATGAGTATACTAGGCCTGTTCCTAGCAAGGGTCGCCACAAAACTGGTAAACTGATCTTCCATTGGCCCAATAGGTTTGAGGTTATCATCAAAATCTACTCTTATCCTCTGATTTGACCCACGGTTGGCAGTCAAATGCCTCATCCGTGTGGCACGTCTACCCTTTCTACCGGTAGACGGGGTCTCTGACCCGCTGCATGAAGGAGGTGTATCCTCATGATCAGCCATGTATACCTGTTTAAACACAAAACAAAAAAAAAACTTGTTAGTATGTCAGGATAAATATCAAACATAACTTATAAATATCGATCAACGGACATAAACATAACTTATAAATATCAACGTAAACACATAATATGCCAAACTTGATGGTAATATCAAACTAAACTTACTTTGTGGTCAATTAGTAAAGTTCTCCCATAAAGTATGCACCCGGAGAACGAAAGGAAATGTATCAATCCGAACTTTCATCAAGTATATAACATTAGAACCAATGAATAACTATTTTAACTGAATTAAGAAAAAGTTTTTTCCCAAACTGTCCAACTTTGGACAATTCAAGATCCAACACAATGAGCGGTACATTAAGCACGTACACGTACGCTCATTAGTATTGCATCTCAAACGGGAAACTAAGGCTTTACTATTTATGTAGCTTGCATGAAGATGGGGCTTGAAAAGTGAAGAAAATTAGCCAAACAGAGCCCTTCACGGCCTAGCCTTGAAAGCCATCACGGCCGTGATCGAGTATAGCTTAAAAGAAAGAATGGAAAAGTCAGAACTGGTCACGGCCATCCCGTGATGCCCATCACGGCCGTGACATGTCAGCTGTACCAGACCCTCACAAGCAGAACTGATCACGGAATGGCCGTTATGGTGTTAACGGCCGTGATGCACCAACCAGTGAAGCAACCTCCAAGGCGCAGAACCAATCACGGCCTGCCCGTGATGGCCATCACGGCCGTGACATGCCAATCGAACCCAGACCCTCACAGCAGAACCGATCACGGCCTAGCCGTGATGGTGGTCACGCCGTGATGAGACCAACCAGTGAAGCATCCTCCAAGGCAGAACCTATCACGGCCTGGCCGTGATGGCCATCACGGCCGTGACATGCCAACTGAACCAGACCCTCACAGGCAGAACTGATCACGGCCTTGCCGTGATGGTGGTCACGGCCGTGACAGAACAACCAGTGAAGCAACCTCCCAGTCAGAATCCGTCACTGCCAAGCCGTGACAGGCAGCACGGCCGTGACGGGTGATACCACCACTGGAAAAATCCAGTCTTGGAGCAACAGAACAACACATGCAAGTATATTATCCAACCATTTCGAGTCAAAGTTCATAACTTTTCTAAAGAAGAAACAAATATATACCTGAGGGACGAGCAAAAATGGCGCTCTTCACGCAAACGAGGGTAGCTCGCGGCTTTGGTTCTCAGTGGTTCTCTTACGAAGCAGAAAATGAAGGCTCGCGATCGCGAGTGGTCTTCTTTGTCTACGATTGAAAAAGGGAAAAAGGACGTGAAGAAGGGGGAGAGAGAGAGAGAAAGAGAAAGAAAGAGAGAGAATGAGAAGAAGGAAATGCGAGAGAGAGAGAATGAGAAGAAGGAAATGCGAGAGAGAGAATGGGAATGAGAGAGAGAGACGCATACCTGAGGGTAGCTCGCGGATGTGAGTGCAGTGAGAGAGATGGAAAAGCAGTGACAACGCGCGTTAGCAGAGGGAGGGAGTGTTGTGTTTTAGGGTACGTTCAGAAACTGAGAATGAGGGCGCAAAACACAGAAAAATGGGACTATTACACATCGGTTATGAGGAAAACCGATGTGTTAAACATATTATACACATCGGTTATGCAAAAACCGATGTGTAAACATGAAACATTTAAATTCTGATTTTTTCTTTTAAATTTTATACATCGGTTAATAAAAACCGATGTGTAAAAGTGTAACCTAAATTTCTATTTTTTTTTCTTTATAATTTTATACATCGGTTATTTAAAAACCGATGTGGTTACTCACCATTTTACACATCGGTTCAAAAAGAACCGATGTTGAATGTTAAAAATTCCGAGTTTTAAATTTTTTTATTTTAATTTTACACATCGGTTATATATAACCGATGTGGAAAAGTATTACACATCGGTTAATCTCTAAACCGATGTGTAATACTTTCCTTTGAATTTCAAAAATGCCACCGCCTCGTTTTACACATCGGTTTATACTAAACCGATGTGTAAACTCCGATGTAGAATCCCTTTTTTGCACTAGTGATATCCCAACAAATAATGAGTTGATCAGACTCCAAAGCCACACTGGCTAACTTGGCCAACTGCCAACAGGTGCGCAACCTCTTCCCATCTTAAAACAACAAAGGCATACATAGCCAGGCACACAAGGCCAAACACATTGCTAATGTCCACAATCAGTGGCCACACCATTAGCAAGTAAGATGGGGTCTACATCTCCATGTCCTCCCTAGGCACATGAGATAATGCAAGTCGTAATTACCTTTCGCCGATGGTAATCGATGCATTTGTGTCACAAACCGCAGGCACGTCTGCCAAATGCATGAAAAACACTTTTGTTTTGTTCTTTTCTTTGTGCTCAATCTTTCTCTTGCCGAAGCTCAACATGGCTTACGACTCATATAGTTTTAAAACACTTTTTAAAACTTTCATTACAACACAGGACCTTACTGTCCGAGTGCTCAATCACGACACCTCTCGACCGGTGCACCAGTCCTAGGTTCGTGCTTCTAGAAAACATCTTCAATGTTTAATCACAGTATACCTCATGTATACAATTCATCACAGTATACCTCTTGTATACAATATAGGCACTCCAAGTCCAAATGACTGAGTCCATCACAACACAGAACATTAGTACCCCGACGTCTCGGTTACTAAGTCCAACTGTATTTTCAACATTGTTAAATCAACTTTCGATTTTTAGAAATTCTTTTCTAATGGTAGAAATTCATTATAAAAATTCTTAACAAATAAAACTTAGTTTTCACAAACCAATGAGTCACTTGAGATTTAACTTTCTCAAAATAGGCACTGCCGTTTCAAAAATACTTGCTGTTTAGATTTTCCAGATTTGCCGTCAAATTTTGTTTTTTTAGACTTTTAAGCCAAAAACTTAACTTTTTCCACTTAATTAATTTTCTAAAATCACACTTAACTTGTTTTCACCAATTAATTTAATAAAAGAATATTCTGTAATATTCTGGGTTTTCTTAAATAAAATTTAACAGTACTAAAATATTTTTACCGTGTCGTACTCATTGTGACTCATAATTCACTTTTCCAAAAATAACTTATTAAAATAATAATATTTTTCAATACTCTTTATTCTTCTCAAAAGAAATTCTCTTTGATATCATATACCAATAACTTGCCACTAAAACCTTGAATATAATTTGATACAGTTTCTTAAAGCTTTTATCCGACTTTCTTAATTGTGCACTGACCACTGTCAGGCTTCTCACACATCAAACAACAATTATATCACAGATATTTCCCAGGCAGATCATGCATCACAGTTCATAATATAATTGCAAATAAACAATTAACGTAAAATAAACCACACAGATACAAATAACGCAACAATAAACAACATAAATAAATACTAACAAACAATTAATTACAAACAACCATTGGATAGCATATAGCCATTGAATAGAATCCTTCTCGGTATTCCCCCCTTACCTCTTGAAGACTCCTTGTTCAACTTACAAACTCCTTCAGAATTTCCGTTACCTTGTAAACTTGTACTCAACTAACCTTCAATTATTATAACCAAAGAGTTACAAATCAAGAAACTAAAACATTCTAAACCCTAATACATAGTCACGGCCTCTAGGGTTTTTTTTTTTTTGAATAACTAAAACTTCTAATCATGATTAAGTTATGGATTAATGATCCTTAATTAACCTAAATCATAGATTATCAACTAACAACTAAGTTTCAATACTCAAAACTTCCTAACTCTTTTATACATAGATTCGGCCTCAATAGGTTCATAAAGCTAGGGTTCTTAGTTTAACAAATCATCTTGGATTTATAAAGCATACTGACTAAACACTTGATTTCTAAGATCATTTATGAAAATCATGAACAAAACTCAACAAAACTCACCCATTTAGGGTTCGGCCAACATGAATATTTTTGAGTAAAATAGTCATTTTAAGAGACTAACATGGATTAGAGTGTGTATTCATACATGCCATATAGAATACATGATCATACATGAAAACACATGAACAAAACTCTACCAACCCTAAGGTGATAGATTCGGCCAAGGCTAGTTTTTCAAGAAAGAGATTTTTGATTACTTCATGCTCTTGGATTTAAATAGTAGACATGATATCTAGAAGATAGAAAGTAGTTTCATCTTCATTAGATTTTCCTAGGATTTACTATGATTTTTCAAAGTTCTAGGGTTTGAAACTTGAAAATGATAAACAACCATGATATGAGTCTTGAATCAAGAAACTATTTAAAGAACATAGGCATGATTAAGAACAAAGATTAGGATTTACCTCTTGAGAATCAATGATGAAGGAAATCCAAGAACTTGCTTTGAAACTTAGAACTAAGAAACTTAGAAACTTTAAAGTTTATAGAGAGCAAATGACCAAAGAACTAAATGAAAAGTGAGAGGAGGGTATTTATAGTGTAAGTGGCGACATCTCAAGAAGACTCTAGATGAAGATGAGTTTTCATGTTAAAAGGATCAAAGTGCAATTAAGTTCCAAGGACCAAATTGCAAAGATTCCAATAGTTGAAGGACTAGTTTGCAAATAGACAATAGAATGTCATGATGATGAGTTTAATCACATTAAATGCCATCTTATCTTTGACTTGCTTGGCTGATTTTTATGAGTGAAAGACAAGTTAAGAAAGTAAGATAATTCAATGTATTAGGAAGAATCAAGAAACTTGTAGAAAAATCTAGGATAAGTAGAAACTTATGGAAAATTCTAGAACCAACTTGACAATTCCAACAAAAATGGGCAGCCACAATTCACATGGGCTTACGCATGGGCTTGAAACATTTGGGCTTGATTTTATTTTCTTATTGGTTGTGGGACCCACTTGAAGATTTAAGCCTTTAAACCTAAGATAAGAAAACTTAAATGGGCTTTATGGACTCAACTATGAACTAGAAAAATTTGGGCTTATAAGCCACCACCATTTAGGATTAGAAACAAGGATTCTAGCCCAATCCACTTGAAAAAACGAAAAAAACTAATTTAGGGACAAAAGGGTAATTTACAGAAAGTTCAGGGACTTAACCGTAAATTTCGAAATTTTCTATTTAATCCTGAAAAACCTTCTAGACTTAAAAATATGATTCATCCCCTTGAATCATCTCAAAATCCTAAGATAAATCCTCTTACTACTCTTAGAAACTCTAATCTCCTTTCCGTCGTCTACCCGCTTACGCTTTCCGTCCGAAATACGTAAATTATTTTATTTTTTTCTGAAAAAATTCTAAAAATACAAAGTTGTAGAAAATAAAATACTAAACTTAAGTCTCTCGTTCACGAATTAAAATTAGGTCTGTTGAGCAGTATTCTTATGCTGTCAATGGAATTCGCAGGCCGGGTTTCGCCTGAATTTCCAACCTAAATTTTAATCGTAGTTTCCTACGGTCAAGTAGGATTAAATACTATCCTCCGTTCACTTAGAATAATTTTATAAAACTCTAATAAATTTATAAACATATTTATATGTATTACTGTTATTTAAAACAGTGAAATACAGGGTGTTACATTACTACCCCACTAAAAAAAATTTTCGTCCTCGAAATTACGTACTTGCAAATAATTCAGGATACAGTAACTTCATTTTGTCTTCTACTTCCCATGTCGCTTCTCCAGTCGCGTCATCCCAGATAACTTTGACCAATGAGATTTGTTTACCTCTGAGCTGCTTAATCATCTTATCCGCAATTCTCACAGGTAAAGTCTCATAAGACATGTTTTCTTTTAGTTGTACTAGATCAGGTTCAATTACGTGAGATGGATCCGGAATATACTTCCTTAATTGTGAAACATGAAAGACATCATGAAGATTGGATAGAAACGGTGGTAAAGAAATTTTATAAGCTACAGGACCTATCCAATGAAGAATTTGATATGGTCCAATGAATTTAGGAGTGAGTTTCCTGGATTTAATTACCCTACCAACCCCAATCGTTGGCGTGACTCTCAAAAACACATGCTCACCTTCCTCAAACTCAAGAGGTCGTCGTCTCTTGTCAGCATAACTTTTCTGTCGACTCTGAGTTGTTCGCATTTTCTCTTGAATCATTTTCACCTTTTCCGTCGTTTGTTGCACTATATCTGGTCCAACCATAAAACTCGCACCATCCTGGTACCAACATAAAGGCGTTCTGCACCGTCGACCATACAACGCTTCATAAGGTGCCATACCTATGCTAGAATGAAAACTATTATTATAAGTGAATTCTATCAATGATAGATATTCATCTCAGCTTCCAGCATTTTCCAATACACAAGCTCTCAATAAATCTTCAAGAGATTGAATAGTCCTCTCTGATTGTCCATCCGTTTTAGGATGATACGCAGAACTCAACCTAAGTTTCGTTCCCAACGACTCTTGTAGACTTTTCCAAAATCTTGATGTAAATCTTGGATCACGATCTGAAACAATACTCAAAGGCACTCCGTGTAACCTAACAATTTCATCGATATACAACTGAGTTAATCTTTCCAATGAGTATTTTCACATTAACTGGTAAAAAGTGAGCTACCTTTGTCAACCTATCAACTATTACCCATATAGAGTCATACCCTTTCAGAGTCTTTGGCAAACCTGACACAAAATCCATTGCAATACCATCCCATTTCCATTCTGGAATATCCAAAGATTGTAGCATTCCCGCTGGTCTTTGATGTTCTACTTTAACCTTCTGACAAGTTAAACACGCAGCTACAAATTCCATTACATCTTTCTTCATACCATGCCACCAATACAATTTCTTTAGATCCTGATACATCTTAGTAGCTCCGGGATGCAAACTCAACTTACTCCTATGAGCTTCTTCCAGAATCAACTTCCTCATTTCAACATTATTTGGTACACAAATCCTTTCACCAAACCTTAAAATTCCATCATTTCCTTCTTTAAATTCTGACACAGCTCCTTGCCGCACTAATTCTCTTTCTCCTTGTAGGTACTGATCACTTTCTTGTTTCTCTTTAATTTGTTTCATCAGTTCATTTGAAACAGTAATCATACCCAAACATAATTTCTCCGGAAACGTCTCAATTGTCAATCGCATATCTCGGAATTGTTCCAACAACTGTTGTTCTTTAACCATCATTGGCGATATATGCATTGATTTCCTACTCAAAGCATCTGCCACAACATTCGCTTTTCCAAGGTGATACTGCAGTTGAAAATCATAATCCTTTAAAAATTCCAACCAACGCCTCTGCCTCATATTTAATTCTTTCTGATCAAACAGGTATTTCAAACTTTTATGGTCACTAAAAACATTAAAAGTTGCTCCATACAAATAATGTCTCCAGATTTTTAAAGCAAATACCACTGCTGCTAACTCCAAATCATGAGTAGGATAATTCCTTTCATGAATCTTCAATTGTCTTGAAGCATATGCCACAACTTTCCAATTTTGCATCAATACACATCCTAACCCTTGATATGAAGCATCACAATACACCTCAAAAAGTTCATAAGGATCAGGTAGTATCAATACCGGTGAAGTAGTCAACCTTCGCTTTAACTCTTGAAAACTTTCTTCACATGCTTCAATCCATACAAACGCTTGATCCTTTCGAGTCAATTGGGTAAGAGGACCTACTATTTCAGAAAATCCCTAAATGAATCTTCTATAGTATCCCGCTAAACCCAAAAAACTACGAATTTCTGTTACCGTCTTAGGCCTTTCCCATTGCAAAACAGTCTCAACTTTTGATGGATCTACAGCAATTCCCTCACTCGATACTATATGTCCTAAGAATTGAACTTGGTCTAACCAAAATTCACACTTCTCAGGTTTCGCGTAAAGTTGTTTCTCCTTTAAAATTTGGAGAACCACACTGAGATGTTCAGCATGTTTTTCTTTACTTGGAGAATAGATTAGAATATCGTCGATAAAAACAACGACAAACTGATCTAAGTAAGGACGAAAAATCCTATTCATGTAATCCATGAATATCGCTGGAGCATTCGTAACCCCAAATGGCATCACAAGATACTCGTAATGACCATAACGTGTCCTAAACGCAGTTTTACAAACGTCCTCCTCCTTCACACGAATTTGATGATAACCCGAACGTAAATCTATCTTTGAGAAAACAGCTGCTCCGCGTAACTGATCCATTAAGTCGTCTATCCTTGGAAGTGGATACTTATTCTTAATCGTCACCTTATTCAGCTGCCGAAAATCTACGCATAAACGAGAAGTTCCATCCTTCTTCTTCACTAATAACACTGGAGCTCCCCAAGGCGATACACTAGGTCTAATAAATTCCTTCCGCATCAGTTCCACCAATTGTTCTTTTAATTCCTCTAGTTCTGATGTCGACATTCGATATGGTGCTATAGATATTGGTCCAGTGCCCGGAACCAGATCAATCGCAAACTCAATCTCCCGAACAGGTGGTAATCCAGGTACATCTTCAGGAAAAACTTCCAGAAAATCATTGACAACTGGTATACACTGCAAGTCTAACTCACTCTTAATGTCTAAGGAATATAATAGCATGTATCCTTGTGCTCCCTCCTTTAAAGAAGCTTTTACTTGATTAGCAGTTAACAATCCAGAAATCTCATCCGTAGGAAAAACTAAGGTTTTACGAGCACAGTCTATCAAAATATGATTAGAAGACAACCAATCCATACCTAGAATTACATCTAACTGTATTAAAGGCAAACAGATCAGGTTAACAAGGAAACGTTTATCCTGAATAATTATAGGACAATTTAAACAAACAGAAGTAACCACAACTGGCTTAGAAGTAGGAGTTGAAACAACAAGATCACACAACAAAGAAGAAACAGGCAATTTCAACAGTTTCACACAATCCATCGAGATAAAAGAATGCGTTGCACCTGAATCAAATAGTACAGTTAAAAGATTACCGTTTATATCACACTTACCTTGTATGAGATCGTCAGAATTCAAAGCCTCAGCTCCACTCATCGTATAAACTCTTCCTTTGGCTGTCGGTTTATTTGTTCCAGCGTGATTGACAATCGACTCCCGCTTTGGCATCCTACAATTCTTTGCTATATGTCCCATTTGGTCACAATTGAAACATTTCACTTCATTTCTAGGACAAACATTTGACATGTGACTGGGATCTCCACAGTTATAGCATCTCCTAATTTGACCCTGATTCTGATTTCTTTGACCTCCACCTCCTGATGCAACAAAATTCGAATGGTTCTGTTGTCGATTCTGATCATTCACTTGCGAACGAAAATAAGGCTTCCTCTGATTTTGTTTTCCTCTCCAACTCTGATTCTGATTCTTGAATTTAGAAGATCCACCAACACTTCCTCTAGTATCCTTTCCTTTCTTCATCTGCTCGATCTTTCGACTCATTTCCACTAGTGCTTGGAAATTACGAAGTTGTAAAGGTAAAACGGACTCCTTAATCTCAAATCGCAATCCCGCTTCGAATCGTTCACACTTCCAGCTTTCACTCGGTTGAGCTTGAAAGAAACGAAAGTATTTGCCCAATGACTCAAACTTCGCCGCATACTCCTCCACCGATAAATCTCTCTGATATAACCCCAGAAATTGTCGTTCCCTCTCGATCCTTATACTCTCCGGAAAATATTTGTCCATAAACGCAATTCGAAAAACCTCCCAAGTAATGTCTTGATGTTCAGCCTCCAACAAGTAGCCTAGCACCTTTCCACCAATATTATGTATCTCCCACCAAGAGGGAAAAAAAAGCATAAGTGACCCGAACATCTGCGGCGTAGCAACTAACTCGAAGATCTTCTCCAACTCCTGGATCCAAAGATCAGCCTTCTCAGGATTTGCATCCAGACCAAACTGTGAAGGATTTTGACTTCGAAACGCAATCAAAGCCTTGCCTTCCGCAGCTTGCAGATTCTGAACATTTATCGCTGATCGATTTGCAATTGCCGCTGCCATGTTCTCCATTGCTTGAGCCGCATAGTCTACTCCTTCCTCATACTCCTCATTCATATTACCACGACCTCCTACACGACCCCCTCTACGGCCTCGTACACGACCACGTCCACGCCCAGATTCTGGTTCTACCACTGGTTCCATAACTGACCTACAAATCACAATTAGTTAGACCAAAACCAGAAACTGAAACGCAAACTCACTCGTTATCACACATTACTTCTAATAAGTAATTCAAACAAATCTAAGTCAGAGATCACACAACATAGACATAACAGACCTACTTCCCGACATTCCCGAAAGACTCGACCAGCTCTGATACCACAAAATGCGACACCCTACCCTAGGGTCATCCCATTAATACCCAAATATAAATTATAATTATATAACGCTGGTTACTTTCGGAAAATATAATTTAAGGAGACTAACCTTATATAAAAATAGTGCTTAATTTTTTTTTTCTTTAACATACAACATACAACTATTATAAACATAAACCACATATATGTACATCCATATATGTATATATACTTCGTCGTTTACATATACAACTCCTATACTAGGAGATATCAAAAAGCTTTTAGAAGCATAGACCATTCTCCATCAAACTAAACAAAGAAGATAAAGATATATACATATCAACAACAACTGGTTCAAAACCATCTCAAAAACTAATGGCTCTAAGAAGCCAAAATAAAACTATCAAGACTCACTACCCCCGGAAACTATACCTAAGCTGGTCGAGTTAGTGAAACCCATTGGGAAGACCATAAGGATCAATCCCACCTACAGCTGACGAGTCTGATGATGCCTCCGCTTCCATTGCCTCATCTGAAGAATCTCCATCATCCACTGCAGGAGGTTGAAACTCCGGATCGTCCTCTAGGTATTCCTCTGGATCTTCTTCACCTTCCACTAGTTCTCCTTCAACTGGAGGTTCTCCATTTCCTAATATCTGAAGAGGTTGAGGTTGAGGTTGAGGTAAAGGATCCATCATTCCATGCTCCTCCAGATATTGAAGATACAGCCAAACCGGTGGTAACGATATCTCGATTGTTTCTACTACATGAGTCCTCTGATTGGGTCCATCTTCTAACGTTCCAATAACATCGGTACTAGGGCCATGGTAGGTGGCGCTAAGTGCCCCAATATTTATATCCCAGGCACCACCATACTGTGCCCGATCAAAAGTGAGAGTACGAACCCTCGACTGCACCAGTGGTACGTCTGGATTCATCTGAATATGTTGTAAGAGTGAGAAACCAATACTTGGATCTTACTCAATAACCACACTCTAGCCATCAATTACCACATCAACATTTATCACATACAATTAGTTATAAACTAACAGATTATCAGTGGGCTCAACACCCCAAACATCATCCATAAAATTATGCATGACACTTCTATTCATCATCTAATTTTCGTCCTAATCTCATGAGATATCCCAACAAATAATGAGTTGATCAGACTCCAAAGCCACACTGGCTAACTTGGCCAACTGCCAACAGGTGCGCAACCTCTTCCCATCTTAAAACAACAAAGGCATACATAGCCAGGCACACAAGGCCAAACACATTGCTAATGTCCACAATCAGTGGCCACACCATTAGCAAGTAAGATGGGGTCTACATCTCCATGTCCTCCCTAGGCACATGAGATAATGCAAGTCGTAATTACCTTTCGCCGATGGTAATCGATGCATTTGTGTCACAAACCGCAGGCACGTCTGCCAAATGCATGAAAAACACTTTTGTTTTGTTCTTTTCTTTGTGCTCAATCTTTCTCTTGCCGAAGCTCAACATGGCTTACGACTCATATAGTTTTAAAACACTTTTTAAAACTTTCATTACAACACAGGACCTTACTGTCCGAGTGCTCAATCACGACACCTCTCGACCGGTGCACCAGTCCTAGGTTCGTGCTTCTAGAAAACATCTTCAATGTTTAATCACAGTATACCTCATGTATACAATTCATCACAGTATACCTCTTGTATACAATATAGGCACTCCAAGTCCAAATGACTGAGTCCATCACAACACAGAACATTAGTACCCCGACGTCTCGGTTACTAAGTCCAACTGTATTTTCAACATTGTTAAATCAACTTTCGATTTTTAGAAATTCTTTTCTAATGGTAGAAATTCATTATAAAAATTCTTAACAAATAAAACTTAGTTTTCACAAACCAATGAGTCACTTGAGATTTAACTTTCTCAAAATAGGCACTGCCGTTTCAAAAATACTTGCTGTTTAGATTTTCCAGATTTGCCGTCAAATTTTGTTTTTTTAGACTTTTAAGCCAAAAACTTAACTTTTTCCACTTAATTAATTTTCTAAAATCACACTTAACTTGTTTTCACCAATTAATTTAATAAAAGAATATTCTGTAATATTCTGGGTTTTCTTAAATAAAATTTAACAGTACTAAAATATTTTTACCGTGTCGTACTCATTGTGACTCATAATTCACTTTTCCAAAAATAACTTATTAAAATAATAATATTTTTCAATACTCTTTATTCTTCTCAAAAGAAATTCTCTTTGATATCATATACCAATAACTTGCCACTAAAACCTTGAATATAATTTGATACGAGTTTCTTAAAGCTTTTATCCGACTTTCTTAATTGTGCATCGACCATTGTCAAAGCTTCTCACACATCAAACAACAATTATATCACAGATATTTCCCAGGCAGATCATGCATCACAGTTCATAATATAATTGCAAATAAACAATTAACGTAAAATAAACCACACAGATACAAATAACGCAACAATAAACAACATAAATAAATACTAACAAACAATTAATTACAAACAACCATTGGATAGCATATAGCCATTGAATAGAATCCTTCTCGGTATTCCCCCCTTACCTCTTGAAGACTCCTTGTTCAACTTACAAACTCCTTCAGAATTTCCGTTACCTTGTAAACTTGTACTCAACTAACCTTCAATTATTATAACCAAAGAGTTACAAATCAAGAAACTAAAACATTCTAAACCCTAATACATAGTCACGGCCTCTAGGGTTTTTTTTTTTTGAATAACTAAAACTTCTAATCATGATTAAGTTATGGATTAATGATCCTTAATTAACCTAAATCATAGATTATCAACTAACAACTAAGTTTCAATACTCAAAACTTCCTAACTCTTTTATACATAGATTCGGCCTCAATAGGTTCATAAAGCTAGGGTTCTTAGTTTAACAAATCATCTTGGATTTATAAAGCATACTGACTAAACACTTGATTTCTAAGATCATTTATGAAAATCATGAACAAAACTCAACAAAACTCACCCATTTAGGGTTCGGCCAACATGAATATTTTTGAGTAAAATAGTCATTTTAAGAGACTAACATGGATTAGAGTGTGTATTCATACATGCCATATAGAATACATGATCATACATGAAAACACATGAACAAAACTCTACCAACCCTAAGGTGATAGATTCGGCCAAGGCTAGTTTTTCAAGAAAGAGATTTTTGATTACTTCATGCTCTTGGATTTAAATAGTAGACATGATATCTAGAAGATAGAAAGTAGTTTCATCTTCATTAGATTTTCCTAGGATTTACTATGATTTTTCAAAGTTCTAGGGTTTGAAACTTGAAAATGATAAACAACCATGATATGAGTCTTGAATCAAGAAACTATTTAAAGAACATAGGCATGATTAAGAACAAAGATTAGGATTTACCTCTTGAGAATCAATGATGAAGGAAATCCAAGAACTTGCTTTGAAACTTAGAACTAAGAAACTTAGAAACTTTAAAGTTTATAGAGAGCAAATGACCAAAGAACTAAATGAAAAGTGAGAGGAGGGTATTTATAGTGTAAGTGGCGACATCTCAAGAAGACTCTAGATGAAGATGAGTTTTCATGTTAAAAGGATCAAAGTGCAATTAAGTTCCAAGGACCAAATTGCAAAGATTCCAATAGTTGAAGGACTAGTTTGCAAATAGACAATAGAATGTCATGATGATGAGTTTAATCACATTAAATGCCATCTTATCTTTGACTTGCTTGGCTGATTTTTATGAGTGAAAGACAAGTTAAGAAAGTAAGATAATTCAATGTATTAGGAAGAATCAAGAAACTTGTAGAAAAATCTAGGATAAGTAGAAACTTATGGAAAATTCTAGAACCAACTTGACAATTCCAACAAAAATGGGCAGCCACAATTCACATGGGCTTACGCATGGGCTTGAAACATTTGGGCTTGATTTTATTTTCTTATTGGTTGTGGGACCCACTTGAAGATTTAAGCCTTTAAACCTAAGATAAGAAAACTTAAATGGGCTTTATGGACTCAACTATGAACTAGAAAAATTTGGGCTTATAAGCCACCACCATTTAGGATTAGAAACAAGGATTCTAGCCCAATCCACTTGAAAAAACGAAAAAAACTAATTTAGGGACAAAAGGGTAATTTACAGAAAGTTCGGGGACTTAACCGTAAATTTCAAATTTTCTATTTAATCCTGAAAAACCTTCTAGACTTAAAAATATGATTCATCCCCTTGAATCATCTCAAAATCCTAAGATAAATCCTCTTACTACTCTTAGAAACTCTAATCTCCTTTCCGTCGTCTACCCGCTTACGCTTTCCGTCCGAAATACGTAAATTATTTTATTTTTTTCTGAAAAAATTCTAAAAATACAAAGTTGTAGAAAATAAAATACTAAACTTAAGTCTCTCGTTCACGAATTAAAATTAGGTCTGTTGAGCAGTATTCTTATGCTGTCAATGGAATTCGCAGGCCGGGTTTCGCCTGAATTTCCAACCTAAATTTTAATCGTAGTTTCCTACGGTCAAGTAGGATTAAATACTATCCTCCGTTCACTTAGAATAATTTTATAAAACTCTAATAAATTTATAAACATATTTATATGTATTACTGTTATTTAAAACAGTGAAATACAGGGTGTTACATTACTACCCCACTAAAAAAAATTTTCGTCCTCGAAATTACGTACTTGCAAATAATTCAGGATACAGTAACTTCATTTTGTCTTCTACTTCCCATGTCGCTTCTCCAGTCGCGTCATCCCAGATAACTTTGACCAATGAGATTTGTTTACCTCTGAGCTGCTTAATCATCTTATCCGCAATTCTCACAGGTAAAGTCTCATAAGACATGTTTTCTTTTAGTTGTACTAGATCAGGTTCAATTACGTGAGATGGATCCGGAATATACTTCCTTAATTGTGAAACATGAAAGACATCATGAAGATTGGATAGAAACGGTGGTAAAGAAATTTTATAAGCTACAGGACCTATCCAATGAAGAATTTGATATGGTCCAATGAATTTAGGAGTGAGTTTCCTGGATTTAATTACCCTACCAACCCCAATCGTTGGCGTGACTCTCAAAAACACATGCTCACCTTCCTCAAACTCAAGAGGTCGTCGTCTCTTGTCGCAGATAACTTTTCTCGTCGACTCGAGTTGTTCGCATTTTCTCTTGAATCATTTTCACCTTTTCCGCCGTTTGTTGCACTATATCTGGTCCAACCATAAAACTCGCACCATCCTGGTACCAACATAAAGGCGTTTCTGCACCGTCGACCATACAACGCTTCATAAGGTGCCATACCTATGCTAGAATGAAAACTATTATTATAAGTGAATTCTATCAATGATAGATATTCATCTCAGCTTCCAGCATTTTCCAATACACAAGCTCTCAATAAATCTTCAAGAGATTGAATAGTCCTCTCTGATTGTCCATCCGTTTTAGGATGATACGCAGAACTCAACCTAAGTTTCGTTCCCAACGACTCTTGTAGACTTTTCCAAAATCTTGATGTAAATCTTGGATCACGATCTGAAACAATACTCAAAGGCACTCCGTGTAACCTAACAATTTCATCGATATACAACTGAGTTAATCTTTCCAATGAGTATTTTCACATTAACTGGTAAAAAGTGAGCTACCTTTGTCAACCTATCAACTATTACCCATATAGAGTCATACCCTTTCAGAGTCTTTGGCAAACCTGACACAAAATCCATTGCAATACCATCCCATTTCCATTCTGGAATATCCAAAGATTGTAGCATTCCCGCTGGTCTTTGATGTTCTACTTTAACCTTCTGACAAGTTAAACACGCAGCTACAAATTCCATTACATCTTTCTTCATACCATGCCACCAATACAATTTCTTTAGATCCTGATACATCTTAGTAGCTCCGGGATGCAAACTCAACTTACTCCTATGAGCTTCTTCCAGAATCAACTTCCTCATTTCAACATTATTTGGTACACAAATCCTTTCACCAAACCTTAAAATTCCATCATTTCCTTCTTTAAATTCTGACACAGCTCCTTGCCGCACTAATTCTCTTTCTCCTTGTAGGTACTGATCACTTTCTTGTTTCTCTTTAATTTGTTTCATCAGTTCATTTGAAACAGTAATCATACCCAAACATAATTTCTCCGGAAACGTCTCAATTGTCAATCGCATATCTCGGAATTGTTCCAACAACTGTTGTTCTTTAACCATCATTGGCGATATATGCATTGATTTCCTACTCAAAGCATCTGCCACAACATTCGCTTTTCCAAGGTGATACTGCAGTTGAAAATCATAATCCTTTAAAAATTCCAACCAACGCCTCTGCCTCATATTTAATTCTTTCTGATCAAACAGGTATTTCAAACTTTTATGGTCACTGAAAACATTAAAAGTTGCTCCATACAAATAATGTCTCCAGATTTTTAAAGCAAATACCACTGCTGCTAACTCCAAATCATGAGTAGGATAATTCCTTTCATGAATCTTCAATTGTCTTGAAGCATATGCCACAACTTTCCAATTTTGCATCAATACACATCCTAACCCTTGATATGAAGCATCACAATACACCTCAAAAAGTTCATAAGGATCAGGTAGTATCAATACCGGTGAAGTAGTCAACCTTCGCTTTAACTCTTGAAAACTTTCTTCACATGCTTCAATCCATACAAACGCTTGATCCTTTCGAGTCAATTGGGTAAGAGGACCTACTATTTCAGAAAATCCCTAAATGAATCTTCTATAGTATCCCGCTAAACCCAAAAAACTACGAATTTCTGTTACCGTCTTAGGCCTTTCCCATTGCAAAACAGTCTCAACTTTTGATGGATCTACAGCAATTCCCTCACTCGATACTATATGTCCTAAGAATTGAACTTGGTCTAACCAAAATTCACACTTCTCAGGTTTCGCGTAAAGTTGTTTCTACTTTAAAATTTGGAGAACCACACTGAGATGTTCAGCATGTTTTTCTTTACTTGGAGAATAGATTAGAATATCGTCGATAAAAACAACGACAAACTGATCTAAGTAAGGACGAAAAATCCTATTCATGTAATCCATGAATATCGCTGGAGCATTCGTAACCCCAAATGGCATCACAAGATACTCGTAATGACCATAACGTGTCCTAAACGCAGTTTTACAAACGTCCTCCTCCTTCACACGAATTTGATGATAACCCGAACATAAATCTATCTTTGAGAAAACAGCTGCTCCGCGTAACCGATCCATTAAGTCGTCTATCCTTGGAAGTGGATACTTATTCTTAATCGTCACCTTATTCAGCTGCCGAAAATCTACGCATAAACGAGAAGTTCCATCCTTCTTCTTCACTAATAACACTGGAGCTCCCCAAGGCGATACACTAGGTCTAATAAATTCCTTCCGCATCAGTTCCACCAATTGTTCTTTTAATTCCTCTAGTTCTGATGTCGACATTCGATATGGTGCTATAGATATTGGTCCAGTGCCCGGAACCAGATCAATCGCAAACTCAATCTCCCGAACAGGTGGTAATCCAGGTACATCTTCAGGAAAAACTTCCAGAAAATCATTGACAACTGGTATACACTGCAAGTCTAACTCACTCTTAATGTCTAAGGAATATAATAGCATGTATCCTTGTGCTCCCTCCTTTAAAGAAGCTTTTACTTGATTAGCAGTTAACAATCCAGAAATCTCATCCGTAGGAAAAACTAAGGTTTTACGAGCACAGTCTATCAAAATATGATTAGAAGACAACCAATCCATACCTAGAATTACATCTAACTGTATTAAAGGCAAACAGATCAGGTTAACAAGGAAACGTTTATCCTGAATAATTATAGGACAATTTAAACAAACGAAGTAACCACAATGGCTTAGAAGTAGGAGTTGAAACAACAAGATCACACAACAAAGAAGAAACAGCAATTTCAACAGTTTCACACAATCCATCGAGATAAAAGAATGCGTTGCACCTGAATCAAATAGTACAGTTAAAAGATTACCGTTTATATCACACTTACCTTGTATGAGATCGTCAGAATTCGAAGCCTCAGCTCCACTCATCGTATAAACTCTTCCTTTGGCTGTCGGTTTATTTGTTCCAGCGTGATTGACAATCGACTCCCGCTTTGGCATCCTACAATTCTTTGCTATATGTCCCATTTGGTCACAATTGAAACATTTCACTTCATTTCTAGGACAAACATTTGACATGTGACTGGGATCTCCACAGTTATAGCATCTCCTAATTTGACCCTGATTCTGATTTCTTTGACCTCCACCTCCTGATGCAACAAAATTCGAATGGTTCTGTTGTCGATTCTGATCATTCACTTGCGAACGAAAATAAGGCTTCCTCTGATTTTGTTTTCCTCTCCAACTCTGATTCTGATTCTTGAATTTAGAAGATCCACCAACACTTCCTCTAGTATCCTTTCCTTTCTTCATCTGCTCGATCTTTCGACTCATTTCCACTAGTGCTTGGAAATTACGAAGTTGTAAAGGTAAAACGGACTCCTTAATCTCAAATCGCAATCCCGCTTCGAATCGTTCACACTTCCAGCTTTCACTCGGTTGAGCTTGAAAGAAACGAAAGTATTTGCCCAATGACTCAAACTTCGCCGCATACTCCTCCACCGATAAATCTCTCTGATATAACCCCAGAAATTGTCGTTCCCTCTCGATCCTTATACTCTCCGGAAAATATTTGTCCATAAACGCAATTCGAAAAACCTCCCAAGTAATGTCTTGATGTTCAGCCTCCAACAGTAGCCTAGCACCTTTCCACCAATATTATGTATCTCCCACCAGTAGGAAAACAGCATAAGTGACCCGAACATCTGCCGGCGTAGCAACTAACTCGAAGATCTTCTCCAACTCCTGGATCCAAAGATCAGCCTTCTCAGGATTTGCATCCAGACCAAACTGTGAAGGATTTTGACTTCGAAACGCAATCAAAGCCTTGCCTTCCGCAGCTTGCAGATTCTGAACATTTATCGCTGCAGTCTGATTTGCAATTGCCGCTGCCATGTTCTCCATTGCTTGAGCCGCATAGTCTACTCCTTCCTCATACTCCTCATTCATATTACCACGACCTCCTACACGACCCCCTCTACGGCCTCGTACACGACCACGTCCACGCCCAGATTCTGGTTCTACCACTGGTTCCATAACTGACCTACAAATCACAATTAGTTAGACCAAAACCAGAAACTGAAACGCAAACTCACTCGTTATCACACATTACTTCTAATAAGTAATTCAAACAAATCTAAGTCAGAGATCACACAACATAGACATAACAGACCTACTTCCCGACATTCCCGAAAGACTCGACCAGCTCTGATACCACAAAATGCGACACCCTACCCTAGGGTCATCCCATTAATACCCAAATATAAATTATAATTATATAACGCTGGTTACTTTCGGAAAATATAATTTAAGGAGACTAACCTTATATAAAAATAGTGCTTAATTTTTTTTTCTTTAACATACAACATACAACTATTATAAACATAAACCACATATATGTACATCCATATATGTATATATACTTCGTCGTTTACATATACAACTCCTATACTAGGAGATATCAAAAAGCTTTTAGAAGCATAGACCATTCTCCATCAAACTAAACAAAGAAGATAAAGATATATACATATCAACAACAACTGGTTCAAAACCATCTCAAAAACTAATGGCTCTAAGAAGCCAAAATAAAACTATCAAGACTCACTACCCCCGGAAACTATACCTAAGCTGGTCGAGTTAGTGAAACCCATTGGGAAGACCATAAGGATCAATCCCACCTACAGCTGACGAGTCTGATGATGCCTCCGCTTCCATTGCCTCATCTGAAGAATCTCCATCATCCACTGCAGGAGGTTGAAACTCCGGATCGTCCTCTAGGTATTCCTCTGGATCTTCTTCACCTTCCACTAGTTCTCCTTCAACTGGAGGTTCTCCATTTCCTAATATCTGAAGAGGTTGAGGTTGAGGTTGAGGTAAAGGATCCATCATTCCATGCTCCTCCAGATATTGAAGATACATCCAAACCGGTGGTAAAGATATCTCGATTGTTTCTACTACATGAGTCCTCTGATTGGGTCCATCTTCTAACGTTCCAATAACATCGGTACTAGGGCCATGGTAGGTGGCGCTAAGTGCCCCAATATTTATATCCCGGGCACCACCATACACGTGCCCGATCAAAAGTGAGAGTACGAACCCTCGACTGCACCAGTGGTACGTCTGGATTCATCTGAATATGTTGTAAGAGTGAGAAACCAATACTTGGATCTTACTCAATAACCACACTCTAGCCATCAATTACCACATCAACATTTATCACATACAATTAGTTATAAACTAACAGATTATCAGTGGGCTCAACACCCCAAACATCATCCATAAAATTATGCATGACACTTCTATTCATCATCTAATTTTCGTCCTAATCTCATGAGATATCCCAACAAATAATGAGTTGATCAGACTCCAAAGCCACACTGGCTAACTTGGCCAACTGCCAACAGGTGCGCAACCTCTTCCCATCTTAAAACAACAAAGGCATACATAGCCAGGCACACAAGGCCAAACACATTGCTAATGTCCACAATCAGTGGCCACACCATTAGCAAGTAAGATGGGGTCTACATCTCCATGTCCTCCCTAGGCACATGAGATAATGCAAGTCGTAATTACCTTTCGCCGATGGTAATCGATGCATTTGTGTCACAAACCGCAGCACGCTCGCCAAATGCATGAAAAACACTTTTGTTTTGTTATTTTCTTTGTGCTCAATCTTTCTCTTGACGAAGCTCAACATGGCTTACGACTAATATAGTTTTAAAACACTTTTTAAAACTTTCATTACAACACAGGACCCTTCGTTGTCGAGTGCTCAATCACGACACCTCTCGACCGGTGCACCAGTCCTAGGTTCGTGCTTCTAGAAAACATCTTCAATGTTTAATCACAGTATACCTCATGTATACAATTCATCACAGTATACCTCTTGTATACAATATAGGCACTCCAAGTCCAAATGACTGAGTCCATCACAACACAGAACATTAGTACCCCGACGCTCTCGGTTACTAAGTCCAACTGTATTTTCAACATTGTTAAATCAACTTTCGATTTTTAGAAATTCTTTTCTAATGGTAGAAATTCATTATAAAAATTCTTAACAAATAAAACTTAGTTTTCACAAACCAATGAGTCACTTGAGATTTAACTTTCTCAAAATAGGCACTGCCGTTTCAAAAATACTTGCTGTTTAGATTTTCCAGATTTGCCGTCAAATTTTGTTTTTTTAGACTTTTAAGCCAAAAACTTAACTTTTTCCACTTAATTAATTTTCTAAAATCACACTTAACTTGTTTTCACCAATTAATTTAATAAAAGAATATTCTGTAATATTCTGGGTTTTCTTAAATAAAATTTAACAGTACTAAAATATTTTTACCGTGTCGTACTCATTGTGACTCATAATTCACTTTTCCAAAAATAACTTATTAAAATAATAATATTTTTCAATACTCTTTATTCTTCTCAAAAGAAATTCTCTTTGATATCATATACCAATAACTTGCCACTAAAACCTTGAATATAATTTGATACAGTTTCTTAAAGCTTTTATCCGACTTTCTTAATTGTGCACTGACCGCTGTCAGGCTTCTCACACATCAAACAACAATTATATCACAGATATTTCCCAGGCAGATCATGCATCACAGTTCATAATATAATTGCAAATAAACAATTAACGTAAAATAAACCACACAGATACAAATAACGCAACAATAAACAACATAAATAAATACTAACAAACAATTAATTACAAACAACCATTGGATAGCATATAGCCATTGAATAGAATCCTTCTCGGTATTCCCCCCTTACCTCTTGAAGACTCCTTGTTCAACTTACAAACTCCTTCAGAATTTCCGTTACCTTGTAAACTTGTACTCAACTAACCTTCAATTATTATAACCAAAGAGTTACAAATCAAGAAACTAAAACATTCTAAACCCTAATACATAGTCACGGCCTCTAGGGTTTTTTTTTTTGAATAACTAAAACTTCTAATCATGATTAAGTTATGGATTAATGATCCTTAATTAACCTAAATCATAGATTATCAACTAACAACTAAGTTTCAATACTCAAAACTTCCTAACTCTTTTATACATAGATTCGGCCTCAATAGGTTCATAAAGCTAGGGTTCTTAGTTTAACAAATCATCTTGGATTTATAAAGCATACTGACTAAACACTTGATTTCTAAGATCATTTATGAAAATCATGAACAAAACTCAACAAAACTCACCCATTTAGGGTTCGGCCAACATGAATATTTTTGAGTAAAATAGTCATTTTAAGAGACTAACATGGATTAGAGTGTGTATTCATACATGCCATATAGAATACATGATCATACATGAAAACACATGAACAAAACTCTACCAACCCTAAGGTGATAGATTCGGCCAAGGCTAGTTTTTCAAGAAAGAGATTTTTGATTACTTCATGCTCTTGGATTTAAATAGTAGACATGATATCTAGAAGATAGAAAGTAGTTTCATCTTCATTAGATTTTCCTAGGATTTACTATGATTTTTCAAAGTTCTAGGGTTTGAAACTTGAAAATGATAAACAACCATGATATGAGTCTTGAATCAAGAAACTATTTAAAGAACATAGGCATGATTAAGAACAAAGATTAGGATTTACCTCTTGAGAATCAATGATGAAGGAAATCCAAGAACTTGCTTTGAAACTTAGAACTAAGAAACTTAGAAACTTTAAAGTTTATAGAGAGCAAATGACCAAAGAACTAAATGAAAAGTGAGAGGAGGGTATTTATAGTGTAAGTGGCGACATCTCAAGAAGACTCTAGATGAAGATGAGTTTTCATGTTAAAAGGATCAAAGTGCAATTAAGTTCCAAGGACCAAATTGCAAAGATTCCAATAGTTGAAGGACTAGTTTGCAAATAGACAATAGAATGTCATGATGATGAGTTTAATCACATTAAATGCCATCTTATCTTTGACTTGCTTGGCTGATTTTTATGAGTGAAAGACAAGTTAAGAAAGTAAGATAATTCAATGTATTAGGAAGAATCAAGAAACTTGTAGAAAAATCTAGGATAAGTAGAAACTTATGGAAAATTCTAGAACCAACTTGACAATTCCAACAAAAATGGGCAGCCACAATTCACATGGGCTTACGCATGGGCTTGAAACATTTGGGCTTGATTTTATTTTCTTATTGGTTGTGGGACCCACTTGAAGATTTAAGCCTTTAAACCTAAGATAAGAAAACTTAAATGGGCTTTATGGACTCAACTATGAACTAGAAAAATTTGGGCTTATAAGCCACCACCATTTAGGATTAGAAACAAGGATTCTAGCCCAATCCACTTGAAAAAACGAAAAAAACTAATTTAGGGACAAAAGGGTAATTTACAGAAAGTTCGGGGACTTAACCGTAAATTTCGAAATTTTCTATTTAATCCTGAAAAACCTTCTAGACTTAAAAATATGATTCATCCCCTTGAATCATCTCAAAATCCTAAGATAAATCCTCTTACTACTCTTAGAAACTCTAATCTCCTTTCCGTCGTCTACCCGCTTACGCTTTCCGTCCGAAATACGTAAATTATTTTATTTTTTTCTGAAAAAATTCTAAAAATACAAAGTTGTAGAAAATAAAATACTAAACTTAAGTCTCTCGTTCACGAATTAAAATTAGGTCTGTTGAGCAAGTATTCTTATCTTGTCATTAATGGAATTCGCAGTAGGGTTTCGCTGAATTTCCAACCTAAATTTTAATCGTAGTTTCCTACGGTCAAGTAGGATTAAATACTATCCTCCGTTCACTTAGAATAATTTTATAAAACTCTAATAAATTTATAAACATATTTATATGTATTATGTTATTTAAAAAAAGTGAAATACAGGGTGTTACATTACTACCCCACTAAAAAAATTTTCGTCCTCGAAATTACGTACTTGCAAATAATTCGAGGATACAAGAACTTCATTTTGTCTTCTACTTCCCATGTCGCTTCTCCAAGGCGTCATCCCGGATAACTTTGACCAATGAGATTTGTTTACCCTCGAGCCGCTTAATCATCTTATCCGCAATTCTCACGGTAAAGTCTCATAAGACATGTTTTCTTTTAGTTGTACTAGATCAGGTTCAATTACGTGAGATGGATCCGAATATACTTCCTTAATTGTGAAACATGAAAGACATCATGAAGATTGGATAGAAACGGTGGTAAAGAAATTTTATAAGCTACAGGACCTATCCAATGAAGAATTTGATATGGTCCAATGAATTTAGGAGTGAGTTTCCTGGATTTAATTACCCTACCAACCCCAATCGTTGGCGTGACTCTCAAAAACACATGCTCACCTTCCTCAAACTCAAGAGGTCGTCGTCTCTTGTCAGCATAACTTTTTCTCGTCGACTCTGAGTTGTTCGCATTTTCTCTTGAATCATTTTCACCTTTTCCGTCGTTTGTTGCACTATATCTGGTCCAACCATAAAACTCGCACCATCCTGGTACCAACATAAAGGCGTTCTGCACCGTCGACCATACAACGCTTCATAAGGTGCCATACCTATGCTAGAATGAAAACTATTATTATAAGTGAATTCTATCAATGATAGATATTCATCTCAGCTTCCAGCATTTTCCAATACACAAGCTCTCAATAAATCTTCAAGAGATTGAATAGTCCTCTCTGATTGTCCATCCGTTTTAGGATGATACGCAGAACTCAACCTAAGTTTCGTTCCCAACGACTCTTGTAGACTTTTCCAAAATCTTGATGTAAATCTTGGATCACGATCTGAAACAATACTCAAAGGCACTCCGTGTAACCTAACAATTTCATCGATATACAACTGAGTTAATCTTTCCAATGAGTATTTTCACATTAACTGGTAAAAAGTGAGCTACCTTTGTCAACCTATCAACTATTACCCATATAGAGTCATACCCTTTTCGAGTCTTTGGCAAACCTGACACAAAATCCATTGCAATACCATCCCATTTCCATTCTGGAATATCCAAAGATTGTAGCATTCCCGCTGGTCTTTGATGTTCTACTTTAACCTTCTGACAAGTTAAACACGCAGCTACAAATTCCATTACATCTTTCTTCATACCATGCCACCAATACAATTTCTTTAGATCCTGATACATCTTAGTAGCTCCGGGATGCAAACTCAACTTACTCCTATGAGCTTCTTCCAGAATCAACTTCCTCATTTCAACATTATTTGGTACACAAATCCTTTCACCAAACCTTAAAATTCCATCATTTCCTTCTTTAAATTCTGACACAGCTCCTTGCCGCACTAATTCTCTTTCTCCTTGTAGGTACTGATCACTTTCTTGTTTCTCTTTAATTTGTTTCATCAGTTCATTTGAAACAGTAATCATACCCAAACATAATTTCTCCGGAAACGTCTCAATTGTCAATCGCATATCTCGGAATTGTTCCAACAACTGTTGTTCTTTAACCATCATTGGCGATATATGCATTGATTTCCTACTCAAAGCATCTGCCACAACATTCGCTTTTCCAAGGTGATACTGCAGTTGAAAATCATAATCCTTTAAAAATTCCAACCAACGCCTCTGCCTCATATTTAATTCTTTCTGATCAAACAGGTATTTCAAACTTTTATGGTCACTGAAAACATTAAAAGTTGCTCCATACAAATAATGTCTCCAGATTTTTAAAGCAAATACCCCTCTTTGCTAACTCCAAATCATGAGTAGGATAATTCCTTTCATGAATCTTCAATTGTCTTGAAGCATATGCCACAACTTTCCAATTTTGCATCAATACACATCCTAACCCTTGATATGAAGCATTACAATACACCTCAAAAAGTTCATAAGGATCGGGTAGTATCAATACCGGTGAAGTAGTCAACCTTCGCTTTAACTCTTGAAAACTTTCTTCACATGCTTCAATCCATACAAACGCTTGATCCTTTCGAGTCAATTGGGTAAGAGGACCTACTATTTCAGAAAATCCCTAAATGAATCTTCTATAGTATCCCGCTAAACCCCAAAAACTACGAATTTCTGTTACCGTCTTAGGCCTTTCCCATTGCAAAACAGTCTCAACTTTTGATGGATCTACAAAGCAATTCCCTCACTCGATACTATATGTCCTAAGAATTGAACTTGGTCTAACCAAAATTCACACTTCTCGGGTTTCGCGTAAAGTTGTTTCTCCTTTAAAATTTGGAGAACCACACCGAGATGTTCAAGCATGTTTTTCTTTACTTGGAGAATAGATTAGAATATCGTCGATAAAAACAACGACAAACCGATCTAAGTAAGGACGAAAAATCCTATTCATGTAATCCATGAATATCGCTGGAGCATTCAGTAACCCCAAATGGCATCACAAGATACTCGTAATGACCATAACGTGTCCTAAACGCAGTTTTACAAACGCCCTCCTCCTTCACACGAATTTGATGATAACCCGAACATAAATCTATCTTTGAGAAAACAGTTGCTCCGCGTAATCGATCCATTAAGTCGTCTATCCTTGGAAGTGGATACTTATTCTTAATCGTCACCTTATTCAGCTGCCGAAAATCTACGCATAAACGAGAAGTTCCATCCTTCTTCTTCACTAATAACACCGGAGCTCCCCCAAGGCGATACACTAGGTCTAATAAATTCCTTCCGCATCGGTTCCACCAATTGTTCTTTTAATTCCTCTAGTTCTGATGTCGACATTCGATATGGTGCTATAGATATTGGTCCAGGTGTTGGAACCGGATCAATCGCAAACTCAATCTCCCGAACAGGTGGTAATCCGGTACATCTTCGGGAAAAACTTCCGTAAAATCATTGACAACTGGTATACACCGCAAGTCTAACTCACTCTTAATGTCTAAGGAATATAATAGCATGTATCCTTGTGCTCCCTCCTTTAAAGAAGCTTTTACTTGATTAGCAAGTTAACAATCCGTAAATCTCATCCGTAGGAAAAACTAAGGTTTTACGAAGCACAGTCTATCAAAATATGATTAGAAGACAACCAATCCATACCTAGAATTACATCTAATCGTATTAAAGGCAAACAGATCAGGTTAACAAGGAAACGTTTATCCCGAATAATGATAGGACAATTTAAACAAAAGAAGTAACCACAATGGCTTAGAAGTAGGAGTTGAAACAACAAGATCACACAACAAAGAAGAAACAGCAATTTCAACAGTTTCACACAATCCATCGAGATAAAAGAATGCGTTGCACCTGAATCAAATAGTACAGTTAAAAGATTACCGTTTATATCACACTTACCTTGTATGAGATCGTCGAGAATTCAAAGCCTCGGCTCCACTCATCGTATAAACTCTTCCTTTGGTCGTTTCGGTTTATTTGTTCCAGTGTGATTGACAATCGACTCCCGCTTTGGCATCCTACAATTCTTTGCTATATGTCCCATTTGGTCACAATTGAAACATTTCACTTCATTTCTAGGACAAACATTTGACATGTGACTGGGATCTCCACAGTTATAGCATCTCCTAATTTGACCCTGATTCTGATTTCTTTGACCTCCACCTCCTGATGCAACAAAATTCGAATGGTTCTGTTGTCGATTCTGATCATTCACTTGCGAACGAAAATAAGGCTTCCTCTGATTTTGTTTTCCTCTCCAACTCTGATTCTGATTCTTGAATTTAGAAGATCCACCAACACTTCCTCTAGTATCCTTTCCTTTCTTCATCTGCTCGATCTTTCGACTCATTTCCACTAGTGCTTGGAAATTACGAAGTTGTAAAGGTAAAACGGACTCCTTAATCTCAAATCGCAATCCCGCTTCGAATCGTTCACACTTCCAGCTTTCACTCGGTTGAGCTTGAAAGAAACGAAAGTATTTGCCCAATGACTCAAACTTCGCCGCATACTCCTCCACCGATAAATCTCTCTGATATAACCCCAGAAATTGTCGTCCCTCTCGATCCTTATACTCTCCGGAAAATATTTGTCCATAAACGCAATTCGAAAAACCTCCCAAGTAATGTCTTGATGTTCAGCCTCCAACAGTAGCCTAGCACCTTTCCACCAATATTATGTATCTCCCACCAGTAGGAAAACAGCATAAGTGACCCGAACATCTGCCGGCGTAGCAACTAACTCGAAGATCTTCTCCAACTCCTGGATCCAAAGATCAGCCTTCTCAGGATTTGCATCCGGACCAAACCGTGAAGGATTTTGACTTCAAACGCAATCAAAGCCTTGCCTTCCGCAGCTTGCAGATTCTGAACATTTATCGCTGCAGTCTGATTTGCAATTGCCGCTGCCATGTTCTCCATTGCTTGAGCCGCATAGTCTACTCCTTCCTCATACTCCTCATTCATATTACCACGACCTCCTACACGACCCCCTCTACGGCCTCGTACACGACCACGTCCACGCCCAGATTCTGGTTCTACCACCGGTTCCATAACTGACCTACAAATCACAATTAGTTAGACCAAAACCAGAAACTGAAACGCAAACTCACTCGTTATCACACATTACTTCTAATAAGTAATTCAAACAAATCTAAGTCAGAGATCACACAACATAGACATAACAGACCTACTTCCCGACATTCCCGAAAGACTCGACCAGCTCTGATACCACAAAATGCGACACCCTACCCTAGGGTCATCCCATTAATACCCAAATATAAATTATAATTATATAACGCTGGTTACTTTCGGAAAATATAATTTAAGGAGACTAACCTTATATAAAAATAGTGCTTAATTTTTTTTTCTTTAACATACAACATACAACTATTATAAACATAAACCACATATATGTACATCCATATATGTATATATACTTCGTCGTTTACATATACAACTCCTATACTAGGAGATATCAAAAAGCTTTTAGAAGCATAGACCATTCTCCATCAAACTAAACAAAGAAGATAAAGATATATACATATCAACAACAACTGGTTCAAAACCATCTAAAAAACTAATGGCTCTAAGAAGCCAAAATAAAACTATCAAGACTCACTACCCCCGGAAACTATACCTAAGCTGGTCGAGTTAGTGAAACCCATTGGGAAGACCATAAGGATCAATCCCACCTACAGCTGACGAGTCTGATGATGCCTCCGCTTCCATTGCCTCATCTGAAGAATCTCCATCATCCACTGCAGGAGGTTGAAACTCCGGATCGTCCTCTAGGTATTCCTCTGGATCTTCTTCACCTTCCACTAGTTCTCCTTCAACTGGAGGTTCTCCATTTCCTAATATCTGAAGAGGTTGAGGTTGAGGTTGAGGTAAAGGATCCATCATTCCATGCTCCTCCAGATATTGAAGATACAGCCAAACCGGTGGTAACGATATCTCGATTGTTTCTACTACATGAGTCCTCTGATTGGGTCCATCTTCTAACGTTCCAATAACATCGGTACTAGGGCCATGGTAGGTGGCGCTAAGTGCCCCAATATTTATATCCCAGGCACCACCATACTGTGCCCGATCAAAAGTGAGAGTACGAACCCTCGATCGCACATGGTACGCCTGGATTCATCTCGAATATGTTGTAAGAGTGAGAAACCAATACTTGGATCTTACTCAATAACCACACTCTAGCCATCAATTACCACATCAACATTTATCACATACAATTAGTTATAAACTAACAGATTATCAGTGGGATCAACACCCCAAACATCATCCATAAAATTATGCATGACACTTCTATTCATCATCTAATTTTCGTCCTAATCTCATGAGATATCCCAACAAATAATGAGTTGATCAGACTCCAAAGCCACACTGGCTAACTTGGCCAACTGCCAACAGGTGCGCAACCTCTTCCCATCTTAAAACAACAAAGGCATACATAGCCAGGCACACAAGGCCAAACACATTGCTAATGTCCACAATCAGTGGCCACACCATTAGCAAGTAAGATGGGGTCTACATCTCCATGTCCTCCCTAGGCACATGAGATAATGCAAGTCGTAATTACCTTTCGCCGATGGTAATCGATGCATTTGTGTCACAAACCGCAGCACGCTCGCCAAATGCATGAAAAACACTTTTGTTTTGTTCTTTTCTTTGTGCTCAATCTTTCTCTTGCCGAAGCTCAACATGGCTTACGACTCATATAGTTTTAAAACACTTTTTAAAACTTTCATTACAACACAGGACCTTACTGTCCGAGTGCTCAATCACGACACCTCTCGACCGGTGCACCAGTCCTAGGTTCGTGCTTCTAGAAAACATCTTCAATGTTTAATCACAGTATACCTCATGTATACAATTCATCACAGTATACCTCTTGTATACAATATAGGCACTCCAAGTCCAAATGACTGAGTCCATCACAACACGTAACATTAGTACCCGACGTCTCGGTTACTAAGTCCAACTGTATTTTCAACATTGTTAAATCAACTTTCGATTTTTAGAAATTCTTTTCTAATGGTAGAAATTCATTATAAAAATTCTTAACAAATAAAACTTAGTTTTCACAAACCAATGAGTCACTTGAGATTTAACTTTCTCAAAATAGGCACTGCCGTTTCAAAAATACTTCTTTGTTTAGATTTTCCAGATTTTAGTCAAATTTTGTTTTTTTAGACTTTTAAGCCAAAAACTTAACTTTTTCCACTTAATTAATTTTCTAAAATCACACTTAACTTGTTTTCACCAATTAATTTAATAAAAGAATATTCTGTAATATTCTGGGTTTTCTTAAATAAAATTTAACAGTACTAAAATATTTTTACCGTGTCGTACTCATTGTGACTCATAATTCACTTTTCCAAAAATAACTTATTAAAATAATAATATTTTTCAATACTCTTTATTCTTCTCAAAAGAAATTCTCTTTGATATCATATACCAATAACTTGCCACTAAAACCTTGAATATAATTTGATACAGTTTCTTAAAGCTTTTATCCGACTTTCTTAATTGTGCATCGACCATTGTCAGGCTTCTCACACATCAAACAACAATTATATCACAGATATTTCCCAGGCAGATCATGCATCACAGTTCATAATATAATTGCAAATAAACAATTAACGTAAAATAAACCACACAGATACAAATAACGCAACAATAAACAACATAAATAAATACTAACAAACAATTAATTACAAACAACCATTGGATAGCATATAGCCATTGAATAGAATCCATCTCGGTATTCCCCCCTTACCTCTTGAAGACTCCTTGTTCAACTTACAAACTCCTTCAGAATTTCCGTTACCTTGTAAACTTGTACTCAACTAACCTTCAATTATTATAACCAAAGAGTTACAAATCAAGAAACTAAAACATTCTAAACCCTAATACATAGTCACGGCCTCTAGGGTTTTTTTTTTGAATAACTAAAACTTCTAATCATGATTAAGTTATGGATTAATGATCCTTAATTAACCTAAATCATAGATTATCAACTAACAACTAAGTTTCAATACTCAAAACTTCCTAACTCTTTTATACATAGATTCGGCCTCAATAGGTTCATAAAGCTAGGGTTCTTAGTTTAACAAATCATCTTGGATTTATAAAGCATACTGACTAAACACTTGATTTCTAAGATCATTTATGAAAATCATGAACAAAACTCAACAAAATTCACCCATTTAGGGTTCGGCCAACATGAATATTTTTGAGTAAAATAGTCATTTTAAGAGACTAACATGGATTAGAGTGTGTAGTCATACATGCCATATAGAATACATGATCATACATGAAAACACATGAACAAAACTCTACCAACCCTAAGGTGATAGATTCGGCCAAGGCTAGTTTTTCAAGAAAGAGATTTTTGATTACTTCATGCTCTTGGATTTAAATAGTAGACATGATATCTAGAAGATAGAAAGTAGTTTCATCTTCATTAGATTTTCCTAGGATTTACTATGATTTTTCAAAGTTCTAGGGTTTGAAACTTGAAAATGATAAACAACCATGATATGAGTCTTGAATCAAGAAACTATTTAAAGAACATAGGCATGATTAAGAACAAAGATTAGGATTTACCTCTTGAGAATCAATGATGAAGGAAATCCAAGAACTTGCTTTGAAACTTAGAACTAAGAAACTTAGAAACTTTAAAGTTTATAGAGAGCAAATGACCAAAGAACTAAATGAAAAGTGAGAGGAGGGTATTTATAGTGTAAGTGGCGACATCTCAAGAAGACTCTAGATGAAGATGAGTTGTCATGTTAAAAGGATCAAAGTGCAATTAAGTTCCAAGGACCAAATTGCAAAGATTCCAATAGTTGAAGGACTAGTTTGCAAATAGACAATAGAATGTCATGATGATGAGTTTAATCACATTAAATGCCATCTTATCTTTGACTTGCTTGGCTGATTTTTATGAGTGAAAGACAAGTTAAGAAAGTAAGATAATTCAATGTATTAGGAAGAATCAAGAAACTTGTAGAAAAATCTAGGATAAGTAGAAACTTATGGAAAATTCTAGAACCAACTTGACAATTCCAACAAAAATGGGCAGCCACAATTCACATGGGCTTACGCATGGGCTTGAAACATTTGGGCTTGATTTCATTTTCTTATTGGTTGTGGGACCCACTTGAAGATTTAAGCCTTTAAACCTAAGATAAGAAACTTAAATGGGCTTTATGGACTCAACTATGAATTAGAAAAATTTGGGCTTATAAGCCACGACTATTTAAGGTTAGAAACAAGGATTCTAGCCCAATCCACTTGAAAAAACGAAAAAAACTAATTTAGGGACAAAAGGGTAATTTACAGAAAGTTCAGGGACTTAACCGTAAATTTCGAAATTTTCTATTTAATCCTGAAAAACCTTCTAGACTTAAAAATATGATTCATCCCCTTGAATCATCTCAAAATCCTAAGATAAATCCTCTTACTACTCTTAGAAACTCTAATCTCCTTTCCGTCGTCTACCCGATTACGCTTTCCGTCCGAAATACGTAAATTATTTTATTTTTTTCTGAAAAAATTCTAAAAATACAAAGTTGTAGAAAATAAAATACTAAACTTAAGTCTCTCGTTCACGAATTAAAATTAGGTCTGTTGAGCAGTATTCTTATACTGTCAATGGAATTCGCAGGCCGGGTTTCACCTGAATTTCCAACCTAAATTTTAATCGTAGTTTCCTACGGTCAAGTAGGATTAAATACTATCCTCCGTTCACTTAGAATAATTTTATAAAACTCTAATAAATTTATAAACATATTTATATGTATTACTGTTATTTAAAACAGTGAAATACAGGGTGTTACAAGTGATATTTAGTTGAAGCAACGACCGAGGTAGAGTCACATTCAAACCAAATGTTTTTCTAACCTTTTTTGGAGGCTAGTTCAATGGCAATCATGATAGCATTGAGCTCAGCGTGGAAAGCAGATGTAATACCGACATAGGAGGAGAAACAACCAAAGGAATCTCCAAGGAAGTTTCTGAAAATTCCTCCAGCACCAGCATGGCCAGGGCATCCCTTAGCAGCCCCATAAGTATTGCACTTTAACCAACCAAAGTAGGGAGGAAACCAATCTACTTGTTTAATAGTAGGAGCTTTAGGGGCATGAGTTGTTACAGCAAAGCCTTTTAGCACCTGAAACTCATTAATAGAACTGAACATATGGCCTTTTGATAACAAACCAGCCAACGAGGTTTGAGCCAGGATCATAGAGCAGGTTGTTTTCCAACTAATAATGACATTACTAAATCTACATTGGTTCCTGCAAAACCATATGGACCAAATTGTGTTAAGAACCGCAGCAAGGTACACGTCCTTCAGTTGCGGGCTGCACTTAGCATCACAAACACGCAGAACATCCAAGGCTGAGGCGTAGTTAACTGAACAGTTTAGCTTCCTTTGCAGCCACATCCATGTTTGGACAGCGAATTGGCATTCAAAGAAAAGATGCTGGGAGGATTCATCGTGAGTGCCACATAGGCAGCACATAGAAACAGACACACAGCCTCTAGTACGCAGGTTCTCATCTGTTGGAAGCTTTCCATGTATCAATCTCCACAACAGGAAGGACCTAGAAGGAGAGACTGATCCTGACCAAATCAATTTGCCCCAATGCTTGCATTGACCATGCGGGTGATGGAATTCAATAGCCTCCTTGAAAGACATCAAACCAGAATCACTACCACACCAAACAGGTTAGTCGCAGTCCACATAAAGGGGTAACTGAATGTTTTTGAGAATGTGTGGGAGGTTCGGGACAATATCCAAAAGAGCTTGAGGGAAGCTCCAGTGACCACAGATGATGAAATCACTAACAGTAGCCTGCAGAGATTTAGCAACTGAGTCAGGAATGTGAAGAATATCAGCCAAATTTTTGTCCAACCACTTATCGTTCCAGAAATTGATGCTTTTGCCATCTCCCAGAATCCAGGAAGTATTATCTTTGATAGCAGATAAGTGATATTTTACAGCAGGGATAATGGAAGATCTGATATGGTAGGTCATTGGGACATTGTTCCTAATAAATATGGACCTTAAAAAGGATGACCACTGATAGTCCTTGTACAAAATATCCCAACTGAGTTTCAAAATCGCAGCCTTGTTAATAGAAGAAACTGATTTAAGGCCAAGGCCCCCATCACAAGTAGGAGAGCAGACAGTATTCCAAGCCACAGTAACAATTTTCCTGGTGTCAACATCACCCGACCCCACAAAGTTTCGAATCCAGCCATCAACTGTTTTGAGTAGGGCTGTAGGCCATTGATAGACATGGAAGCTATAGGATAACATACCTGTGATGACAGAGTTGACTAGTTGAACCTTGCCCATAATAGATAGAAGAGAACCCTTCCAAGCAGATAACTTTGCTCTTATCCTATCTGCAATAGGCTTCAAGTGTGCCATTCTTGGCTTATCCTTAAAGATCGGGATCCCATGGTAGGTGAAAGGGAAATACCCAGGTCCAAAACCAAGAATTTCAGAGATTGCAGCTGATCTACTAGGGGACAAAGTACTACTATAGAATTTACATTTGTCCAACCCTAGCAATTGACCAGATATGTCCCCATACTCCTTAAAGAAGCCCATAAGCGTTCTAAAATTCCTTTTAGTTCCCTTGCAGAAAACAAGGATGTCATCTGCAAACAATAAATGGCTAGGAGTTTGGAAACCCCTAGGACCAGCCATAGGAGCTAAAAAATTATGATTGACAAGATAGGAAAAGCCTCTACTCAGAACATCCTCAGCGAAACAGAATAAGAGAGGAGAAAGCGGGTCACCTTGCCTCACCCCTCTTTTACAAGAAAAGTAACCCACAGGCTTCCCATTCACAGCAAAAGACAACTTAGCAGATTCCAAGATAACCTTTACCCAATCACATAACTTACTGTCAAAACCAAAGGCAGCAAGAACAGTAAGCAGAAAACCCCAATCTAAGGTGTCAAAGGCCTTTTTAATATCAAACTTCAAGGCTAAGTTCCCACCAAAGGCTCTGGAATCCAGCATATTAGAAGCTTCGTAGGCAATGCAAATGCAATCAAATATATGCCTACCTTTAATAAAACCTCTTTACTGATCTGATATGACCTTTGGGGCAATGTTAGAGAGTCTATCTGCCAGGACCTTTGTGATGATCTTAAACTGAAAATTAGCCAGAGCAATTGGCCTGTCGTTTTCAAGTCTATCAGCCCCAGGAAATTTAGGAATAAGAGAAACAATGTTAGAGTTCATTCCTGGTAAAATCCAACTCTGGTTAAAGAACTGCAGCACTGATTTGTACACATCAACTACAATAACATCCCAAAAGGTCTTATAGAAAACTCTACCAAATCTATCAGGACCAGGAGCACCTGAAGCATTCATTGAAAAAATGGCAGATTTCACTTCATCCAATGAGGACAAAGCAGTGAGCATATTATTATCATCCGGAGAGATTACCGAAGGTATAACATTAGAGATCCAATCATTAGTTGTGCAGAAATTTTCAGAGGCATACAAGGAAGTGTAGAAGTCAATAACATGGTTTTCAATCTGTTGTCTGTCAACCAGAACCTGATCATCCTGCTTCAGCATAGTCATAATTTGAAGCGCTTCTTATTTTGGCAATCCTATGGAAATAAGCCGTGTTTCTATCCCCATGAATGAACCAATCCACTTTAGTTTTTTGTTTCTAGAATGCTTCCTCATAATTTAGGGCATGTTGAAGATCTAATTGGGCCTTGACCTCTGCTTCATGAAGGTCATCCGAATAACCTGCAGAAGTGATTTCTTGCTGAATTTGATCAACCATAGCAAGAGATAATCTAACATTTTCATGGACATTCCCAAAAATGTTCCTATTCCACTCCTTAAGAGCTACCTTAAGAGCTTTTAACTTCTTAGAAAGGATAGACATAAGACAGCCAGAAAACTGATTTGACCAAACATCTTTCACAATTTTTAAACAACCCGGGTGATCAATCCACATCTGTTGGAAACGGAAAGGAGCAGGGAACTTGCATACATCTTTATCAAGGACCATGAGCAGGGGGAAATGATCAGAGAACATCCTAGTCAAAGTGCCACAAGAGGAATTGTCCCAAAAATTTATCCAAGAATCATTACAAACAGACCTTTCAAGCCTTCTTTCTGAGTGCTGCCTACCAATTCTGTTGTTAGTCCAAGTCATTTCAGCGCCTTTTGTTTGGAGATGCAGCAAGTTATTGCTATCAGACCAATGCCTAAAATCTTCACAAGAAATTCTGGATGGACTCCCACCCCCTTTTTGCTCATGAGCCCCTAAGGTAGCATTAAAGTCACCAATGAACAACCAATGTAGATGCATAGATAGCAGCAATAAAAACAGGCTTATTGTTAAACAGAATCGAAAAAGCACAGAACTAAGAAGAAGTTGCAATAACAGTAGGGGAAAAAGACCTATCACAAGCACACCATAAATTTGGAAGAAGATGACCTCTCGAGTTAAACATAAAAGGTTGCAGACCCGTTTGATTCCAGAAGGAGTTTGGGAACTGAGCAATTGGAATCCAAGGCTCGGCTAAGAAAATGAAGTCAGGCTTGTTAGAGTTACAAAGCTTCTTCAGAAACAGCCTAGTGTTTTCATTGGCTAGGCCCCTGGCATTCCAAAACAGGAGCTTCATTGGGCACCTTTAGAGAGAGCACCCTTGAGTCGGGTGTTATAACCATCCACTTTGATCGGTTGGCTCTTTTGCAGCCTTAGTTTTTGCCGCAATTTTTTCTTCTTGGATTTAGACAGAACTGTTGTAAATTCAGCATCCGGACAGCCAACCACATTCATGACCAATGGAGATTCAATCTCCTCCTCCTCTTCTACCTGATCAGCCCAGAATTTGCCCATTATTGCCAAATCTCTAGACATTCTAGGAGGTAAATAAGACATAATTGCAACTGTGTTTGCAGAGTTTGGACTTGCAGGAATAGCAACATCAGTGGATGGTGACTCCTCAGCACAAAAAACTGGATTGTTTCTATTAAGACCTGTACCCCCTCCACAAAAAATATCAGGCGCAGACTTGGCCTCAACAGCAGAAGTGTAAAATTGTGTGCACAAAATAGGCTCTGAATTTGCCATAGGACTTTGAGGATTACTTGAACCATTTTCGGTTGTAGAAACAGCAGCAGCACTATGACAACCAGTCAAGGCATTCTGCGTCTTGCTAGATTGTCCCAGAGGCAAAACACTAGGACTTTGATCTGTCATAAGCGTCTTCCCTTTGTTATTGCTAGAGTCCACATTCTGAACTTTGTTTTTAACAGCAATGTTATTGTGCAGGCCAATCCCCAAGGGAGAGTATGAAATGGATTCCAACACGTAAGGAACATCATTAGGAAGGAAAACCTCCCTTCTGTTATTTGTCTCTAGCACCTCCTCAGTCTCAACATCCTCATTAATTAAAATAGCAGCAGGAGCAGAACTAGGCTGCACCATCTGCAGATGGATGTCATTCTGGCTTGGAACAGAATTTAAGGCATTCGTGGCAGAAATGCCATTAACCATGTTAGGGACAGCAGAAACAACATTACCCAAGATGCCATTCGCCATTTCAGGAGCATCATTAACCATGTCATTCTTCTTTGGAACATAGCACTGAACCACGGGAGGATTTCCTTTTTTCGTGGCAGGTTGGTTCTTGCAGGCCTGGGCAACTTTCTTGGTACAATTATCAACGAAGTGGCCAATGGTTTGACAGAAGAGGCAAAAGTTTGGGATCTTCTCATATTCCACAGTCACATAGAAAGAGAAACCGTCCCTTTCAACCATAATTTCAGAAGGCAGGCTTGATGAGAGATCAAGAACAACCAAGATTTTTGCAAAGTGGTCATACATCCTCCTGCGGGTCGTTTACTATTTATTATGTTATTTTATATTTTAATTGAGGTTTTTCTTAGATTGTTTTAATATTTTTTAAATAATATTTTTGGTATTAAATATTAAATATTTTAATGTTATTTCAAATATTTTAATGTTATTATTCCATTTTTATTATTTTAATATTATTTGAAATATTAAATATTTTACTCAGTTTAATAGCTTAATATTTTGTTATAAAATATTAATTTTCTAGTAAAATTTCATATTTTATTATTTTACTATTATCATTTCAAGAATTAAATTTTTTCTCTCAAATAGTTTAGGGACCAACTCAATAATTAAATCTATATGAAATTCACAGGTTTTGTGATGAATATATGTATAAGTTTAAATTCGTAACTAATAGCAAGCTGATGGTATAGCCTAGTGGTCGCATTACTTTGTTTGCTTTTCGATGTCCAGTGTTCGACTCCCAGCTTCAGCATTTTGGCTTCCAATTTGATTCTATAAATGCCTTGGTTGGCGCACATGATAGGACTTTGGCAAAAAAAAGAGTCAAAGGACATAATTGTAAATTAAAAAATGATATAATAAATAATAAAGTATACAACTATTAAATGTTACTCTCTATCTATTGCTTTGTATCAAAACTGCATTGATGCAGTCAAATTATCAAAGGCACCATAGAAGCATCCTGCAAATATTTTTTACTTGTTATATATGAATGGTTGTAAGACTTTTTTACTTGGTTAAATGTCTAGGCTTGGTATTAGCATTTATGGTATGTTGAAAGAGGACCACTGCTGAATGGCACGAATTTCATTTGTAGTTTAGTAAGAACCATGTCTCTTAAATTTCATCTATTCCATTAGCTGTGGAGCATGAGAGATATGTTTTGGTGTATGAACATATAATTCTGCAATTGGCTGTAGAATTTCTTGATGAAAAGATTGAAAAGTACTGTGCATTCCTGACTGGTCTTACTATAAGGAAGGAGAAGTTTGTTAGATGAGTAAGAAGGTTTCCTCTAAGAGGAAACAAAAATTTGAATCCTAAAAAGTCGTAGTGCCTCTTATGGTATCCAAGAGGAAAGCTATACATGCTAGGAGGATGGTGATGTAACACCATTGCTTTTACACACATGATTAGTTATTTATTTGGATGTTTATGTTTATTTTATTATGTGGTTTAGTTTGAATAAAATTACTCTCTTCAAATTATTTTATTGGGTGCGTTAGCACTGACTTATTTCAGTGAATGCATGCTTACTAGACAATAATTTACGTTATTGTCACTATTATTACCAGTACAGAATTTTTTTAAAATAATATGATTAAGAGAAAAGCATTTCCATATTTTCATTCTATTTAATTTTATATTTGAAAATAAACTGGTTCGACATTAATCGTAGATTAAATGTTGGATCGTGGATTTTCTTAGTTGATCAATTCAACTATCAATCTCTACTTTATTTCAAATTTGAAAGTATATACTTATCAACCTTTATTTTTAGATTCAAAAACCAAAAACATGTATATTTTTAGACTCAATATTTTATCACCCATTTTTGTACCTATCACTAAATGTCGAGTTAAAAACATAAATACTTTCTCCTTTCCCTCATCAGACCTGATACCCTCCCCTTTCCTCTCTTCTTTCTTTCCTTTCCTCTCTTCTTCTTCTTCCACCCTCTCATACTGCATTTCTTCTCCTTCCCACTTGCTGTTCCAAACCGTACGCCGCCACCCTACACAGCCGCGACACTGTGTTGACCGTCACTGCCTGAAGCCGCTCGGAACTGTGCCGTAGTCAACGTGAGGAACCATAAAACGTGCAGCCTGCTCACGTTCTCCAGCGCGAAACGCGCCGTCCTCCCTCGAGGTAAGCTCGGCCGCCACCTTCCATGGTGGTTTACCCCTTCCCTTGTCAGCTTAAACACCTTCTTCTTCCTCAAAAGCTTGTCTTCATTTTCTTGGGTCGTGGTTGTTTCAGATCTGTTTTGCGGTGCTCCAACGCCCCTCCATCGCCAGCCACCGTGCCGGCCATTGCAACAGCCACCATGTCCCTTTTTCTTGACATCTTGGGTGAGTACTTCACCATAACCTCTTCTAGTTAAAAATCCGCAATTTTATTTTGAAAACCCTAACTTTTCATTTTACCCAAATCATGAAACTGGTTGTATTTTAGTGCAATTAGGACTTTTAATTATGATTTATAAGTTTAGTTTCATGATTCTCTAATCAAATCAATTTAATGGTCATGGCCGAAAATCATTTGTTGAAGGATTGGAAGATTTAATTTCAATCTTTAAGCCATGATCATTGATTTAGGGTTTTAAGTGATTATAAATCACTAATCCAAAAGTTTAGAAATTTTAAGGATTTTGAACCACAAAGTCAGCCCTTGACCGAAACCAACATGTAGGATTTTAGGATTGATTTAGTTGTTTGTTTGTTGACTGAGTGTTATGTTTAATGAAGGATAAGCTAAGTTATCAGATACGCGCGTTATCGGCGTTACTTGGATTTCTGACGAACTGTTTCTCAGAGATACTGTGTTTTTGAGGTAAGGGGAAAGTCTGAGGGATTTTTCCGATAGCCATGTGTAATTGCTATTATGTGTCTTAATTATGGTGTGTAAGTATTTATTTTATAGTTAGCATTATTTGCTTATTGATTATCTGCTGTTAACTATTTGATTTAACTGTATTTAATTATTTGTTGTATTTGGTGATATGTTTTAAATTTCTAAGTGTCATATTATTGATATGAAATAATTGTTGATGTGGATTGTGAGTTTGAAAGCCTGACAGTGGTCAGAGCTCAATTAAATAAAAGTTAAAAGCAGTTAAAAGCTTTTTATGAATTAATGAGTTTAATTCAATGGAAATAGTTATATAATATTACTTAGTTATTTATTTAATGAAAAATGGGAAAAAATGAAAAATAATATTATTTTAATCATTTAACAGCGAAAGAGCGTTTTATGAGCCATAGTGAGGACGTAGCCGTGAAAATATTTTAGCACTACTAATTTTCACATGAGTAATTTATAAATATTAGAAAATAATATATTAAGCGCAAAAGTTTTGAAAATAATTTTATTACAGTGTTGGAAAAATTAATTTACGACAAAGAGTCCTATTTTTACCTAAATACGTCTTGAAACAGCAAACGACGGACAATTCCGTCAATATTTACGAAAGTGTTTTTAAAGAGGGTATTATTGAGAATTTGTCTCAAATAAGGTTTTACAGTTCAAATTTTCGATTTTTGAACAAAAATAAGTTTTAAGGAATTTCGTTAAGTTTACAAAACAAATTTCCAACATAAAAGGATTTTCGGTAAACCTAGAGTTATTTCCATCAACTTGGATAGGTTGAGGAAACTTTGATTTTGTTTTGTTGTTCACAAAACAAAAATAGTTTAAATGAACCTAGCAACCGAGACGTCGGGTCTAGAGTTCTAAGATATGGCCCTGGGGTCCGAAGTGGAAATTATGGACTATAATGTCCTCTAAACCGTATATTTGGTTTTGTGCACTAAAATCTACGCGTCCAAGACTGGTGCATCAGTTTGGATTTCGTGATTTGCACACCTTTTGACTTGGAGTCAGTTATTTTGGAAAGAGGTATTAAACTTGAAAGTTTAAATTCGTAATTTAGGCGTGAGACTTTTAGCTCTGACACCTAAAGATTGATCACAAAGAAAACAATGAGAACAAAATGTTTTACATGCATTACAGGGCAGACGTGCCTTTGCATAGGACTTGAATGCTTGATGGTAAGTATTCATGCAGTTTGCGTCACTGTGCCTTGATGGATATACGACCAAGTAGACCATGTGCTATATGTAGTCACCACTTTGCCTTGAGTTGGACTGTGGAATGGTCAATAGAACTTTGCCATATCGGGCATTGATTCTGCCTTAATTGGCAACTAGAGCCTAATCAGCTCATTTACTTGTTGATTGGAGCTCCGGAGATTAGGTCTCAAAGTTAGTTGTTGAATATTGAAGTGTCATGGTTTTTTTTCTTTAAAACGGTTACGACTGTCGGGTATGAAACCCTTTGATAAATATATATTGTTTATCTTTGAATATTCATGTTAATTGGTATTTGAGAGTCGTGCATATGGTTATCATTTTAAAATCCATATATTGGAACTCACCCTTGCATATACAGGTTCTTCGGTCTTTGCTACTGTACCTTAGTATACGAATGCAGAAGTTGCAGAAGAGTGCCTTAAGTCACTTAGGGGCTTAAGTCTGGATTGCGGGAAAAGATGTGCGATCATAGGGATGATCACGAGGCCTTATCAGTGAGTGTCTTTTAGAGTGACCAGCTTAGGATTTCTTTTGGGTGGTATGTTTTGAGAAAGTTTGTATAGGTATTTTGAAAACCTTTACATGGTTTAAAATTTTGTTTTGAATAATATGTTTTATTTTTCTTACTATTGTGATGAGTATGTTACGTACTACACTATTCAAAGGAAATTGTTTTACACCCAGATTTTTTTGACTCCAAATAAATCAAATTTTTCCGAAAGCAACCAGCAAAATTCTTTTAATTTATTTCGGCACGTGATAGTATAGTAATGCCCAAGGGGGGTGTTACAGAGTGGTATCAGAGCTGGTCGAGTCTTTCGGGAACCTTGGGGAATAGGTCTGTTATGTTTTTGTTGTGTGATCTCTGGTAGGACCTTGCTTGAATTGTTTATTTGTTTAAAACAATGTGTGTTGACACATAAGTAGCTGTGTATTGTTTAGTTGAGACCTTGTACGAATCTAGGAACAATAGATGGTACATTCACCGAATTACTTCTTAGAAGTAATGCGTTTGAGACACAAAAGTACAAAATTATACATTTCAATTTCTGATTGCAGACTGACTAAGTTTGTTTTCTAGGTCAGTTATGGAACCAGGAATTGAACAAGGACTTGGATGTGATCGTAATGGTGCTCGTGATTATATCAGCAACAAGGATGTGATTGAACAGATGAACCAGGCCGTGTAGGCTATGACTAGTGTTGCTGCTATCGTGGTTACCCAGAATGAGCTGAACCAGGTTCGGGCTGAGCTGACAGCGGAGTCGAAAAATCTAGCAAACTTCAGAAATCAAAATCCTCAAGGATTTTATGTAAATGAAAACTCAAAGAAGTCTGACTTGTGGATACAAGAACTGGAAAGTATTTTCGAGAGTATCGACAGTCTTGAAGAATCGAAGGTTCCGTATGCTCTTTCTCTGCTTTACAGGAATGCAGGATGCTGGTGGGCGGAAATCAGACACATACTGAAACGGATTAACCAGGAATATACTTGGAGTGTTTTTTGCACAATTTTCTTGGATAAGTATTTTCCTCAGAGCGCTAGAGTTGAGAAAGGGGCATGAGTTCTTACGATTACAACAGAACGAACTATTTATGGATGAATATACCGCAAAGTTTGAATTCCTAGTTAAGTATTTCCGTTTCTTCCAAACTCAATTTGATGAAGTATGGGAATGTAAGAGATTTGAAGGAGGCCTACGATATGGAATTAAAGAGTCTGTGCTACCGATGAAAATTTGCAACCTTCAAGCCTTAGTTGAAGAGTACCAGAAAGTGGAGCAGAAAGGGAAAAGTAAAGACAATTTGGGTGCTACCGGCGGATCATCTCGATTTCAATTTCAGCAGAATAAGAAGGAGAAGCAAAACCAGAGGAAACCTTATTTCCGACACCCAGGAAATGATCAAAATCAGCAACCTTATCATGTCATTGCACCAGGAAGTGGAGGCCAAAAGAATCAAAGCCAAGGCCAAGTCAGAAGATGTTACAAGTGTGGAAACCCAAAACATATGGCTAAAACTTGTCCAATGGAAGGAGTTAAATGTTACAATTGTAATCGAGTGGGTCACTTATCGAAGGATTGTAATGCACCAAAGCGTAGATCAGTTGTCAACAACACCAGAACCACTGAAAAAGGGAAAAGTCTACATCAGGAGTAGTGTTGAAAACTTCACAACCTAAAGCAACTGGATCATGAACCCAAGAAGTAGTTATGCATAGGAATAATATAAGTCAGATGCGTGCTTTAATGACTAATACATGTTAAGTTTGTAATATGATCTAAGTAGAATCATATGTAGGTACTCTTGAGTATTTGACTCTCTAAAGTCTTTTATGTTGTAAGTCCTTTCAGTTGGCATGAGTAATATATAATATCTACGACTTTATGAAAATAAAGGTTTCTTAAAAAGAATTTTGTTCCAGTCCCTTTTCTCTTGATTGAGGTGATCAAAATAGGTTTTTGAGATCAGATCATTTCTTTGATAGTAGATTTATTTTCAAATTTCAAAAGTTGTGTCGTTTATTGTGGGGATTTTTTTGGAACTGTCCTGTTATTGTTCGGGATAGATACCTTTGTGATGAAAGAACTTTCTAGATGAGACTTAGTCTAGTCACTTTTACTTTTGGTAAGAGTGATTCAATCTGAATTTTGATCGGACTGTTGTTATTTTTAAATCATTGTTTTATAAATTCCTTATTCAAAGAATAAATTCTCTTCAGAGTGGGAACTAGTCATTTGGTGAGTTCCTAAACCACTAGGAGTTCTCGTGAAAGAAGGAACTTTATTAGAGTCATGGTTGTAAATATGTATTAGCTATGCAATTTTACACTCACGAACCTATTAAAGAATCTTTTTGCATATCGGACATTCCTGTGTTCTTTTTAGTTTAACAAAGTTCTTCTATGATTACTTACCCTCTTGTGAAAGTAAGACCTTGGGATTAAGGAGATCCTGTCTAGTTTTGAGTCACGAATTTCGAGGACGAAATTCTTTTTAGTGGGGTAGTATTGTAACACCCGGTTTTTTCACTGTTTGTTGTTTTTATATCAGTAAAATAAACAGAAACATTTATAATTTTATTTTTAAACCTAGAAAATGATTTTGGTTAAACCAAGGTCATATTCATACTCTACTTTACCGGGAGAGCTACGATTCGATTTTGGGTCGAAAATTCAGACGGAACCCGGTCTGCGTTTTCGCTGACAGTAAGATTTTACTGCTCAAATGACCTAATTTTGACTCGTGAATGAAACACTTAAGGTTTTTATGAAGTTTCCAACTTCTTTGGCTATTTTAAAATTTTTCACTTAAAATGTGAAGTAATATATATTATGCGGGCGTTATACGAAATCGGGTAAATGACAGAGCTGAAACCGGGATTTGCGGGACCCGCTAACTGATAAATAGGATGTCAAATCATGATGAGTCACAAGGGGTGAGTCATGGGATGACTCCTCATTGTCATGAATGTTTTTAGGATGAAAAGACTAAAATACCCTTAATGTTAGTTTTACTCACAAGTTTTCCATTGTACAAGATTACTAAATTACCGTTGAATTTTTGTGTTTTGGACACAAAACCCCTTGCTTCCCCATGGTTCAAACCAGCCAAGAGTCCATTCCCACTTCTATAAAAGCCTAAGCTATCTTCTTCATCCAAACTTTGCTCATTTTCACCATTGAAACACTAAGAAACCTAGGCTTGATTTGTGAAGGAAGTAGGAGATTTATTGCTCATTTCTTGACTTCAATAGGTAAACCTTACTCATATTCCTTGTTTATCATCATGTTCTTCAATAAGTTTTTCATTTTGAAGTCTTTTTCAAGATGATGCATTTTAGGGTTTCTAGATTCAAAAATTCATAGAAAAACATAGGAAAATCCATTTGACATGAAACCAATTTATATAATCCTATTATTACCTCTATAATCTAGATCTAGAAGCTTGCATTAAACAAAATTTTCGAACCTATTTAACCTAAGGAGGCAGAAGCAAGGGTTTTGTGGTGGCGGGTGTAACACCCTAGTTTTTACACCTATGATTAATTGTTTTATTTGGATGTTTATGTTTATTTTGTTATGTGGTTTAGTTTGAGTAATTAAATTACTCTCTTCAAATTATTTTATTGGGTGCGTTAGCACTGACTTATTTCAGTGAATGCACGCTTACTAGACAATAATTTACGTTATTGTCACTATTATACCGATACAGAAACATATTTTAAATAATATGATTAAGAGAAAAGTATTTTCATATTCTCATTCTATTTAATTTTAGAGTTGAAAATATTTTGGTTTGACATTAATCGGAGATTAAATTTTGGACTGAGTATTTTCTTAGTTGATCAGTTCAATTATTAATCTTTGCTCTAATTTGAATTTCGAAATTATATCTTTATCAATCTTTATTTTTAGATTCCAAAAAGTAAAAACATGTTTATTTTAGGCTTAATATTTTATCACTCATTTTGTACCTATTACTAATTAATTAACTTAAAACCCAACTTTCTCACTTTTTCCCTCTCTCTCTCGACGCCTCTCCCTCACTTTTTCTTTTCTTCTCTGCTTTTTCTTTTTTTCTTTATTTCTTTTCTTCATTTTCTCTTTCTTATTTTTCTCCTTTTCTCTTTCTTTCTTTTTCTTCTTCTTTCTTTTCTCGTTCTTTCTTTCTCTGCTGCTGCTTTCTTCTTCTCTCTTTTTCTTTTTCTTTCTTTCGGCTGTCTCCTTTCTTTTTTCTTTCTTTTTCTCCTTTTCTCTTTCTTTCTTTTCCTTTTCTCCTTTTCTCTTTCTTTCTTTTTCTCCTTTTTCTCTTTCTTTTTCTTTCTTTCTTCTTCGGTCACCCTCTTCTCCTCCTTTCTCCCCTCTTCTTCTTCTTCTCCACTTCTTCTTCCTCCCACTCCAAGCTCATCTCCTCCCTTCTCCCTTGAGGGACTCGATCGCGCGCCGCCTCCGGGAGCTCGTCGACCGCCGCTCGTCGCCGCAGGGAAGGGAAGACGCGCCACCTGCACACGTTCGGTTCTGCAGCCGCGCGATCTGGTCGAGCTCCGTCGCAAAGCCGCCGGTTTTTGTGGTGGTTTCCACCCTGTGAGTTCCTTCCAACCTCCTTCTTCTCATTTCCTTTGGTATTACTCTATCTCTCTCTTTTTGGTGTTCACAGAAAATGAACCGCCGTGTCGACCACCGTCCGCCGCCGCGTCGACCACCACAGCACCACCATAAGCTTGCCTTTTTCCTTGGGTAAGTGGTTTTCTCACCTCCTTTACTCAGATTCAAAACCCCAACTTGATTTTAATTGAATTTGATTCTGTTTTTGTGAAAATAATTATGATTTAGTGCAATTAGGACTCTTAATTGATGATTCCCAAGTTCTCTTTCATGATCCTTTAATCAAAACAAATTTTCCTAAAAGGGTATTGTGAAGCGTAAGCTTCAAACATGATTTTCTTTGAAAATGACCTCGTTTGGTAATAAGGTTAAGTGTTTAGATCAAATTAGAATGTGTGTTTGATCATGTGTAATTGATTCTTGGTTTCTGGTTGTTGCGCGTTGTTGGATTCCCTCTCTGAGACGTTTGACACGGCCATGCTTGCTTGATGGAGTAGATAGTTACACTCTTGGAGTTAATGTGAGTTTTAAGACGAGGATCCTTTACTTGTCTTCAAAGGTAAGGGGAGTTTGCCTAGGGATATTCAATAACTGTATGCATGTGTGTATGTGTTTAACTGGATATTTGTATGTTAATTGAGCTTACTTGGTTATCTAATGTACTTGAACTGTTATGCTATTATCTGATGTTGGACTGTACTTGTTCTAAATGTTATGATGCATATCTGTGATGAACTAATTTCAACTGTGATATTAGCATTGAACTGATATATACTGCTGCTGATTGAAAGTTTGCTAAGCCAGACTTGTGTCTGTGCTCAACCGTTATAAGGATTAAAAACCTTAATAAGATTTGAAGATGAAGGGATTGATGTTCTTTTCCAAAAAGCTCATTAACTTAAAGTACTTGTTTTAAATGTTGAAATGGTTTTGGTGAACTATTGTTTTACAAGAGAAAAATCCTTTTCGAACTGTGTCTTCAAGTGAAAACTTTCAAGATTATTTGGCAATATCCTATTGGGGGAAATATTTCAAAGATAAAAGTATTTCAAAGATGCTTTATAAAAGATTTTCAAAGAAAAGGTTTTCCTAAATATTTTAGAAACTTTCCGATAGCCTGGATAGGTTATCGAGGATTCGGTTTTGAATTTGATTTTCACTGAACGAAAAATAAATACTTGAGAAAGAGAATCTAGTACGCGAGACGTCACCTCTAGTATTCAGTTATATGCACGTGATCTTGGATCAGTGTTAATTCGGGACCATGAGTCCTATTCATTATGTTCTGGACTGAGAGTCCAATTCTCGAAATCGAGGACAGTGCGTTCTGATTTCGTTGTTGTGGACTGTGTGTCCTAATCGCGTTGTGATGAACATTGTTAATGGTGAATATTGTTTTCTACGACCACAAGCCTAGGACTGGTGCATCGGTCTCGGGCGTTGTGATTGAGCATTCGGACTGTGTGTCCTATGTTCCTATGTTTTCAAGTGATGGGGAAATGATGATTAAGTCGTTAGCTTTGAGCTGCGATAGAGAAAAAGAATGAACACAAAGAAAACCTTTTAAATAAAATATTTTCTCATGTGCATTTCCCCAAGCAGACGTGCCTTTCTTACATATCAGATACAAGGTGGTATCTGGGAGTCTGTCCATGTAAACCGAGTTCAGAGGCACATGTGACGTTGCTCGTCCCGAGACCTTAAATGCATGAGGGTAAGGAGGGAACTGCCCGGTAGGCTAGAGATTGACCAACTCTAATTCTTCTCCAGTGGAAAACGGTGTTGATATCTCATGAGATTAGGTTAGAACCTGATATAGAAGTGCCATGCATATTTTCAAAGGTTGACTGTGCGGGTTTGAGACCCTTTGATATAACACTGTTATGTTATGTTTATGCATGATTTAAATACTTATATGATTATGTGATGTATGTGTCATGTATATGGTTGTTGTGTGATATATCCATTTGTCGGTATCTCACCCTTACAAATATTTTAGGTTTCTTCTGGTTCGCTATTGTACCTTGGGTACTTTAGTACCGATGGTGCAGAGGAGTCTTCCTAAGTCACTCAAAGACTTAGATCTAGTTGTCTGATGAAGTATTTGATTGTGGAATGATCACGTGAGTTTTCCATAGGAATAACTTTTAGAATGACCAGCTTAGGGTTTGAGACTTAGATTATTTTTGATAAGTATGTATGAGTATGGCTCAGAGAGCCTTTATTTTAAAAGGGAATGTTTATGGCTCGGAGAGCCTATCTTTTGAATGAAAACTTAAACTTTTCCTTTGGTCTTGTAAAGCTTATGGTTATAACTATTATTTTTATATATTGCTGCCTGGTGGAATTTGGTGTAACTGGAATTCTGGAATGAAAATGTAATTATTTTAGCAGGTGTTCTTTTACCTGGGATGTCCGAATTACAGAGGAGACTCTGTCGAAATTTTCGTAAAATACTAGCTTTTATTCAAGTATATTCTTTAAATTAAATAGGCTTGCCATACTATGATAGTAAGTCTGTGTGCCGATCAAGGCTTAAGAGTCATGGCAAAATTTTTATACCCAATTTCAGACACTTATGTACTTAGATAAATTATTTTCCGAAAGAACCAGCAAATTCTCTTTTAATTTAAATTCTGCATGTGTTACGTAAGTAATGCCCATGGGGGGGTGTTACAAGGTGGTATCAGAGCTGGTCGAGTCTTTCGGGATCTTTGGGGAATAGGTCTGTTAAGTTTTTGTTGTGTGATCTCTGGTTGTTTCTTGTTTGAATTGTTTCTTGTTGAAGCAATGTGTGTTGATCCACAAGTATATGTTTTCTTGATGGTTTTCCAAGGGCTTTATGTCATGGGAGACCTTAGATCTTGAATGTTACTTGGGTTCGAATATGACATTCGATTATCCTTGCGAATCGTGTCAGACATTCGAAACAAGGTGCTTGTGTAAAGGGTTTTTCCGGGAAGTGTTCCCTGGAAATATTCTAGGTTTATGGTTAGCAAAGGACATTGATTTTTTATTGATCTAGTTTCTGGATTCGGTCAGATCTCTGTCGCTTTGTGTAGGATGTTGCCTACCATGTTAAAACGAGTTGGACGACTCGATTCAATTGAAAGATTGGTGGTCTGAACCGTTTGTTAGACCGAGTGTTTTCCTTGTGAAACACCAATTGTTGTGTGGAGGTTGAGTCACCGTGTGGATTTCTGACAGTTAGGTAAAAGGACGAATTATGAACAAGTATTCTCTAAATTGCGTAGTTGATTTGGTAAATCAATTGCGAGGAGTTGTCATTTACTCAAAGATCGACTTGAAGGCGAGTTATTACCATATTGGAGTGATGACCTATCTAAGGCTTTGCATCGTCAATTCAGTTTATGCAGAAAGATCAACTCCTTGCATGTTTGATCGATTGATTAAGTTTTTCGGGATTGTACTCAATTCAAGGTGGTCATACTAAGCTTGGCTAGAGGGACGTGTATGTTGGTTGGAACCAAGACAAATCGAGTGGATTTTCGATCTTGGGTGAGTGTCTTGTGATTAAGGAACTCTTCACTGTACCCTTTGATTCTCTTGTATTTGTCAGTTGACGTTTATTTCTCAAATCCTATGATTGTATTAGATAATCACAACGGTGAAGTTGTGTGGGTCAGACAAATTTTCTGATTTTAATTTGAAATCTGTTAGGACTTATGAATTTGTTATGCTAATTCATAAATTTCTAGTTATTCATTTCTCTGTTTGTGAGAAGTCGTACTCACACTTCTAAATAAATTCTCGATGTATTAGACATTTGAGTGAATTGATTTAACGGAATCCATTGGTTGGGATACCTTAAAATTTTGTTGAGGGAAGTGGTCATAACTATTTCTTGAGTTATAACACATAATTTCGTGATAGCAGAAATTTCTTGGTGAAACTTAGTTTCGTCACATCTATTTTTGGTAGAGGTGAAAGTCATCATTTTGTAAATTCCTTGTACTAAGAATAAGAATTAATCCTCTTTGGATTAGAAGTTATTCACCCTTTGATTCCTTGAATCCGTTGGAAGATTCTTGTGGAAGAATGAACTTTATTAGATTCATGTTTGTAAATGTGTATTGATCATGCATTTTTACACCCACGAATCTGATGGAAGGATCTTTTTCCATATTGGATGTTCCTGTATCCTTCAAATTAATGAAATTCTTTTCTATGCTTATGTGAAAGTGAAATCAAGAGAAATTTCTTTTCTTGAGAAATTCTTTTATGAATCACTAAGGTCATGTCTTATTGCGGTTCGAAAGTACTTGTGGTCATTGATCATTTTAGTTCTACGTATTCTCCAAATGTCGTCGATGTGTGACCTATCTCATTAGTCATGAGTTGGATATCTCCACATCAAGATGTCAGAGTTAGTCGAGTACAGTGAAAAAGGGATAGTTTAACAATTGAGACCTTCCTTGTTAAGATATTGGCATCGCCATGAATCTGTTATGAATTTTCTGAAGACCTACATGAGTCTTGTTTAAATTCAAGTGATCGTTGATCAACTGGTGAAGTCTACACCCTTCTTGCAAGTCAAGATCCACTATGCAGTGTTAGTAAACCGAATAATGTATCAGAGGATTGTTCAGACTTCATGGAGTATCTTCAAGTGTTGTTTCATATGAAAAATGAAAGTTTATCAATGTGTGTCGGTTAAGTTGTTTTAGGTGTTGAGGACTAAGTTGAGGCTAAGTCCAACTGATCATCCTCAATGGGATGGATAAGTAATGAGATGACCTATCTTTAGCAGGTTAGTTGGGAGATAGTGTGATACTTAATTTTTGTCATCTCTATGGTAGGACGAACTAGAGTTGATAGGAGCTTCGTTAATGTATAGATGTGAATGGGTACTATGAGAACCCTTAAGTTCAACATCATTGAGTTAGATGATTTCAATGGATCTTTTCGTGATCGAGGCAGATATATCATTAAAGGAATTTAGAGTAGTGATCAAAGTTATGGTTAATGTTGACTTAGTAAGTCTGAGGATTAACGGAAAAATATATAGGGTAGTTTTCCTTAAGCTGAACGGAAATAGTAAAGAGGAGTTCTTGAGTGAAACTAAGTTGTTAGAAAAGTTTAAGAATTATGATTTTGGATAATTCAAACTGAGGGGATTCCTTTTGGTTGTAGTTGCATGGAGGAATGTAATCGTGTTCTTTAAGATTGAAATGAATGACTATAATATAATTCGGAGTGGTGGAATATGTTCAAAGGAAACTAAGACAACAATTGTGTGCTTAGGGTTGAAAGTTGATATATGTGATAGAGTTAAGGTTGAACTTGATATTCGTCGTGAGGATAAAGTGTTGAAGAAGTTTTGCTAGTGGAAAAATTTTGAGGCAAGAAGTGATTAAGTTTTGATTATGTCTTTCGAGTGTGATAAGTTATGGTGAAATGTTTATAATCTTTGAGGTCTTATTCTGGTAAATATGTGGTTGATGATCCATAGTAGAAACTGGACATTTTAAAATCCAAGATTTGCCATTGGGGAGTGTCCACCTGGATTTCTTGGCTTTGCTTTGGTGCAGCTCCTAGGGGTAATGGCCTTAGAGAAACTCTATTTTATAATCTCTTTTCTCAGCTGTAGATATATAAGATAAGTGCAGATATGATACAAGCACTTCCTTGCATAAGTGATAGAGCTATATCTTCAGATGGAGGAATTGTTAGGAGTTGTGTATTTTCCTTGGACAATAGGGTAGATGTGCATGGGAAATTTCTTAAACCAGGGATACTAACGGGGCTTGAGAACTAAATTGAAAATGAGAGGCAAATGAAGGATATGAAATCGAAGTAGGCAAAAGATTCGAGAGGAATTAAGAAGAGAATGGACTATGTTGGATGTGGTAAGATTCAATTTCAATAAGAAGATTGAATTTATTAGGTTCTTGGCGTGAAGTTTATCATGTGCAACTCAGGCTCAGGTGTAGTTAAAGGATAAATAGAATGACATAAGAATCGATCTTGTTATAGAATTGTAGATGAAAGGAATGAAGCGACGAGAATACAAAGTAAGATTTTAGGGTTAAGGTGTGATTACAAAATCCTGTTTAGTTTTGAGCTACGAAATTTCAAGGACGAAATTTTTTTAAGAGGGGAAGTAATGTAACACCCTATTTTTTACATCTATGATTACTTGTTTTATTTGGATGTTTATGTTTATTTTGTTATATGGTTTAGTTTGAGTAATTAAATTACTCTCTTCAAATTATTTTATTGGGTGCGTTAGCACTGACTTATTTCAGTGAATGCACGCTTACTAGACAATAATTTATGTTATTGTCACTATTATACCGATACAGAAACATATTTTAAATAATATGATTAAGAGAAAAGTATTTTCATATTCTCATTCTATTTAATTTTAGAGTTGAAAATATTTTGGTTTGACATTAATCGGAGATTAAATTTTGGACTGAGTATTTTCTTAGTTGATCAGTTCAATTATTAATCTTTACTCTAATTTGAATTTCGAAATTATATCTTTATCAATCTTTATTTTTAGATTCCAAAAATTAAAAACATGTTTATTTTAGGCTTAATATTTTATCACTCATTTTGTACCTATTACTAATTAATTAACTTAAAACACAACTTTCTCACTTTTTCCCTCTCTCTCTCGACGCCTCTCCCTCACTTTTTCTTTTCTTCTCTGCTTTTTCTTTTTCTCTTTCTTTCTTTTCTTCTTTTTCTCTTTCTTCTTTTTCTCCTTTTCTCTTTCTTTCTTTTTCTTCTTCTTTCTTTTCTCGTTCTTTCTTTCTCTGCTGCTGCTTTCTTCTTCTCTCTTTTTCTTTTTCTTTCTTTCGGCTGTCTCCTTTCTTTTTCTCCTTTTCTCTTTCTTTCTTTTCCTTTTCTCCTTTTCTCTTTCTTTCTTTTTCTCCTTTTTCTCTTTCTTTTTCTTTCTTTCTTCTTCGGTCTCCCTCTTCTCCTCCTTTCCCCCCTCTTCTCCTCCTTTCTCCCCTCTTCTTCTTCTTCTCCACTTCTTCTTCCTCCCACTCTAAGCTCATCTCCTCCCTTCTCCCTTCAGGGACTCGATCGTGCGCCGCCTTCGGGAGCTCATCGGCCGCCGCTCGTCGCCGCAGGGAAGGGAAGACGCGCCACCTGCACACGTTCGGTTCTGCAGCCGCGCGATCTGGCCGAGCTCCGCCGCGAAGCCGTTGGTTTTTGTGGTGGTTTCCACCCTGTGAGTTCCTTCCAACCTCCTTCTTCTCATCTCCTTTGGTCTTACTCTTTCTCTCTCTTTTTGGTGTTCACAGAAAATGAACCGCCGTGTCGACCACTGTCCGTCGCCGCGTCGACCACCACGGTACCACCATAAGCTTGCCTTTTTCCTTGGGTAAGTGGTTTTCTCACCTCCTTTACTCAGATTCAAAACCCCAATTTGATTTTAATTGGATTCGATTCTGTTTTTGTGAAAATAATTATGATTTAGTGCAATTAGGACTCTTAATTGATGATTCCCAAGTTCTCTTTCATGATCCTTTAATCAAAACAAAGTTTCCTAAAAGGGTATTGTGAAGCGTAAGCTTCAAACATGATTTTCTTTGAAAATGACCTTGTTTGGTAATAAGGTTAAGTGTTTAGATCAAATTAGAATGTGTGTTTGATCATGTGTAATTGATTCTTGGTTTCTGGTTGTTGCGCGTTGTTGGATTCCCTCTCTGAGACGTTTGACCCGGCTATGCTTGCTTGATGGAGTAGATAGTTACACTCTTGGAGCTAATGTGAGTTTTAAGACGAGGATCCTTTACTTGTCTTCAAAGGTAAGGGGAGTTTGCCTAGGGATATTCAATAACTGTATGCATGTGTGTATGTGTTTAACTGGATATTTGTATGTTAATTGAGCTTACTTGGTTATCTAATGTACTTGAACTGTTTTGCTATTATCTGATGTTGGACTGTACTTGTTCTAAATGTTATGATGCATATCTGTGATGAACTAATTTCAACTGTGATATTAGCATTGAACTGATATATACTGCTGTTGATTGAAAGTTTGCTAAGCCATACTTGTGTCTGTGCTCAACTGTTATAAGGATTAAAAACCTTAATAAGATTTGAAGATGAAGGGATTGATGTTCTTTTCCAAAAAGCTCATTAACTTAAAGTACTTGTTTTAAATGTTGAAATGGTTTTGGTGAACTATTGTTTTACAAGAGAAAAATCGTTTTCGAACTCTGTGTCTTCAAGTGAAAACTTTCAAGATTATTTGGCAATATCCTATTGGGGGAAATATTTCAAAGATAAAAGTATTTCAAAGATGCTTTATAAAATATTTTCAAAGAAAAGGTTTTCCTAAATATTTTAGAAACTTTCCGATAGCCTAGATAGGTTATCGAGGATTCGGTTTTGAATTTGATTTTCACTGAACGAAAAATAAATACTTGAGAAAGAGAATCTAGTACGCGAGACGTCGCCTCTAGTATTCAGTTATATGCACGTGATCTTGGATCAGTGTTAATTCGGGACCATGAGCCCTATTCATGATGTTCTGGACTGAGAGTCCAATTCTCGAAATCGAGGACAGTGCGTTCTGATTTCGTTGTTGTGGACTGTGTGTCCTAATCGCGTTGTTGTGGACTGTGTGTCCTAACCACGTTGTGATGAACATTGTTAAAGATGAATATTGTTTTCTACGACCACAAGCCTATGATTGGTGCATCGGTCTCGGGCGTTGTGATTGAGCATTCGGACTGTGTGTCCTATGTTCCTAAGTTTTCAAGTGATGGGGAAATGATGATTAAGTCGTTAGCTTTGAGCTGCGATAGCGAAAAAGAATGAACACAAAGAAAACCTTTTAAATAAAATATTTTCTCATGTGCATTTCCCCAGGCAGACGTGCCTTTCTTACATATCAGATACAAGGTGGTATCTGGGAGTCTATCCATGCAAACCGAGTTCAGAGGCACATGTGACGTTGCTCGTCCTGAGACCTTAAATGAATGAGGGTAAGGAGGCAACTGCCCGGTGGGCTAGAGATTGACCAACTCTAATTCTTCTCCAGTGGAAAACGGTGTTGATATCTCATGAGATTAGGTTAGAGCCTGATATAGAAGTGCCATGCATATTTTCAAAGGTTGACTGTGCGGGTTTGAGACCCTTTGATATAACACTGTTATGTTATGTTTATGCATGATTTAAATACTTATATGATTATGTGATGTATGTGTCATGTATATGGTTGTTGTGTGATATATCCATTTGTCGGTATCTCACACTTACAAATATTTCAGGTTTCTTCTGGTTCGCTATTGTACCTTGGGTACTTTAGTACCGATGGTGCAGAGGAGTCTTCCTAAGTCACTCAAAGACTTAGATCTAGTTGTCTGATGAAGTATTTGATTGTGGAATGATCACGTGAGTTTTCCATAGGAATAACTTTTAGAATGACCAGCTTAGGGTTTGAGACTTAGATTATTTTTGATAAGTATGTATGAGTATGGCTCAGAGAGCCTTTATTTTAAAAGGGAATGTTTATGGCTCGGAGAGCCTATCTTTTGAATGAAAACTTAAACTTTTCCTTTGGTCTTGTAAAGCTTATGGTTATAACTATTATTTTTATATATTGCTGCCTGGTGGAATTTGGTGTAACTGGAATTCTGGAATGAAAATGTAATTATTTTAGCAGGTGTTCTTTTACCTGGGATGTCCGAATTACAGAGAAGACTCTGTCGAAATTTTCGTAAAATACTAGCTTTTATTCAAGTATATTCTTTAAATTAAATAGGCTTGCCATACTATGATAGTAAGTCTGTGTGCCGATCAAGGCTTAGGAGTCGTGACAAAATTTTTATACCCAATTTCAGACACTTATGTACTTAAATAAATTATTTTCCGAAAGCACCAGCAAATTCTCTTTTAATTTAAATTCCACATGTGTTACGTAAGTAAAGGGGGGTGTTACAGTTTGGGGGGGGGGGGGGGGGTGGAGGATTTTGTTCATTTTCTTTACATGATTGAATCTTATAAGCTATATAGGTATTATATCTATGTTGTTTGACTTAAATAAGAGTCTCTAAACCATTTTAATGGTCATGGCCGAAAATCATTTGTTGAAGGATTGGAAGATTTAATTTCAATCTTTATGCCATGATCATTGATTTATGGTTTTAAGTGATTATAAATCACTAATCCAAAAGTTTATAAATTTTAAGGATTTTGAACCCCAAAGTCAGCCCTTGGCCGAAACCAACATGTACGATTTTAGGCTTGATTTAGTTGTTTGTTTGTTGATTGAGTGTTATGTTTAATGAAGGATAAGCTAAGTTATCAGATACGCGCGTTATCGGCGTTACTTGGATTTCCGACGAACTGTTTCTCAGAGATACTGTATTTTTGAGGTAAGGGGAAAGTTGGAGGGATTTTTCCGATAGCCATGTGTAATTGCTATTGTGTGTCTTAATTATGGTGTGTAAGTATTTATTTTGTAGTTAGCATTATTTGCTTATTGATTAATCTATATTCTTGTTGGTGAGTAATCTACAAGTACCTCTATAAGCTTTGTTTTAGCTGTGAGGTATGCCTTGGCCCCGATATTCCCTCGGGACCCAACTCACCTAAATTAAAAAAATAATATCTATATTGATTATATTATTTGCAAAAAGTTAACAAATTAAAAAGCAATTATTTAAAATATTACGGACAAAAGCAATTTTAAAAAGTAAACAAATAAATGAATAACTTTTTAAAATAATTATAAGTATCCGATAGAGTTTTCAAGATAAGCAACTCTATAATTTTTTAACAAAAAATATAACATAACTCATTAATTACTAACATTTTCCCTATAAAAAAAATTTTAAATAATAATTTAAAAAAGTTAAAGATGTAAAGGAGAGACGACAACAAAATAGTGAAATATCGTACTCATTAACTTATGGTAGGAACTTGTCAACAAAAAAATTTAATTTACGGTAGGAACACTGTAGCGGAGTGCATGAGATTTGAATATAGTATAGATTATATTTTGAGTTATTTAATTTATTTTACTATTTATTATGTTATTTTATATTTTAATTGAGGTTTTTCTTAGATTATTTTAATATTTTTTAAATAATATATTTGGTATTAAATATTAAATATTTTAATGTTATTTCAATATTTTAATGTTATTAGTCCATTTTTGTTATTTTAATGTTATTTCAAATATTAAATATTTTACTCAGTTTAATAGCTTAATATTTTGTTATAAAATATTAATTTTCTAGCACAATTTCATATTTTATTATTTTACTATTATCATTTCAAGAACTAAATTTTTTCTCTCAAATAGTTTAGGGACCAACTCAATAATTAAATCTATATGAAATTCATAGGTTTTATGATGAATATATGTATATGTTTAAATTCGTAACTAATAGCAAGCTGATGGTCTAGCCTAGTGGTCGCATTACTTTGTTTGCTTTTCGATGTTCGGTGTTCGACTCCCAGCTTCAGCATTTTGGCTTCCAATTTGATTTTATCAATGCCTTGGTTGGCGCGCATGATAGGACTTTGGCAAATTAAAAAAGAGAATCAAAGGACATAATTGTAAATTAAAAAATGATATAATAAATAATAAAGTATACAACTATTAAATGTTACTCTTTATCTATTGCTTCGTATCAAAACTGCATTGATGCAGTCAAATTATCAAAGGCACCATAGAAGCATCCATAATAATTTGGTTATAGAATGTTATGAAGTATCTGCAAATATTTTTTACTTGTTATACATGAATGGTTGTATGACTTTTTTACTTGGTTAAATGTCTAGGCTTGCTATTAGCATTTATGGTTTGTTGAAAGAGGACCACTGCTGAATGACACGAATTTCATTTGTAGTTTAGTAAGAACCATATCTCTTAAATTTCATCTATTCCATTAGCTGTGGAGCATGAGAGATATGTTTTGGTGCATGGACATATAATTCAGCAATTGGCTGCAGAATTTCTTGATGAAAAGATTGAAAAGTACTATGCATTCCTAACTGGTCTTACTATAAGGAAGGAGAAGTTTGTTAGATGATTAAGAAGGTTTCCTATAAGAGGAAACAAAAATTTGAAACCTGAAAAGCCGCAGTGCCTCTTATGGTATCCAAGAGGAAAGCTATACATGCTAGGAGGATGGTGATGTAACACCCTAGTTTTTACACACAAGATTAATTATTTATTTGGATGTTTATGTTTATTTTGTTATGTGGTTTAGTTTGAGTAATTAAATCACTCTCTTCAAAATATTTTATTGGGTGCGTTAGCACTGACTTATTTCAGTGAATGCACGCTTACTAGACAATAATTTACGTTATTGTCACTATTATTACCAGTATAGAAATTTTTTTAAAATAATATGATTAAGAGAAAAACATTTCCATATTTCAAATATCAATCTTGATCAATTCAACTATCAATCTCTACTTTATTTCAAATTTCGAAAGTATATATTTATCAACCTTTATTTTTAGATTCAAAAACCAAAAACATGTATATTTTTAGACTCAATATTTTATCACTCATTTTTGTACCTATCACTAAATGTTGAGTTAAAAACATAAATAGTCTCTTATTTCCCTCATCATACCTGATACCCTCCCCTTTCCTCTCTTCTTTCTTTCCTTTCCTCTCTTCTTCTTCTTCCTCCCTCTCATACTGCATTTCTTCTCCTTCCCACTTTATGTTCCAAATCGCACGCCGCCACCCTGCACAGCCGCGACACTGTGTTGACCGCCACTGCCTGAAGCAGCTCGGATCTGTGCCGTAGTCGACGTGAGGAACCACAAAATGTGCAGTGTGCTCGCGTTCTCCAGCGCGAAACGTGCCACCCTCCCTCGAGGTAAGCTCTGCTACCACCTTCCATGGTGGTTTACCCCTTCCCTTGTCAGCTTAAACACCTTCTTCTTCCTCAAAAGCTTGTCTTCATTTTCGTGGGTCATGGTTGTTTCAGATCTGTTTTGCGGTGCTCTGCCGCCCCTCCATCGCCAGCCACCGTGCCGGCCATTGCAACAGCCACCATGTCCTCTTTTCTTGACATCTTGGGTGAGTACTTTACCATAACCTCTTCTAGTTGAAAATCCCCAATTTTATTTTGAAAACCCCAACTTTTCATTTTACCCAAATCATGAAATTGGTTGTATTTTAGTGCAATTAGGACTTTTAATTTATAATTTCTAAGTTTAGTTTCATGATTCTCTAATCAAATAAATTTTTCCCCAAATTGTGATATGAACCCTAAACCCCAAATCTGATTTCTTTGAAATTGGCTCCATTTTGTGAAATTAAGCATTCAAATCCAATTAGAGTGGGTGTTTGATGATGAGTAATTGATTTCTTGATTTCTGGTTGTTGCACGTTGTTGGATTCCCTCTCGGAGACGTTTGCCACGGCTATGCTTGCTTGATGGAGTAGATAGTTACACTCTTGGAGCTAACATGAGAATTAAGACGAGGATCCTTACTTGTCTTCAAAGGTAGGGGAGCTTGCCTAGGGATATTCAATAACTATATGCATGTGTGTATGTGTTTAATTGAGTGTTGTGAATATTATTGTGATATGGAGCAAATACTTGAATGACTTGTTTGCTTGAACTATTGTGATCAATAGTTGAAGTTGATTATTACCTGCCTTAAAGTATTGTGAGTTGTATATATATGTGATGAACTGTCGTTAAATGTGATATTATTGTTGAGAATATATTACTGTTGGCTGAAATTTGAAAAGCCGGACTTGAGTCTGTGCACAATCATTATAAGGATTAAAAGCCTTAATAAGCCTTGAATAGAAGTTTGAAAGTATTGGTTTCATTTATAAAAGATCCTTGTTTAAAATGCTTACTTCAAAAGAACAAGATTCTAGTTTTGAAAAGAAATGTTGAAGTGTTTTTAAGTCAATAGAAACTACCATTTTGTGATCCAAAGTTTGTACGAGAGAAAACCTTTTTCGAACTATGTGTTTCATGAAGGAAAAACCCCTTTGAAAATATTTGACTTTATTCCATCAAGGATTTCAAAGGAAAATGAATTTCCAAATGTTTTGTAAAAGACATTGTAAAAGAAAAGATTTTCTCCTAAATGATTTAGAAATGTTCTGGTTACTTGGATAAGTGAACGAGATTTTGTTTTGGTTTTGATTTTCACTAAGCGAAAAGTAAGCATATGTGAAAGAGAATACTAGTTCCCGAGACGTCGCCTCTAGTATTCAGTTATATGCACGCGATCTGGGATCCGTGTCAAGAATTATGGACCAAGGGTCCTAATCATGATATTATGGGCTAAGAGTCCTAATTTTGGAATTGAAGACTATGTGTCCTAATTTCGTTGTTATGGGCTTGGAGTCCTTATCCTGTTGAAATAAAACATGGATAAAATTATAATTATTTCTACGACCACAACCTTGGACTACTGCAACGGTCTAAGGTGTTGTTATTGAGCACTCGGACTGCGTATCCTGTTTTATTGATTTTCAAGTAATGAAAATTGTGAATAGTCGTTAGCTTTGGGCTTCGACAATGGAAAAGAGTGAACACAAAGAAAAGTCTCGATAATGAAAAGTCTTTTATTCATATGCATTTCCCCTTAGCAGACGTGCTTGAGTTAACCGAATACCCGCTTAAGATGTGGTATTCGATGAGGTATACATCCGAATGGCCGTTATAAGGGATTCATGATGATGTTGATCCAGGTGCATGAGGTGACGGAGACAACTTGCCAAATGTGGAGTATGAGCCTGATCAACTCTTTCTTTCTTAATGATAAAACGGTATTGGTATCTCATGAGATTAAGATTAGAGCCTGGTGATTGAAGTGTCATGTATTCTCTTTATAAAACTGATTGTTCGGGTATGAGACCCACTCATATAACACTTGTTATTTTATCTCTGAATAATAATCAAATGTTAATGTGCTGAGGTGATGTATGTATCATGTATATGGTTGTTGTGTGATATATCCATTTGTCGGTATCTCACCCTTACAGATATATCAGGTTTCTTCTGGTTCGCTATTGTACTATGGGTACTTTATTATAGATGGTGTAGAGGAGTCTTCCTAAGTCACTCAGAGACTTAGATCTAGTTGTTTGATGAAGTATTTGACTGTGGAATGACCACGTGAGTTTTCCTCGGGAATAACTTTTAGAATGACCAGCTTAGGGTTTGAGACTTAGATTTTTGATAGTATGTATGAGTATGGCTCAGAGAGTCTTTATTTTAAAATGGAATGTTTATGACTCGGAGAGCATCTCTTTTGAATGAAAACCTAAGATTTTCCTTTTGGTCATGTATAGCTTATTGATGTAACTATTTTTATCATATTACTTCCTGGTTGTAGTTGGTGTAACTGGAATTCTGGAATGAAAATGTATTTATTTTAGCAGGTGTTCTTTTACCTGGGATGTTCGAATTACAGAGGACACTCTGTCGAAATTTTTGTAAAAATACTAGCTTTTATTCAAATATATCTCTAAATTAAATAGGCTTACCAGGCTAGGATTGTAAGTTGGTGTGCCGATCAAGGCTTAGGTTTGGAGTCATGACAAATTTTTGTACCCAATTTCAGATGCTTATGTACTTATATAAATTATTTTTCGAAAGCAACCAGTAAATTATCCTTTTAATTTAAATTCCACATGTGTTACGTAGTAATACCTAGTGGGCGTGTTACAGGTGACACATATAGCTAGGGCGGTCTCTAAAATTTTTGTGATCTTAGACAAAACTTTTAAAGCGAATATAATATAAATTATAAATCTTCATATTAATTAATTTTTTAACTTTTTGTGCTTAAAATATTTTTATCAATGTTAATCAAGTAATTCTGGCATATCACTCTTAATATATAATATGATTAATTCATTTAATCTATCTTGTAACATTGTTGATCTTAGATAAGAATAATGAGATTTTAATGGGGTGCTGCATATGATTGGTAGTGCTTGGGGTGTCAACCTAGTTGGGATGCCTTGTGCTGCAGTGATGCTTTTGTACACCATGTTTGTTTTAAAAAAAATATGTGAGATTTTAATTTTGAAACTTTTTTTATGATAGCAACCAAACCATGACAACACAATCAACAACATTCTATAATCAAATCAGACATTTAGGGAGAGAGAGTGCTAAAAAATATGGAGCGAGGATATTAAAATCTTATAATAAAATAACCGTTGTAATATCAAAATGATCAACTATTAATTAAAATTGATTTTACCTCTAACTACTATGTTAAGCACATTGATATAAGATAACATGCCACCGTATAACATACATGATTCATGAATAGATTCGCGTGTATTGTACTAGTGGTCTTTGACCAAGTGGTTTTATAGACTATATTATAAGTTATAACATTCACAACATCTATAGTGCTCAAACTGGATTTTGAATAGTACAAACGGAATTTTGGGTCCCAAACTGCAGTTTGCAACTGCAAACCAAACGGGCACTAATTGATTATAACATCCACATGTCTCTCTTGTGTCAAAAAAAAACATTCACATGTCTTGGAAGTAATAATGAATCGTACTTTCAATTAGTAGCAACAGGAACAATGATAATTGAAAATAAAATGAAGCCCAAGGCAACTTGTAACACCCTGTTTTTCCTATGCTGTCTGTAGCAGTAAATACATATTTAAATGTGTTCATTTTATATTAAACCCAGAGGATGATTTTAATTAAACTAAAATCATTTTCTTGTGGTTTTATATCATATGAAGTTAAGGTAAAAAATTCGGTTGAAAATTCAGACGGAAGCCGGTTTGCATTTTCCTTTGCATAATTTTAAGTTCTCGAGCAGAAAACCTAATTTTGACCCGTGAATGAGATAGTTAGTGTTTTTATTATGTTTCCTTCCACTTTGGTTATTTTTAAAATTTTCGTTCAAAAATAAAATAAAATATTTTATTCGGGCGAAAACGTCGGAAGAATTAGGATCAGAAATGCAACCGGATACGAAATAGAGCAGAATAGGAGACATAAAAGGCTTGAGGTGAGATGAGGGAGTGAGATGACTCACTAGAGGTATGGCCTAAGCTACCTCCTAAAAAGTGGTCATGATGACACTTTTTGAAATATAACATATTATATTCTAAAAACCCATTTTTCTCTCTCTTCTCAAACCAAACAAGGCATACGGTCAAAACTTGCTCTCCAAGCTCATTCCTCTCTCCTCAATTTCGTGCCACTCTCTCCCCTCTCTATATATACCCATTTCATTTTCACTTCATCACCTTCCTCCTTCAAAACTCCATTAAACATTCATCTTCTTCTTTCTTCTAAAAGTTCAAGCTCTTAAAGCTTTAGTTTTTATTCATCTTTTCTACTTAAGTTCTTCATTAAAGTTTTTCCTTATACTAAGGGTAATGCTCTCATATGAATCTTTTTGCAAGTTTCATCTTTTATTTCTTAGTTTACTTTAATTATGTGTTCTTTATATGCTTTAAACTTCTAAAATCTCTCTAAAATGATAGAAAACTCCTTTTGAGTTGAAACCACTTTCTATAGTCTTGTATTAACTTATAATTTCACATACTAAGAGGTTGTGTAAAACAAAAATCTCTATCCATCTCTTCCAATGAAGGCCGAATGCTTGCATTTGTCTAGGAAGTTTTTGTTTCAACTTTTGGAATATGATCATGTGTTTGAGTTTCTAACTATCCCTTGATCTTGGATCTATAAATCTGGGAGGTTTTGATAGCTTGTTCCTATGATGGCCAAAAAATATGAATAAGTAGGCCTAGGATACTATGTTTCAACTTTCCAAGTATTGATCATGGATTTAGAACTCTTAATAACTTGTTTATTTTATGTTATTAAAGCTAGTATGTGTTACTTTCATTTTTCCAAGATGATCATGGACTTAAGCTCCATAAGATATTTGGATGCTAAGTCTAAGAGATTGGAAAGTTTAAGGATTTATAACTTGTTTATTTTATGTTATTAAAGCTAGTATTTGTTACTTTCATTTTTCCAAGATGATCATGGACTTGAGCTCCATAAGATATTTGGATGCTAAGTCTAAGAGATCGGAAAGTTTAAGGATTTATAACTTGTTTATCTTATGTTATTAAAGCTAGTATGTGTTATTTTCATTTTTCCAAGATGATGATGGACTTGAGCTCCATAAGATATTGGATGCTAAGTCTAAGAGATTGGAAAGTTTAAGGATTTATAACTTGTTTATTTTATGTTATTAAAGCTAGTATGTGTTATTTTCATTTTTACAAGATGATCATGGACTTGAGCTCCATAAGATATTTGGATTCTAAGTCTAAGAGATTGGAAAGTTTAAAGATCTCTAGCCTATAAATCCTATGAAGGCCGAACCTAGAAGGTTATGGACCTAGGATACCTTGGTCTTATTTTTCCAAAATGATCATGGTTTTGAGCTCCTTAACACATATGGATGCTAAACCTAAGAGATTGGAAAGTTTAGTGAATGCTAGCCTATTTTATTAGCCTTGGCCGAATGCCCTATGTTTTTAACTTAGTGGAATTTTAATTCAACTTTGTTAAATGATCATTGTTTATGAACTCCTAGCACTTAAGGATCATAAATCCATGAGTTGTATAATTTTTGGGAATCTCTAACCCTAAGAACTAGTATTGGCCGAACCTATACCTTGTGTTTTAGTGTTCTTGTTGATTTTAACTTGTGATTTTGTGCTCATAACCTTAGACTTCCATCGCGGAGGAATCGAGGACGTTCGGGACATACCTCTTCGAGCATCTAATCTCCTTACCTTCACGGAAGGTAGGAGGGGATTTCCTAGGGATATTTAATGACTATATGCATGTGTGTATGTGTTTACTTGAGTGATTTGAATATTATTGTGATATTGAGCCAATACTTGAATAACTTGTTTCCTTGAACTATTGTGGTTATTACTTGAAGTTGAATATTACTTGCTTAAAAGTGTTATGAATTATGTATATGTGATGAACTGCCGTTAACTGTGATGTTATTGTTGAGAATACATTACTGTTGATTGAAGTTTGAGAAGCCGGAGTTGAGTCTGTACACAAAGATTATAAAGTATTAAAAGCCTTAATAAGCCTTGAATAGAACTTTGAAAGTATTGGTTTCATTTATAAAAGTTCCTTGTTTAAAACCCTTACTTCAAGAGAATAAGATTCTAGTTTTGAAAAGAAATGTTGAAGTGTTTTTAAGTCAATAGAAACTACCTTTTTTTTATCCAAAGTTTGTACGAGAGAAAACCTTTTTCGAACTATGTCTTTCATGAAGGAAAAACCCCTTTGAAGATATTTGACTTTATTTCATCAAGGATTTCAAAAGCAAACGAATTTCTAAAAGTTTTATAAAAGACTTTGTAAAGGAAAAGATTTTCTCCTAAATGATTTAGAAACGTTCCGGTTACTTGGATGAGTGACTGAGGTTTTGTTTTGGTTTTTTATTTTCACTGAGCGAAAAGTAAGCACATGTGAAAGAGAATGATAGCTAGTTCACGAGACGTCGCCTCTAGCATTCAGTTTATGCACGTGATCTGGAATCCGTGTCCAGAATTATGGACCAAGGGTCCTGATCGTGATATTATGGGCTAGGAGTCCTAATTTTGGAATTGAGGACTGTGTGTCCTAATTTCGTTGTTATGGGCTAGGAGTCCTAATCATGTTGAAATAAAACATGGATAAAATTATAATTGTTTCTACGACCACAACCTTGGACTGCGGCATCGGTCTAAGGTGTTGTGATCAAGTACTCGGACTGCGTGTCCTGTGTTATTGATTTTCAAGTAATGAAAATTGTGAATAGTCGTTAGCTTTGGGCTTCGACAACGGAAAAGAGTGAACACAAAGAAAAACCTCGATAATGAAAAGTCTTTTATTCATATGCATTTCCCCTTAGCAGACGTGCTTGAGTTATCCGAATACCCGCTTAAGATGTGGTATTCAATGAGGTTTACATCCGAATGGTTGTTATAAGGGATTCGTGATGATGTTGATCCGGGCGCATGAGGTGACGAAGACAACTTGCCAAACGGCGCGTATGATCCTGATCAACTCTTTCTTTCTTAATGATAAAACGGTGATAGTATCTCATGAGATTAAGATTAGAGCCTGATAATAGAAGTGTCATGCATTATCTTTATAAAATTGACTGATTGGGGTATGAGACCCACTGAAATAATACTTGTTGTTTACCTATGAGTAATGTTTAAATTGTTAATATGCCAAGGTGTTGTATGTATCATGTGTAGGGTTGTTGTATGATATATCCATTTGCCGGTGTCTCACTCTTAGAGTTATATCAGGTCTCTTCGGGTTTTGCTGTAGTACCTGTAACACCCTAGTTTTTACACATATGATTAATTATTTTATTTGGATGTTTATGTTTATTTTATTACGTGGTTTAGTTTGAGTAATTGAATTACTCTCTTCAAATTATTTTATTAGGTGCGTTAGCACTGACTTATTTCAGTGAATGCACGCTTACTAGACAATAATTTACGTTATTGTCACTATTATACCGGTACAGAAAAATATTTTAAATAATATGATTAAGAGAAAAGTATTTTCATATTCTCATTCTATTTAATTTTAGAGTTGAAAATATTTTGGTTTGACATTAATCGGAGATTAAATTTTGGACTAAGTATTTTCTTAGTTGATCAGTTCAATTATTAATCTTTGCTCTAATTTGAATTTTGAATTCATATCTTTATCAATCTTTATTTTTAGATTTCAAAAAGTAAAAACATGTTTATTTTAGGCCTAATATTTATCATTCAATTTGTACCCACTAATACAAAAAAAAAACAGATTTTCTCTCTCCTCCCTCTCTTGTTAACGTCGAACTCCCCCCTTTTCACTATTTTCTTTCTTTCTTTTCCTGCTGTCTTCTTCTCCTTCCTCCCTCCAAACTCATCTCTTCTCCTCTTCACTTCACCTCCCTCCACCTTCATCAACCATTCTCCACCGCTCTGAGCACGCCGCCCTGCACCACCGCCTGGACCGCGACTGCCGTCGACCACACCGTGTGAGGAGAAGACCGCACGATCCAGCTAGTTGTCCAGCGCGTTCTGGTCTTCGCAGCTCCGTTCGCCGTCGCTAGCCGCCACGGTAGTGCCTCCTGGTCGCTACCCAAGGTGGTTCGACCACCCTTCTCTTCTATGAGGTTCACCTCCATGGCTTGGTACTTGGTTGCTTCAAGAACTTTGTTGGAGTTGTCCACCGCCCCTGCCACCTTGTCGTCGCCGCCGTGCCGCCTCCCCTCTGTTGGGTTAATATCCTTACCTCTTCATCTTGGGTAAGTGTTTACCTCTAATCTCTTCTAGATTCAAAACCCCCAAATTGATTTTTAAACCCTAACCCTAAACCTTTGATTTCAGATTTTAATATTGAAATTTAAGTTTGTTTTATGAAATTAGGACTGTGAATTAGTGTTTCCCTAAACCATTTTTATTATTCTTTAGTTAAAATGAGTTTTCCCCAAATTGTATTTAGGAGCCCTAAACCCCAATTTGATTTTAATTGAATTTGATTCTGTTTTTGTGAAAATAATTATGATTTAGTGCAATTAGGAGTCTTAATTGATGATTCCTAAATTCATTTTCACGATCTTTTAATCAAAACAAAGTTTTCTTAAAGGGTATTAGGAAGCGTGAGCTTCAAACATGATTTTCTTTGAAAATAACCTTGTTTGGTAATTAGATAAAGTGTTTAGATCAAGTTAGAATGTGTGTTTGATCATGTGTAGTTGATTTCTTGATTTCTAGTTGTTGCGCGTTGTTGGATTCCCTCTCTGAGACGTTTGACACGGCTATGCTTGCTTGATGGAGTGGATATGAGCTAATGTGAGTTTTAAGACGAGGATCCTTTACTTGTCTTCAAAGGTAAGGGGAGTTTGCCTAGGGATATTCAACAACTATATGCATGTGTGTATGTGTGTAATTGAGTGTTGTGAATATTATTGTGATGTTGAGCCAATACTTGAATAACTTGTTTACTTGAACTGTTGTGGTTATTACTTGAAGTTGACCATGTCTTGCTTTAAAGTGTTATGAGTTATATATTTGTGATTAACTGTCATTAAGTGTGATATTATTATTGTTGTGAATATATTACTGTTGATTGAAGTTTGCTAAGCCAGACTTATGTCTGTGCTCAACTGTTATAAGGATTAAAAACCTTAATAAGCCTTGAAGATGAAGGGATTGGTGTTCTTTTCCAAAAGCTCATTAACTTAAAGTACTTGTTTTAAATGTTGAAATGGTTTTGGTGAACTATTGTTTTACAAGAGAAAAATCCTTTTCGAACTATGTGTCTTCAAGTGAAAACTTTCAAGATTATTTGGCAATATCCTATTGGGGGAAATATTTCAAAGATAAAAGTATTTCAAAGATGCTTTATAAAAGATTTTCAAAGAAAAGGTTTTCCTAAATATTTTAGAAACTTTCCGATAGCCTGGATAGGTTATCGAGGATTCGGTTTTGAATTTGATTTTCATTGAACGAAAAATAAATACTTGAGAAAGAGAATCTAGTACGCGAGACGTCGCCTCTAGTATTCAGTTATATGCACGTGATCTTGGATCAGTGTTAATTCGGGACCATGAGTCCTATTCATGATGTTCTGGACTGAGAGTCCAATTCTCGAAATCGAGGACAGTGCGTTCTGATTACGTTGTTGTGGACGGTGTGTCCTAATCACGTTGTTGTGGACCGTGTGTCCTAATCGCGTTGTTGTGGACTGTGTGTCCTAACCACGTTGTGATGAACATTGTTAAAGGTGAATATTGTTTTCTACGACCACAAGCCTAGGACTGGTGCATCGGTCTCGGGCGTTGTGATTGAGCATTCGGACGGTGTGTCCTATGTTCCTAAGTTTTCAAGTGATGGGGAAATGATGATTAAGTCGTTAGCTTTGAGCTGCGATAGCGAAAAAGAATGAACACAAAGAAAACCTTTTAAATAAAATATTTTCTCATGTGCATTTCCCCAGGCAGACGTGCCTTTCTTACATATCAGATACAAGGTGGTATCTGGGAGTCTGTCCATGTAAACCGAGTTCAGAGGCACATGTGACGTTGCTCGTCCTGAGACCTTAATGCATGAGGGTAAGGAGGCAACTTCCCGGTGGGCTAGAGATTGACCAACTCTAATTCTTCTCCAGTGGAAAACGGTGTTGATATCTCATGAGATTAGGTTAGAGCCTGATATTGAAGTGTCATGCATATTTTCAAAGATTGACTGTGCGGGTTTGAGACCCTTTGATATAACACTGTTATGTTATGTATATATATGATTTAACTGCTTATATGATTATGTGATGTATGTATCATATATATGGTTGTTGTGTGATATATCCATTTGTCGGTATCTCACCCTTACAAATATTTCAGGTTTCTTCTGGTTCGCTATTGTACCTTGGTACTTTAGTACCAATGGTGTAGAGGAGTCTTCCTAAGTCACTCAAAGACTTAGATCTAGTTGTCTGATAAAGTATTTGATTTTGGAATGATCACGTGAGTTTTCCATAGGAATAACTTTTAGAATGACCAGCTTAGGGTTTGAGACTTAGATTAATTTTGATAAGTATGTATGAGTATGGCTCAGAGAGCCTTTATTTTAAAATGGAATGTTTATGGCTCGGAGAGCATATCCTTTGAACGAAAATCTAAGCTTTTCCTTTTGGTCATGTATAACTTATTAATGTAACTATTTTTATATATTGCTGCCTGGTGGAATTTGGTGTAACTGGAATTCTGGAATCAAAATGTAATTATTTTAGCAGGTGTTCTTTTACCTGGGATGTCCGAATTACAGAGGAGACTTTGTCGAAATTTTCGTAAAATACTAGCTTTTATTCAAGTATATTCTTTAAATTAAATAGGCTTGCCATACTATGATAGTAAGTCTGTGTGCCGATCAAGGCTTAGGAGTCGTGACAAAATTTTTATACCCAATTTCAGACACTTATGTACTTATATAAATTATTTTCCGAAAGCACCAGCAAATTCTCTTTTAATTTAAATTCCGCATGTGTTACATAAGTAATGCCCAAGGGGGGGTGTTACAGTACCTTGGTACTTTAGTACCGATGTTGCAAAGGAGTCTTTCTAAGTCACTTGAAGACCTAGTGTTAGAGGTTAGGGAAGTATTCTGATTGGGGGCCTCTCCAATGAATATTTGATAGAATTACCAGCTTAGGAGTCTGAGTTGGGGTTGTATATCTAAAGAGGTCGGTAAATGTAGTGTTATATACATCCATCTGTAGTTTGAACTTTTTCTTTTGAAAGTGGAAACCTAGAGAAATTTTGTATGTCATGGTAACTTTTTTACAAACGTGACTTTACGTTTTGAATGTATGAATGATGGATTTCAGAGTTATCCTTAAAGAAAAAAAAAGTTTATACCCCAGTTTTCTGACTTAAAAGAAAACAATTTTTCGAAAGCAAACAGCAAATTATATTTTAATTTACTTCTGCATATGTTACGTAGTAATGCCCTAGGGGGGTGGGTGTTACACAACTACTGCGTGCCCGTTTGGTTTGCAGTAGGAAACTGTAGTTTGGGATCCAAAATTCAGTTTCCACCGTTCAAAATCAAGTTTGAGCACTATTCATGTGTTTGGTTACAAAATTACATTGAAAATAATTGATTCCAGGGTGGGTAGATTTGATTATGGTGGAAGCAAGAATTTCTAGCTTTTCGTTGAGTAGAATTGATTATGGGTGTGGGACCCACAAATTCTTTATATTTACACAACAAAAGTGATTTTAATTTTATCATCCAAACACAAATAATTCTTTTAAACTCACTTTTGCAACATATCATTACCAAACACAAATCAATTTTTTCAAAATCAATTCTATTAAAATCAATTCCTTCAAAATCAATTCTTCAAAATCAATTTTATCAAAATCTAAACCAAACGGACCCTGCCTTGATGACCTTCACGCCTCCTAGTTAGAGCCATTTTTGTTTTTTTTTTTTTGGAAGAAGATAGAACTTAGTGTCGTTTTTTATTTTGACAAAACTTAGAGTCGTTTTTGACAAATGAGGGAAAGTGAAAGTGAATAATTAAAAATCTACCTATAAAGTGGAAGTGAAACAAAAAGACACACACAAAAGGAGCATGAATGGTTAGATTAAATTAATAAATTAGTGTACCAAAAAAATTTAATTAAAATTAATTAAAACTAAAAATTGAAATTAAAACGAACAAATACACTCAAATATAACTGATATTAAGTAATTGGAATTTTTGAGTTTAAAAAAAAGTAATCGGAATTTTAAATAATTAAATTTTTTAAAAATAAGATTAATTGTTATCACATAAAATTTCCAAAAAAATTGAATTATGAATTTGAAAATTCTTAAAATTCATTATAATGATAACATTTCACTTAATTTTCAAACTGAATTATTTATTCTCAATAGCTTAAAAATAATAAGAATCGTTTATTTTTGCATGGCTGAAGAGGTCCTTAGTAGAAGTATCTCCTCTTTAATGGAACTTGGTAAAGTGCATCATATGGCTGGTCCAAAATACTGCAAGACTCCCTCTCACATTTTCTATGCTGATGATATAATGGTATTTTGCAAGGGGTCCAAAAAAGGTTTGGGGAATCTAATGACCTTGTTTGCTGAATATGCTGAAACGTCTGGCCAAAGGTTAAGTCTTGACAAGTGCAAATTTTATGCTAGTGCTATTTTTGCTAGAAGGTTAGTGGAAATCAAAGAAATTCTCGGTTTCAAACAAGGACAACTTCCTTTTTACTATTTAGGTGTTCCAATCTTCAAAGGGAAACCCAAAGTGGTTCACTTAATGTAGATTCTTTGATAAGATTAAAGCCAAACTTGCAGCTTGGAAGGGTTCTTTGCTTTCAATTATGGGCAGATTAGAGCTGGTAAAATCTGTAATTGGAGGAATGCTACTGTATAGTTTCCAAATTTATAGCTGGCCTATAGCTCTGTTAAAGAAGATTGACAAATGGTTGAGGAACTTCATATGGTCAGGCTGCATCCACTCCCCAAAAATTGTTACTGTTTCCTGGAAAAGGCTATGCAGACCCGTAGAGGAAGGTGGCTTAGGCCTCAGGTCAATAAGATCTGTCAATGAAGCTGCAATGTTATAATTGAGTTGGAATGTCTGATAAGCCTCTGGCTCATCTAGTTTTATGGCTAGTATGACCAGGGTTTTGTGCAAATTATATCCTATTTTCACCCAAATTAGACTTGATTGTCCTTAAGCAGCATTTTGAGTCGTTTGAGTAGTTTTAGGTTAATTTAGCCAGTTTTGGGTCAAATAAAGCACTTATGGCTATTTTGTTGTTTTCAGGTTAAGTAGAAGTTGAGGGAATAAAGAAACAGGGGATTCGCCTGGCGAGAGTTTTCTCGCCTCGCGAACCTGAAAGCCAGCAGAACAATAAAAATGCCATCCTCTCTGGTTCGCCCCGCGAACAACACCTCGCCTTGCGAAACTGAAGGCCAGAAGCCATGACTATTCCATTCCTCGCCACGCGAGTAGTACTTCGTCCCGCAAGAAGACCAAACGTTGCTGACTCTTCATGATATTCGCCTCGCGAATGAGGGTTCGCCTCGCAAGTGGGCTAAATTTCTGAATAGTATAAATGGTTGTTCTGGACAGATTGGGAGAATTTTTGCTTCTCCATTGTTTTTACATTTTTCTGTGTGTTTTCGTTTTTCCATGGAGAACTAATTTTCTATGATTAGTCTACTGTAATCGAATTTCAATACACTTGAGGTTTTGTAATTCCTATTTTATTTGTTTTTCCCTTTTTAACACCATATTATACATTTCTGTTTGTTATTTCAGGAGTGTATAGTGTTGTGTTAATTCATTTCGGTGATGTTATGTTCTTATACTTAATCGCGTTTGTTATTTCGCGTGTGTTCATTCATGTTCGTTAGTTCATGAGGTCTTAACCCCGTTTGTTATTTCGGGAATAGGAACATATATCCGTAGTAGCAATTTCGTTGTTAATTGTTGCTACAACCGAAAGGGGATTAGAATCTGCTTAGGGCTTGGAAATTACATGAACCGATGATAGTTGGGAATTCGAGAACAGTAGAGTAATCGTGTTTTGCTACTTGATAATCTTTCAACTTGCTCTGTTATTGCTTTGCTTTGTTTCTTATTTGCACTCAAACCAAACCCCCCCAAAACTGATTTTTTTGTGATAAATAACAACATAAGAGTCCTTGTGAGATGACATCCGAGTTGTCGCCCTAAACTACAGTTTTATAAACCGCTCGTTCTTTTTGGCGCGTGCGCGACAGCACGACCAAAAATTGGCGCCGTTTCCGGGGACTCTTGTTTGTTATTTTTCGCATTTTTTTCCCTTTTCGTTCTTTTATTTTCGTTTTTGTTTTGAATTGGTCTGGCTACTAGGTCCAATTGCCCTGAATTGTGTGATTTTGATCCTGAAATTGAAAGAACACTGCACACATGCCGTAGAGAAATTCGGGCTAGCACTAGTAGTGATTCTAATTCTAAATCTGTTTTTGAAAACATGGGTGACCAAAGGACATTAAGACAGCTTGCTGCCCCTGATGTAAATTATAATGGATTGTTTATTTCATATCCTGGTGCTGATACTCCTTTTGAATTAAAATCTGGTTTCATTCATTTGTTGCCAAAGTTTAGTGGTTTTGCAGGTGAGGATCCACACAAGCATTTGAAGGAATTCCAGGTCTTCTGCTCCACAACCTTGAGATCAGAGGGAGTAACTGAGGATAGCATCAATCTGAAAGCTTTTCCGTTCTCACTCCAGGGCGCTGCAAAGGATTGACTGTTATATCTTGAGCCAAACTCTATTACCACCTGGAACGATTTAAAGAAGCTCTTCCTTGAGAAATATTTTCCTGCCTCCAGAGCTGCATCAATCCGGAAGGAAATATGTGGCATCAGACAAGGAAATGAGTCATTGGCTGAATATTGGGAGAGATTCAAGCATTTGGTATCCAGTTGCCCCCAAAGATCAGATTTCAAGCGACTTCTTATCCAGTATTTTTTATGAAGGGTTACTGCCGATGGATAGGAATATTTTGGATGCTGCTAGTGGGGGAGCACTTGTTGATAAGACCCCAGCTGCTGCCAAGCAACTAATTGAAAATATGTCACTGAACTACCAACAGTTTACAACTAGAAGAAATTCTGTTGAGACAAGAGGTGTGCATGAGGTCCATAGTTCTTTTTCCAACCAGGCCGTTGATGATAGAATTGATAGGCTCACTTCTTTGGTGGAGAAATTGGCAATGGATAGAGTTCAGCCTGCAAGGTTGTGTAGCATGTGCAACTCTCCTGAGCACCCGTATGATGCATGTCCCATTCCGAAGGAAGAGTTCGTGACTGATTTGTCTCAGGCTTATGCAGTCCATCCCTATAATCAAGGCAATAATCAGAACCGGTACAACACTCCAGACCTCTCCACAAATAGGTACCATCCCAATTGGAGGAATCATGCTAATCTTCGGTATGGTAACTCATCCCAACAACAACCGATGGCAGCACCTCAGAATCCTCCTTAAGTGACCACTTCTGCACCTTCCGGACCTTCACTAGAGGACATGCTCAAACAAATGGCTGCACAAATGGCTGCACAAAATCTCCAGTTCCAGCAGCAAATTGGACAAATTCAGGCCTCATAGACACAGTCTCAGCAGCGAACAGATGCTAGCATTCAAGATTTGAGGACACAGATTGGACAGCTTGCCACATCCATAAACAACATACAGCAAGCTCAAGGATCTAGTCAACTGCCGGCACAAACAGTGATAAATCCCAATGTCTCCAATCCTAATGTGAGTTCCATTTCTCTGAGATCTGGAAGAGTTGTTGAGGCCACCTCTGGAAAGGATGAAGAAACTGTTGAGATAACTCCTGAGGCCACTATTGATGTTGAAGTTGAGAAAGTGTACATACCACCAATCCCCTTCCCACACAGAGTTCAGAAAAATAAGAAGATTGGTGGTGAAGACAAGGAGAGGGAGATTTTAGATGTGTTCAAAAAGGTAGCTGTGAATATTCCCCTTCTAGATGTGATCAAGCAGGTGCCCAAGTATGCAAAATTTCTAAAGGATCTATGCACCAACAAGAGGAAGTTGAAGGGTAATGAGAGAGTTAATTTGGGAAGAAATGTTTCAGCTCTTATCCAGTCTAAGCCTGGACCAGAAAGAGTTGCTGTTTTAGCCCCTACTCAGGCACTACCACAAAAGTGCAAGGATCCGGGCACATTTACTATTCCATGCACTATTGGGGACAGAAAGTTTGAAAATTGCATGCTAGATTTGGGAGCCTCTATAAATGTCATGCCTACATCTATTTTTAATAACCTTGATCTTGGTCCCTTGCAGTATACAGGTCTCACCATCCAGTTGGCCAACAGGACCAGTGCCCGCCCCATGAGAATGGTAGAAGATGTGCTGGTACAAGTTGATGAGCTGATTTTCCCTGCTGACTTCTACATCCTAGACATGGCAGGAGAGACAAATTCCAGTAGATCACCAATAATCTTGGGCAGACCATTCATGAAGACAGCTAAGACTAAAATTGATGTTAATGATGGGACCATGTCTATGGAGTTTGGTGATATTGTGGCAAAGTTCAACATCTTTGATGCTATGAAACACCCACTGGAGGAGCACTCGGTTTTCCAATTAGAGTTGCTTTCTGAGATCATTGATGATACCCATGAGGACCTTGTCTCTGATTTTCCATTTATTTCTGGTTTTGATGATTTATATTCATGTACTGACTGTACTCACTAACCTGTGTGCTGTTTGTGCTGAGTTTCTTGATTCAACTTTGCAGGGTGATAGTGATAGTGAGAGTGATGCTGTTTGTTCAGCCGAAGTTCCAAATGTACCATCCATTGAGCAGCCACCATCCCTAGAGCTCAAGCCACTTCCTGGGAACCTGAAGTATGCCTACTTGGAGACAAATGAAAAACTTCCAGTCATTATTTCCTCCAACCTTGACTCTGACCAGGAAGCTAAGCTTTTAGTGGTTCTGAAGAAGCACAAGAAGGCTATTGGGTGGACCTTAGATGACATTCCAGGAATTAGCCCCTCCAGATGTATGCACAGAATTCTATTGGAGGATAGGGCTAAACCAATAAGGCAGGCCCAAAGGCGGCTAAACCCATTGATTCTGGATGTGGTGAAGAAAAAGGTGACTAAACTTCTGCAGGCAGGTATTATATACCCCATCTCTGATAGTACTTGGGTAAGTCCGGTTCAAGTTGTACCCAAGAAGTCCGGTCTCACAGTAGTTAGACAAGATAATAATGAGCTTGTACCTACTAGAGTCCAGAATAGCTGGCGAGTCTGTATAGATTATAGGAAGTTGAACCAGGCCACCAGAAAGGATCACTTTCCTTTACCGTTTATAGATCAGATGCTGGAACGGCTGGCTGGTAAATCTCATTAATGTTTTCTGGATGGCTTTTCCGGGTACTTCCAGATCCATATTGCCCCTGAGGATCAGGAAAAGACCACTTTCACATGCCCCTTCGGCACGTTTGCCTATAGGAGGATGCCATTTGGCCTTTGTAATGCTCCTGGCACCTTCCAAAGATGCATGCTTAGCATTTTTACTGAATTCATTGAAAATTGCATGGAGGTGTTCATGGATGACTTCACTGTATATGGCTCCTCATTCGATGCATGTTTGCATAGTCTGAGTTTAGTTCTACAAAGATGCATTGAGACTGATCTGATTTTGAACTATGAAAAATGTCACTTTATGGTAGAACAGGGGATTGTTTTGGGTCATGTTATTTCTAAAGAGGGTATTTCCGTAGATCCTGCAAAAATTGATGTGATTTCTTCATTGCCTTACCCATCTTGCGTACGCGAGATCCGTTCTTTTCTTGGCCATGCAGGTTTCTACAGGTGCTTTATTAAGGACTTCAGCAAGATAGCTCTGCCCTTGTCAAACCTGCTGAAGAATGATGCCATGTTCGATTTTGATGAAAATTTCAAGAAGGAATTTGACTACCTGAAAAGAGCATTGACCTCTACACCCGTCATCCAGCCCCCTGACTGGACCCTCCCTTTTGAACTCATGTGTGATGCTTCTAATTATGCTGTGGGAGCGGTTCTGGCACAAAGAGTGGGCAAGGCTGCCCATGTCATACATTATGCTTCTAGGACATTAGATGCTGCGCAATCAAATTACACCACCACTGAGAAAGAACTGCTAGCTGTTGTGTTTGCACTTGATAAATTTAGGTCATATCTGCTGGGTTCTAGGGTTATTGTTTTCACTGACCATGCAGTTCTGAAGTACCTGTTAAAGAAACCAGAAGCGAAGCCAAGACTGATTCGGTGGATGCTTTTGCTCCAAGAGTTCAATGTGGAGATCAAAGACAGGAGTGGAGCTGAAAATTTGGTAGCCAATCACTTGAGTCGAATAGCAAGGGATGAGGATCCTTCGCCCATACAAGATGATTTTCCTGATGAGCGACTTCTACATCTATATGGGGTAACCCCCTGGTTTGCTGACATAGTTAACTTTCTTGTTGCTGGTGTTGTTCCTACAGGTACAAGTAGATCCAAGTTCCACAAGCTCAAGAGCGATTCAAAGTACTATGTGTGGGATGATCCGTACCTTTGGAAGTTTTGCACTGATCAGGTGATTCGGAGGTGTGTCCCTGATCATGAGACAGAATCCATCCTGCATTTTTCTCATGCCTCTCAAGTAGGGGGACACTTTGGACCACAGAAGACGGCAAGAAAAGTCTTGGATTCTGGGTTCTACTGGCCCACAATTTTTAGAGATGCCTATGCGGTTTACAGGAATTGTAAGGAATGCCAAATAGCAGGCCCTGCCATCACTCATAGGAGTGAGATGCCTCAGCAGCCCATGCTTTTTTGTGAGGTTTTTGATGTGTGGGGGATTGATTTCATGGGTCTTTTCCCTGCTTCTTTTGGTTTTCTGTATATTCTTTTGGCTGTTGACTATGTTTCAAAGTGGGTGGAAGCAATCCCCACTAGGACTAACGATGCTAAAGTTGTTTCCAAATTTGTTAGGTCCAACATTTTTTGCAGGTTTGGCATACCTCGGGCTATTATCAGTGACCAGGGCACTCACTTCTGCAACCGCACCATGTAAGCCTTACTCAGGAAATATGGAGTTGTGCATAGAGTTTCCACTGCTTACCATCCCCAGATCAATGGCCAGGCTGAGATATCAAACAGGGAGATCAAGCTGATTCTAGAGAAGATGGTGCAGCCGAATAGAAAGGACTGGAGCCGCCGTCTGGAAGACGCACTGTGGGCTCAGAGGACCGCTTTCAAGACGCCAATAGGAATGTCCCCCTTCAGGCTTGTATTTGGTAAGGCATGTCACCTCCCTGTGGAAGTTGAGCACCGTGCATATTGGGCAATCAAGTGCTGTAACTTGGAAATGAAGAAAGCTGGTGTTGAAAGGAAACTCCAGTTGCAGCAACTTGAGGAGCTTAGGCTAGAAGCCTATGAAAGCTCCCGGATTTATAAAGAGAAAACAAAACTTTTTCATGATAGGATGATTGCTAGGAAAGAATTTTTTGTGGGCCAGAAAGTCTTACTGTTTAATTCCCGCTTGAAATTGATGGCTGGGAAACTTAGCTCCAAATGGGATGGCCCCTTTGTCGTTACTAACATTTTTCCTTATGGTGCAGTAGAGATTAAACGTGCAGGTACCAACAAGTCCTTCAAGGTTAACGGGCAGAGGCTGAAGCCATTCCATGGTGTGGATGCTGGTGTTCCTATGGATGCTAATGTTGAGGAGCTCTCCTTGGAAGCTCCCACCTACACTGACACTTGATCAGGGAGCACCCTTTCCTTTCCCTCACTCTGATTTTATAGTCATGTTGTTTCATTGGGGACAATGCATGTTTTAAGTGTGGGGGAGGGAACTAGTTGTAGTTTTGTTTTGTCTTGTTTTTTTTCTTTTAGCTCTTATGTTGGCAAGTTTGCTGGATTTTGATTGATTTTGCACAGATTGATTGCATGATTGATGTGATGATTCCCCCTAGGCTGAAAAAAAATTTTGTCTTTGAAAAGTGATCCCCATGTGATTGAAAAATGAACTTTGAGATTTTGTTATGATGGCATGATTTATGATAAGTTTGGGGTGGTAGGAAGCACACACTAGGGATAGAATCTCGGTCAAACAATTTGCATGAATGTCCAGGTGAGGATTTGAGCCTCCAACATGTTTTTGACTGTGTGAAAATCACTTTCAAGTTGCACTTTCCCGAATTTGCTTGAATCTCTTTATGGTTTGCATGTTTATGTGTTTGCTTCAAATGATTTAGGCATTTTCTTTGTAAATAACTACTTAGCCTAAAAATAACCAATTCCTAATGCATGTTCCTTAGTTAGCCCCATTGAGCCTGATTAGCCTGTTAATTCTTGATAACCTAATGTTATAAGCCCAAAAATCTGGAAAACCATGTTAACCCGATCTTAGGATTATGAGAGCATGGAATCTTAGAAAGAGAATGGTTGCAAGAAATTAAGTTTGGGGTGGCTACAAGGATACGATGTGTTGTTTGGGATTGAGAAAAAGAAAAAAATATAATAAAAAGGTTGGAGCCAAAGGCAAGAAAAAAAAGAAAGAAAAAAAAGAAAAGTGTAAAAATGTTAAAAAAAAAAAGTATTAGAAGAAAAGGTTGTAGTCACCCAAAGCATAAAGAAAAATGAAAAAAAGGAACTTGAGTGGAATTTCAATGTTTTGAAGTGTTTCATGCTCTCTTAGTTCCTAGGGACTTCAGCCTATTACCCTTGTATATCCTACCCGTAGCCAGGCCCCATTACAACCATAAAAGACCTTTTGATGTTGCATGCATGTTTTCTGTGGGAATCATTTCGAGATGAAAATCAAATTTATGGGAAGTGCTCTTAAAAGTAGAATTGAGTGAAATGTTGTTAGCCTGACACAAACTGAGTGATTGAGTGAACACTAAATGCCCTTGTGAGGAAGGCAGTTGTTTGAATTTGGTGATCTCCCTCTTGTGTGTAACTTGGATCCCCTGCTTAGATTAATGATTGTTTGAATGATGAAGTTCTCAAATGTTTAGAGTGAATGATTGTGGGGATTGCTTTGTTTGAAAGGGGGGGACATTGAAGAAAATTGTTTTGATGAAACTGCTTGAATTTGTGCAAGGTTGATTGAATCTTTTAAGCTTGCCAGGTCTTGAGTCTTGTTGATTTTTGAGTTGTAGTTTGCTTGGGGACAAGCAAAGTTTAAGTTTGGGGTATTTTGATAAGCCTCTGGCTCATCTAGTTTTATGGCTAGTATGACCAGGGTTTTGTGCAAATTATATCCTATTTTCACCCAAATTAGACTTGATTGTCCTTAAGCAGCATTTTGAGTCGTTTGAGTAGTTTTAGGTTAATTTAGCCAGTTTTGGGTCAAATAAAGCACTTATGGCTATTTTGTTGTTTTCAGGTTAAGTAGAAGTTGAGGGAATAAAGAAACAGGGGATTCGCCTGGCGAGAGTTTTCTCGCCTCGTGAGACACCCCGCTGTGCCTCGGTGTTTTATTTGGAAATAAACTGGATTATTATGTTCTTATTCTTAAACTTAACATGAAAATACGGCGGAATTAAAACTTAGATTATTAAGTAAACATATTCATGTAGAACAGGAATAAGAAAACATGACCCAATTAAGCATATGTAAGTGAAATCAGAGTTAAACAAAACACTGTTTTAGAGCAACCCGACAATAGGAGCCCTAACGGGTGTACAAGTTATACAAACGTAAAGGCGGAAAAGATAAAGCGTCGTGACACAGACGCACTGGCCATAACTAGGACTAGACCCTACTCATCATGGGTCACAGCTCGTCCTCCAGCATCCGGCTCGTAAGGAGTTCCGTCCAGCTCCTCCTCGTTCGGCTTATCAACAAGATCTTCGAACACGAGCCATAACAGGTAGAACAAAGCAGAGAAAAGTACAGGGGATAAGAAACATGCTATCATCAAAAGCGGAAAAAGATTCATAGTAAATGATACACTAATTGCCATAGACAATCAACACATATTTCTAACAAGTCATACTCAAATTGATATATAAGACCCTTTGTCATGATGCAATGCAATGCAGTATGAATGTTTGGCCACAGCCACGTATCCAAATTTCCATCTCAAGTAAATCAGACTATATTTCAAGTCAACCAGACTATGTTTCAAGTCAACCAGACTATGTTTCAAGCCAACCAGACTATGTTTCAAGTCAACCAGACTATGTTTCAAGTCGTTCATATGAAAATATCACAGACCATGTTTCAGGTCACCCCCTAGTGCCGTAACCTCTCATCACTATTTCATGAATAAAACCAACAATAATCACATCTCGGTTAGGCACTTCTAAACTCAGATATCATGAACCCCCGCACACATTCCTCTACTTATCATGTATTAATACACATCAAAATCTCTAACCATATATCAAAACATTGTGGAACAAAGCAGTTCAATTATCATCAAGCTATAATACATTCTCATATAAACATATCAATCATCATAAAATATCACAGTAATATCAGCATCAATAAATTCATACATTCTCAATATCATATAAGCAATCCAACACCGATAAACCTACAATCCCCGAATCAATATTGGTTTTACAGAAAAACAACTCCAACGTGATTTTGGTCTTGTCGATTATTCGATTTTCTAGTAGGGTTTGGGTCGCCCTACACAATTAATATATAATCTACTACTTATCGTTCCCGACGGTAGATTGATTCTTTCCCCCACCTGAGTTCTCACCGAACTTCCGAACTCGAAGCTCCTCGTTGCCACACCACAAGTTACCAACACCACCTTCAACCAAGCAACATAATTAAAAATAAATCAAACAAATTCATCTATGCCCTCATTATGCTAGGTTCGGCCATTTAATTCAAATGAGAGCTAGGATTGTTTTCTCAACCTAAGCTTTTGGATACTTATCACTTAGACTCTAGGTAACTTAAATAAATTGGCATAAGTTGAAAATATGGAATAAAAATCATCCAACCACTTAGGGTAGGTTTCGGCCTTGTATAACCAAATAGGCTAGGATTTTCAAATCGACACAACTTCTTAGATCAATGATCTTAGAGTATTAAGGAGTATGAATCAAGTACTAGTTTTCACAAAGCAAATCAAAAACATTTTATTTCCTTTAATATAAGTTTCGGCCAACATAATTGAATTGGCTAGAAATTTCTAAACTTTCCAATCTCTTTAGCTTAGCATCCATACATAGTAAGGAGCTTAAAACCATGATCATTTTGGAAAATGAAAAACAAGGCATCCTAGGTCCATAAACCTTAGGTTTCGGTCATCATAGGATTTTTAAGCTAGAAATCTTTAACTCATCCAATCTTTTAGACATAGCATCCTTTGATATTAAGGAGCTCAATCTATAATCATTTTGGAAGAGAAACAACCTAAAACGTTCCAATCTTTTTAGATATAGCATCCTTTCACATAAGGAGCTTTAATCCATAATCATCTTGGAAAATACAAACAACACATCCTAGGTCCAAAACAAATGAGTTTCGGCCATCATAGGAAACTCAATGAAAAACATTTAAACTTTTCCAATCACTTAAACCTAGCATCCTTTAGTATAAAGGAGCCCTTGGTCATTATCATCTTGGAATAGAACTCAAATATAAGTTCATAAAAGCAAAAGTTGAAACAAAATCCATCCTAAACCATAGGCATGGTTTCGGCCTTGCATGGATAAAAGGGTTTGAAATTTTTATTTTACACAGTCTTTTATTATGTTGTAATAGGAGTAAAAACAAGAACATAGGAAGTGGTTTCAACTCAAACGGAGTTTTCTACCATTTTTAAGAGTTTTTAGAAGTTTGAGAGCTTAAAGAAAACATAAAGCATAAACTATGAAATGAATGCAAGAACTTGAAAAGAAAACTAAATAGGATCATTACCCTCAAGAAGATGAACAACTTTGATGAAGGAATCAAGTTGAAAAGAGAAGTAAAAACCAAAGCTAAAATGAGAGAAAATTGAAGTGGATTGTTGAGGAAGATTGGAGGTATGGGAGGTATGGTGGTAAGGTATGGTGTTGTAAGGTGGAGGTAAGGTAGGAGAGAGAAAAGAGTTGAAAAAGTAAAATTTTGAAAAGGTGAGTGATGGTGGTTACTATTTGCCATCACATCATGTCTCTTATAGTCCTTTCGTTTCCTTTGTGCTCTGCTCCATTGCGTATCAGATGACTTCCCCGATCGTATTTCTCGACGATTTCGCTCGGGTAATACTTAGAATTTGGCCCCGGACGAGATTTTGTGAAAATCTCCATACCCACACAAAACATCCTAAAAACACTAACCGTCTTGTTTAGGGGTTAAAATTATGTTTCCGGCTCAGTAAAATTATACTGGTAGGGAAAACGCAGACCGACTTCCGTCTGAATTTTCAGCCGAAAATTTTACTGTGAGCTATTATCGTAAGGTAGATCAAGAATATGATTTTTATTTTATTACAAACATTTCCTAACTTCATATTAAAATATAATTACTTATATTTTAATTTATTAACCGCATACCGAAAATCAGGCTGTTACATTACTACCCCTCTTAAAAGAAAATTCCGTCCTCGGAATTTACGTACCTCAAAAGATGTGGATATTGTTGTTGCATATCCGCCTCGCGTTCCCAAGTTGCATCTCCAGTAGCTTCATCCCATAAGATTTTAACCAAAGGAATCTGCCTACCGCGAAGTTCCTTGATCCGTCTATCTGTGATCCTTACAGGTAATACCTCATGCTCCAGGTTCTCTCGCAATTGTATAGACTCAGACTCAATCACATGAGATGGATTATGGTGGTACTTTCTCAATTGAGAAACATGAAAGACGTCATGAACGTTGGAAAGATTAGATGGCAAGGCAATTTGGTAAGCTACTGGCCCAATTCGTCGAAGAATCTGAAAAGGTCCAATGAAACGAGGAGTAAGTTTTCGGGATTTCATAGCTCTGCCAATTCCAGTATTTCGAGTAACTCTCAAGAATATGTGATCACCTTCCTGGAATTCTAATGGTCTCCTCCACTTGTCACTGTAGCTCCTCTGCCTATCTTGTGCTCCCTTCATCTTTTCCCTTATCTTCCTGACTTGTTCCGTAGTCTGTTGTACCACATCCGGACCCAAAACTTGGTTTTCACCAGTCTCATACCAACATAACGGGGTCCTACACTTTCTGCCATACAACGCCTCATATGGTGCCATTCCAATACTGCTGTGGAAACTGTCGTTATAAGTAAATTCAATCAATGGCAAAAACGCATCCCAACCGCCAGTGTGTTCCAACACACAAGCTCTCAATAGGTCCTCCAATGATTGAATTATCCTCTCTGATTGCCCATCGGTTTGGGGATGATAGGCAGAACTCATTCTCAACTTCGATCCGAAAGCATTTTGCAATTGTCTCCAGAAATTAGAGGTGAATCTAGGATCTCGATCTGAGACAATACTTGATGGCACACCATGCAACCTAACCACTTCATCGATGTAAATCTGGGTTAACTTGTCTAATTTATCACCTTCTCTAATAGGCAAGAAGTGAGCACACTTCGTCAATCTATCAATGACAACCCAAATTGAATCATGCTTCTTAGGAGTCCGTGGTAATCCGACCACAAAATCCATAGCTATACTATCCCATTTCCATTCTGGGATATCTAGAGATTGCAATAATCCTGCTGGTTTTTGATGTTCGATCTTCGCCTTCTGACACACCAGGCAAGATAAGACATACTCCGCTACTTCTTTCTTCATCCTCTTCCACCAGAACATTTTCTTCAAATCCTGATACATCTTTGTGGATCCGGGATGCAAACTCAACTTACTTTTATGTGCCTCCTCTAAAATCATCTTCCTAAGCTCTGCATCCTCTGGCACACATATTCTATCTCTAAACCTTAACGCACCATCTGTTCCTCTAGTGAACTCAAACTTTTCCCTCGTCTATTCCTTTACTTATCTCCTGAAGGTACAAATCCTGAATCTGCTTATCCTTGAGATCCTGCATGAAATCACTACTAATAGTGATCCTACCCAAACAAACTTTATTTTCTCTTAACTCCATTCCTATGTTCAGGTCTCGGAATTGTTCTAACAACTCCAACTCCTTAACCATCATTGTGGATACATGCAAGGACTTCCTACTTAAAGCATCTGCTACCACATTGGCCTTCCCAGGATGGTACAGTAACTCAAAATCATAATCTTTGATGAACTCCATCCACCTCCGCTGTCTCATATTCAATTCCTTCTGATCAAAAAGATACTTTAGGCTCTTGTGGTCACTGAAAACATTAAACCTTGCTCCATACAAAAAGTGTCGCCAAATCTTCAATGCGAACACTATTGCTGCTAACTCCAAGTCATGAGTCGGATAGTTCCTCTCATGAATTCGCAACTGTCGGGAAGTATAAGCCACTGCTCTTCCCTCTTGCATCAGAACACAACCTAAACCTTGGTATGACGCATCACAGTATACGTCAAACTATCCTAGGGGGTCAGGTAAGATCAACACAGGTGATGTAGTCAATATTTCGTTCAGCTTTTGGAAACTCTGCTCACACTTGTCAGTCCACACAAAAGCTGTATCCTTTCTAGTTAACTGCGTCATAGACAGCGCAATCTTAGAGAATCCCTCTATGAACCTCCGATAATATCCAGCAAGTCCTAAGAAACTCCGTATTTCACTCACTGACTTGGGTCGTTCCCATTTAAGAACTGCTTCAACCTTAGCTGGATCTACGGCTATTCCTTCTTTGTTAATTACATGCCCTAGAAATTGTACTTATTCCAGCCAAAACTCACACTTGGAAAGTTTGGCATAAAGCTGCCTATCTTTCAAGACTCGCAGTACCAATCTCAAATGCTCCTCATGCTCTTCCCGCGTACGAGAGTAGATAAGAATATCGTCGATGAACACAACGACAAACTTATCAAGGAACGGTCTGAAAATTCGGTTCATATAATCCATGAACACGGCTGGCGCATTAGTTACACCGAAAGGCGTAACTAAATACTCATAGTGCCCGTACCTCATCCTAAAAGTCGTCTTGGGTATATCTTCCTTCTTTACTCTAATCTGGTGATACCCGGACCTTAAATCGATCTTAGAGAATATTGATGCTCCCTTCAACTGATCCATTAGGTCATCGATTCTAGGCAACGAATACTTGTTTTTAATCGTCACCTTATTCAACTGCCTGTAATCCGTGCACAACCTCGCACTTCCATCCTTCTTCTTAACGAACAACACCGGTGCACCCCAAGGTGAAACGCTCGGTCTGATGAACTCTTTCCCCATCATATCGTCCAATTGTTCCTTCAACTCAGTTAGTTCCACTGGTGACATCCGATACGGTGCTATAGATATAGGCCCTGTCCCTGGTACGAGATCTATAGTGAATTCCACTTCTCTTTCTGGTGGCAAACCTGGAACGTATGGGGGGAAAACTTCAGGAAACTCCCTCACGATAGGCATAGAATCTATGCTGGGGATCTCATTAGCCTCCATTGCAAAAAGCATCACAAACTCCTGGCAGATACTATACTAGAAGGCTCAAGAAATGATAGGGTCTTACTAGAACAATCTAGCATTACATGGTTAGCTGAAAGCCAATCCATGCCAAGGATAACATCTATCTGTTTCATAGGCAAACAGATAAGGTCTATAACAAAAGCTCGGTTTTCAAGCACTATAGGACATTTTAAGCAAACAGATATGGTAATCAAAGGTTTACTAGTTGGAGTAGATACCGTAAGGGTATAAGGCAATTTAGACACAGTCAATTTCAAATGATCCACACACTCATGCGATATAAAAGAATGAGTAGCGCCTGAGTCAAACAACACATTAGAGAGTTTACCAGCTATCAGGCACAAACCTTGTATAAGATCAGCAGATTGAGTGGATTCATCTCCCCTCACGGTAAACACCCTTCCAGTGGCTTGTGGTCTGGTTGCTGGGTCACCTCTATGATCTCCGACACTTTTTCCAGTAGTTGTTGACTGTTGTTTAACCGGCAGTCTGCAGTCTCGTGCTATGTGGACTTGTTTCCCACAGTTGAAACAGTTGGGCCTACTTGGACAGTTGTTGGCATAATGTGGCCCTCCACATCTGAAGCAAACTACATTATGCGACTGCTGACCCGTTCCCGCTGCTGGTCCTGGTCCTTGCTTCTGCCCAGGCTTAGCATATGGTTTCTGTCTCCACTGAGAATTACTTCCTCCACGCCTCTGGAAATTTGACCGATTAGGACCCCCGGTCCTCAATTGTTTTTGTTCATTAGCCATCCTCAAGTCTATGCTTTCGATGGCACTGCATATCTCTACTAGCTCTGGGAAGTACTGTATGTCCAGAGACACTACAGCCCGTTGTAGCTCATCCCTGAGTCCCTCTTCAAACCTTCTGCATTGCCAGTCCTCATTAGGGAACCTCTGATAGTATTCTGAAAACTTGATCAGCGCCTAAAACCTCGAGGCATACTCGCCGACAGACATGTTGCCCTGCTTGAGATTCGTGAATTCCTTCTCCTTCTCGCGTCTAACTGTACGCGGAAAATACTTCTCAAAGAAGCAATCAGTGAATAGCTTCCGATTGATCACACTACCCTCGACTTCCAATGACTTTCTCTTGCCCTTCCACCAGAATTCTGCCCCTCGGTCAAGATAAAGGCAGCGTAAGTCATCTTCTTATCCTCTCGGCAGCGCATAGTGTCGAATATCTTTTCAATCTCTTGTATCCACCATTCAGCCCTTTCAGGATCATACTCTCCGTGGAACTGAGGTGGCTTTCCATTCATAAAAGTTGTCAATCCGGCATCCTCAGCTGCTGTTGCCCTCCTCTGATTCTTTATCTCGAGCTGCTCCTTGTTCATTTGCAGCATCTCAGCATTCTGTTGGGTTTGCAATAGCAAAGCAGCCTCTATTGTCTCCATTGTGTTTGGAGTCGAAGATGATCCTCCTCCATTGACAGCTCCGATTACTCTTTCTGGAGTCCTTCCTCCACTGTTTGATGGACGTCCTCTTCCACGTGCCATGATTCTGAGTGAAAGAAACCATTCACTCTAATTAGTATGACATATAATACTACATAAGCAAGTATATAAATACCATATGCCATACTAATATTAATTGTTTCGCATTAGGTTCGGACACTCTACCCCACTTCTAAACATAGTCTAAATCCGATGTGGATTCAACTAGACACAGCCAGTAACAACACCTAAACTTAGCAGTCCTTGATTTTGATCGGACATAACCCACAGTCCGTTTTTAGAACCAAACTGCTCTGATACCATAATGAGACACCCCGCTGTGCCTCGGTGTTTTATTTGGAAATAAACTGGATTATTATGTTCTTATTCTTAAACTTAACATGAAAATATGGCGAAATTAAAACTTAAATAATTAAGTAAACATATTCATGTAGAACAGGAATAAGAAAACATGACCCTATTAAGCATATGTAAGTGAAATCAGAGTTAAACAAAACACTGTTTTAGAGCAACCCGACAATAGGAGCCCTAACGGGTGTACAAGTTATACAAATGTAAAGGCGGAAAAGATAAAGCGTCGTGACACAGACGCACTGGCCATAACTAGGACTAGACCCTACTCATCATGGGTCACAGCTCGTCCTCCGGCATCCGGCTCGTAAGGAGTTCCGTCTAGCTCCTCCTCGTTCGGCTCATCAACAGGATCTTCGAACACGAGGCATAACAGGTAGAACAAAGCAGAGAAAAGTACAGGGGGATAAGAAACATGCTATCATCAAAAGCGGAAAAAGATTCATAGTAAATGATACACTAATTGCCATAGACAATCAACACACATTTCTAACAAGTTATCCTCAAATTGATATATATCCTCCTCTACCCTTTGTCATGATGCAATGCAATGCAGTATGAATGTTTGGCCACAGCCACATATCCAAATTTCCATCTCAAGTAAATCAGACTATATTTCAAGTCAACCAGACTATGTTTCAAGCCAACCAGACTATGTTTCAAGTCAACCAGACTATGTTTCAAGTCGATCATATGAAAATATCACAGACCATGTTTCAGGTCAACCCCTAGTGCCGTAACCTCTCATCACTATTTCATGAATAAACCCAACAATAATCACATCTTGGTTAGGCACTTCTAAACTCAGATATCATGAACCCCCGCACACATTCCTCTACTTATCATGTATTAATACACATCAAAATCTCTAACCATATATCAAAACATTGTGGAGCAAAGCAGTTCAATTATCATCAAGCTATAATACATTCTCATATAAACATATCAATCATCATAAAATATCACAGTAATATCAGCATCAATAAATTCATACATTCTCAATATCATATAAGCAATCCAACACCGATAAACCTACAATCCCCAAATCAACATTGGTTTTACAGAAAAACAACTCCAACGTGATTTTGGTCTTGTCGATTATTCGATTCTCTAGTAGGGTTTGGGTCGCCCTACACAATTAATATATAATCTACTACTTATCGTTCCCGACGGTAGATTGAATCTTTCCCCCACCTGAGTTCTCACCGAACTTCCGAACTCGAAGCTCCTCGTTGCCACACCACAAGTTACCAACACCACCTTCAACCAAGCAACATAATTAAAAATAAATCAAACAAATTCATCTATGCCCTCATTATGCTAGGTTCGGCCATTTAATTCAAATGAGAGCTAGGATTGTTTTCTCAACCTAAGCTTTTGTATACTTATCACTTAGACTCTAGGTAACTTAAATGAATTGGCATAAGTTGAAAATATGGAATAAAAATCATCCAACCACTTAGGGTAGGTTTCGGCCTTGTATAACCAAATAGGCTAGGATTTTCAAATCGACACAACCTCTTAGATCAATGATCTTAGAGTATTAAGGAGTATGAATCAAGTACTAGTTTTCACAAAGCAAATCAAAAACATTTTATTTCCTTTAATATAAGTTTCGGCCAACATAATTGAATTGGCTAGAAATTTCTAAACTTTCCAATCTCTTTAGCTTAGCATCCATACATAGTAAGGAGCTTAAAACCATGATCATTTTGGAAAATGAAAAACAAGGCATCCTAGGTCCATAAACCTTAGGTTTCGGCCATCATAGGATTTTTAAGCTAGAAATCTTTAAATCATCCAATCTTTTAGACACAGCATCCTTTTATATTAAGGAGCTCAATCTATAATCATTTTGGAAGAGAAACAACCTAAAACGTTCCAATCATTTTAGATATAGCATCCTTTCACATAAGGAGCTTTAATCCATAATCATCTTGGAAAATAAAAACAACACATCCTAGGTCCAAAACAAATGAGTTTCGGCCATCATAGGAAACTCAATGAAAAAGATTTAAACTTTTCCAATCACTTAAACCTAGCATCCTTTAGTATAAAGGAGCCCTTGGTCATGATCATCTTGGAATAGAACTCAAATATAAGTTCATAAAAGCAAAAGTTGAAACAAAATCCAACCTAAACCATAGGCATGGTTTCGGCCTTGCATGGATAAAGGGGTTCTAAATTTTTATTTTACACAGACTTTTACTATGTTGTAATAGGAGTAAAAACAAGAACATAGGAAGTGGTTTCAACTCAAACGGAGTTTTCTACCATTTTTAAGAGTTTTTAGAAGTTTGAGAGCTTAAAGAAAACATAAAGCATAAACTATGAAATGAATGCAAGAACTTGAAAAGAAAACTAAATAGGATCATTACCCTCAAGAAGATGAACAACTTTGATGAAGGAATCAAGTTGAAAAGAGAAGTAAAAACCAAAGCTTTAAAGGTTTGAACTTTTTTTTTAAAAGAAAGGAAGAAGATGAAGAAGAAGAAAAGTGTGAGTGAAGTGATGAAATAGGTATATATAGATGGAGGGAAAGGGGGCACGGTTTTTGGAGATAAAAGGAGAGGGAAAATGAGAGAAAATTGAAGTGGATTGTTGAGGAAGATTGGAGGTATGGGAGGTATGGTGGTAAGGTATGGTGTTGTAAGGTGGAGGTAAGGTAGGAGAGAGAAAAGAGTTGGAAAAGTAAAATTTTGAAAAGGTGAGTGATGGTGTTACTATTTGCCATCACATCATGTCTCTTCTAGTCCTTTCGTTTCCTTTGTGCTCTGCTCCATTGCGTATCAGATGACTTCCCCGATCGTATTTCTCGACGATTTCGCTCGGGTAATACTTAGAATTTGGCCCCGGACGAGATTTTGTGAAAATCTCCATACCCACACAAAACATCCTAAAAACACTAAACGTCTTGTTTACGGGTTAAAATTATGTTTCTGGCTTAGTAAAATTATACTGGTAGAGAAAACGCAGACCGACTTCCGTCTGAATTTTCAGTTAGAAAATTTTCTTTGTGAGCTATTATCGTAAGGTAGATCAAGAATATGATTTTTATTTTATTACAAACATTTCCTAAACTTCATATTAAAATATAATTACTTATATTTTAATTTATTAACCGCATACCGAAAATCAGGCTGTTACACCTCGCGAACCTGAAAGCCAGCAGAACAGTAAAAATGCCATCCTCTCTGGTTCGCCCCTCGAACAACACCTCGCCTCGTGAGACTGAAGGCCAGAAGCCATGACTGTTCCATTCCTCGCCACGCGAGTAGTACTTCACCCCACGAGAAGACCAAACGTTGCTGACTCTTCATGATATTTGCCTCGCGAATGAGGGTTCGCCTCGCGAGTGGGCTAAATTTCTGAATAGTATAAATGGTTGTTCTGGACAGATTGGGAGAATTTTTTCTTCTCCATTGTTTTTACATTTTTCTGTGTTTTCGTTTTTCCATGGAGAACTAATTTTCAATGATTAGTCTACTGTAATCGAATTTCAATACACTTGAGGTTTTGTAATTCCTATTTTATTTGCTTTTCCCTTTTTAACACCATATTATACATTTCTGTTTGTTATTTCAGGAGTGTATAGTGTTGTGTTAATTCATTTCGGTGATGTTATGTTCCTATACTTAATCGCGTTTGTTATTTCGCGTGTGTTCATTCATGTTCGTTAGTTCATGAGGGCTTAACCCCGTTTGTTATTTCGGGAATAGGAACATATATCCGTAGTAGCGATTTCGTTGTTAATTGTTGCTACAATCGAAAGGGGATTAGAATCTGCTTAGGGCTTGGAAATTACATGAACCGATGATAGTTGGGAATTCGAGAACAGTAGAGTAATCGTGTTTTGCTACTTGATAATCTTTCAACTTGCTCTGTTCTATTGCTCTGTTATTGCTTTGCTTTGTTTCTTATTTGCACTCAAACCAAACCCCCCCAAAACTGATTTTTTTGTGATAAATAACAACATAAGAGTCCTTGTGAGACGATATCCGAGTTGTCGCCCTAAACTACAGTTTTATAAACCGCTCGTTCTTTTTGGCGCGTGCGCGACATCGCGACCAATGTCTCCACTTCTAATGAAGACTGGGTTGTTCTTTGCAGATCTAGATTCTTCAGAAAGGGTGTGCCTTCAGTTTCCTATGTCAGGTCTTCCATTTGGCCTGGTATCAGGAGCTATTTTGAGGTAATTGAGTAAAACTCCTCATGGATCCTTGGAGAGGGTGACGAGATTAGTTTTTGGAGGGATAGATGGTTAAACAATGCAACTTCTGTTGTCGATCTCCTTAGCATTCCTCCTCCCATGTGGAACTTATTGTCTGCTAGAGTTCAGGACTTTATTATCGATGGCAATTGGTTCCTTCCTCTTGAACTTAAATCTAGATTCCCTGCTCTTTTGGATGAGATGAAGAAAGTAACTATCCCTATTGAAGCTGGCCTAGATCAGAGAGTTTGGTGTTCTTCAGATACAGGTAGCTTGTCTCTCAAGGAAGCTTATAAGTTCCTGAATCCTCCTTCTAATACTCTAAATTGGTGCAAACTCATTTGGAAGATTTTCATTCCACCTTCAAAATCTTTCCTAGTTTGGAGATTGATGCATTCAAAAATGGCAACTGATGATAACCTCGGAGCTAGGGGTTGTGTCATTGTCTCTATTTGCCCACTGTGTTATGAAACTGAGGAGACGGCGGATCATGTTTTCCTTAGCTGCAGTTTCTCATCTGATCTATGGACTTGGCTTGGCAATGCTTTGAACTATGCACTAAACACTTCCTCTATTGCCTGCTTGTTTGACAGCTGTAGTAGATTCAGCAGTAGTCAAGGTAGGGACATAGTCTTGGCTGCTATCATCAATACAATCTCGGGCATATGGCTTTGCAGAAATAGTGTGAAATTCAGGAAAAAGATTTTATCATCCAGGCATGTCATCAGTCGCATCATGGCACATACTCACCTAGCTGGCTCATTGTCCAAAGGGACTGCAAACAATTCAATGGAGGATTTTAAGGTGATCAAGTTCTTTTCTGTGGACTGTCATGCTCCTAAAGCGGATGGTATTAAACAAGTGGATTGGCTCCCTCGTACGATTGGTTGGATAAAGTGCAACTCTGATGGATCAGCTAAGGGTTATACAGGGTATGCTGCTGTTGGAGGCATATTTAGGGATTCTAATGGGAGAGTCTTGGGCTGTTTTTCGGCTTTCCTTGGTATAGTTTCAGCTCTTCATGCATAATTTTTAGCAGCAATGATGGGAATTGAACTTGCCCAGCAAAAGGGTTGGTCCTCGTTGTGGCTTGAATGTGATTCAAAGGTGGTGGTTGATGCTTTCATTTTTAACAGGAAAGTCCCATGGCAGCTTCATAATAGCTGGGAAAATTGCAAAGCCCTTTGTAGAAGCATGAACTTTCGGGTTACTCACATTTACAGGGAAGGAAATAGTTGTGCAGATGGTTTCGCTAATTATGGTGTAGCTAGTCATTGTTTTAACTGGTGGGACAATGTCCCTGACTTTATTAGGGATGAGTCTTTTCGTAATAGGATAGGCCTGCCCAACTATAGGTTTAGTTGATTGTTTTTTTCTCATGGGTTTTGGTTTTTTGTCCCCCCATGCTATCCTTTGTATTCTTTTTTATCTTCAATTTCATGTTGGCTTGCGGCAGATGATTGTTAGAAGTTGGGGTGCCAACCTAGTTGGGATGCCTTCTTCTATAGTGATGCCTTAGCATGCCATAGCCTTTTATTAAAAAAAAATTAATTTACTTTATACATTAGTAAAAATATGTAGATAAGAAAATTACTAACAAGGATAAAATTATTAATTTGACGAAACTAAAACTAAATTAAGTCCAATCAAATCTAGTCCAAGTTTACAACTTATTTTAAATATATAAATTTTAAATTTCTTTAAAATAACATTAATTTGTATCAAAAGATAATTTAGATTAAGCATCAAAATAATTACTAACATTCATTATAAAGATAAGATTTAAATAATTTTAAACTTTAAAATATTTATTTAGAATATTATAAATTAATAATATTCATTTTCTTTAAATAATTTTATTTTTTACTTATAATATGTAAATAAATTAACTAATAAGGAAAATTTATAACTTTAAGCAATAAAAAGTAGAATAAATTAAATCCGCTCAATGTCGTGCGTTCTTCGAACGTGGCAGGGTTCGAGTCTCAGTTTACCAACATGTGGTTGGTCCAAGTAGTAAGGGAGTTGGACACCTTAAGCAAGTGGTCGGGGGTTCGAATCTTGACTCTTGAGTATGAAGAAAACTTGGTTGGGAGTGGAGAACCCACCTTGTGTGCCCAACAGGTTTCCTGACGGAGTTTAGTCACTGCTAACGGTGGTGGATACTTCGTACCTATATCAATCCCCTCAAATCTGATCAAAGTTAAGTGGATTCCGAATTATAAAAATAAAATTGGCGCTACCAAATTTTAAATTAAATGGAATATAAAATCTAATCAATTCCTATTTTAGAAACTTTCCAATGAATTTATTAACTATAAATCAAAATAATTCCTATAATTCCCAAAATTAAATTAATTTTTTTTTTCAAAAAATTAATTTTAAAGTTAAGATTTCAAATAATTTTAAAATTAGCATATATATATATATATATATATATATATATATATATATATATATATATATATATATATATATTGATGAAAAACTTCTATATTTTGACTACCATATAAAGCATAAGTTTTTTTTTAAAACAACAAACATAAGCATGCAAAGTCATCACAATAAGAGTAGGAGATCCCAACTAGGTCGGCATCTCAAACTCTACCAATCATTTGCAGCATACCTAAATTTGTTAATAGAAAAAAGAATAAAAAATACAAAATCATAGGGGACATAAAACCAAAACTCATGAAGCTAGAACAAAAAGTTAATCACCTAAATCTATAATTAGGAAGAGCCCATCTATTTCTAAAGAAGTCTTCACTAATAAAATCTAGAATCAAATACCACCAAGAAAACATTGGGATTTAATCCCAAAATCAGTCAATTTATGCACAGTTGTTACCCTCCCTATTCCTTATAGATATGAGAAACTCTAAAATTCATATATTTACAAAGTTGCATACAATTTCTCCATCTATAATATAGATTGTCCAAATGAGATCATTTTTAAATATTTATTGACTATTAGTTAAGTTTAATGAATTTAAAATATTTATTATTAACTTAAACATTATAAACCATTAATTTAAATAATTAAATACTAAATTAAATAAATACACCAAAATATAACTAAATTTAATAAGTAATTGGATTTTTTGTTTACAAGAAGTAATTGGATTTTTAAATAATTAAAATTTTAAAAATCAGACTAATTCTTACTTTATAAAATTTCCACACAAAAAAATGGATTATGAATTAAAATAACTCCTGAAATTCATTATAATGATAAATTTTAAATTAATTTTCAAATTGAATTATTTATTCTGAATAGCCTAAAAATAATAATATCATTTTACTCAATTTACTTTATTGCCATTACTAATAATATGTAAATATGTAAAATTAGTATAAAAAAACTAATAATATGTAAATATGAAAACAAATAAGGATAAAATTATTAATTTAAACAAACTAAGACTAAATCCATAATAAGTCCAACAAAATTTGGTCCAAGTTAAGTGAATTATTTTATTAAAAATATATTTTAAATATCCAAAATTTAAATTTAAATTTCTTCTAAATAAAATTAGTTCCTATTTCATAAAATTTCCAAAGAAATTTAGATTACGAATAAAATAATTCCCAAAATTCATTATAAAGATCAGATTTTAATTAATTTTGAAATTTAAAACCTATATTTAGAATATTCTAATATAATAAGATCCATTTTATTTAAATAATTTTTTTATTTACTTAATGAGTTAACTAATAAGGATAAAATTGTACCAACGGAGGTTGGCACAAGTGGTGGTTGACTTGTGCCCCTTAACCAAGTGGTTGGGGTCCAAATCCCAACTCTTGCATGGTTAAGGACAAAAAAATAAGGATAAATTTGTAAATCTACCAATTAAAACTAAAATAAAATTAAATCCACTCAAATCTGATCAAAGTTAAGTGGAATCCAAACTCTAAAAATTAAATTAAAAGGATAAAATCAAATCAATTCATATTTTAGAAGCTTTCCAATGAACTTTTTAATTATAAAACAAAATAATTCCTATAATACATAAAATTAATTTTTAAAATAAAATTTCATATAATTTTAAATAAATTTCTATATTTTTTTATGTGAATAAATTTCTATATTTTGATTACAATAACAATAAAAATATTCATTTTGCTCAAATAATTTACTTTGTCAAACAAAATTGTTGTGAAAAGGCATCACTGTAATGATAGACATCACAACTATGTTGGCACCTCTAACACTATCAATCATTTGCAGCATATTTAAAATTATTAATTAAATAATTAAAACTAAAATAAAATATAATCCATTCTCATCTAAGGAGTTTTTTTTACGTACACATCTAATCTACTCTAAATGTATTTTTTTAAATATCCACTTTAAATGTAAATATTTTCAAAATTAAGTTAATTCTTATTTTATATACTTTTCAAAGAAAGCATAATAATAAAAATAATTACTAAAATTTATTATAATGACAATATCTAAATTAATATTAAAATTATATTATATATTTAGAATTACCCGAAAATAATAAGATTCTTTTGGTTTAACTATTTACTTAGAATATATAAACAGTATCCGAATTGGTTGGTCATAGTGGAAGTGAATTGTGCTCCAAAGAGAACTTTACCTCAAAACAAGCTAATCTACCTAAAATATCCAATTCGTCTCCCTTTTCCTCAACCCAAACATATCTTAAATTGGTCTGCATCTATATAAAGCGTAAACTTTCCGGATTTCTCAAACAATTTGTCGGATATCTCGACCCAAAAAAATAATTGTAGCTTTCCAAAAAGTAATTATGTCATGAAAAATGATCGATGATAAAGATGACGATGAAGACAACGATGAAGATCATATATATTGTCATAGAAATGATCACAAACCGTGGAAATCAAATCAATGAAGCACCAAAGGTATGACAACAATACTAAATTATCATTTAAATTTATTAAAATATTTTATTTTTGGCATGAATATATATGTATATGTATATATATATATATATATATATATATATATATATATATATATATATATATATATATATATTAGTTTTCATTTATCATTGAATGGTTGGTTCAAATTTGATTTTTCCGAAAGCAAAGGATTTAAATATATAATCATAATCTATTTCACTTTTATCAGTGTCTACTTTCAATGTTCTTGTTGATTGATTTACAGTTAGAAATCTTCAATGAAAGTATATTTCCTTAGGTCAATTTTTCAGTAGTAAGCTTTTTTCTTTAAAAAAAATATTTTTCTTTTTTCAAATTTTTATCTTTTTTAAAAAAGTATCTTTGTTTTAACTTTGATCCCGACTTTATTACCTATGGTAACATCAAATGATATAGATCTAATCTAAATTAAATTTCAATGTTAACTCCAAAGGGTTAGTTTAACATCTATGCCGAGAAAGCAACGAAGGAGCCCGAGCCCAAGCCCAAAAGCCCGCTGCTCGCAAATCGCGGAACCTGCCGACTCGACTAATCCTCCTCTGGTTCGAGCCAGTACGCCATTGCAAAGTTCAGATGAAATTAAGGGAAATCCAGTACGCAATTACCAACTTTCCAGATTTCATTTCTTAAATATTTTCCTTCCCTTTATTCACTGGTTGCAATATGAAGTTATGTGACTTCATCTGATCTGATTTATATCTCTTTTGATTTTAAGATACTAGTATTTGAATCTACTTCTTACAAGCTTCCATGTCATCAATTTATCAATACTAATCCACCCTAATTAACTCTAATTAAAGTCTCAATGACTTGCTTGGTTGCTTGCATGTGAAAGAGTTTCAAGAAAATACTACTACTATTATTATTAAGTCTGTAAATATCTCGTATTTGTCTGGCTTAATTTAAGTGATTCACTTTAATGGATTTTTATTCTCTGCATTTGTTATTTCCACATGTTCACGTATTTATTGATATAGACCACTAGATGCATTTGAGTGTGTATTAAAAAAATAAATAAATAAAACAAGATCGTTCCAATGTATAGTTGATAGTTTCTCTCATCTAAATTTGCACTCTTCTTTCTTTGATTTTTAGTTTCCCTGGAAGAGGCAATGACATCTCGGATAAAACGAAAGAGGAGAAGTTTGTTAGAGTAAAGAGAAGAGTCCCAGGGGTATTCCCATATCCTTGTCTTCAAAGTCTTATGATCCTAATAGATTAGAAACCAGGGTCATGTTGAAGATGAAGATAATCTGGTTATGTGCAGCTCCATACTGTTTTTGACCAAATCAAAAGAATAAAATGGATGCTGCAACGTCATTCTTAGATTCCATGTCTTCTTGGCCATGATTGAAATACAGGGACATACATATCTGGCTATGAAGATAACTCTATGGTTCTCAAGTCAAATTACAGGTTACCATTGCATCAAACTAGCTAGTATCACATTGACCTTGGAACCTCAACTTCTTCTAGTGAAACCCTACCCATATGTTAATGTGACCTTCTTTGGATCAAATGATTGGGTTTTGATCATCAGTGATTTTCATATCCATCAGAATACATTTAACCTGATATGGTATCTTTTTCTGAAATTTAAGCTATCCATGTTTATTAATGCAACCTCTGGTACTTATATTAGTTATATGAAGTAGATGAAAAAAAAACCCAGTTTTGTTGGAATAGATGTATCATGTATGATGCATCTATCTATATGATAGAACCAAGAGGAGGGGTGAATTGGGCTTCAATTAACAGAAAAAATAGAAATTAAAACTTATGCATATATATATATGTGTGTGTGTGTGTGTGTGTGTGTGTGTGTGTGTGTGTGTGTGTGTGTGTGTGTGTGTGTGTGTCAGGGTTATAATGGTTTCTTTCTTTTAACGACATCCAGAAAACTCTATTTCAGTCAAAAATAGAGTAACCAGAGCCAAGGACGACTCCTCAATGCTACCCACAGTTTCTTTTTCTGCAAAAACAAGAGACTATATCTCACTTTTATGCTCTTATAAGATGAGCTGCAATGGATCCTAGAAAAAAACTCTCTATAGTGGATAAGCTTATTAGAAGCTCCAAGAAAAAGGAAGAATAGAAGATTGCAAGAAAACAACAGTTCCTCTCATTTTATTCTTAAAAGTGTTTTGTTGTTGATCTTCTCCAAGGCTTCTGTTTTATAGAAGAAGATGCGCACTCAAGTTTCTTGCCATTAGTTTATGTTTTGTCATGTGTGCGCTACAATATTTGTTCTTTTATGATTTGTATATGTTCTATGAAAGTTTCCTTATACTCCCTCCGGACTCAAATATAAGCAAAAAAGTAGCTATATTTTGTGGACTTAAATATAAGCAAATGACAACCAATTCAACTCCATTTAATGTCAATTGTAACACCCCGATTTTCGCTGCTTCCTAATATCGGTAATAAATATATAAACATATATATTTTTATTCGAGACTTAGAAAATGATTTTGGGTAAAATACTGTTATTTTTCCGTCATGTTTTATATCTTAGGATTACGATGAAATTTTGGGTTGAAAATTCAGACGAAACCCGGTCTGCGTTTTCACTGACAGTAAAAGTTTACTGCTCAGAAGACCTAATTTTAATTCGTGAACGAGATGAAAAATGTTTTTATCGTATTCACTACGATACTGGAAGTTTTGAAAATTTTGGTATAAAAATTAAAATATTATATTTGTTGCGGGCGTATACGTCGAGATATCTCTAGGAAAAACCTGCGCCAGATGAACCAAGGAGTCGGCAACGGAGCTGAGGTGATGGATTTGACCGACTTGACGAGCATTTATGATGAGCTTATCCGAGTCATAATGGCCATAATGGCGCATTTATGGCAAAAAGAATATTTTACCTGGAAATGACCATTTTACCCTTGGCGCTTCATAAAAATTACAAGCCAATGCCATTGAGAACTTTGACCAAATCCACCCAAAACCCACAGATCCAACTTGTCACCTTCACATAAGCAAGTTTCATTTCCATTTTCAAGCCATTTTCTCTCAAAGTTAAGCTTTTGCCTTAAGAACTCCAAGAACATTCATAAGTGTTCATATTCGTCAGATTTTGCCTAGCGATTCTGACCATTTTCTATTCTGAATCTCGAAAAACTTTCAACACGAAAGTTGTTCATATTTCTCTCTTCTTTCCAACGACATAAAGATCATCCAAAACGGACAAGTATGTTGAGATATATGACCAAATTACAAAAACTGTTCTAAATCCTCATCATGTTCATCTTTCTCTCTAAGTTTCTTAAGAACACCATAAGAAATTTGTGAAGAACATCATCAAAATCTTTCTTTCCTTGGATCATCAAGAGGTAACAACCTCTTATATTGTCATTTAAATCCTTTATCTTCACAACTTCTGTAGATTTATGGCTTAAATCAACATGTTCTTCATTTTACTCAAAGTTTATGGAGCTAGATTCAAAAATTCATAACTAACTCTAGAAAAATACTTTTGACATGAAACCAATTGCTATGATCTTATAATCATCTCTATTTTCATCATCTAGAAGCATAAGATCATGAGAATTTTCTTTCTTTGATTTCTGGACTGGGCCGAACCTAGGGCAATATGATGTTCATGTGTTTTGTTTCATTTTCATGTCTTGATTCATGATTCAATCTTCAAGTACCTTGATAGTTCTTGTATGTAAGTACATAGAAGATAAAAAATCAAACTCTAACCTATTTGTTTCATCAAGGCCGAAACCCTAGGTATGAACACTTGATGGTTTTGTGATTCAAAAGTTGTTTGTAACACTTGAATCCAACTCTAAGTTTTGTATGTTGATTAAATCCAAGAGTTGAAGAAATTTTAAAATTTATAACCTATGAATCTTGAGAATACCGAACCCTAGTTCTTAGAACTAGATGAGTTTTAGTTCATGTTCTTGGTTCATAATCTTGGGTTAAGTGTTTAATCAAGCTTAAGTTACTTATGCATCATAAATCCCTAAGTTAACACAATTTTAATTTTTCCTAACCTAGACAAGTGGTTGAAGCCGAATCCTAACCTCCATGAGCCAAGTGTATTGTTGTTTAATTTGATTTATTTTGGTTGCAATTCGTTTGAAGGAAACAACCGAGTTAACTGATTTACGCTGACGGAGAGAAAAATCGGATCGAGATCAGGAGATTAACAGGAACTATAGTTTAATCTTCAAGAGGTAAGGGGAGCTTACCTGAGGGATTTTTCTCAATAACTATTTGCTTTTAGTGTGGTTTATATGATTTATATGTGGTTGTGGTTAATTGTTTATGTTGTGTACGTTGTGTTATTTATCTGTGTATCGGTGATTGATCTGCTTTTAATTTATTTAATTATCTACAGTAGTATATTATGTTGCTATGATGCATGATCTGCCTGGTGATATAATTATGATGATGTTTTTGAATGTTGAATGTTGTTTGAGAGGCATGACGGTGGTCAGTGCACAATCGATTAATCAGATAAAAGATTTAATAAGCTGTGAAAATTATATCCATGTTTTATGGGAAATGTTGAAATATAATAATGGTGGAAAATATTATTTTGGAAAAATAATGAGTTTTTGAGAAATATTATTATTTTAAGGATTTATTAGTGTAAAAGAAATTTATGAGTCACGGTGAGAACGTAACCGTGAAATTTTTTTAGTACTGCTAATTTTTACGTAAGAAATTATGTAATATTATAAAAAGTTATTTTGTGAAATTAATATTCAAAAATATCTTATTTATAAAAAAAATATAATAATAAAATATTATAAATAAATAAATAAATAAAGTCAAAGTTTGACTTTAAAACTCTTTCTTTGAAAATGATAAACGACGGCAAGTTTTGAAATTATTTACGGAGAAAGTTTAAAAACAACAATACTTATTTTGAGAAGAAATTTAATCTGAATTGATTTAATTTTTAGAATTGAAGTTCCAGTGAAAAAGTTTTGGTGAGTTGACGTTTTACAAACGAATTTCAAGTAGGAAGGATTTTCTGTAAGTGAGTTTTTCTTAACGACGTAAATGACGATATAGAACTTAGTAACCTAGATGTCGGGGTACTAGTGTTCTTAAGACGTTGTCTTATTTTGGATTTGTTTTTCACATATGAAATGATGTAAAGTGATGATATGGAACTTAATAACCGAGACGTCGGGGTATTAAGGTTAGTTGTGTTGTAGACTGGGTATCTACTTAAAGAAGTTAAAACGTTTTAAGATGTTTTCTATTACCACGAACCTAAGACTGATTGCAACGGTCTAGGGGCTTCGTGATTGAGCAATCGAACTTTGAGGACCTGTGTTGTTAATAAAAGTTGTAACGATGTTTAAAACGATGATGCTTTTGAGAGCATTCGATGTTGAAAACGATGATGGTTTTGAGAGCATTCGATGTTGAAAACGATGAAAGCTTTTGAGAGCTTTGATGTTTAAAAACGATGATAAGATAAAAGCTTTTGAGAGCTTTGATGTTTAAAAATGATGATGGGTCGAAAGCTTTTGAGAGCTTTGACAAATTAAGATATAACACAGAAAAGTGTTGAGAAAAAGTATTTTCTTGCATGCATTTGGCAGACGTGCCATGATCAAACGAGTGATTACCTTGCAGCGTCAGGGTAGATCATAATAATGTTCTTATTGTGCCGGGTGGACAATGAGGCCCCATCAACGTTGATATCACCCGTGCCTCGATGTTGGACAGTGTGAGATGGGTTTTGGCTGTGTGCCTGTGGCTGTGTGCCGGTAACTATCGAGTCTGATCAACTCACCACGAAGTTGGAGATATCTCATGAGATTAGGTATGAATGTTTAGATGATGTATTGAAGTGTTCATGCATAGTTTTTTCAACGTTGATGTTTGGGGTGTGAAACTCATTGATAAACGATGTGTTATAATGTGAATGAGTATGTTGTTATAAATATGTATATGTGTATATGCTTTCTTTGTGTTGCACTTTTAGTTATGGTGATAAATCCATATATTGGTGTCTCACCCTTACAACACATATTAGAGACGTACAAGGGGTACAATACCTACAAGAAGAAGAAGGTTGTCTAGTTCGAGGCATGCTGTGCTGCTCCATTGGCTGTAGTGTCTGTTAGTTACGACCAGCTTAGGTCTTATTATGTTATATTGTGTTTTGAGGGTAAAACTGATTATGATTTAGGTGTGAAAACATATGAGGCAGTATAGTTGTATGACTTATATACATTGTGTATTTAAGTGTGATTTGATTACGTTGTTGTTGTTAGGAGGTTAAAAGGAAAAAGGAAAATTTTTTTATCACCATATTTTGAAAAGATGAACATTGAGAAAACATTATTTTCCGAAAGCAACCAGCAAATTAAGTTTTATTTCCGCAAACGAGTAACCATGTGATGGCCCGAGTTTAGGGTGTCACATCAATGTTCCAAAAGTCAAGACAATCATCCAATCCAACCAATTCATCTTTTACTCTTCCAAGATCATTACACACTCCCGAGACAATTAAAGGATACTTTATTAATTGTAGCTCATTTTTTTTTACATAAATCAAGACAATTAAACTAAATTAGCTAACTTCCTTAATAAGCGTGAAGTTAGGTTTTTTTGCTTATAATTAGGTCCGGAGGTAGGAGCAATTAAATTGGGATCTACGTCATATGAATGAAATTTGAAATGCACACTGGTGGAAGAGATCTAAAACTTAAATGTTTGTGTTTTTATCCAATAATAATTGGATGTTTCTATGGTGCCTTTGATGATTTAACTGGATCAGTGCAGCAGGAGGTGGGGATCGAGCACAGACCTCCTTGAACATTCAAGGTAATCTTACCACCAAGCTATTATATTAATTTGTTATTAACCTTACGAAATTTTTAATATATAACATATGTTCATTACAAAACTTATGAATATCACATAAATAGCATATTTGGAAGCTCTTTCTGCGACACCCCATTTTCAGGTATCACATTTACGTAACATTATTCAAACATCAAACCAAATAAAAATATTAAGTTGCTGGTTTCCTTCGGAAAACAAGATTCATTTTCTAATTCCATATACTTCTAAAAAATAATGATAAAATTTTTTCTTTTTTTTTCTTATTACTGTACACAAAACAAACACTCTTAAAATAATATACATCAATATATATATTTTACATATGCTTCAACATTTTACAACAGACCTTTTTCTTATCAGGTCACCATCTACTTGTCACACATATTTTACACTATCTGAAATATCATAACTATACCATAGTGGGAGTCTGAAAATACTACGCAAAAGATGGCTCTCAGTAGCCACTAAGTCAGACTAATATAAAATTCCCACTCTTTCCTAAAACTACATCCTAAGCTGGTCACCACTACAGAAATCCATTGGGAAGTCCAGTGTAAACTCCCCCATCCCCGGAAGATGTGTCTGGAGAGGATACAACAGCCCCTTCTCCAACAACTGCAGACCCTTCGTCTCCTAAAGGAATATGATCAGGATATTCCATCGGATCCTCCTCTGGATCCTCCTCCATCTCCTCCGAAATATTCTCTGGAATCAATACTATGGGTGCAGGAGGTGATCCAGGTGCAACTTGCTGTAACGGTTGAACAAAGTGAGGCGGTTGATGCTCCAGATTTCCGTGTTGTACCAGATATCGTAATATCATCCAAATAGGCGGTAACGAAACTTCAATTGTCTCTCTGCTATGAATCAGTTGCTGTGGTCCATCTGCTACTGTACCTCGGAGCGTCCTCATGGGACCAGTGTAAGTGGCACTCCGAGCTCCTGGGTTAATCACCCAGGCGTCCCCTCGATCAGCGTTGTCGAACATCAGGGCTCGAACCCATGAGTAGTTCAGATCCGCTGCGCCCGGATCCAATTAAACGCCTGTATATATATAGATTCCACATAGTAGAGGAAATCACACAGAAATTTGCAAGGGTGAGTTTCCAATATATGAGTTTTGATAAGACAACCCCATGCACGACTCTCAATTAGCAAATACCATATATTCACAACATAATAAAATTAATTCGAACAACAGAATAATTTAATTCACAGGGCTTCATACCCGGCAGTTATCGTCATTTTATAAAAATGCATACACTTCTATATTCAATCTCTATTTTGATGCCTAATCTCTGGAGATCCTACAACTTTCTGTTTCGTTTCGAGATGATCAAGCCCCGCACATGGCACATTGTAAAAACGAATAAAACAATGCCCAAGAAAATTACATAACACACTGGTCACACACAGTTTCACCAGGGTTATTATTCAAAAGTTTTGACTCATTGTCTCACTGAACAGAGGCACAATGGTCGCTGCGAATTATGGAGTTCATTATCCATAATCTATTGTGTCACACAGATTACAATAGTTAACGCATAAACTTTGACACACAGTCCTATAAAATATATTGGCTCACACATGTACAGAGGCCCAATATTCAAATGGAACATAGCCCACAACAGATACAATGGTCCACTCCGGACTCAATGATCACATCTCCTGACACGTCTGCCATATACATTGGTCCCTTCTGAACTCAATGCCCAAAATCACATGACACAACTGTCATTTATGCATGAGAAAAACTTTTATTCTTGATTTGTTTTCTTTGTCGTAATAATCTTTCCTTGTCGAAGCACAAAGCTTAACGACCATTCTTAATTTCTTATTAAGATTTTTCCCCTCAAACAAAACACAGGACACAAAGTCCGAGTGCTCAATCACGAAGCCCTTAAACTGATGCACCAGTTTTAGGCTCACGGATATGGAACTCATACTTTCCACATCAATTTAGGACACACAGTCCAAAAACAAAACTTTGCAGGACACTCCGTCACATGACACAGATCCTTGATTTACGTGTCCATACGACACTAGAACCCCGACGTCTCGGTTTCTAGGTTTATTTATCTGCTTGTAAAACATTTCGCTCAGTGAAAAACAAATGCAAACAATAGCTCCGAAAACTTATCCAATTAAGTTTAACGGAATAATTTCACTGAACAAAAATATTTTTACAGAAATCCTTTTTCTATTAAAACGTTAATAAAATATGAAAATCATTGATAAATTCCTTTCATTTCTAATTGTTTCACTTTAAGAATTAATTTTCAATAAAGGTCAGCTTAAAAAAAATTTAATAAATAAAAAAAGTAATAATTTAATTTTGAATAATTAAATAATTAAATATTTAATAATATTTAATATTTAATAATATTAAATAAATAATATTAAATAACTTATATCATCTATCTGTCAGAAGTAATTGTTCTGACTGCTATAAAATATTATTTTCGGAACTTAATCACTTTAAATAACATTTTATAATAAAATTGAATTTATTTTACAAAAAATTGAGCCTGTAAAAAAATTTCACGGTTTAGCTCTTACTATTGCTTATTTACACAGTTTCCACAAAATATTATTAAAATAATAAATTTTTTCATTTTTCTCAAAATTTCCCAAATTAATCCCTCTTATTAATTATCCAAGCTTATTATGATTTTATCCTTAATTAAAATTTTTTTTAACACTGACCAATGTCAGGTTACTCAGTCCAACACTCAACAGTAGATAAATTCCAATAACAGAATAGCATGGCATATATCAATTCCTGACATGCATCACAATTATAATATAAACAATTAATTATAATCATGTAAATCCACACATCACATCAATTCAGTTACTCAGATAAACATCACATCAATCCAGCAATTAATAGTAAACAATATAATATAATAAAATATTTCATACAGAAAATTAATAAATGACTCCAACAAATAGGCACGTGGTTATCTTAAACTCCTCAGGCATACTCCACTTACCTCTTGAAGATTAAACTAACAGTTCCCGTTAATCTCCTTATCCCGATCCGATTTTTCCTCCGTCATCTTAAATCAATTAACTCGGAAATTTCCTTCAAATGAATTGCAACCAAAATAAATCAAATCAAACAACAACACACTTGGCTCATGGAGGTTAGGGTTCGGCTTCAACAACTTTTCTAGGTTAGGAAATTTAAAATTTTGTTAACTTAGGGATTTATGATCCATAAGTAACTTAAACATGATTAAGCACTTAAACCAAGATCATGAACCAAGAACATGAATCAGAACTCATCTAGTTCCAAGAACTAGGGTTTCGACCTTAATGAAACCAATAGGTTAAAGTTTGATTTTTTGATCTTCTATATACTTACATACAAGAACTATCAAGGTACTAGAAGATTGAATCATGAATCAAGACATGAAAATGAAACAAAACCCATGAACATCATTTTGTCATGGATTCGACCCAGTTCAGAAATTTAGGAAAAAAATTTCTAATGATCATACGCTTCTAGATGATGAAAATAGAGATGATTATAAGATCATAACAATTGGTTTCATGTCAAAAGGATTTTTCTAGAATTAGTTATGAATTTTTGAATCTAGTTTCATGAACTTTGAGTGAAATGAAGAACATGTTGATTTATGTCATAAATCTACAAAATTTGTGAAGAGAAAGGCTTTAAATGACAAGATAAGGAGTTTTTACCTCTTGATGATCAAAGAAAAGAAGGATTTTGATGATGTTCTTCACAAATCTCTTATGGTGTTCTTATGAGTTCTTAAGGCAAACTAAGAACTTTGGATGAAAGAAATCATGAAAATGAAATGGATAATGGCCTAAGTGAAGAAGACAAGATTGGAGCCATGGGTTTTAGGGTTGGTTTGGTCAAAATTCTCAATGGCATGGCTTGTAATTTTCATGAAGAGCCAAGGGTAAAATGGTCATTTCCAGGCAAAAGATTCCTTTGTCATAAATGCGCCATTATGGCCATTATGACGCGGATAAGCTTGTCATAAATGCTTATCACATCGGTCAAATCCATCACCTCAGCCCCGTTGCTGACTCCTTGGTTCATCTGACGCAGGTTTCTCCTAGAGATATCTCGACGTATTCGCCCGCAACAAATATAATATTTTAATTTTTACAATAAAATTTTCGAAACTTCCAATATCGTAGTAAATACGATAAAAACATTTTTCATCTCGTTCACAAATTAAAATTAGGTCTTCTGAGCAGTAAACTTTTGCTGTCAGTGAAAACGCAGACCGGGTTCCGTCTGAATTTTCACCCAAAATTTCATCGTAACCCTAAAATATAAAACATGACTGGAAAATAACAGTATTTTACCCAAAATCATTTTCTAAGTCTCGGATAAAAATATATATTTATATATTAATTCCAGACACTAGAAAGCAGGGAAAAATCGGGGTGTTACACTTTCTATTTTTATTTTTATTTTTAAAAATAAAATATTAGAAGACAATATTTTTAAGTCACGAAAGAAATATTATATATGGTGGATGACTCAATTATGTCATTCTTAGGCCAATATGTTCCAATATAATTTTTTTAATTTTACTCCAAAGTTAAGTTTAAAGGTTATTAGGGTTGATTAGAGTATTTGGAAGATCATTCTATTTTTTTTAAATAATTTTTTTTAGAAAACAATGTGGTTATGTCACAAAGTGTGTAGTCTAGTGAAATGTAGATGACCCAACTAAGTCTTTTGTACGCTAAGATGAATTTTTAATTTTTAATTTTATTTTTATTTTTCACTCCAAATGTAGTGTTAAAGGTTATTAAGGTTGAGTTAGGATATTTGGAAGTTCATTATGATTTTTTTTTTAAAATTTAAAACTTTTCTTAGAATACAATATGGTTATGTCATGAAAATAGTAGTGTTGTAAACATTTAATTAGTTAATAATAATAATATTAAAATTTACGGACAATTGAAAATAATTTAAAATATGAAAATTGTTTTCCTTAAGTGTGACTGTCACAATCCATAATATAAATTTTAAATCATAAATCAAACAAAATAACAATAGGTTATAAATATAAAGAAGATAATCATTAACAAAACATCAATGTTTAGGCTGATGGCCATTCGCCCATTTGTTCCCATTTAAGTCAATAGGTTGCGTGTTTTATTCCCACTGAAGCTTCTGTCGATTTTTTCTAGAACACACCATATGTTATGTTTATTTAAGAGGAAAAGGAAAAAAATTTGAAGTTGAAAAAATTGAGGATCGAACCTTGTTCAAATGGGAGACATCAAACTTTTTAAGTTATTAGAGTAAAAAAAGTAGTGTTATTAAAATCGGACCGATCATCGTCTTGGTTGAGGCACAAGGTCAGCGGGTCATTGGTCGAACCAGTGAGACATTGGTTGAATTGTATAAACCGATATATATGACATATTTAATTATTGAGTTGGTTCCTGAACTATTTGATAATTTTCAATTAGATCCTTAATTAAAAAATTATAATTAGGTCCCTGAACTTATGTAAAATTTTCAATTGGGTCCCTAAACTAAAAAGTTTTTAATTGGGTCTCTGAACTTATATAAAATTTTCAATTAGGTCCCTAAATTAAAAATGTGACTATATAAATAAAAAGTAATAAAGTGATGGATGATGGTAACAAAATAATGAAATATAAATTGTACTTGAAAATCATTTTTTATAACAAAATATTAAAAGATTAAACTGATAATCCTCAATTAACAACAAAGTTATTGTTTAAAGTAATAAATAAAATAAAGAATATAGTTAAGTAAATATCACATCTTAGTTTGATTATCAACTAGATTATTGTACCCGTGTATCGCACGGGCTTCATAATAAAAAAAAAAGATAAAAGTAAAAAATAAAATAAATATAATTTGAAGTTATAAATATGTGATAAAAAATAAAAAATATTTTTGTGACATTATATTAATTAAAATAAGATTATAAAACAATGGTTGTTTGAATTTTATTTCTTAAGATGATAGTGATTATATTTTTTTAATTAAAGGCTATGGCATGCTAAGGCATCACTATAGAAGAAGGCATCCCAACTATGTTGGCACCCAGGCTCTGCTAGGGTTTTCTCTGTACGTCAACTCTTAGGGCCTTTGTTTGCCTCCATGGCTGCTGAACCGTCTTCCATCTGTCCTTGGGGCTTCCTAGCCTCTCCCCCCTTCTCCTTCTCGCCATGTTGCTCCTCTCCTTGACAAATCCTTTGCTCAAGACTTAAACAATTCTCTGGATGTTTCTCTGGATGTTTCTCTCTCTCACCTTCGCAAACCTTGCAAGATTGGTGATGCCGTGTCCATCAAGATTTCAGAAGATGAGTATCTCAAAGGCGTTGATGCCTGCAGATTAAACCTGCATGGACGCTTGCTTCTCTTAAAAGGGGACAAACCCAAGAAGTATAATGACTTGCGTGATAAGCTTGCTGCCCTTTGGAAACCTTTAGGTCATTGGCGTCTGACCTCCCTTGGAAAGGGTATTTTGAAATTGGTTTCTCTTCACCAGATGACCTAAGGCATGTCTGGTATGTAGGGACATGGAATCTCAAGCCTGGGTTGCTTAGGTTATCTCAATGGACGGCTGACTTCAACCCCAAAAACCAGAAACAAACACATTCTCAATGTTGGATAAGGTTGCATGATTTGCCCCAAGAATATTGGAGACCAAGAATTCTTTTTGTGATTGCATCTGGAATTGGAACCCCTATCTCCATTGACAACATGACCCGCAAGAGGATGTATGGCCACTTTGCAAAAATTATGGTTGATCTTGATCTCTCTTCGAGCCTACCTTCTGAAATTATGGTTGAAAAGACGGGTTTTCTTTCTATGTGACAGTGGAATATGAGAAGATCACATACTTTTGCCATTACTGTCAAACCATTGGTCACTCTGTTGATAACTGCTCCAAGAAAGCATCCCAGGCCTTCAAGAACCAACCTGCTGGGAGGAAAGGTAATCCCCCTGTGGCTCAATGTTATGTTCCAAAGAAGAATGTCATGGTTAATCCTGAAATGGTAAATGGCAATTTGAATAATGTTGTTATTGCTGATCCGGTTACTGGTGTTTCTGCCAAGAATGGCTTAAATTCTGATCCAAACCAAATTGACAAACAGCCGCGGTTGGCTCATGCTCCTGCTGCTGTTATAATCAATGAGGTCGTTGAGACGGAGGAGGTGTTTGAGACGAGTAACAGAAGGGATGTTTTCCTGCCTAATGATGTTCCTTTCGTGTTGGAATCCATTTCAGACTCTCCCTTGGGGAATGGCTTACACTATAACATTGCTGTTAATAATAATCAGAATGTGGACTCTAGTAATAGCCAGGTTCAGAATGCCTTGATTGGTTGCCATGGTGCTGCTGCTGCCGTTCCTGTCTGTACAGCCGTGAATGATTCAGTTATTCCTCAAAGTCCTTTGGCAAATTCAGAGCCTATTTTGATCACACAATTTTATACTTCTGCTGTTGAAGCCAAGTCTGCGCCTGAAATTTTGTGTGGAGGGGGCCCTGGCCTTAATAGCAACATCCCAGTTTTTTGTGATGTGGAGTCTCCATCCGCAGCTGTTGCTGGTTTGTTGCCTGCAAGTCCAAACTCTTCAAATTCAGTTGGAGTTATGTCTTCTTTGCCTCCTAGAGTGTCAAGAGACTTCGAAATTATGGGCAAATTATGGGCTGACCAGGTAGAAGAGGAGGAGGAAGTTGATTCTCCTATGATCAGGAATGTGGCCGGTTGTCCGGATACAGAATTTACTGCAGTTTTGTCTAAGTCCAAGAAGAAAAAACTGCGATAACAGCTGAGACAACATAAGAGGCAGACGGTCAAAGTGGATGGTTATAACACCCGGCTTAGGGGTGCTCTTCCTAAAGGTGCCCAATGAAGCTCCTGTTTTGGAATGCCAGGGGCCTAGCCAATGAAAACACTAGGTTGTTTCTGAAGAAACTTTGTAACTTTAACTAGCCTGACTTCATTTTCTTAGCCGAGCCTTGGATTCCAATCGCTCAGTTTCTAAACTCCTTTTGGAATCAAACAGGTCTGCAACCATTTTTGGTTAACTCAAGAGGTCATCTTCTCCCAAATTTATGGTGTGCTTGTGATAGGTCCTTTTCCCCTACTGTTATTACAACTTCTTCTCAGTTTTGTGCTTTTTCTATTCCGATTAACAATACGCCTGTTTTTATTGCTGCTATATATGCTTCTGCATCTTATATTCTGCGAAAACAGCTTTGGTCTGATCTAGCAGCTCTGCAAAGTCAGAATCCGGGTCCCTGGTTGTTCATTGGTGACTTTAATGCTACCTTAGGGGCTCATGAACAAAAAGGGGGTGGGAGTCCATCTAGAATCTCCTGTGATGATTTTAGGCTTTGGTCTGACAGTAATAATTTGCTGCATCTCCAAACCAAAGGTGCTGAATTGACTTGGACTAACAACAAAATTGGAAGGTAGCACACTGAAAAAAGGCTTGACAGGTCCGTCTGCAATGATTCTTGGATAAATTTTTGGGACAATTCCTCTTGTGGTACTTTGACTAGGATGTTCTCTGATCATTTCCCCCTGCTTATGGTCCTGGATAAAGATGTTAGCAAGTTCCCTGCTCCTTTTCGTTTCCAGCAGATGTGGATTGATCATCCAAGTTGCTTGAATCTTGTGAAAGATGTTTGGTCTAAAAGGTGTCCTGGTTGTCCTATGTCTGTCCTTTCTCAGAAGTTAAAAGCTCTCAAGGTGGCTCTTAAGGAGTGGAATAGGAACATTTTTGGGAATGTCCATGAAAATGTTAGCTTATCCTTTTCTATGGTTGATCAAATTCAGCAGGAAATCACCTCTGCAGGGTACTCCGATGAGCTTCATGAGGCTGAAGTCAAGGCCCAATTAGATCTCCAACATGCCTTTAATTATGAGGAAGCCTTCTGGAAACAAAAATCTAATGTGGATTGGTTCATTCATGGGGATAGAAACACGACTTATTTTCATAAGATTGCTAAAATCAGAAGTGCTTCAAAGCTGATGACCATGCTGAAGCTGGGCGATTAGGTTCTGGTTGATAGGCAGCAGATTGAAAATCATGTCATTAACTTCTACACGTCTTTGTATGCCTCTGAAAATAGCTACACAACAAATGATTGGATCTCTAAAGTCATTCCTTCGACAATCTCCTCGGATGATAATAATATGCTCACTGCTTTGCCCTCATTAGATGAAGCGAAATCTACCATTTTTTCAATGAATGCTTCCGGTGCTCCTGGTCCTGATGGTTTTGGTGGTATTTTCTATAAGACCTTTTGGGATGTAATAGTTTATGATGTGTACAACTCTGTGATGCAATTCTTTAAACAGAGTTGGATTTTACCAGGAATGAACTCTAACACTGTTTCTCTTATTCCTAAGTTTCCTGGTGCGGACAGACTTGAAAATTATAGGCCAATTGCTTTGGCTAATTTCCAGTTTAAGATCATCACAAAGGTCCTGGCAGATAGACTTTCTAACATTGCCCCAAAGGTCATATCAGATCAGCAAAGAGGATTTATTAAAGGTAGGCATATCTTTGATTGCATTTGCATTGCCTTTGAAGCCTCTAATATGCTGGATTCCAGATCTTTTGGAGGGAACTTAGCCTTGAAGTTTAATATTAAAAAGGCCTTTGACACCTTAGATTGGGGCTTTCTGCTAAATGTTCTTGCTGCCTTTGGTGTTGACAGCAAATTCTGTAACTTGGTAAAAGTTATCTTGGAATCTGCTAAGCTGTCTTTTGCTGTGAATGGGAAGCCCGTGGGTTACTTTTCCTGTAAAAGAGGGGTGAGGCAAGGTGACCCCCTTTCTCCCCTCTTATTCTGTTTTGCTGTGGATGTTTTGAGTAGAGGTATCTCCTATCTTGTCAATCATAATTTTCTAGCTGCTATGTCTGACCCAAGAGGATTCCAAACTCCTAGCCATTTACTGTATGTTGATGACATCCTTGTCTTCTGCAAGGGAACTAAAAGAAACCTTAGAACTCTCATGGGCTTCTTCAAGGAGTATGGGGACATTTCTGGTCAATTGCTTGGGTTAGACAAATGTCAATTCTTCAGTGGAACATTGACCCCTAGTAGATCAGCTGTAATTTCTGACATACTTGGTTTTGGCCATGGGTCTTTTCCTTTCACCTATTTTGGGATCCCAATCTATAAGGGCAAGCCAAGAATGGCGCACCTGAAGCCTATTACAGATAGGATAAGAGCAAAGTTATCTTCTTGGAAGGGATCTCTTCTCTCTATTATGGGCAGGGTCCAACTAGTCAATTCTGTCATCACTGGTATGTTATCTTATAGCTTCCATGTTTATCAGTGGCTTACAGCCCTTCTAAAAACTGTTGATGGCTGGATTAGAAACTTTGTGTGGTCGGGTGATGTTGACAGGAGGAAAATTGTTACCGTGGCTTGGAAAACTGTTTGCTCTCCTACTTGTGATGGGGGTCTTGACCTTAAATTAGTTGCTTCTATTAACAAGGCTGCAATTTTGAAACTCAGTTGGGATATTATGTACAAGGGCAGTCAGTGGTCAGCCTTTTTAAGGTCCAGATTTATTAGGAACAATGTTCCAGTGACCTATCATATCAGATCTTCCATTATCCCTGCTGTAAAATGTCATTTATCTGCTATTAAGGATAATACAAATTGGATTCTGGGAGATGGTAAAAGCTTCAATTTCTGGAATGATAAGTGGTTGGACAAAACTTTGGTTGATATTCTTCATATTCCTGATTCAGTTGCTAAATCCCTTGTTGACGAATCTAGGCAAGTATACCTAGTCGTACAAGTAATACGGTGGTGAGACCGATTATCGTTCCCACGAGGACTGTGACAAGTACTAGCACGTACCGAATCAATTACTATCTAAGCGGATATTTGGATCAAAGGGAGCTCAATAATAAATACCAAGCCCAATCAGATTTAAAACCTAAAATAAACAAAATAAAGAGAAAAGTTCTTTTTGGATTTTTGTCGAACACTTGGAAGGCAGAGAAAATGATTCTTCAAATATATAAAAGATGTTGGGATTAGGTTCACCAAACCTCATTCCCATGCAATGAAATGACCAATAACACAGTTTCTACTTCAAATGTGATAATCAATCCACTAGATTACTCAAACCCTAATCCCTTAGATGATAAGAGCCTAAATCCCCAAATTAAACCCTAATTCCTTAGGAGGCTTAATTAGTGAATTTGCATGACGATTAAGGATTACACGATTGCTAATAAACCTAAATCCATTCCTAGATGCAAGGTTTACTAGGTGGTTGATTTCAAGTCTAGTTCTAATACGAATTTTCCAATTGCATACCAAAACAATAATCAAGTCATGGGGGATCGTGCCACAACAAGCATTAAGCATGGAAATCAATCACTCATAAAGAAGCAAAGACTGTATTAAAAAGTCAAGTCAAATACATGGAGAATTCAGAAATAGTTACATATAATCCCAACAATGGGAGTTTAGCTACTCATGATCATAGCCAAAATCAAAGAAATAGAGATGAAGAAGGGAAGAAACTCCATGGAATACTTGTGCAGCAGCCCTGGTTCAGAGAGAGAGTCTTAAGGTTTCCAAAAACTGTTTTCTTCTGTTCTGCTCGTGCCTATTTATAGATTAGGATTCACGTCACGACCATGATGGCCATCACGGCCAGGCCGTGACGTGTTCTGCCTTGGCGCGCTTTCAAATTTTGGAGCATCACGGCCAGGACGTGATCCGTTCTGTCTGGTGAGGGTATATGTCACGGCCATGATGTGCTTCAAGGCCAGGCCGTGACAGCTTCTGCCTATTGAAGGTCTGGTTTAGCTGGCCTGTCACGGCCGTGATGGTCATCACAGCCAGGTCGTGACAGCTTCGGACCTATGCCTTCTTTCTTCTCAATTATTACTCGATCACGGCCGTGATGGTCATCACGACTAGGCCGTGATGGGCTCTGCTTGGCTCATTTTCTTCACTTTTCAAGCCCTATCCTCATCCAAGCTCCATCATGGCTGATCCTGAGCATTTTATCCTTAATTTATGAAAAACAACACCACACAACCGCCTTACCCGTTCCAAGGTAAAATCTAACATAAATCAATTTAAATATGCCTAAACTATGTGTAAATGCATGCAAAAATGTACAAGAATAATGAGGTGAAATCACACTCATCAAACTACCCCAAGCTTAAGATTTTTGCTTGTCCTCAAGCAAACAACAAAGGCCAGAAGATATGAATAATCAGAGCATGGATAGTGAACCAAGAACCCGAGTAATAATCCAAGTAACAGGCATTTTCAAATAATCACCAAGAGACAATCAATATCAAGTCCAATTAGAAGCTTAGGGTAATTAGACTCATGTTCTCACTGATTCGGGCACTCTTTCTCACTTCACTCAAGTGTTTAAGGATATACAACAATTCGCTCAATTTCCTCAAGGAATGAATTCTACCATAAGCTTGACTATCAACCAAATCTCTACTTTATTAATGAAAACAATTAAGAATTAAGAGGTCTTTTGCTTTGGTTGTAACGGGGCCATGGGATTAATCGTTAGGTGGGGAAACCAAGAAAAGGAAATTTCACGTAGGCTAAACAAAATATCAAGCATTGCAAAGCATGACACCTTCTAAAATACCTTTTTGGGTTTTGATTCATTCTTCCACCTTTCTTTCTTTCTTTTCATTAAATTTCTCACTTTCTTTTGTCATCACCTTCTCTATACTCCTTTTTATTTTTATTTTTGATTTGGAGAAGGGGAGATTTTCAATTCAAGAGAAACATTTTGACTTTCTCATCCCATACTTTTTCAACTACCTTTTTACCCTTTTTGTAATACTTTAAAAGGTGCCAAACCAATCATATTCATCAAAGTAATTCAAGGTACCAAGAAAAGTATTTTATTCTTTCAAACTCAAAATTGGGCAACTAAGGGGTAGCATTTCATCTTTCAAAGCTCAGAAGGCCGGAAAAATACCTAGTGCCTCAATCATTATCAAAATGTTTTCAAAAATTTTTAAGCTTCAAAACGGTTTCAAGTCAAATTCTAGAGACTACAATCCAAGAGGAATAAAACACTCTAACAACAAAGAATGGGGTAGATTTAATGAGTACCCCTTTTTGGCTCAAAACTCTCACATTTAGTAGTTCAAAAATCAATGAGAAACACAATTCTACTGAACCACATGCTAATTATCAACTATCAACGATCATCTCAAGCATTTTTTATTTGTAGCCTCATCACAAGAATAAAAAATTGGGTTCAAAAATTCACTATCTCAATTTATTTGGCACTCAGTTCTCACAATTGGATGCATAATCTAAGCAAGGGGCAATCTATTCATGTGATCATACAAAACTATGCCAAAATGAATGCAACATGAAAAATACAAAAATACCCCTACCCCAAGCTTAAAAACTTACATTGTCCCCAATGTAAATAATCAAGTCGGAGAGAGGAGAAAAATAAAATAAATAAAATAAAAAAATAAATTTTGGAACAACTCACCGAGGTGGTAGCTGGTGTTGGCTCACATTCCAGTCAAAAGCTTGTTGGAAATTGTGTCACGGCCGTGAGGCTTATCACGGGCAGGCCGTGATCAGTTCTGGTCCAAAGGATGAAGCCTGTCACGGCCGTGACCTTCATCACGGCTAGGCCGTGATGCTCTCTGATCTTCAGGGACCTCACATCACGCCCGTGATGGGCATCACGGCCAGGCCGTGATGCTCTCTGATCTTCATGGCTGGATCATCACGACCGTGACCAGGGTCACGGCCTGGGCGTGATGGTTGCTGACTTTGTTTCTCCCTGCCCTTATTGCTTCTCCTTCCTTCTTTCCCTGAAAACACTTAACAAATCTATAAATTTATGATTATTTACTCTTGATCTTCTCAAATTATTCAAGAGCTAAATTCGAAAACAAAAGGAAAAAGAAAAGAAAACTTAGGTTGCCTCCCAATAAGCGCTTCTTTAACGTCACTAGCTTGACGGGTCAGCGATCTCAAGGATCACGAAGGCGCACAGCTGTGGCCAATCTCTCGATGTCACCACCCAAGTAGGCCTTGAGTCTTTGGCCATTGACTTTGAAGGTCCATTTTGAAGTAGGATCCTCCACTTCTATAGCTCCATGAGATGAGACTTCCTTGACAACGAACGGTCCCGACCACTTAGACTTTAACTTGCCCGGAAACAATCTCAGCCGGGAATTGAATAAAAAACCAGTTGTCCCGGCTGAAATGATTTCAGCACGATCTTCTTGTCATGATAAGTCTTGACTCGCTGCTTGTAAATAGATGCATTCTCATATGCATTAAGGCGAATCTCCTCTAATTCATACAGCTGATGGAATCGCTTCTCACCCGCCAGAGTGGCATCAAAATTCAAGAACTTCAATGCCCAAAAGGCTCGATGCTCCAACTCTACGGGTAGATGACATGCCTTCCCATAGACCATCTGAAACGGAGATAACCCCACAGAAGTTTTCAGTGCAGTCCGGTAAGCCCACAAGGCATCGTCAAGCTTCTTCGCCTAATCTTTTCATGAAGTGGCCACAGTTTTTTCCAGAATTCTCTTAATCTCCCAGTTAGAGACCTCCGCTTGCTCATTTGTTTGCTGATGATATGGAGATGCCACCTTATGCCTCACATCATACTTGGTCAACACATGGCTCAGTTGTGAGTTGCAAAAGTGAGATCCCCCATCACTTATAAGGACCCTCGGGACACCGAACCGGGCAAAGATGTTCTTCTTGATGAACTTGACTACTGTTTGGGCATCATTCTTCGGTGTTGCAATGGCCTCCACCCATTTAGAAACATAGTCCACTGCCACCAAGATATATTGATTGGAGAATGAAGGTGGAAGTGGACCCATAAAATCTATGCCCCATCAATCAAATACTTCAACCTCCAACATATTCTGCAGTGGCATCTCATCCCTTTTAGATATGTTCCCAGTCCTTTGGCACTTGTCACAACTCTTCACATGATTGAAAGAGTCCTTGAAGATTGAGGGCCAAAAGAGCCCAGATTGGAGGACCTTTGCAGCTGTCCTATCCCCATTGTAATGTCCACCATATGGAGAGTTACGGCAATGCCACAAAATTTTCTTCGCTTCCTCTTGACTAACGCACCTCCTCCACAAGCCATCCGGTCCAACCTTGAACAGAAATGGATCATCCCACATGAAATGGTTGGCATCCCGGAAGAATTTTTTCTTTTGTTGCCAAGTGAGGTGTTCTGGAACAGTGTTGGCTGCCTTGAAAGTTGCCATGTTGGCAAACCAAGGTCTTTCATGCACCAGAAATAAGGCCTCATCCGGGAACTCATCCCAAATGTCCTTTTCTTCTACAGTAACCTCTTCATTCACCAATCGAGATAAGTGGTCAGCCACCACATTTTCGCTGCCCTTTTTGTCCTTAATGACTAAGTCAAATTCCTGCAACAATAGAATCCATCTTATGAGTCTTGGTTTTGAATCTAACTTAGTCAACAAATATTTAATTGCAGCATGATCAGTAATAACAGTGACTTGGGATCCAATCAAGTATGAATGAAATTTTTCCAATGCAAACACTATGGCTAGCAACTCATTTTCAGTTGTTGCATAATTTATTTGGTTCTCATTGAGAACCTTGATAGCTTAGTGAATGGCATGGAAAAACTTTTCCTTCCGCTGTCCCAAAACTGCCCCAACTGCATAGTCACTGGCATCACACATTAATTCAAATGGTGACTCCCAGTTGGGTGCAACAAGAATGGGAGCGGTGATCAATTTTTCTTTCAAAATCTGAAAAGAGGTAAGGCAAGCATTATCAAACACAAATGGTGTGTCCTTGTTCAAAAGGCCACACATCGGCTTTGCTATCTTTGAGAAGTCTTTGATGAACCGCCGGTAAAAGCCTGCATGCCCAAGAAAACTCCTCACACCCTTGACATTCACTGGTGGAGGTAGTTTCTCAATTACATCAACCTTGGATTTATCCACTTCGATCCCCTTAGCTGAAATCTTGTGCCCAAGCACAATACCCTCCTGCACCATAAAATGACACTTCTCCCAATTTAAGACTAAATTGGTGTCCATGCACCTCTTTAACACAGCAGCAAGGTTAGTCAGACAATTATCATAAGAGGAACCGAAAACAGAAAAATCATCCATGAAAACTTCAATGAATTTTTCTACCATATCAGAGAAAATGGAAAGCATGCACCTTTGAAATGTTGTAGGCGCATTATAGAGACCGAAAGGCATCTTCCGATAGGCAAAAATTCCAAAAGGACATGTGAAGGCAGTTTTCTCTTGGTCTTTCGGGTTAACCGTAATTTGGTTATAACGCGAATAACCATCTAGGAAACAATAATAAGCTTGCCCGGCCAACCTCTCCAACATTTGGTCCATGAATGGAAGTGGGAAGTGATCTTTCCTAGTAGCTTGATTCAGCTTCCGGTAATCTATACACATTCGCCAACCGGTGACCGTTCTAGTTGGGATCAACTCATTCTTCTCGTTAGTCACGACGGTCATGCCACCTTTCTTGGGAACCACTTGCACCGGACTCACCCAAGCACTATCGGAAATTGGATAAATCATTCCAGCTTCAAGGAGTTTCAGTAACTCCTTCCTTACCACTTCTTTCATTGTAGGATTGAGCCTCCTTTGCGGTTGGACCACCGGTTTAAATTCAGCCTCCATCATGATCTTGTGCATACAAAATGTGGGGCTAATACCTTTCAAATATGAGATGGACCATCCAATTGCTGTTTTATGCTCTCGAAGCACCCTTACAAGTTTCTCCTCTTCCAACCTGGACAATACATTGCTCACTATGACAGGGTCTTCACCATTCTCACCAAGAAACACATTTCAAGTGGGGAGGTAGAGGTTTAAGCTCTAACTTGAGCTTCTCTTGGCTTTCATCCTTTTTGAGCTCTTCTTTCTTAGTGTTGACAGCATGTTGCTTGGGTTGAGCTTCCAAATCACGCAAACATTCCTCTATTTCCTTCTCCTCTTCCTCATCAAGATTTTCAATAGAATTCAAAATTACCTTCTCAATAGTTTAGGAATGGTGCTGATGTGCAAAGACTTCTTTAGCCGCTACATCCACAATATCCATGCGGAAACAATTCTCTTCATCACTCGATCGATGCATAGCTTCAAATACACTGAAAGTGACCTCTTCATCTTGCACTCTGAGTCGAAGTTGGCCTTTTTGTACATCTATCAAAGCACGACCAGTTGCTAGAAAAGGTCTCCCTAAGATAAGTGGAACTTCTGCATCTTCCTCCATGTCTAATATCACAAAATCCGCTGGGAAGATAAACTTATCCACTTTAACCAAAACATCTTCCAGAATACCATAAGGACGCTTGATTGATCTATCAGCTAGTTGCAATGACATCCTTGTTGGTTTCACTTCACCACCTCCAAGCTTGTTCAAAATTGAAAGCGGCATCAAATTGATACTCGCCCCCAAGTCACATAAGGCCTTCCCAATAGCAACACTCCCAATTGTGCAAGGGATTATAAAACTACCAGGATCTTTAAGCTTCGGAGGTAGCTTCCTTTGTAGTATCGCACTACACTATTCTGTCAAGGCAACAATCTCATCTTCTTTGAACTTTCTTTTCTTCGTGAGTAACTCCTTCATGAACTTGGCATAAGTGGGCATTTGCTCTAGTGCTTCAGCAAAGGGTATGTTGATCTGTAACCTCTTGAAGATGTCAAGAAATTTGGTAAACTTCTCTTCCTTCTCCTTATTCTTGCTTAAGTGAGGATATGGCAACTTTACATAAGAGGGGATCACTTGAGGCTTGTCTCCATCTTTCAAAATCTGACTTTTACTCCTCCTCAAAATTGAGTTTTCATCTACTAGCTTTTCCCTCTTGTCTTTTTCTTCTTCCTCTAGTACAACCTCTTCGCCTTTTTCTTCATTCAACTCAGTTTCTTTAGCAATCACCTCTGTTTTTTCAGCAACTCTCTCATTTTTCAACAAAGGCTCACCTTCTTTCTCAAGACTTTTACCACTCCTCAAAACAATAGCCTTATAATGCTCTTTAGGATTTATTTGAGTATTACCTGAAAAATTGCCGCTAGATTGTTCCGCTAGTTGCTTTGCAATTTGTCCCACTTGAACCTCCAAGTTCTTTATGGATGCATCGGTGTTTTTCTGGTTTGACATGGACATTTGCATGAATTGATTGAGGGTGTTCTCCAAAATAGAAGTCCGGTCTTGAGGCGGTTGTGTAGGAAGAGGCTGTGTGGGATGAGGCTTGCTTGATTGTCCGACATCTTGTTTCCAACCAAAACTTGTTTGGTTCCTCCACCCTTGGTTGTAATTGTTGGAATATTGATTGTTACCTTGCCGCCCATAGTTCCCCATATAATTAGCTTCCTCATGGGAACTAGGTGTGGCCTCACAATTTCCATTATCATGCTCTCCTCCACAAAAATCACATCTCATTACCTGTTGAGGTGGCATGGTTTGGAGTTGTTGTGGGAGTTGAGCTAGTTGCTTGGTGATGGACTCAAGTTGTTATGTCATGAGCTTATTTTGAGCCAAAAGTGCAGTTTGTGAGTTTAACTCCAACACTCCCCTTCTTGATGTGGGACCTCGATCATGATGCATAAGGTAGTCATTCGATGCCATAGCCTCTATCAAAACCAATGCTTCCTCCGGTGTCTTTGTGTTCATGGAACCTCCAGGTAAGGCATCCAACATATACCTGGTTGACAGCCTCAATCCATTGCAAAATGTTTGCATTTGGATAAGATCATCAAACCCATGATTTGGACATCTTCGGAGCAAATCTTTGAACCTTTCCCATGTGTCATGAAGAGTCTCTCCCTCTTGTTGAGCAAAGCTTGTGATATCACCCCGTGTCTTCACAAATCTTGAGGCGGGAAAGAACCTTGCAAGGAATTTAGCCTCTAAGTTGTCCCATGTAGTGATGCTCCCCCTTGGTTGAGATTGGAGCCAAGACTTGGCTCTATCTCTTAGAGAGAAAGGAAACAACCTTAGGAGAATTGCATCATCGGAAGCACCATTTATCTTCATCGTATCACATAACTCCAGGAAGTTGGCGACATGATTATTAGGATCCTCTTTCTCCAACCCGGCAAATTGATTTTGTGCAACCATATTCAAGAAAGCCGGCTTGATCTCAAAATTGTTGCAATCCACTGGAGGCCTCACTATGCTAGTGACATGCCGATTGACATTTGTATTGGCATAATCACAAAGTGTCCTCCGTGGTGGAGCACCTCCACCATTGCCTGCCATCTTAAGTGGTTCTTGATGAACTTGAGAAGTGGAGGTCTCTTGTTCTCTTTCTTGTTGTTCTAACAGCTTCTGCTGTCTTGCTTCTTTCCGATTCTTCCTAGCCGCTCTTTCTATTTCAGGATCGTAGAGAAGTTGGTAAGCTGGGACAGTACCTCGCATGCACAAATAAGACTAGACACCAAGAATGTTAGCAGTAAATGACAGCACACAAACAGCAAATAAAATAGAAAAAACTATGACAACAAAACAGAAAAAAGAATATGACAGCAAACAGTATAAAAAAACAGAAATTTTTTTGCTTAAATTAGTAATCGAAATGGGTATGCTAATATTGAAACACAGTACCTGACAACGGTGCCAAAAACTTGTTGACGAATCTAGGAAAATATACCTAGTCGTACAAGTAATATAGTGGTGAGACCGATTATCGTTCCCACGAGGACTGTGACAAGTACTAGCACATACCGAATCAATTACTATCTAAGTGGATATTTGGATCAAAGGGAGCTCAATCATAAATATCAAGCCCAATCAGATTTAAAACCTAAAATAAACAAAATAAAGGGAAAAGTTCTTTTTGGATTTTTGTCGAACACTTGGAAGGCAGAGAAAATGATTCTTCAAATATATAAAAGATGTTGGGATTAGGTTCACCAAACCTCATTCCCATGCAATGAAATGACCAATAACACAGTTTCTACTTCAAATATGACAATCAATCTACTAGATTACTCAAACCCTAATCCCTTAGATGATAAGAGCCTAAATCCCCAAATTAAACCCTAATTCCTTAGGAGGCTTAATTAGTGAATTTGCATGACGATTAAGGATTACACGATTGCTAATAAACCTAAATCGATTCCTAGATGCAAGGTTTACTAGGTGGTTGATTTCAGGTCTAGTTCTAATACGAATTTTCCAATTGCATACCAAAACAATAATCAAGTCATGGGGGATCGCGCCACAACAAGCATTAAGCATGGAAATCAATCACTCATAAAGAATCAAAGACTGTATTAAAAAGTCAAGTCAAATACATGGAGAATTCAGAAATAGTTACATCTAATCCCAACAATAGGAGTTTAGCTACTCATGATCATAGCCAAAATCAAAGAAATAGAGATGAAGAAGGGAAGAAACTCCAAGGAATCCTTGTGCAGCAGCCCTAGTTCAGAGAGAGAGTCTTAGGGTTTCCAAAAACTATTTTCTTCTGTTCTGCTCGTGCCTATTTATAGATTAGGATTCGCGTCACGGCCGTGATGGCCATCACGGCCAGGACGTGACGTGTTCTGCCTTGGCGTGCTTTCAAATTTTGGAGCATCACGGCCGTGATGCTCATCACGGCCGTGATCCGTTCTGTCTGGTGAGGGTATATGTCACGGCCGTGACGTGCATCACGGCTAGGCCATGACAGCTTCTGCCTGTTAAGGGTCTGGTTCAGCTGGCCTGTCACGGTCGTGATGGTCATCACGGCCAGGCCGTGACAGCTTCTGACCTATGCCTTCTTTCTTCTCAATTATTACTCGATCATGGCCGCGATGGGCATCACGGCTAGGCCGTGATGGGCATCACGGCTAGGCCGTGATGGGCTCTGCTTGGCTCATTTTCTTCACTTTTCAAGCCCTATCCTCATCCAAGCTCCATCATGGCTGATCCTAAGCATTTTATCCTTAATTTCTGCAAAACAACACCACACAATCGCCTTACCCGTTCCAAGGGAAAATCTAACAGAAATCAATTTAAATATGCCTAAACTATATGCAAATGCATGCAAAAATGTACAAGAATAATGAGGTGAAATCACACTCATCCTGCAGGCTACTGTCGGTGATTTCATCATTAATGGCCACTAGAGCTTCCCCCAAGCTCTTTTGGATATTGCCCCGAACCTCCTTCATATCTTCAAAAACATTCAGTTGCCCCTTTATGTGGACCGTGACCAACCTATTTGGTGTGGGTGTGATTCTAGTTTGTTGCCTTTCAAGGAGGCTTATGACTTCCATCACCCTCATGGCCAATGCAAGCACTGGGGTAAATTGATTTGGTCAGGATCAGTTCCTCCTTCTAGGTCTTTCTTGATGTGGAGGTTGATACATGGAAAGCTTCCAACAAATGAGAACCTGCGTGCTAGAGGTTGTGTGTCTGTTTCTATGTGTTGTCTATGTGGTTCTCATGTTGAATCCTCTCAGCATCTTTTCTTTGAATGCCAATTTGCCGTCCAAACATGGATGTGGCTGCAGAGTAAGTTAAACTGCTCTGTTAGCTATGCCTCAGCCTTGGATGTTCTGCAAATTTGTGATGCTAAGTGCAGCCCGCAATTGAATGACGTGTATCTTGCTGCGGTTCTTAACACAATTTGGTCCATATAGTTTTGCAAGAACCAATGTAGATTTAGTAATGTCAACATCAGTTGGAGATCATCCTGCTCTATGATCCTGTCTCAAACCTCCCTAGCTGGTTCGTTATCAAAAGGTCATATGTTCAGTTCTATTGCGGAGTTTCAGGTGCTTAAAAGCTTTACTGTAACAACTCATGCCCCTAAAGCTCCTACTATTAAACAAGTAGATTGGTTCCCTCCCTCCTTTGGTTGGTTAAAGTGTAACACTGATGGGGCTGCCAAGGGATGCCCTGGCCATGCTGGTGCTGGTGGCATTTTCAGAAACTCCCTTGGAGATTCCTTTGGTTGCTTCTCCTCCTATGTTGGAATTACTTCTGCTTTTCTTGCAGAGCTCAGTGCTGTCATGATTGCCATTGAGCTTGCCTTCAAGAAAGGTTGGAAAAACATCTGGTTTGAGTGCGACTCTACCTCGGTCGTTGCTTCAACTAAATTTCATTCTTTAGTCCCTTGGAAAATCAGAGTCAGATGGAGAAATTGCATGGTGATTGGTGATCAGTTGAATTTAATTTTTACTCATATTTTTAGGGAGGGCAACCATTGTGTTGATAAGCTAGCTTCCTTTTGCCTCTGGCTCTATTTATACTTGGTGGGATAATTTTCCGGATTTTGTAAAGGCTGATTTCTATCATGATAAACTGGGATTACCCCAGTTCAGGTTTAGATAGCTTTTCATGGGTCTTGGCTTAGTCCCCCCATGCTCTCTCTTTGTACTCTATTTCTTTATATTAATAATATCTTGTGGGTGTGCTGCAGATGATGGGTAGGGTCTGGGGTGCCAACCTAGTGGGGATGCCTGCCCCTATTGTGATGCCTTTGCACACCTAGCCCTTTATTCAAAAAAACTATGTTGGCACCCCAACTACTAACAATCATCTGCCGCAAGCCAACATAATATTCAAGATAAAAAAGAGTACAAGGAAAAGCATGAGGGGACAATAAACCAAAACCCATGAGTGAAAAACAATCAACTGAACCTATAATTAGGCAAGCCAATACTATTACGAAAAGACTCGTCCCTAATAAAGTCAGGGACATTGTCCCACCAGGTAAAACAGTGGCTAGCCACACCATAGTTAGCTAAACCATCTGCACAACTATTTCATTCCCTGTAGATGTGATTCACCCGAAAAATCATGCTTCTACAAAGGACTTTACAATTTTCCCATCTATTGTGAAGTTGCCATGGGACCTTCCTGTTAAAGATGAAAGCATCAACCACCACCTTTGAATTGCATTCGAGCCACAACGAGGACCAACCCTTTTGCTGGGCAATTTCAATTCCCATCATTGCTGCTACAAATTCTGCATGGAGAGCAGAAACTATACCAAGGAACTCCGGGAAACAGCCCAAGACTCTCCCATTTGAATCCCTGAAGATGCCACCAGCAGCAGGATACCCTGGACAACCTTTAGCTTCTCCATCAGTGTTGTACTTTATCCAACCAATCGAAGGAGGCAGCCAATCCACTTGTTTAATGCCCTCGACTTTAGGAGCATGACACTCCACAAAAAAGAACTTGACCACCTTGAAATCATCCATTGAATTGTTTGCAGTCCTTTTAGACAATGAGCCAGCTAGGTGAGTATCTGCCATGATGAGGCTGATTGCATGTCTGGAAGGTAAAACCTTGTTTTTGAATTTTATACTATTCCTGCATAGACAAATGACCGAGATTGTGTTAATAATAGCAGCCAAGACTATGTCTCTGGCTTGGCTGCTGCTGAATCTACAACAGCAGTCCAACAGACAGGCAACAGAGGCTGCATTCAGATCGCAGTTCAAAGAACTTCCAAGCCAAGTCCACAGAACAGATGAGAACTTGCAGCTAAGGAAAACATGGTTCGCCGTCTCCTCAGTTGCATAACACAGGGCAAATAGAAACAATGACACAACCTCTAGCTCTAAGATTATCATCAGTTGGCATTTTTGAATGCATCAGTCTCCAAACTAGGAAGGATTTTGAAGGAGGGATGAAACTCTTCCAAATGAGTTTGCACCAATTTAGGGTATTGGAAGGAGGCTTCAGAAACCGATAAGCTTCCTTGAGAGACAAGCTACCCGTATCTGAAGAACACCAAACCCTATGATCTCGGCCAGCTTCAATCGGGATGGTTACTTTCTTCAGCTCATCCAGGAGAGCAGGGAATCTAGATTGCAGTTCAAGAGGGAGGTGCCATTTGCCCTCGATAATGAAGTCCTGAACTCTAGCAGACAATAACTTCTGCATGGGGGGAGGAATGCCAAGGAGATCGACCACAGACGTTGCATTGTTTAACCAACCATCTCTCCATAAATTATTCTCATCACCCTCCCCAAGGATCCATGAGGAGTTTTGCTCAATTAAATCAAAATATCCTTTGATACCAGGCCAAATGGAGGACCTGACAAAGGAAACCGAAGGCACGCCCTTTTTGAAGAACCTAGATCTGCAAAGAACAACCCAATCTTCACTAGAAGTGGAAACATTCCAGCTCAAATTTAACATTGCTGCCTCATTGACAGATCTTATTGACCTGAGGACCAAGCCACCTTCCCCTACTGGTTTGCACAGCTTGTTCCAGGCAACAGTAACAATTTTCCGAGAGTGAATGCAGCCTGACCAAATGAAGTTCCTCAACCATTTGTCAATAGTCTTTAGCAGGGCTATAGGCCAGCTATAAATATGGAAACTGTATAATAGCATGCCTTCAATTACTGATTTTACCAGCTCTAATCTGCTCATAATTGACAGCAAGGAACCCCTCCAAGCTGCTAGTTTGGCTTTAACCTTATTGGCAATTGGCTGCAAGTGAACCATTTGGGTTTCCCTTTGAAGACTGGAACACCAAGGTAATAGAAAGGAAGCTGTCCTTGTTTGAAACCGAAAAGATCTTTGATTTCCACTAATCTTCTAGCAGGAATAGCTCCAGCATAAAACTTGCACTTGTCAAGACTTAGCCTTTGGCCAGATGTCTCAACATATTTATCAAATAGGTTCATTAGATTCTCCAGACCACTTTTGGACCCCTTGAAAAAGACCATTATATCATCAGCATAGAAGACGTGAGAAGGAGGCTTGCAGTTTCTTGGACCCACCATGTGATGCATTTTCCCAACTTCCATTAAATAGGAGATACTTCTACTGAGCACCTCTTCATCCAAGTAAAATAGGAGAGGGGACAAAGGATCACCTTGTCGCACCCCTCTCTTACAGGTCATATAGCCCACTGAATGCCCATTAACAATGAAGGAAAGCTTTGCATATTTTAAAATGGAATGTACCCAGTTACAGAAGGTTTCATGGAAACCGAAAGCTTTCAGAACTCTCAAAAGGAAGCCCCAATCTAGTGTGTCAAAGCATTTTTTTATGTCAAACTTGAGAGCCAGGTTCCCCCCAAAAGATATGTTATCTAGCATGTTGATCGCCTCAGAAGCTATGCAAACACAGTCAGAAATGTGTCTATCCTTTACAAAGCCCCTCTGCTGAGATGAGATCACCTTTGGAGCAATGGTAGATAGCCTATCTGCCAGCACTTTAGTGATGATCTTAAACTGGAAATTTGTTAAGGCTATTGGCCTGTAATCACCAATGGAGTCAGCCTCTGGAAACTTGGGGATAAGAGCCACCATGTTGGAATTAAGACCCGACAAGACCCAATTCTGCTCAAAAAACTCGGTTACTGATTTATACACATCCGAGCCTACTATGTTCCAGAATGTTTGGTAGAAGGAGCCCCCAAAACCATCAGGGCCAGGGGTCCCTGCCCCATTCATTGAGAAGACAACCTTTTTAACTTCCTCAAATGAAGGCATCCTAAGAAGCATACCATTGTCTTCTGCTGTGACAGATTGTCGAATTGTCTTTTCCACTAGGCCATTATCGATGCAATGGTTATCAGTTGCATAAAGGTCCGAGTAGAACTGAAGAACATGTTGCTCAATGTCCGTGGATAGCTCCAGAACCTCATCTCCATGTCTTAAGATTGACATTTTCTTAGTTGAATTCCTAATTTCAACAGTTCTGTGAAGGTAGGAAGTATTTCTGTCTCCACAAGTAAACCAATGCAGATTGGCTTTTTGTTTCCAGAAGGACTCCTCATAAGCCAAGGCCTCTGCATTAGAACAAACATTGGACAGCCACTCACAGACAAGGACCAGGCATCTTTAACAAGGTTAGCACAACCCGGGTGATCCGACCACATATCAAAGTATCTGAAGCTAGATGGACTTGACTTGGAACCTTTATGTTGAGTAATCATAATGGGGTAGTGATCTGAGTGGCTTTTAGTTAAGGTATAACACGCCATACTGGTCCAATAGAACAGCCAAGAGTTATTCACTATTGCTCTATCAAGTCGTTTCTGAGTGTGAGCATTGCCAGCTCTGCCATTCGACCAAGTAAAAGGCACTCCTCTGGTTACAATGTGAGAAAAATTGCCAGTATTTGTCCAGGTCATGAAATCATCACAGGAAGCTTTAAGGGGCAAACATCCTCCCAATTGCTCATGAGCCCTAAGAACAGCATTGAATTCCCCCACAAATAGCCAAGGGCCAGGGTGATCATGCTCCAAATTGGCTAAATCTCTCCAAAGCTCCCTCCTCCTTTGATAAAGGGTAGAAGCATAGACAGCAGCCACAAAAAACCGTTGATTATCCAAAGAAATATAGAAAGCACAGAACTGGGAGGAGACAAAAATAACCACAGGATCCATTGTGTGAATACAAAAGCACCACTAGTTTGGGATTCTGTTAACTCTATTATTAGAAGAGAAATGCTTTAAACCAAGACTTCTCCAAAAGGACTGGCAAATCCGATCCACTTCAATCCAAGGCTCAGCCAAAAGCACCAAATCTGGTTTATTCTTTTTGCACAGCTTTTTAAGCTTTTTCCTAGTATCAGTGTTTCCTAGGCCTCTATCATTCCAAAAAAAGGCTCTCATTAAGCAAGATTACGTGGACCACCCCTTCGGGAGTTAGGAACAACCACCTTAGCCTTGCCACCTTTCTGTTGTTATCTAAGCTTCTTTCTCTGGGACTTACTCAAAGCCACAGTGAAGGAAGAGATGCCTGCTGCATCCTGAGCTCTGATTGCAGTAGGGGAAGGGTCAGGCTCAAAATCCTGTTCCTCATCTGCCCATAATCTCGAAACAATTGCCATGTCCTTTCGAACATTTGGAGGAACCGGTGATAGTTTGATTTTACATGATATTTTCTGTACACTTTTGCATGCATTTTTCATATAGATTAGGCATTCTTTACTTGATTTTAGTTAGATTTTCCCTTGGAACGGGTGAAGGTGGTTTTGTGTGTTGTTTTGAAGAAATTGATGAAAAATGCTCAGATTTGGCCATGATGGAGCTTGGATGAAATAGAGCCTGAAAAGAGAAGAAATTGAGCCAAGCAAAATTCTGGAGATTCGCCCCGCGAGACTGGATTCACCTCGCAACCCTGAAAGCTGACTGTGCCAGAAAATGCAAGCCTTTCTGGTTAGCCTTGTGAACCTTGTCTCGCCACGCGAGTATGGAAACCAGAAGCCATCACGCCCAGGCCCTGATGCTCCTCACGAGCATATTGGAGAAGCACTATACTGTTTCGCATCGCGAGCAGGTTCTCGCCTCGCGAGAGTTCCAATTACTGAAGACCAGAAGTTTAATATTCGCCTCGCGAGAGGCATCTCGCCCCCCGAGTGCGCGAAACCCAGAACCCCTGTTATAAGCTGTTTAAGGCAGAATTGGAAGGAACACCTTGGAGACATTGGAGGCTACGAGTTTGGAAACCCAAAAGGCTCTCTGAATCAGAGGCAGCTGCTGGAGGATTGCCCCCATGGAATCCCTTCTCTCCTTCATCTATGTTTCTTTGGTGGTGACTATTATTATGAGTAGCTAAACCTCCATTGTTGGGGTTAGGGTATCTATTTCTGAATTCTCATGTATTTGATTTAATCTTGTAATACAGTTTCTGCTTTGTTATTGAGTGATTGATTTCTGTACTTAATGCTTGTTGTGGCTAGCACCCCCATGACTTGATTTGTGTTTTGATATGCAATTGGAAAATTCGTGTTAAAACCGGAACTGAAATTAATCACCTAGTAAGCCTTGTATCTAGGAATGGAATTGGGTTTATTAGCAATCGCATGATCCCTAATCTTAATGCGAATTCATTAATCTAGGCCACCTAAGGAATTAGGGTCTATTAGTGGATTTAGGCTCTTGTCATCCGAGGAATCGGGACTTGAGTAATTTAGTGGATTGATTGTCATAATTGAAGTAGAAACTGTTTGTTAGTTGTTTCATTGCATGAGGATGAAGATTATTGAACCTAATCCCAACATCTTTTATCATATTTGAGAACCTTCTTTTATTGTCTTCCAAGTATTTGAGAAAATTACAAAAAGAGTTTGTTTTTCTTATTTTGTCAGTTTAACTTTTGTTAGCATAGAACTCTCTTCAATCCAAGAATCGCTTAGATAGTAGTTGAATTGGTACGTGCTAGTACTTGTTGTAGTCCTCGTGGGAACGATAAAACGGTCTCACCACCGTATTACTTTCACGACTGGGTATACTTGCCCAGATTCGTCAACAAGTTTTTGGCGCCGTTGCCGGGGACTGTGTTTCAATATTAGCATATCTATTTCGGTTACTAATTTAAGCAAAAATAAAAATAAAAACAAAAAAAAATATATTATAATCTGTTCTATTTTTGCTGTCATTTTTTGTTGGTGTGTTTGCTGTTGTGTGCTAACCTTTACTACTAACACTCTGTTTGCTATACTGTTTGTGTATGCGAGGTACTATTCCAGCTGACCAACTCCTATACGATCCAGAAATTGAAAGAACAGCTAGGAAGAATAGGAAGGAAGCAAGACAGCAGAATTTGTTAAGACAACAAGGAGAAGAACAAGAGACTTCCATCTCTCAAGTTTGTCAAGAAGAACTCAAGATGGCAGGCAATGGTGAAGATACTCCACCACCACGAAGGACACTTGGTGACTATGCCAATACAAATGCCAACCGGCATGTCACTAGTATAGTGAGGCCTCCAGTGAACTCCAACAATTTTGAAATCAAGCCAAATCTCATCAATATGGTTTCACAAAATCAGTTTGTTGGGTTGGAGAAGGAAGATCCTAACAGTCATGTTTCCACTTTCTTGGAGTTGTGCGATACAGTGAAGATAAATGGTGCCTCCGATGATGCAATTAGCCTGAGATTGATTCCTTTCTCTCTAAGAGATAGAGCCAAGTCTTGGCTCCAATCACAACCAAGGGGGAGCTTCACTACATGGGACAACTTAGAGGTAAAATTTCTGGCAAGGTTCTTCCCCACCTCAAGATTTGTAAAGGCAAGGGGTGACATCATGAGCTTTGCTCAACAAGAAGGTGAGACGCTGCATGACGCCTGGGAAAGGTTCAAGGAATTGCTTCGGAGATGCCAAAATCACGGGTTTGATGATCTTACTCAGATGCAAACATTCTGTAATGGATTGAGGCCATCAACCAGGTACATGTTGGATGCCTCAGCTGGAGGTTCCATGAATACAAAGACAGTAGAGGAAGCATTGACTTTGATAAAGGCTATGGCCCCTAATGATTATTTGATGCATCATGATCGGGGTCCCACACAAAGAAGGGGAGTGTTGGAGTTAGATTCACAAACTGCATTGTTTGCTCAGAACAAGCTCATGACACAACAATTGGAGTCTCTTACCAAGCAACTAGCTCAACTCCCACAACAACTCCAAACTGTTCAAGGGACGACCATGCCACCACAACAGGTAATGAGATGTGATTTTTGTGGAGGTGATCATGAGAATGGAAGATGTGAGGCACCATCTAGTTCCCATGAGGAAGCCAATTATATGGGGAACTATGGGCGGCAGGGCAACAACCAATTCCCTAACGATTACAACCAAGGGTGGAGGAATCAACCAAATTTTGGTTGGAAGCAAGATGCCGGACAAACAAGCAAGCCTCCTCCTACACAACCGCTTCAAGACCGGGTTTCTATCTAGGAGAATACACTTAATCAGTTCATGCAGTTGACCATGGCAAACCAGAAAAATACCGATGCTTCTATAAAAAATTTGGAGGTTCAAGTTGGCCAAATTGCAAAGCACCTAGCGGAGCAAACTAGCAGCGGTTTTTCTGGTAACACTCAAACTAATCCGAAGGAGCATTGCAATGCTGTTGTTTTGAGGAGTGGTAAAAGTCTTGAGAATGTGGGCGGTGAGCCTTTGGTGAAGAATCAGAAAGTTGATGGAAAAACAGAATTGGGTGCTGAGGAAAAAGAAGAAAAAGGTAAAGATGTTATAGTTGAGGAAGAAGAAAAGGTCAGTGAACAAGACAAGAGGGAGAAGCTAGTAGATGAGAATTCAATTTTGAGGAGAACTAAGAGTCGGATTTTGAAGGATGGAGACAAACCTCAAGTGATCCCCTATTACGTGAAGTTGCCCTATCCTCACTTGAGCAAGAAAAAAGAGAAAGAAGAAAATTTTGTCAAGTTCCTTGACATTTTCAAGAGGCTACAGATCAACATACCCTTTGCTGAAGCACTAGAGCAGATGCCCAATTATGCAAAATTCATGAAGGAACTCCTCACAAAGAAAAGAAAGTTTAAAGAAGGCGAGACTGTTGCCTTAACTGAAGAGTGCAGTGCGATACTTCAAAGGAAACTACCTCCGAAGCTGAAAGATCCTGGTAGTTTTACAATACCTTGCACTATTGGGAGTGTTGCCATCAGAAAGGCCTTATGTGACTTGGGAGCGAGTATCAATTTGATGCCGCTTTCCATTTTGAACAAGCTTGGAGGTGGAAAGGTGAAACCAACCAGGATGGCATTGCAACTAGCTGACAGATCAATCAAGCATCCTTATGGTATCCTGGAAGATGTTCTGGTAAAGGTGGATAAGTTTATCTTCCCAGCGGACTTTGTGATTTTAGACATGGAGGAGGATGCAGAAGTTCCGCTCATACTGGGGAGACCTTTTCTAGCGACTGGTCGCGCCTTGATAGACGTACAAAAAGGTCAGCTGCAATTCAGAGTGCAAGACGAAGAAGTCACTTTCAATGTATTTGAATATATGCATCGCCCGAGCGATGAAGAGGATTGTTTCCGCATGGACATTGTGGATACAGTGGCTAAAGAAGTCGTTGCAGGTTAGCACCACCCCTCTACTCCTGAGAAGAAGGAAAAGCTCAACATGAAAGCAACTCTGAAGCTCTGCAAGACAAATGGTGTATCAGTTGGTGATGAAGTTGGATCTGCTCATCTTGTGAAAACAGATCCTCCGCCGAGAAGGAGTAAGAAAAAGGGCAAGAGGCCCAGAGTGAAAGGGGCAGAGTGGAAGCACAAATGTTGGCCTTATAAGCAAAATCAGCTCTTTAAAGGAGTTCCGTGGAAGAAAAGTGCTCTTGCACTTCTATGCCCAACCAAACCCGATTAATTGAAAGAAGCCCGTCAACCTAGTGACGTTAAAGAATGGCTTATTGGGAGGCAACCCAAGTTTCTTAACCCTTCTCATTAGTTGTTTTCATTTTCTTAATAAATTTGTTTTTGATTTTAACCTCTTGAATAATTTGAGAAGCTCAAGAGGAAAAATAATAAATTGAGAATTGCCAAGTGGTTGCAGGGTAAGAAGGAAGGAGGGAAGAACAAGAAGATAAGAAAAAGCAAAGTCAGCAACCGTCACCGCCTCGGTAAGCCGTTCCAATTTTTCTCCTCTCTCCAACTTGATTGTTTACATTGGGGACAATGTAAATTCTTAAGCTTGGGGTAGGGGTATTTTTGCATTTGTTCATATTGCATTCATATAGTTTTGCATGATAGCCTTGCATGTTCACATTATTAGATTGCCCCTTGCCTGAATTTTGCATCCAATTGTGAGAACTAAGTGCCCAATAATTTGTGATAGTGAATTGTTGAACCCAATTTGTTATTCTTGTGATATGGCTGCAAATGAAAATGTTTGAGATAATCGTGGATAGTTGATAATTAGCATATGGTTCTGTAGATTTGTGTTTCTCATTGATTTTTGAACTACCAAAATGTGAGATTTTGAGCCATAAAGGGGTACTCACTAAACCTACCCCATTCTTTGTGTTAGAGTGTTATTCCTCTTGGTTTGTTTTCTCTAGAACTTGACTTGAAACCATTTTGAAGCTTAATAATTTTTGAAAATATTTTTGAAAATGATTGAGGCATTGGGTATTTTTTCTAGCATTCTGAGCTTTGAATGATGAAATGCTACCCCTTAGTTGCCCAATTTTGAGCCTAAAAGAATAAAATGCTTTTCTTGGTACCCTGAAAATTTTTGATGAATAATGTTTGATAGGACCTTCTAAAGTATTACAAAAGGGTAAAAAGGTAGTTGAAAAAAAAAGTTTGGGATAAAAGAATCAGAAAAAAAAAAGTTTCTCTTGAGCTGAAAAACCTCCCATTCTCCAAATAAAAGAAAAAACAAAACAAAAGAAAAATATATAGAGAAGGGATTGAGAAATGAGAAAAGAAAAAAAAAAGGAATGAGAAATGAAAATGAAAAGAAAGAAAAGAAAGGTGGAAAAAGGAATCAAAACCCAAGAGGTATTTTAGAAGGTCATGTTTGCAAAAGCTTGATTTTGTATAGCCTTTTGAAATTCCTTTTTCTTGATTTCCCCACCTAACGATTAATCCCATGGCCCGTTACAACCAAGTAAAAGACCTCTTGATTCTAAATTGTTTTCATTAATGAAGTAGAGATTTGGTTGATAGTCAAGCCTATGGTAGGATTCATTCCTTGAGGAAAATGGAGCGAATTGTTATATACCCCTAAACACTTGAGTGAGGTTAGAAAGAGAGCCAAGCAAAAGAACAAGCTTGGGGTGAGCTTCAGGTGAGAAAGAGTGCCCAAATCAGTGAGAATATGAGTCTAAGGAACCTAAGCCTCTAATTGGACTTGAATTGATTGTCTCTTGCTGAATTGTTTGAATTGCCTATTACTTGGATCATTTATTCGGGTTCTTGGTTCACTATCCATGTTCTGTTTCTTCTTCTTCTGGCCTTAGTGATTGCTTGAGGACAAGCAATTGAATAAGTTTGGGGTGATTTGATAGTGTGACTTTACATGATATTTTCTGTACACTTTTGCATGCATTTTTCATATAGATTAGGCATTCTTTATTTGATTTTAGTTAGATTTTCCCTTGGACCGGGTGAAGGTGGTTTTGTGTGTTGTTTTGCAGAAATTGATGAAAAATGCTCAGATTTAGCCATGATGAAGCTTGGATGAAATAGAGCCTGAAAAGAGAAGAAATTGAGCCAAGCAGAATTCTGGAGATTCGCCCCGCGAGACTGGATTCGCCTCGCAACCCTGAAAGCTGACTGTGCCAGAAAATGCAAGCTTTTCTGGTTAGCCTCGCGAACCTTGTCTCGCCTCGCGAGTATGGAAACCAGAAGCCATCACGCCCAGGCCATGATGCTCCTCACGGGCCTATTGGAGAAGCACTTTACTGTTTCACGTTGCGAGCAGGTTCTCGCCTCGCGAGAGTTCCAATTACTGAAGACCAGAAGTTTAATATTTGCCTCACGAGAGGCATCTCGCCCCGCGAGTGCACGAAACCCAGAACCCCTGTTATAAGCTGTTTAAGGCAGAATTGGAAGGAACACCTTGGAGACATTGGAGGCTACGAGTTTGGAAACCCAAAAGGCTATCTGAATCAGAGGCAGCTGCTGGAGGATTGCCCCCATGGAATCCCTTCTCTCCTTCATCTATGTTTCTTTGGTGGTGACTATTATTATGAGTAGCTAAACCTCCATTGTTGGGGTTAGGGTAGCTATTTCTGAATTCTCATGTATTTGATTTAATCTTGCAATACAGTTTCTTCTTTGTTATTGAGTGATTGATTTCTGTACTTAATGCTTGTTGTGGCTAGCACCCCCATGACTTGATTTGTGTTTTGATATGCAATTGGAAAATTCGTGTTAAAACCGGAACTGAAATTAATCACCTAGTAAGCCTTGTATCTAGGAATGGAATTGGGTTTATTAGCAATCGCATGATCCCTAATCTTAATGTGAATTCATTAATCTAGGCCACTTAAGGAATTAGGGTCTATTAGTGGATTTAGGCTCTTGTCATCCGAGGAATCGGGACTTGAGTAATTTAGTGGATTGATTGTCATAATTGAAGTATAAACTGTTTGTTAGTTGTTTCATTGCATGAGGATGAAGATTAGTGAACCTAATCCCAACATCTTTTATCATATTTGAGAACCTTCTTTTATTGCCTTCCAAGTATTTGAGAAAATTACAAAAAGAGTTTGTTTTTCTTATTTTGTGAGTTTAACTTTTGTTAGCATAGAACTCTCTTCAATCCAAGAATCGCTTAGATAGTAGTTGAATTGGTACGTGCTAGTACTTGTTGCAGTCCTCGTGGGAACGATAAAACGGTCTCACCACCGTATTACTTGCACGACTGGGTATACTTGCCTAGATTCGTCAACAAGTTTTTGGCGCCGTTGCCGGGGACTGTGTTTCAATATTAGCATATCTATTTCGGTTACTAATTTAAGCAAAAAAAAAAAATAAATTCTGTTATAATCTGTTCTGTTTTTGCTGTCAATTTTTGTTCGTGTGTTTGCTGTTGTGTGCTAACCTTTACTACTAACACACTGTTTGCTAGACTGTTTGTGTATGCGAGGTACTATTCCAGCTGACTAACTCCTATACGATCCAGAAATTGAAAGAACAGCTATGAAGAATAGGAAGCAAGCAAGACAGCAGAATTTGTTAAGACAACAAGGATAAGAACAAGAGACTTCCATCTCTCAAGTTTGTCAAGAAGAACTCAAGATGGCATGCAATGGTGAAGATACTCCACCACCACGGAGGACACTTGGTGACTATGACAATACAAATGTCAACCGGCATGTCACTAGTATAGTGAGTCCTCCAGTGAACTCCAACAATTTTGAAATCAAGCCAAATCTCATCAATATGGTTTCACAAAATCAGTTTGCTGGGTTGGAGAAGGAAGATCCTAACAGTCATGTTTCCACTTTCTTGGAGTTGTTCGATACAGTGAAGATAAATGGTGCCTCCGATGATGCAATTCGCCTGAGATTGATTCCTTTCTCTCTAAGAGATAGAGCCAAGTCTTGGCTCCAATCACAACCATGGGGGAGCTTCAGTACATGGGACAACTTAGAGGCAAAATTTCTGGCAAGGTCCTTCCCCACCTCAAGATTTGTAAAGGCAAGGGGTGACATCATGAGCTTTGCTCAACAAGAAGGTGAGACGCTGCATGACGCCTGGGAAAGGTTCAAGGAATTGCTTCGGAGATGCCCAAATCATGGGTTTGATGATCTTACTCAGATGCAAACATTCTGTAATGGATTGAGGCTGTCAACCAGGTACATGTTGGATGCCTCAGCTGGAGGTTCCATGAATACAAAGACATCAGAGGAAGCATTGACTTTGATAGAGGCTATGGCCTCTAATGATTATTTGATGCATCATGATCGGGGTCCCACACAAAAAAGGGGAGTGTTGGAGTTAGATTCACAAACTGCATTGTTAGCTCAGAACAAGCTCATGACACAACAATTGGAGTCTCTTACCAAGCAACTAGCTCAACTCCCACAACAACTCCAAACTGTTCAAGGGATGACCATGCCACCACAAGAGGTAATGAGATGTGATTTTTGTGGAGTTGATCATGAGAATGGAAGATGTGAGGCACCACCTAGTTCCCATGAGGAAGCCAATTATATGGGGAACTATGGGCGGTAGGGCAACAACCAATTCCCTAACGATTACAACCAAGGGTGGAGGAATCAACCAAATTTTGGTTGGAAGCAAGATGCCGGACAAACAAGCAAGCCTCCTCCTACACAAACGCTTCAAGACCGGGTTTCTATCTTGGAGAATACACTCAATCAGTTCATGCAGTTGACCATGGCAAACCAGAAAAATACCGATGCTTCTATAAAAAATTTGGAGGTTCAAGTTGGCCAAATTGCAAAGCACCTAGCGGAGCAAACTAGCAGCGGTTTTTCTGGTAACACTCAAACTAATCCGAAGGAGCATTGCAATGCTGTTGTTTTGAGGAGTGGTAAAAGTCTTGAGAATGTGGGCGGTGAGCCTTTGGTGAAGAATCAGAAAGTTGATGGAAAAACAGAATTGAGTGCTGAGGAAAAAGAAGAAAAAGGTAAAGATGTTATAGTTGAGGAAGAAGAAAAGGTCAGTGAACAAGACAAGAGGGAGAAGCTAGTAGATGAGAATTCAATTTTGAGGAGAACTAAGAGTCGGATTTTGAAGGATGGAGACAAACCTCAAGTGATCCCCTATTACGTGAAGTTGCCCTATCCTCACTTGAGCAAGAAAAAAGAGAAAGAAGAAAATTTTGCCAAGTTCCTTGACATTTTCAAGAGGCTACAGATCAACATACCCTTTGCTGAAGCACTAGAGCAGATGCCCAATTATGCAAAATTCATGAAGGAACTCCTCACAAAGAAAAGAAAGTTTAAAGAAGGCGAGACTGTTGCCTTAACTGAAGAGTGCAGTGCGATACTTCAAAGGAAACTACCTCCGAAGCTGAAAGATCCTGGTAGTTTTACAATCCCTTGCACTATTGGGAGTGTTGCCATCAGAAAGGCCTTATGTGACTTGGGAGCGAGTATCAATTTGATGCCGCTTTCCATTTTGAACAAGCTTGGAGGTGGAAAGGTGAAACCAACCAGGATGGCATTGCAACTAGCTGACAGATCAATCAAGCATCCTTATGGTATCCTGGAAGATGTTCTGGTAAAGGTGGATAAGTTTATCTTCCCAGCGGACTTTGTGATTTTAGAAATGGAGGAGGATGCAGAAGTTCCGCTCATACCGGGGAGACCTTTTCTAGCGACTGGTCGCGCCTTGATAGACGTACAAAAAGGCCAGCTGCGATTCAGAGTGCAAGACGAAGAAGTCACTTTCAATGTATTTGAATATATGCATCGCCCGAGCGATGAAGAGGATTGTTTCCGCATGGACATTGTGGATACAGTGGCTAAAGAAGTCGTTGCAGATCAGCACCACCCCTCTACTCATGAGAAGAAGGAAAAGCTCAACATGAAAGAAACTCTGAAGCTCTGCAAGACAAATGATGTATCAGTTGGTGATGAAGTTGGATCTGCTCATCTTGTGAAAACAGAACCTCCGCCGGGAAGGAGTAAGAAAAAGGGCAAGAGGCCCAGGGTGAAAGGGGCAAAGGGGAAGCACAAATGTTGGCCCTATAAGCAAAATCAGCTCTTTAAAGGAGTTCCATGGAAGAAAAGTGCTCTTGCACTTCTATACCCAACCAAACCCGATTAATTGAAAGAAGCCCGTCAACCTAGTGACGTTAAAGAAGCGCTTATTGGGAGGCAACCCAAGTTTCTTAACCCTTCTCTTTAGTTGTTTTCATTTTCTTAATAATTTTGTTTTTGATTTTAACCTCTTGAATAATTTGAGAAGCTCAAGAGGAAAAATAATAAATTGAGAATTACCAAGTGGTTGCAGGGTAAGAATGAAGGAGGGAAGAGCAAGAAGATAAGAAAAAGCAAAGTCAGCAACCGTCACCGCCTCGGTAAGCCGTTCCAATTTTTCTCCTCTCTCCAACTTGATTGTTTACATTGGGGACAATGTAAATTCTTAAGCTTGGGGTAGGGGTATTTTTGCATTTGTTCATATTGCATTCATATAGTTTTGCATGATAGCTTTGCATGTTCACATTATTAGATTGCCCCTTACCTGAATTTTGCATCCAATTGTGAGAACTAAGTGCCCAATAATTTGTGATAGTGAATTGTTGAACCCAATTTGTTACTCTTGTGATATGGCTGCAAATGAAAATGTTTGAGATAATCGTGGATTGTTGATAATTAGCATATGGTTCTGTAGATTTGTGTTTCTCATTGATTTTTGAACTACCAAAATGTGAGATTTTGTGCCATAAAGGGGTACTCACTAAATCTACCCCATTCTTTGTGTTAGAGTGTTATTCCTCTTGGTTTGTTTTCTCTAGAACTTGACTTGAAACCATTTTGAAGCTTAAAAAATTTTGAAAACATTTTTGAAAATGATTGAGGCATTGGGTATTTTTTCTGGCCTTCTGAGCTTTGAATGATGAAATGCTACCCCTTAGTTGCCCAATTTTGAGCCTAAAAGAATAAAATGCTTTTCTTGGTACCCTGAAAATTTTTGATGAATAATGTTTGATAGAACCTTCTAAAGTATTACAAAAGGGTAAAAAGGTAGTTGAAAAAAAAAGTTTGAGATAAAAGAATCAGAAAAAAAAAAGTTTCTCTTGAGCTGAAAAATCTCCCCTTCTCCAAATAAAAGAAAAAACAAAACAAAAGAAAAATATATAGAGAAGGGATTGAGAAATGAGAAAAGAAAAAAAAAGGAATGAGAAATGAAAATGAAAAGAAAGAAAAGAAAGGTGGAAAAAGGAATCAAAACCCAAAAGGTATTTTAGAAGGTCATGTTTGCAAAAGCTTGATTTTGTATAGCCTTTTGAAATTTCCTTTTCTTGATTTCCCCACCTAACGATTAATCTCATGGCCCGTTACAACCAAGTAAAAGACCTCTTGATTCTAAATTGTTTTCATTAATGAAGTAGAGATTTGGTTGATAGTCAAGCCTATGGTAGGATTCATTCCTTGAGGAAAATGGAGCGAATTGTTATATACCCCTAAACACTTGAGTGAGGTTAGAAAGAGAGCCAAGCAAAAGAACAAGCTTGGGGTGAGCTTCAGGTGAGAAAGAGTGCCCAAATCAGTGAGAATATGAGTCTAAGGAACCTAAGCCTCTAATTGGACTTGAATTGATTGTCTCTTGCTGAATTGTTTGAATTGCCTATTACTTGGATCATTTATTTGGGTTCTTGGTTCACTATCCATATTCTGTTTCTTCTTCTTCTGGCCTTAGTGATTGCTTGAGGACAAGCAATTGAATAAGCTTGGGGTGATTTGATAGTGTGATTTTACATGATATTTTCTGTACACTTTTGCATGCATTTTTCATATAGATTAGGCATTCTTTATTTGATTTTAGTTAGATTTTCCCTTGGAACGGGTGAAGGTGGTTTTGTGTGTTGTTTTGCAGAAATTGATGAAAAATGCTCAGATTTAGCCATGATGAAGCTTGGATGAAATAGAGCCTGAAAAGAGAAGAAATTGAGCCAAGCAGAATTCTGGAGATTCACCCCGCGAGACTGAATTCACCTCGCGACCCTGAAAGCTGACTGTGCCAGAAAATGCAAGCCTTTCTAGTTAGCCTCGTGAACCTTGTCTCGCCTCGCGAGTATGGAAACCAGAAGCCATCACACCCAGGCCCTGATGCTCCTAAAGGGCATATTGGAGAAGCACTTTACTGTTTCGCGTCGCGAGCAGGTTCTCGCCTCGCGAGAGTTCCAATTACTGAAGACTAGAAGTTTAATATTCGCCTCGCGAGAGGCATCTCGCCCCGCGAGTGCGAGAAACCCATAACCCCTGTTATAAGCTGTTTAAGGCAGAATTGGAAGGAACACCTTGGAGACATTGGAGGCTACGAGTTTGGAAACCCAAAAGGCTCTCTGAATCAGAGGCAGCTGCTGGAGGATTGCCCCCATGGAACCCCTTCTATTCTTCATCTATGTTTCTTTGGTGGTGACTATTATTATGAGTAGCTAAACCTCCATTGTTGGGGTTAGGGTAGCTATTTCTGAATTCTCATGTATTTGATTTAATCTTGCAATACAGTTTCTGCTTTGTTATTGAGTGATTGATTTCTGTACTTAATGCTTGTTGAGGCTAGCACCCCCATGACTTGATTTGTGTTTTGATATGCAATTGGAAAATTTGTGTTAAAACCGAAACTGAAATTAATCACCTAGTAAGCCTTGTATCTAGGAATGGAATTGGGTTTATTAGCAATCGCATGATCCCTAATCTTAATGCGAATTCATTAATCTGGGCCACCTAAGGAATTAGGGTCTATTAGTGGATTTAGGCTCTTGTCATCCGAGGAATCGGGACTTGAGTAATTTAGTGGATTGATTGTCATAATTAAAGTAGAAACTGTTTGTTAGTTGTTTCATTGCATGAGGATGAAGATTAGTGATCCTAATCCCAACATCTTTTATCATATTTGAGAACCTTCTTTTATTGCCTTCCAAGTATTTGATAAAATTACAAAAAGAGTTTGTTTTTCTTATTTTGTTAGTTTAACTTTTGTTAGCATAGAACTCTCTTCAATCCAAGAATCGCTTAGATAGTAGTTGAATTGGTGCGTGCTAGTACTTGTTGCAGTCCTCGTGGGAACGATAAAACGGTCTCGCCACCGTATTACTTGCACGACTGGGTATACTTGCCCAGATTCGTCAACAACCGGGTCGGAGAGAAACTCTGGTGATTTAGAATAGGATGAAGCTGCATTCCCCTCCAAAGAATCAGGAACCACCAGACTTTGTAAATTATGATTTTCCTCTTCCAAAGCATTATCTGTGTTATCATCGAGGTGTGGTTGGGATTCATCATAAATAGTCTCAATTGAGTCACTATCCTCGTCAATCACTGGTTGCCTAGACTTAACAACATCACCTAATCTTTGAAACACAGTGGCCAAATGCACTGTTTCATTGCTCCGGATTGCTACCTCTGATTCCCTTGGAATTATCAACTCCTTATCCCCCCTATAGGGAATTACATCTGTGTGTGGGCTACCAAAGACATGGTTCTCAATATTTTGATCAGCCCAGCCAGCAAGCACTTCACCAGCCACCTGATGTCCTTGATCAACATGATCTTCCTTCAGACCACTACCACCAGGGCTAGCCAAATCAACCAATGTCTTCCCGTGGTTCTCAGCAGCCGCATCTCCTTGCATAGCATCAACAGTATGTTTCTGCTTTGGGACATATATTGTGGAACTCTTAGTGATCCCACGATCCTGATGTTTTGCTTCTTTACCAGGGTTGAGACTCTCACCCTTCTTCTTCTTGCAGCTAGCCTCCTCATGGCCAATAATACCACAAAAGTTATAGTAAGCTGGAAGGTTTTCGTAGTCAATTTCCACGTAGAAAGCAAAGTCCTCCCTCTCTACCATTATCTTGTTTGGAATTCTCCCTTTCGAATCAATCTTAACCAGGACCCTTGAAAAGTGACCCAAAGTCCTCGACCTAGTGGCCTCATCCAGGGTAATTGGAGTACCAACTCCATTATCTATTTCAAAAAGAATTTTAGGGTGCCAATATTCTTGAGGGAGATCATAAATTCTCACCCAGCATTGCACCTGTGTCTTTCTCTGTTGATTAGGGTTAAAGTCAGCGCTCCACCATGTCAATCTCAAGATCCCTGGGTTTAGACTCCAAGAACCCAAGGACCATGTACAAGTAAAGTCTTCCTGGGATTGAAAGCCGAACTCAAAGAAACCTTTTTTCATAGAGGAGTCATTCTCCACTGTGATATTGGCTTCCATAGTGCAGATAGCTTGGAGCGCAAGTCAGTGATCTTAAGAGGCTGATTCCCTTTTGCCATCAATAAGCGGCCATGAAGGTAATTCTCGGCGCTTTGAAGGCCGATCTTGTACTCCTCCTCAGAAATCTTGATGGAGACAGCACCACTTATGATTCGAGGACGAGGCAACTGAGACAATGAAAGATCCATCGTGGTGCATACTGCTTGAGCAAACGACTTTGGAGGAGTCGGCTGCATAGGTTGAACAAGGGTTTTGGCCTGAGGAGCGACCAGACTGCCACAGAGGAACACACACAACCTTAGACTACCATGCAAACCCTAGCAATGAAGAAAAATAGGGTTCGTAATGCGATCAAAATTATTAATATTCTATTGTAATAAACATAAAAAAATTTCAAATATTAATAGAGGTGAACAACATTAATTAGTAGGGTCCTATTCAAATTTTTAGAATTACACCTTTAAAACTATTAAGATATGGACCCAATGAATGATTGAGTGTGACTGAGTTGGTTGCGAAGACTGAGTTTATAGGAGATGACCTTAACTGTGAATAAGCATCTGAGCGGATATTAGTGCATAGCGGATCCAAAGGATCTATACTTGTGGGGATGCTCTATGCACCCACGGTGAGCCAAATACCCTAATTACGGTGGGTTCCTACAAAAAAAAACTATTATGATGTAAATATATTTTAGAACATGGTGAAAAATAAAATAAGACCTTTAAAATAATTTATAATTTATTCGATAATCAATTCAGAATTAAAAATATATCTATATTCTTGTTGGTGGGTAATCTATAAGTACCTCTATAAGCTTTCTTTGAGCTGTGATGTATGCCCTGGCCCCGATATTCCCTCGGGACCCAACTCACCTAAATTTTAAAAAATATCTATATTGATTATATTATTTTCAAAAAGTTAACAAATTAAAAAGAAATTATTTAAAATATTACGGACAAAAGCAATTTTAAAAAGTAAACAAATAAATGAATAACTTTTTAAAATACTTGTTAGTATCCGATAGAGTTTTCAAGATAAGCAACTCTATAATTTGTTAACAAAAAATATAACATAACACACTAATTACAAACATTTTCCCTATAAAAAAATTTAAATAATAATTTAAAAAGTTACAGATGTAAAGGAGAGACGGGAACAAAATAGTGAAATACCGTACTCATTAACTTATGGTAGGAACTTGTCAACAAAAAAAATTAATTTACGGTAGGAACACTGTAGCGGAGTCCATGAGATTTGAATATAGTATATATTATATTTTGAGTTATTTAATTTATTTTATTATTTACTATGTTATTTTATATTTTAATTGAGGTTTTTCTTAGATTATTTAAATATTTTTTAAATAATATTTTTGGTATTAAATATTAAATATTTTAATGTTATTTCAAATATTTTAATGTCATGATTCCATTTTGATTATTTTAATATTATTTCAAATATTAAATATTTTACTCAGTTTAATAGTTTAATATTTTGTTATAAAATATGAATTTTCTAGCACAATTTCATATTTTATTATTTTACTATTATCATTTCAAGAATTAAAATTTTTCTCTCAAATAGTTTAGGGATCAACTCAATAATTAAATCTATATGAAATTCATAGGTTTTGTGATGAATATATGTATATGTTTAAATTCGTAACTAATAGCAAGCTGATGGTATAGCCTAGTGGTCACATTACTTTGTTTACTTTTCGATGCAGCAATAGTGCCTTGGGTGGCACGCATGATAGGACTTTGGCAAAAAAAAAGTCAAATTATCAAAGGCACCATAGAAGCATCCATAATAATTTGGTTATAGAATGTTATGAAGTATATGCAAAAAATTTTTACTTGTTATACATGAATGGTTGTATGACTTTTTTACTTGGTTAAATGTCTAGGCTAGCTATTAGCATTTATGGTTTGTTGAAAGAGGACCACTGCTGGATGCCACGAATTTCATTTGTAGTTTAGGAAGAACCATGTCTCTTAAATTTCATCTATTCCATTAGCTGTGGAGCATGAGAGATATGTTTTGGTGCATGAACATATAATTCTGCAATTGGCTGCAGAATTTCTTGACGAAAAGATTGAAAAGTACTGTGCATTCCTGACTGTTCTTACTATAAGGAAGGAGAAGTTTGTTAGATGATTAAGAAGGTTTCCTCTAAGAGGAAACAAAAATTTGAATCCTAAAAGGCCGCGGTGCCTCTTATGGTATCCAAGAGGAAAGCTATACCTGCTAGGAGGATGGTCACACAGAGAGCTAGGGCGGTCTCTAAAATTTTTGTGATCTTAGACAAAACTTTTAAAGAGAATATAATATAAATTATAAATCTTCATATTAATTAATTTTTTAACTTTTTGTGCTTAAAATATATTTATCAAAGTTAATCAGGTAATTCTGACATATCACTCTTAATATATAATATGATTAATTCATTTAATCTATCTTGTAACATTGTTGATCTTAGATAAGAATAATGAGGTTTTAACGGGGTACTGCATATGATTGGTAGCGCTTGGCGTGCCAACCTAGTTGGGATGCCTTGTGTTGCAGTGATGCTTTTCCACACCATGTTTGTTTACAAAAATGAAATTTTAATTTTGAAACTTTTTTTTATGATAGCAACCAATTTAGGGGTGTTCGCGGATTGAATTGGATCAGTTTTGAGACAAAAAGTCATCCAATCCAATGATAAAAACATTATGTGGTTTGGATTGGGTTGGATTGTTTCGTTCAGAAAATCCGATCCAATCCAATCCAATCCAATCAAATGCAGATTGGATTAGATAATTCGATTTTTAACATACTTTATTTTTTTCTTATGTCAGGTGTCCTTTCTACTGATTTAATAGTGGGCAAAAGATAATATTTATTTAAGGGAGCTATTCTAGAGTGTCCAACACCTATTTTAATCCCTCTCTCTATACTAGAACAATAGAAAATTTATGAAAGCAACAACTATCTGTTCTTATTAACCATTATTTGATTTGATGACGAGTGCGGAAAATTGTTGACCAATTTTGAGTGTTTGAGAAAAATAATTATTAATATCTTTTATCACATTCTTTTATGTAAAATATTCTTTTATCAAAATATAACTTCAAAGCATTAACATTTATTTTAAATATTCTCATATATGTCATTCTAACAGAAATATTAAAGAGAATGTTTTAATTCGTATATAAAAGTATGAAAAACAATGTTTAAGTATGAGTAATATTATAATTTTGAAAATAATAGTATATGTATATAGTTCGGTTTGGATTGGTTTTCCCTATAGGATCCAAAATCCGATCCAATCCAATGAAAGTTAAGCGGTTTTTTTGGTTTTCGGTTTTTTCTGTTTTCGATTTGTTTGGTTTGCGGTTTTTCGGTTCAGTTTTTACGATTTGAATTGGTTTGGATCAGTTGATGAACACCCTTAGCAACCATGACAACACAGTCAACAACATTCTCTAATCAAATCATATGTTTGGGAAGAGAGAGTGCTAAAAAAATATGGAGCGAGGATATTAAAATCTTATAATAAAATAACCGTTGTAATATCAAAATGATCAACTACTAATTAAAATTGATTTTACCTCTAACTACTATGTTAAGCACATTGATATAAGTTAACATGCCACCATATAACATACATGATTCATGAATAGATTCATGTGTAGTGTACTAGTGGTCTTTGACCAAGTGGTTTTATAGACTATATTATAAGTTATAACATTCACAACATATATAGTGCTCAAACTTGATTTTGAATAGTGCAAACGGAATTTTGGGTCCCAAACTGCAGTTTGCAACTGCAAACCAAACGGGAACTAATTGATTATAACATCCACATGGCTCTCTTGTGTCAAATAAAAAAAACATTCACATGTCTTGGAAGTAATAATGAATTGTACGTTCGATTAGTAGTAACAGGAATAATAATAATTGAAAATAAAATGAAGCCCAAGGCAACTACTGCGTGCCCATTTGGTTTGCAGTTGCAAACTGTAGTTTGGGATCCAAAATTCCGTTTGCACCGTTCAGAGAAACGTTTCTAAATCATTTAGGGGAAAATATTTTCCTTTACAAAGTCTTTTATAAAACATTTGGAAATTCGTTTGCTTTTGAAATCCTTGATGGAATAAGGTCAAATATTTTCAAAGGGGTTTTTCCTTCATGAAACACATAGTCCGAAAAAGGTTTTATCTCGTACAACCTTTGGATCATAAAAATGTAGTTTCTATTGACTTAAAAACACTTCAACGTTTCTTTTAAAATCTAGAATCTCATTCTCTTGAAGTAAGTGATGTGCTAGATTCCGGCAAGTGTACCGGATTCGTTGCCAACTAATAAAAAGATATCGATCCCACAGAGACCATGATCTCAAATCGCAACTAATTATCAAATCGATTAAACTGGACTATGAAAAGGATTTTGAAAAGGTTTTTGATATTGGAAATAAGAGATAACTCAAAATCAGAATCAAGTAAACAGAAAGTAAATCAATTTATGGTTTTTCAGATCTAAGGTGATTCCTAGGAATTGGGTTACCAACAAGATTGTTTATGTTACTAAACTGACTAACCCTTGTTAATTATCGAAATTGCCTTAAAGGCGAATTTATCCTCAAATAGTTAATGCTCCTTCTCGGGTTACAAAAACCGTGCCCAATTAAACCAACTCCTACTCTCGTGGTAGTCGAATCTAGATTGGACCCTTTGCATTTCGTGACAATTCGTTAATCCTCGAAGGACGGCTTCTAACTCTTGTGATTTCAGTCCTAAGTCTGATTCTATAGATCTGATACCTAAGTTCACCGCTAGGTTCCATCTTAAAATATCTACGTCACGCAAATAAGCGGCCACCGAATTTACGAGTAATTAAAATACTAGAAATCATATCTAAAGCAAACTCGCAATTAACAAAGATAAAACATCAATTCATTACCATAAAAAAAAAACCTTGGGCATAGCCCCAATCCCTAGAAATTAAACTACTACTCAACCCTTGTCATGGTGATGACAAGCTTGGTCAACAACAACATGAAAATAAAAATAATAGAAGAGAGGAGGAAGAAGAAGAGAGATCCTAAATTATAGCCTAAGAGTAGCAGCCCAAAGTCCTCTTCATCTCTGCCCAGATGCCTTATTTATAGATTCGGGAAGTTAGAATCCCAATCTAACTCAAATTCAGATCCAAATTGGTTGCTTCAGATCCAAGTAAGGCGCGTCACGGCCGTGATGGCCATCACGGCCAGGCCGTGACGGATTCTGCCTTAGGTGTTTCTTCAATTTTTGGACTGTCATGGCCTTGATGTTCATCACGGCTAGGCCGTGATCAGTTCTGCCTGTTGAGGGTCTAGTTCAGCTGACATGTCACGGCCGTGATGGGCATCACGGCTAGGCCGTGACCAGTTCTGACTTTTGCCTTCTTTCTTTTCAGTTATTGCTCGATCATGGCTGTGATGGGCTTTGTTTGGTTCATTTTCTTCACTTTTCATGCTCTATTTTCATCCAAGCTCCATAATGGCTAATCCTGAGCATTTAATCCTTAATTCCTGCAAAACAATACCACAAAACCGCCTTACCCGTTCCAAGGTAAAAACTAACAAAAATCAAATTAAATATGCCTAAACTATATGAAAATGCATGCAAAATGATTAACAAATATGAGGTGAATTCACACTCGTCAAATCACCCCAAGCTTAAGATTTTGCTTGTCCTCAAGCAATCACTTAGGCCAGTCAAGATAAATAATCAAAGCGTGGATAGTGAACTAAGAACCTGAGCAACTAATCCAAGTAACAGGCATATTCAAATAACTCCTCAAGAGACAAGCAATTTCAAGTCCAATTAGAAGCTTAGGTCCTCTAAATTCATATTCTCACTGATTCGGGCACTCTTCTTACCTCACTCAACTGTTTAAGGGTATATGAGAAGTCGCTCAATTTCCTCAAGGAAGGTACTCTTCAACAAGCTTGACTATTAACCAAATCTCTACTTTATTAATGAAAACTCATAAGAATCAAGAGGTCTTTTATTCTGGTTGTAACGAGTCCATGGGATTAATCGTTAGGTGAGGAAATCAAGAAAAGGAAATTTCAAGAAGGCTAAACAAAATATCAAACATTGCAAAGCATGACACCTTCTAAAATACCTTTTTGGGCTTTGATTCATTTTTTCACCTTTCTTACATTTTATTTTATTTCTCACTTTCTTTTTATCATCCCCTTCTCCATTTTTTTATTTATTTTATTTTATTTATTTGGAGAAGGGGAGATTGTCAGCTCAAGAGAAATATTTTTCTATCTTTCTCATCCCACAATTTATTTTCCAAACTACCTTTTTACCCTTTCTGCAATACTTTAAAAGGTGCCATACCAAGCATCATTCATCAAAACAATTCAAGGTACCAAGAAAAGTATTTTATTCTTTTAGGCTCAAATTTGGGCAACTAAGGGGGTAGCATTTAATCAATCAAAGCTCAGATGACCGGAAAAATACCTAGTGCCTCAATCATTTTCAAAAATGTTTTCAAAAATTTTAAAGCTTCAAAGCGGTTTCAAGTCAAGTTCTAGAGAATACAATCCAAGAGGAATAAAACACTCTATCACAAAGAATGGGGTAGATTTAGTGAGTACCCCTTTTAGGCTCAAGATCTCACATTTAGTAGTTTAAAATCAATGATAAATACAAATCTAAGGAACCACATGCTAATTATCAACTATCAAAATATTATCTCAAGCATTTTATTTTTAGCCTTGTCACAAGAATAAAAAAAAAAGAAGGGTTAAAAAATTCACTATCTCAATTCATTTGGCACCAAGTTCTTACAATTGGATGCATAATCTAAGCAAAGGGCAATCTAATCATGTGATCATGCAAAAACATGCCTATATGAATGCAACATGAAAAATGAAAAAATGCAAAAATACCCCTACCCCAAGCTTAAATACTTACATTGTCCCCAATGTAAATCATCAAGTCAGAGAGAGGAGAAAAATGGAACAACTCACCGAGGTGGTAGCGGGTGCTGGCTCACATGCCTAGCCAAAGAGATGCTAGAGGATGTGTCACGGCCGTGACCACCATCACGGCCTGGCCGTGATCAATTCTGGTCCATAGGAGCTGGCCTCTCACGGCCGTGATATTCATCACGGCTAGGCCGTGACCAATTCTGGTCCATAGGGTCCTTCTCATCACGCCCGTTATGGATATCACGGCTGGGCCGTGATCCTTTCTGACTTCTCTGGTTAGCTCATCACGGCCATGACCATTGTCACGGCCTAGGCGTGATGATTTCTGACTTTATTTTTCCTTGGTCTTTTTGCTCTTCCTTCCTTCTTAACCTGAAAACACTTGGCAAATCTATTAATTTATGGTCTTTTTCCTCTTGATCTTCTCAAATTATTCAAGAGTTAAATTCAAAAACAAATGGAAAAGGGAAAGAACACTTGTATTGCCTCCCAAAAAGCGCTTATTTATGGTCTTAAGCTTGACCATACTTCTTTCAATCAACCGGGGTCGACTGGGCATAGAAGTGTAAGAACACTTCTCTTCCATGGAACTCCTTCAAAGAGCTGATTTTGCTCATAAGGCCAATTGCGCTTCCGCTTTGCCCTTTTTCACTCTGAGCTTCATGGCCTTACTCCCTCCCGGCGGAAGTTGTTTCCACATGATGAGTAACTCCAACTTCATCACCATTTGGTGCATCATTTGTCTTGCAAAGCTTTGGAGTTGCTTCCATGTTGAGCTCTTCCTTTACCTCTGGAGACGTTATGTCGATCCTGCACACATGACTCTCAAAAGGAGGGTTGTTATATGAGTTAGTCAAATCAAAATTTACCCTACCTTCCTCTACATTCAGAGAGAGTTTGCCATTCTTTACGTCTATTATCGCTCCAGCGGTGGCCAAGAATGGCCTTCCTAAAATGATGGGGAATTTAGAATTCCCGTTCATATCCAATACCAGGAAATCGGTAGGGATGAAAAATTTCCCTACCTTTACGGGAACATTCTCTAGTATGCCTAGAGGAGTTTTAGTTGAGCCATCCGTAAACTGTAAGGAGAATTTGAATGGACTCAACTCCTTGGTTCCCAACCTCTCCAAGATTGTCAGCGGTATCAAGCTCGCACTAGCCCCTAAGTCACATAAGGCTTGGCCTATTTTCACTTCTCCAATTGAGCAAGCAATAGAGAAACTACCTGGATCTTTTAGTTTAGGAGGCATATTAGTTTTTATCATGACATTGCGCTCCTCAATTAAGGTCTTAGTTTCTACTTCTACTTGTTTTCTCTTGACCAAACTTTGTGGGAAAGGTATTGGGGGTTGGTAAGGTGGTGGAGGGACATACTTTGGTTCTGGCTCTTCATCTTCGCTCATGTCCTCCTCACATTCCATATCCTTTTCAGCTACCCCAAGCTTATCATCCCTCAAGTTTGTGGCATTACAATGTTCATTGGGATTAACTTCGGGTTGTCCCGGAAACGTACCCTTAGGTCTAGAATATGTGCTGGCTTGTTGGGCAATTTGAGTTTCTAACATCTTGTTATGGATTGCTAAGTTGTCTACCTTAGACGCTAGCTCTTTTATTGCCTCGTTAACTGTCGTACCTTGTTGTCTAAACTCTTCATTTTGTTTTGTTTGATTTTCAACAAAACTTTCCAATAGAGACTCGAGTTTAGATTTCTGTACCTGAGGATACCTCGATGCGGGTTTCCTCTTACCTTGGCCTTCTTGGTACTCATGGTTCAGAGTGTTGCTGTAGTTCCTGTTGATGATTCTGGGCAAGTATACCCAGTCGTGCAAGTAATACGGTGGTGAGACCGTTTATCGTTCCCACGAGGACTGTGACAATTACTAGCACTTACCAATTCAACTACTATCTAAGCGATTCTTTGGATGGAAGGGAGCTCAATATGACATATCAAGCCCACAAAAGTAACAATAAACAGAATAAGAAAAACAAACTCTTTTTGTAATTTTCTCAAACACTTGGAAGGCAATAAAAGATGGGTTTTAAGTATGATAAAAGGTGTTGGGATTAGGTTCACTAAACTTCATTCCCATGATATAAAACAACTCACAAACAGTTTCTACTTCAATTATGACAATCAATCCACTAAATTACTCAAGCCCCGATTCCTTTGATTCCAAGAGCCTTTTAGGTTTCCAAACTCGTAGCCTCCAAAGTCTCCCTGATTCCACTACAGAAACGCGAATTTATACCGATTCTGCTCATCTGCCAGCGTTGGGCGCCCCTGGCCTGCGCTGGGCGCCCAAAACACTGCTCTCTGTCTGATGCTCTGCCTCATGGGCGCTGGGTGCCCCATCCTAGCGCTGGGCGCCCCTTCCTGGCACTGGGCGCCCCATCACCAGCGCTGGGCGCTGGCCCATGGCTTGCAGGATCCCATCATGGCGCTGGGCGCTGGCCCATGCCCTGCAGGATGCAGTTTTCTTCTCTTTTCATGCTCAGTCTTCGTCCAAGCTCCACCAAGGCTATTCTTGAACATTTTTCCTTGAATTCCTGCAAAACAACACCAAGAAACCACTTCACCCATTCCAAGGGAAAAACTACTAAAAACCAACTAAAGAATGCCTAATCTATATGCAAAATGCATGCAAAAGTGTACAAGAAACATGATGTAAAATCACAATATCAAATCACCCCAAGCTTATTCAATTGCTTGTCCTCAAGCAATCACTAAGGCCAGAAGATCAAACTACTCAAAGCATGGATAGTGAACCAAGAACCCGAGTAAATACTAATCCAAGTAATAGGCATTTCCAACAATTAGCAAGAGACAATCAATTCAAGTCCAATTAGAGGCTTAGGTTCCTTAGACTCATATTCTAACTGATTCGGGCACTCTTTCTTACCTTAAGATCACCCCAAGCTTGTTCATTTGCTTGGATCTCTTTTTTCCCTCACTCAAGTATTAGGGATATAAGACAATTCGCTCCATTTTCCTCAAGGAATGACATCTACCATAGGCTTGACTATCAACCAAATCTCTACTTTATTAATGAAAACAATTTAGAATCAAGAGGTCTTTTACTTGGTTGTAACGGGGCCATGGGAATTATTGTTAGGTGGGGAAATCAAGAAAGGGACATTTCAAAAGGCTACACAAAACATTAACATTGTAAATCGTGACACCTTCTAAAATACCCTTTTTAGGTTTCGATTCACTTTTGCCACTTTTCTTTCTTTCTTTTCATTCTTTTTCTTTTTATTTCTCATTTTTCTTTTTGGTCATCCCCTTCTCTATATTTTTGTTTTCTTTTGTTTGGAGAAGGGGAGATTTTTCAACTCAAGAGAAATAATTTTCTGATTCTTTCATTCCAAACTTTTTTTTTTCAACTACCTTTTTCACCCTTTTTGTAATACTTTAGAAGGTATCCTATCCAGCATATTCATCAAAACATTTCAAGGTACCAAGAAAAGTATTTTCTTCTGTTAGGCTCAAAATTGGGCAACTAAGGGGTAGTATTTAGTCACTCAAAGCTCAGAAGGCCAGAAAAATACCTATTGCCTCAATCATTTTCAAAAATGTTTAATTTTTTTTTTTTAAGTTTCAAAATGGTTACAAGTCAAGTTCTAGAGAAAGCAAACCAAGAGGAATAACACTCTAACACAAAGAATGGGGTAAAATTTAGTGAGTACCCCTCTGGCTCAAAATCTCACATTTTAGTGGTTCAGAAATCAATGAGAAACATAAATCTTCAGAATCCTATGCTAATTATCAACTATCACAGATTATCTCAAGCATTTTCATTTGCAGCCTTGTCACAAGAATAAAGAAAATTGGGTTCAACAATTCACTATCTCAAATTATCTGACACTTAGTAATCACAATTGGATTGCAAAATTCAGGCAAGGGGCAATCTAATCATGTGAACATGCAAAGCTATCATGCAAAACTATATGAATGCAATATGAACAAATGCAAAAATACCCCTACCCCAAGCTTAAGAATTTACATTGTCCCCAATGTAAACAATCAAGATGGAGAGGGGAAAGAAAAATTGGAACGACTTACCGAGACGGCAGCGTTTGTTGACTTTGCTTTGTTATCTTCTTGCTCTTCCCTCCTTCCTTCTTACCCTCCAAACACTTGGCAATTCCCAATTTATTATTTTTCCTCTTGAGCTTCTCAAATTATTCAAGAGGTTAAAAACAAAACTATTAAGAAAATGAAAACAACTAAAGAGAAGGACTAAGAAAAGTTGGGTTGCCTCCCAATAAGCGCTTCTTTAACGTCACTAGCTTGACAGGCTTCTTTCAATTAACCGGGGTCTGCTGGGCATAGAAGTGCAAGAGCACTTTTCTTCCATGAAACTCCTTTAAAGAGCTGTTTTTGCTTATAAGGCCAATAATTGCGCTTCCTCTTTGCCTTTTTCGTTCTAAGCCTCTTGCCCTTTTTCTTACTCCTTCCCGGCGGAGGTTCTGTTTTCACAAGATGAGCAGATCCAACTTCATCACCAACTGATACATCATTTGTCTTACAGAGCTTCAGAGTTGCTTTCATGTTGAGCTTTTCCTTCTTCTCAGGAGTAGAGGGGTGGTGTTGATGTGCAATGACTTCTTTAGCTACTGTATCCACATTGTCCATGCGGAAACAATCCTCTTCATCACTCGGGCGATGTATAGCTTCAAACACATTGAAAGTGACTTCTTCGTCTTGCACTCTGAATCGCAGCTGGCCTTTTTGTACATATATCAAAGCACGACCAGTTGCTAGAAAAGGTCTCCCCAGTATGAGCGGAACTTCTGCATCCTCCTCCATGTCTAAAATCACAAAGTCCGCTGGGAAGATAAACTTATCCACCTTAACCAGAACATCTTCCAGAATACCATAAGGATGCTTGATTGATCTATCAGCTAGTTGCAATGCCATCCTTGTTGGTTTCACCTCTCCTCCTCCAAGCTTGTTCAAAATTGAAAGCGGCATCAAATTGATACTCGCTCCCAAGTCACATAAGGCATTCCTGATAGCAACACTCCCAATAGTGCAAGGGATTGTAAAACTACCAGGGTCTTTCAGCTTCGGAGGTAGCTTCCTTTGAAGTATTGCACTGCACTCTTCAGTTAAGGCAACAGTCTCGCCTTCATTAAACTTTCTTTTCTTTGTGAGCAGTTCCTTCATGAATTTTGCATAATTGGGCATCTGCTCTAGTGCTTCAGCAAAGGGTATGTTAATCTATAGCCTTTTAAAAATGTCAAGGAACTTGGCAAACTGTTCTTCCTTCTCTTTTTTCTTGCTCAAGTGAGGATATGGCAACTTCACATAATAGGGGATCACTTGAGGCTTGTCTCCATCTTTTAAAATTTGACTTTTAGTCCTCCTCAGAATTGAATTTTCATCCACTAGCTTCTCCCTCTTGTCTTTTTCATATTCTTTTTCCTCTTCCTCAACTACAACCTCCTTGCCTTCTTCCTCTTTTTGCTCAGCACTCACTTCTGTTTTTTCATCAACTCTCTGATTCTTTACCAAAGGCTCACCGCCCACATTCTCAAGACTTTTACCACTCCTCAAAACAATAGCATTGCAATGCTCCTTAGGATTAGTTTGAGTGTTACCTGAAAAACTGCTGCTAGATTGCTCCGCTAGGTGCTTTGCAATTTGTCCAACTTGAATCTCCAAGTTTTTTATAGAGGCATCGGTGTTTTTCTGGTTCGACATGGTCAATTGCATGAACTGATTGAGAGTGTTCTCCAAGTTAGAAATCCGGTCTTGAGGTGGTGGTGTGGGTTGAGGCTTGCTTGTTTGCCCGGCATCTTGCTTCCAACCAAAATTTGGTTGATTCCTCCACCCCTGATTGTAATTGTTAGGGAATTGGTTGTTGCCTGGCCGCCCATAGTTCCCCATATAATTGGCTTCCTCATGGGAACTAGGTGGCACCTCACATCTTCCATTCTCATGATCACCTCCACAAAAATCACATCTCATTACCTGTTGTGGTGGCATGGTCGTCCCTTGAACAGTTTGGAGTTGTTGTGGGAGTTGAGCTAGTTGCTTAGTAAGAGACTCCAGTTGTTGTGTCATGAGCTTGTTCTGAGCCAACAATGCAGTTTGTGAATCTAACTCCAACACTCCCCTTCTTGATGTGGAACCCCGATCATGATGCATCAAATAATCATTAGAGGCCATAGCCTCTATCAAAGTCAGGGCTTCCTCAGCTGTCTTCGTGTTCATGGATCCTCCAGCTGAGGCATCCAACATATACCTGGTTGACGGCCTCAGTCCATTGCATAATGTTTGCATCCGAGTAAGATCATCAAACCCATGATTTGGGCATCTTTGGAGTAAACCTTTGAACCTGTCCCATGTGTTATGAAGGGTCTCACCTTGTTGTTGGGCAAAGCTTATAATATCACCCCTTGTCTTCACAAATCTTGAGGTGGGGAAGAATCTTGCCAGAAATTTTGCTTCTAAGTCCTCCCATGTAGTGAAGCTCCCCCTTGGTTGTGATTGGAGCCAAGACTTGGCTCTATCTCTTAGAGAAAAAGGGAACAACCTCAGGCAAATAGCATCATCAGAAGCACCATTTATCTTCACTGTATCGCACAACTCTAGGAAATTGGACACATGACTGTTAGGATCTTCCTTCTCCAACCTGACAAACTGATTCTGTGAAACCATATTGATGAGAGTTGGCTTGATTTCAAAATTGTTGCAGTTCACTGGAGGCCTCACTATGCTAGTGACATGCCGGTTGACACTTGTATTGGCATAATCACCAAGTGTCCTCCGTGGTGGTGGAGCGTCTTCACCATTGCCTGCCATCCTGAGTTCTTCTTGATAAACTTGAGAGATGGAAGTCTCTTGTTCTTCGCCTTGTTGTTCTAACAAATTCTGCTGTCTTGCTTGCCTCCTATTCTTCCTAGCTGTTCTTTCAATTTCTGGATCGTATAGGAGTTGGTCAGCTGGAATAGTACCTCGCATACACAAACAGTCTAGCAAACAAGGGTGTTAGCAGTAAAGGTTAGCACACAACAGCAAACACACCAGAAAAATGACAGCAAAAACAAAACAGAAAAAAAATGACAGCAAACAGTTTATAACAAAAATTTTTATTTTTATTTTTGCTTAAATTAGTAACCGAAATAGATATGCTAATATTGAGACGCATTCCCTGGCAACGGGGCCAAAAACTTGTTGACGATTCTGGGCAAGTATACCCAGTCGTGCAAGTAATACGGTGGTGACACCGTTTATCGTTCCCACGAGGACTGTGACAAGTACTAGCACGTACCAATTCAACTACTATCTAAGCGATTCTTTGGATGGAAGGGAGCTCAATATGACATATCAAGCCCACAAAATTAACAATAAACAGAATAAGAAAAACAAACTCTTTTTGTAATTTTCTCAAACACTTGGAAGGCAATAAAAGATGGTTTTTAAGTATGATAAAAGGTGTTGGGATTAGGTTCACTAATCTTCATTCCCATGATATAAAACAACTCACAAACAGTTTCTACTTCAATTATGACAATCAATCCACTAAATTACTCAAGCCCCGATTCCTCTGATTCCAAGAGCCTTTTAGGTTTCCAAACTCGTAGCCTCCAAAGTCTCCCTGATTCCACTGCAGAAACGCGAATTTATTCTGATTCTGCTCGTCTGCCAGCGCTGGGCGCCCCTGGCCTGCGCTGGGCGCCCAAAACACTACTCGCTGTCTGATGCTCTGCCTCATGGGCGCTGGGCGCCCCATCCTAGTGCTGGGCGCCCCTTCCTGGCACTGAGCGCCCCATCACCAGCGCTGGGCGCTGGCCCATGGCCTGTAAGATCCCATCCTGGCGCTGGGAGCTGGCCCATGCCCTGCAGGATGCAGTTTTCTTCTCTTTTCATGCTCAGTCTTCGTCCAAGCTCCACCAAGGCTATTCTTGAACATTTTTCCTTGACTTCCTGCAAAACAACACCAAGAAACCACTTCACCCGTTCCAAGGGAAAAACTACTAAAAACCAACTAAAGAATGCCTAATCTATATGCAAAATGCATGCAAAAGTGTACAAGAAACATGATGTAAAATCACAATATCAAATCCCGTAGGAGAGGTAGGGGCTGTTCTTCCTTCCTTGATTGTAAGCATTTGGAGGAGCATAATTTGGCAACTTCGGGTTCGTGTCATAGAAGTTGTGACAAGAGTTCACTTGTTCCCCCGAAGAGTCGGATCCATGAGCAATACCATGTGGGCACTCCATTATGTCATGTCCCTGCATTCCATAAATCTCACAAACAATGTTAGTATCACCTATTGAACTCACGTTAGCCCTTTCGAGCTGATCAAAACGTTTATTCAGTGAGTCAATTTTAGACATTATAAGATCAGTGCTATTCATTTCAAACTTACACCCCAAAATCTTTTACGGGTTATTACCTCTTTCTGAACCCCATTGGTGGTAGTTGGTGGCCACGTTTTCAATGATGTTGAATGCCTCAGTCAGAGGCTTATTCATAAAGGCTCCACCAGCTGCGGAATCGAGTGACACCTTCGAAGAGTAGTCCAATCCGTTGTAGAAGGTATGCAGTAGCAACCACCTCTCGAGTCCATGATGCGGGCAGGACTCCAGCAATCCCTTGTTGCGATCCCAAGCTTCGGACAAGCTCTCTACGTCCTTTTGGAAGAAGCCGGTGATATGGGTTCATAGGTAGGCCGTCTTGGATGGAGGGAAGAATTTCTCCAAGAATGCCTGCTCCAATTGGTCCCAAGTCGACAATGTGTTTGCGGGAAATTTCTCCAGCCAAGCTTTTGCCTTTCCAGAAAGAGAGGAGGGGAACAACCTCAAACGAATAGCATCAACCGGGACGCCTTGAATTCTAACTGCATCGGTGAACTCCAAGAATGTCTCTATGTGGTCAGTCGGGTCCTCCGAGGGCAATCCTCCGAATTGATGTTGCCTAATCATGTTAATTATCATAGGCGGTATAGTGTAGTTCTCCGCCTCAATCTCTGGCCTAGCAATCCCAGTTCGCAAACCCCTCGCATTCGGGGCTGCGTAGTCCTTCAGTGGTCTCGTATCCGGTAGATTAGCCATTATTGGAATGGGAATCAACCTCTCTCTCTCTCTTTTGTAGTCTCCTACATCTATGAAAGGTCCTCTCGACTTCGGGGTCGACCTCACTAAGGTTTCCAAGACTTATCGGTCTTTGCATAAAAAACACAGAGAGATAGATACTAAAGAAGGGAAAGAGTTTGATGATTTTTTTTTATAAAAATTAAATAAAAATAAAAAGTCTAGATAAAATCAATTCAAAATTTAAATTGAGATTCAAGAAAACACAGTCCCCGACAACGGCGCCAAAAACTTGATGTGGTAGATTCCGGCAAGTGTACCGGATTCGTTGACAAGTAATAAAAAGATATCGATCCCATAGAGACCGTGATCTCAAATCGCAACTAATTATCAAATCGATTAAACTGGACTATGAAAAGGATTTTGAAAAGGTTTTTGATATTGGAAATAAGAGATAACTCAAAATCAAAATCAAGTAAACAGAAAGTAAATCAATTTATGGTTTTTCAGATCTAAGGTGATTCCTAGGAATTGGGTTACCAACAAGATTGTTTATGTTACTAAACTGACTAACCCTTGTTAATTATCGAAATTGCCTTGAAGGCAAATTTATCCTCAAATAGTTAATGCTCCCTCTCGGGTTACAAAAATCGTGCCCAATTAAACCAACCCCTACTCTCGTGGTAGTCGAATCTAGATTGGACCCTTTGCGTTTCGTGACAATTCATTAATCCTCGAAGGACAGCTTCTAACTCTCGTGATTTCAGTCCTAAGTCTGATTCTATAGATCCGATACCTAAGTTCACCGCTAGGTTCCTCCTTAAAATATCTACGTCACGCAAATAAGTGGCCACCGAATTTACGAGTAATTAAAATACTAGAAATCAGATCTAAAGCAAACTTGAAATTAACAAAGATAAAACATCAATTCATTACCATAAAAAAAACCTTGGGCATAGCCCCAATCCCTAGAAATTAAACTACTACTCAACCCTTGTCATGGTGATGACAAGCTTGGTCAACAACAACATGAAAATAAAAATAATAGAAGAAAGGAGGAAGAAGAAGAGAGATCCTAAATTATAGCCTAAGAGTAGCAGCCCAAAGTTCTCTTCATCTCTGCCCAGATGCCTTATTTATAGATTAGGGAAGTTAGAATCCCAATCTAATTCAAATTCATATCCAAATTGGTTGCTTCAGATCCAAGTAATACGCGTCACGGCCGTGATGGCCATCACGGCCAGACCGTGACGGATTCTCCCTTGGGCGTTTCTTCAATTTTTGGATTGTCAAGGCCGTGTTGTTCATCACGGTTAGGCCGTGATCAGTTCTGCCTGTTGAGGGTCTGGTTCAGCTGACATATCACGACCATGATGGGCATCACGGCTAGGCCGTGACCAGTTCTGACTTTTCCCTTCTTTCTTTTCAGTTATTGCTCGATCATGGCCGTGATGGTCATCACGGCTAGGCTGTGATGGGCTTTGTTTGGTTCATTTTCTTCACTTCTCAAGCTCTATCTTCATCCAAGCTCCATAATGGCTAATCCTGAGCATTTAATCCTTAATTCCTGCAAAACAGCACCACAAAACCACCTTACCCGTTCCAAGGTAAAAACTAAGAAAAATCAAATTAAATATGCCTAAACTATATGAAAATGCTTGTAAAATGATTAACAAATATGAGGTGAATTCACACTCATCAGTATGCATTTTAAACAAGGAACTTTTATAGATGGAACCAATACTTTCAAAGTTCTATTCAAGGCTTATTAAGGTTTTTAATCCTTATAATCATTGTGCACAGACTCAAGTCCGGCTTCTCAAACATCAATCAACAGTAATATATTCTCAAAAATAATATCATAGTTAACGACAGTTCATCACATATATACAACTCACAATACTTTAAGACAAGTAATAATCAACTTCAAGTAATAATCACAATAGTTCAAGTAGACAAGTCATTCAAGTGTTTGCTCCACATCAAAATAATGTTAAAATCATTGAAGTAAACACATACACACATGCATATAGTCATTGAATATCCCTAGGAAATCCCCTCTTACCTTCGGTGAAGGTAAGGAGATTAGATGCTTGAATAGGTATACCACGAACGTCCTCGTTTCCTCCGTGATGGAAGTCTAAGGATATGAACACAAAATCACAAGTTAAAATCAAACAAGAACACTAAGCACAAGGTATAGGTTCGGCCAAGACTAGTTCTTAGGGTTAAAGATTCCCAAAAATTATACAACTCATGGATTTATGATCCTTAAGTGTTAGGAGTTCATAAACAATGATCATTTAACAAAGTTGAATTAAAATTCCACTAAGTTATAAACATAGGGCATTCGGCCAAGGCTAGTAAAGTAGGTTAGCATCCACTAAACTTTCCAATCTTTGGGTTTAGCATCCATATATATTAAGGAGCTCAAAACCATGATCATTTTGGAAAAATTAGAACAAAGTATCCTAGGTCCATAACTTTCTAGGTTCGGCCTTCATAGGATCTACAGTCAGAAATCTTTAAACATTCCAATCTCTTAGACTTAGCATCCAAATATCTTATGGAGCTCAAGTCCATGATCATTTTGGAAAACAATGGAAACTTAAACATTCCAATCTCTTAGACTTAGCATCCAAATATCTTATGGAGCTCAAGTCCATGATCATCTTTGAAAAATTAAAGTAATACATACTAGCTTTAATAACATAGAATAAACAAGTTAGAAATCCTTAAACTTTGCAATCTCTTAGACTTAGCATCCAAATATCTTATGGAGCTCAAGTCCACAATCATTTTGGAAAATAAAAACTCAAACATCGTAGCACCTAAACACTAAGTTTCGGCTATCATAGGATGATGCGGAAGATATTCTTTGTTTAACAATAACTCTTAGGTTTAGAATCACAAGGTATTAAGAGTTCTAAATCCATGATCAATACTTGGAAAGTTGAAACATAGTATCCTAGGCTTATTTATTCATATTTTTCGGCCATCATAGGAACAAGCTATCAAAACTTCCAAGATTTATAAATTCAAGATCAAGGGATAGTCAGAACTCAAACACATGATCATATTCCAAAAATTGAAACCGAAACTTCCTAGCCTTCATTGGAAGAGATGGGTAGAGATTTTTGTTTTACACAACCTCTTAGTATGTGAAAATATAAGTTTATACAAGACTATAAAAAGTGGTTTCAACTCAAAAGGAGTTTTCTACCATTTTAGAGAGATTTTAGAAGTTTAAAGCATATAAAGAACACATAAAGTAAACTAAGAAATAAAAGATAAAAAATGAAACAAGATTCATATGAGAGCATTACCCTTAGTATAAGGAAGAACTTTAATGAAGAACTTAAGTAGAAAAGATGAATAAAAACTAAAGCTTTAAGAGCTTGAACTTTTAGAAGAAAGAAGAAGATGGAGGTTTAATGGAGATTGAAGGAGGAAGATGATGAAGTGAAAATGAGAGGGATATATATAGAGAGGGGAGAGAGTGGCACGAAATTGAGGAGATAGGAATGAGCTTGGAGAGCAAGTTTTGACCTTGTGCCTTGTTTGGTTTGAGAAGAGAAAGAAAAATGGGTTTGTAGAATATAATATGTTATATTTCAAAAGGTGTCATCATGACCACTTTTTAGGAGGTAGCTTAGGCCATACCTCTAGTGAGTCACCTCACTCCCTCATCTCACCTCAAGCTTTTATGTCTCCTATTCTGCTCCATTTCGTACCCGGTTGCATTTCCGATCGTAATTCTTCCGACGTTTTCACCCGAATAAAATATTTTATTTTATTTTTGAACAAAAATTTTCAAAATGGCCAAAGTTGAAGGAAACATAATAAAAACACTAACCGTCTTGTTCATGGGTCAAAATTAGGTTTTCTGCACAGTAAACTTGTTCCGGCAGTGAAAACGCAGACCTGCTTTCGTCTGAATTTTCAACCGAAAATTTTACCGTGACTTCATGTGATATAACAACACAAGAAAATGATTTTAGTTTAATTAAAATTATCCTCTGAGTTTAATAAAAAATAAACACATTTAAATATGTATTTACTGCTACAGAAAGCATAGGAAAAATATGGTGTTACAGTTATAACACCCGGGTGCCGACAGGGGCGGGGAGTGGTAGCCGGTGCAAGAAGGCACGGATAGGAGCGGCTCTTGGCAGGCTTCTAGGTGCAGGGACACATGAATGAACCGATTACACACCCGAATGAGAGGGATCTTGAGACTGTGTAGGTATGAGACTATACAGTTGAGGAAGGCTTCTATGAATTGATTGGTACTACCTATACTAACAAGATGCATCTTCTTTTCGGGAGCCCATCACTTAAGAACTCCACAGTTAAGCATGCTTGACTTTGAGCAATTCTGGGATGGGTGACCTCTTGGGAAGTTTTCCCAGGAAGTGTGTGAGTGAGGACAAAGCACACTGAAAAGACCCGTGTTAGTTTGTGGGGACAATCGTCAATCCATAGAGCAGCCAGGGATGTTACAAATGGTATCAGAGCCACACCTCTCACAGTACGGTGTGGTTTGGGGACGAATCAAGCGGAAACTGGTGGGCATGTAACACCCGGGTGCCGACGAGGGCGGAGAATGGTCGCCGGTGCAAGAAGGGATGGATAGGAGCGACTCTTGGCAGGCTTCTAGACGGAGGGACACATGAATGAACCGATTACACACCCGAATGAGAGGGATCTTGAGACTGTGTAGGTATGGGACTATACATTTGAGGAAGGCTTATATGAATTGATTGGTACTACCTATACTAATAAGATGCGTCTTCTTTTCAGGAGCCCATCACTTAAGAACTTCACAGTTAAGCGTTCTTGACTTTGAGCAATTCTGGGATGGGTGACCTCCTCGGAAGTTTTCCCAGGAAGCGTGTGAGTGAGGACAAAGCACACTGAAAAGACCCGTGTTGGTCTGTGGGGACAATCATCAATCCATAGAGCAGCCAGGGATGTTATATTTATCTGGCTTTGCGATTCAGCTCCCATTTTGTCTTTTCTACAAGGGTCCACTGAGCTTTTGGCTTGTCAGGGTTATCATCATTTTTAGGAATGAATGGACCTTCAATGATGACATCCCAGATATTAGAGTTTGTTGACAGGATAAACCATTGAAATCTATCTTTCCAATAGTTGTAGTTTTCTCCATTGAAGAATCGAGGTCTGGTTAGGGAGGCTCCTTTAGTCTGGAGGCTCCCACTTGAACTATCTCCAGCAGTCATGTCTATTCTTAAGGACCTTTACCTCTACACTGTTAGATGCTCAACCCAGAGGCTGAGCTCTGATACCAATTGAAATAGACAACTATAAACATGAGAAGGAGGGTTGAATTGTGTTTATAAAAAATAAAACAAAGTTAAAAACTTTTCGCACACAGAAGCGAAGTTCAGATAGGTGTAAAAAACACTGCACAGACAGGTGACCTGTCTGGTGTATTTTAACAGAAAAACACATAAACACACAACTTGAAAACAAGTTTGATATTCACACTTTAACCCTCTTAGTTACACAACATATAATATAATCTAAGTAACTAAATAGTTTAAGGGAAGATAGATAAACACAGTGATTTATCCCGGTTCACCGGGCTACGTCCAGTCCTTGGCAGCACCGAGTTTTCTCGACTATAACTGATCAAGTTATAGACTTCAAGTATTCGTTGCACACCTAGCCTCTCTAGGTTCCATGAAAAGTATTCTTTGCTAACCTAGCCTCTACAGGCTCACTCAGGTTTGTTTGAGAGAAGATTGTAATAAATACAAATTGCAAGTCTTTCACTAACACTCAGAAGAGTGAATTAAAAGTAAGCTTAGAAAGACTGCGTAATAACTTCAAATGATTGAATAATACAGATTGAAAGAATGAAGTATTGAATGCACAGAGTAATGGCTCTTTAATGCTATGTTTTATCTATCTTCATCTTCAATGACTTATGTATTTATAGCTTTCAAACATTTAAGATCCGTTAAAGACATTTCTTCAAAGTTTGGCTTTAGGCAGAGCTCTATTAAATGTAATAGAGAAATTCTGGGCAGCCATTAATGCAATAGGAACGTTGGTTGTACTCTAACGCCGAAGAAAATGGCTTTATGCATTGTACAGCAGCCAAATTAGAGTTGTGCATGTTGCTTTTGTACTTTGAAGAGCACATTTCCTTTTTCGTGTAACAACCAGGAGTACTAGGGAATAAAGCATGTTGGAAACATTCTTTAACTGGACTTTGCTTCTGAATTCCTAGGTTGCCTATGAGAATGATGTTCTGACTTTCTTGACAAGCGTGAGAGAGAGAAAGCTTCAGAGATTTCAACATGAGGAGGCAGCTCTCAAAAGTTCCTTGTACTTGTGTTCCTCATTGAAGGACCACGGAAGGGTGTGAGAGCTTTGAATAGACAAGTTGAATCTTCAATGTAGATAGTCAACATCCCAGTCAGTAGACAGGTTGCTTTTAATCAACAAACAGGTGGTCTTCTATGTGGGGAGTGTAACACCCTGTTTTCTTTACTGTTTTAAATAACAAATGTGGATGAATATGTTTATATATTTATTTGAGTGTTATAAAATTATTATAAAAAAAATGGAGTTGGTCATTTAATTCTACTTAAACGTAGAAAGCTACGATTAAAATTTAGGTTTAAACGAAGGGTGAATCCCGGCCCGCTATTTCTACTGACATTATATTTATACTGATCAAGAGACCTAATTTTAACTCGTGAACGAAAAACTTAAGATTTTTATTTTATTTCCTACGATTGTGTATTTTTAGAATTATTTCATTAAAAGTGAAATAATTTATCTTTTACGGGTGAAATATGTAATCGGGTAAACGACGGGACGAACGATGGAGTTTCTAAGAGCAGATAAAGGAGTTATCTTAGAATTTTGGATGATTCATGATGGTGAGTCACAATGTGAACACATTAAATGTTGCACATGGTCATCATTACTAACTATTAGGAATTTGCAAACTAGTCCTTATACTTTTGGAATTTTTAAAAATGGTCCCTAGGAGTTATTTGCACCTAAGTCCTTGAAGAAGCCACCTCCTTTCCACTTAATCCCTCCCTTGGATTAAGCCCTCTCTATATATATAGACCATCACACTTTATTTTCTTCCTATTACAAATCTAACACAAAAACACCAAAGTTCATAAGTCTTAGAATCATTGTGTGAAGCAAGTCATCGGATCTTTACTTGTTTTTGGATATTCAAGAGGTAAATCATCTTCTCCTTTCCTAATCATGTTTATGTTCTTCAATAAGTTTTAAGATTCAAAGCTTTATTCATCTAGTTTTCTTACTTTTAAGTTTCAAGATCTAGAACTTTGAAAATCCATAACAAATTCTAGAAAAATACCATGATGTTGAAACCACTTGCTATGTTCTTGTAATCATGTGTATTGTCTATATCTAAGAGCATGTGATGATAAAAAATTTCCTTCCTATTTAACTTGAGTTGGCCGAACCTATGGAGAAAGGATCCATGGAGTTTTGTTTTTGTTTTCTTTCATGTATGATCATGTATTCAATACGACATGTATGATACCATTCCTAAATCCATGTTAGCCAATCAAAATGAAATTTCTAACCCTAAGTTAATGTGATGGCCAAATCATAGAGGAAGAGTTTTGATGGAGTTTTGTTCATTGTTTTGATGTATGATCATGTCTTTCAACATACATACATGTACACTTGTTAAATCCTCATTGGTTAATGAAACTACAAGCCCTAACCCTAGGATTTATTGATGGCCGACCTTGAGACTTGGAGGATTAGGATGATTTTGATTTCTTAATCTTGTTGTTTAGTCTTAATCCATTGTCTTAAGTATGTTAGAAACCTTAATCCATGACTTATGAGATTTTTGGAATTGGTTAAGCATCTAAACCCTAGTAGGCCATGACCTATATAGGTTTATTTAGTGATGTTTTATTTGATTAAGGGATTGATTGGTTGTGTGTTGAAGGTTAACTGTGTTTACGGCATACGAGGATTTCCGACACCCGGCGAGTTATTACTTTTTCACCGAGGAACTTCGAGAGGTAAGAGGGGTTACCTGACGGGTTATTTGGATGGCCACATGTTCTTGTTCATGGTCTGTATAATTTTATATATGTGTTTGGGGTGTTTTCAGTTTATGTTATTCGGCTATGTGTGTTTACAGCTGTAATTTATTTATCTGCTTTTAATTTATTTAATTATCTGCAGTTATTTATTATATTATTGTGATGCATAATCTGCCAGTAATATATTGATGATGATGATGTTGGATGTTGTTTGTGAAGCCTAACGGTGGTCAGTGCCCAACCGATTAATCAGATAAAAGCGTTAATAAGCGGTATAAATTATATTCAATGTTTTTATGGGAAAATGTTGATATATAATATTTATGGAAATTATTATTTGGGAAAAATAATAAGTGTTCCGTCCAAATATCTCGGGTATGAGATACTCGGCTGAACGAGGATTAGTTGGGTGTTTTTGGATTGTGCTTGACAGAATGTGGATTCTGCTCCTACGTATCCAAAAGGGAATCAAAGCAAACGTAGTTCTGAATGAGGGGTAAGCCCCCTATTTATAGTGATCTCTCAGGATCAAGCTCCGAAATAAGCGGAGGAATATTTGGATCAGATCGCGATCATGGGGAGAGATATCCGGAGCCTGATTGTCCGGAGTGACATTATGGCTAGCGAGATATTCGGCCCAGTTAGCTGCGGATGGATAGCTTGGGGCCGAGTAGTTATTCTCGGGTGTCAGGTGTGCTGACATGTCCTCGGCTTTGGAGGAGTTTGGGCCAAGGCCCATTTGTGGGGGTAAGCTCGGTTGGTCCAGTGTATAGACGAGTTCTCGGTCTTACATTCTCGGCCAGTACACAAGCCCCCCGAGCTCCGAGCTTGAATAAGCGAAGGAGCTGATACGTATGAAACCGAGCTTATTTTTCGGCTATGCAGTTATCCACATTCTCAGCTGTCATTTCAATCAAGTCTTCTCTCTCTGTCAGAGAAAGCAATTATTCCCCTATTACTTCTTCGCACGCCATAGAGAAGAAACCCTAGAGTTCCGCGCCCATTTAATGGGGGGAAAATCAAAAGTCGCGTCGGGACAATCAAAAGTCGCGCCCTTTTTGGGCCCGATGGACAATGGGCTTCCAATCGCAGGCTATAAATACCTCCTCTGGCGCCAACTCCCTCCTACTTTGCTTACCCTTCTTTGCCATTCACCTTCGTCCTCCAAGTTTCTACCATTGTCTCTCTACTTATCATCCTCCAGGTACGCTCCGTCTCTTCCTTTCCTTCGTGCTTCTAAGCTCTATTTCTGGTTTCCAGATATGAGTTCATCTGTGTCTTCTGAGTCGAATACTTCGCCTCTGGTTGAGCGTGAAGTTTCCCCGATTGGGGGATCCCTTTCTGTTTCTTCTGTTCCTTCACGGGAACTGAGCGTTGGGGAGGCGGAACCGTCCTCCTCCGGGTCATCTTCGACTGACTCAGATTCTTCCGAGTCTGATTTGCATAGGTCTGGTTCTCCCCCTCCCAGAGTGTCCAAACCCGCCACTCGCAAACAACGCCTTAGGGTTCCAAAAGACCCTATTCCCGATATTACCCTTCCCGGGTATACCTGGGTTAAAGGGGAGGTTGGAACCTTTTTTTCTGACTACCAAACTCCTGATTCAATTGTTCAACTTCGGTCCCATATCAATATCTCGGCCTCCGGAGACGAGTCCGAGTTTATTTGTTCTCCGTGCTCGAGCACCGAGTGTGTCTTTCTAAGGGCTCGTCCTTACGAGCCCCCCTTTACATATATGTATAAAACACTTTTTGAAAAACTGCATGTGTCTCTTCCTTTTACTGAGTTTGAGTGCGACGTTCTGAGAACCATGAACGTCGCACCTACTCAGCTTCACCCTAACAGCTGGGCTTTTATGAAAGCCTTTCAGATTCTATGTAAATACATAAGGATAGAGCCCACCACTCCAAAATTTTCGTACTTTTATCAAACCAGATTTGGCGAGAAAAAGGGATGGGTATCCCTTAATGGGTTGAACCGAAGAGGTCTTCTTAGTTTATTCGCATCGTCGTATAAAGACTTCAAGGTTGGATTCTTCCGTGTTCGCCCTTCGAGTTCTCATACCTCCCACTTTTTTGACGAGAATAAATATGCCAAGTTTCCTTTATACTGGCAATCCTCTCCCACAAAATTCGTCGGCTTCGATTATCATTCCCTGCCGGCCGAGGATAGGCGGGATATAGATGTACTAGAAAATCTTCCTCGGCCCCTCCATTGTGCACGCCTTCTGAAACTCCCCTTCTCCTCCACCCCAAGGTCCCACCTTAAAAGTAAGTGCTCGGCTTTTTAGTTTCTTAAGTATTTTCTGCATGTGTTGTTATACTAACAACCCTTTCTTTTTGACAGTCATCATGGGAAAATTCGACTTTTCAAAGCTTGTCAAGGCTGGTGTTGGTAAAGAGGGTCAGGGTCCTTCTTCAATCGAGAAGAAACAGAAAAGACCTCCTCCCACCAAGGCTTCTGCAAAGGGGGCTTTGTCATCCGCCCCGCAAAAAAGGAAAAGGGCAGAGGTTGAAGTGGTTGCCGAGGATTCTCCCCTTCCTGGCCTAAGCTCCCCTCGCCCTACTACTCAGGGGACGCAAATCGCGGGGCGGGAACAGCCACTTTCTGCCCCCCTCGAGCCAAAATGGTACAACACCACCCTGAAGGCAGGGACTTCATCTCTCTGGGGTGAAGACTTCAACCCCTCCTCCTCTTTCGACTCGAGCCTCCTAAAAGCCGCTGATCTTCGGTTTATCAAGCAGCAAGGGGCCCGATCCAGCATGGAGGCCCTCTCGGTCTACTGCCTTCGCGCTGCAGCTTTGGCCCGTTTCTGTAGCCGAGAGGTGACGGAGACCGAGAGGAAGTCTCAACAATTGGAGTCCGAGTTTGCTGCTATCGAGAGGTTGAAGGGGGATCTTTCCCGGATTTCCTCCGAGAATGAACGCCTGACTACCACCATTGCTGACATTAATACTCGGAACTCTGAGCTGGACTCTCGGGCAAAATCAGCCGAGGAAGGCAGAGTTCGGGTTGAAGAAGACAAGGCTCGTGCCGAGGAAAAGCTCAAAGAGGCTCAGGCTGAGATTGATCGGCTCAAGGCTGCCTTGGAGGTTGAGATCCAGGCTAAGATGCTGCTCGAGGAGGACGTAAAGGAGGCCACCAGCTGCATTGTCATCCAGCACCGGAAAGGTTTTGACAAAGCCATTGCCCAAGCTGAGGTTCTAGTTCCCGGCATCGACCTTTCGGGGGCCGATGTGAACATGGAGGTGGTGAATGGGGAACTTGTTCCCATTATTCCCGAGGGGGAGGAAGAGGTGGACGTGGTGGGGGGCTCTCCCGAAGGTCACATAGAGGCCGAGGAAAGCCATAGGGGGGAGTAGCTGTTGTAGTTTTTCGTTTTTCGTCCATCCTTTGTACTTTGTTTTTTGTCCATGTAATCTGACATTACTTGAATGAATACCATTATCATTTTGCTGATTCTTTGTTGTGTTTGGCTTGTCAATCGAATCTTCGGCTAAGGCCAAAATACTCTACCGTCCAAAATGGACGGTGGTTGTTACACGACAAGCACGTGTTTTACATTTTGCGTTGTCATGCATTAAATGCTTTGGAAACCGTAATGGGTTCACGCAATCGCTGCCTTTTGCTTAGTTTCGAGGTTTGTTTTCCCAACAAACTCTCACGCATGCTACTTCCTTCCTTGCTTATAAATAGGGTCCTTCTGCTGCCTCACTTGTTCATCCCTCATCCTTTTCCATCAGCCGAGTTCGTTTCTTACTTCTCTTCCACCCGAGTAGTTCTATGCTAGCGTCAGGGGTTTACGTTCCCCTCTCCCAGTTAACATCCTTTTTTGGGTTTCACATCCGCCAAAAAGGATGTAAGTGGGAGACGGGATCCAGAATTACTTGATCCTTCAAGAAGGATGTTAACTGGGAGAATAATAATCTTCGGGAGTCGAGAAAGGGGCAGAGGCCATCTACTCCCTGAGTTGGCCGAGCACCTCATCATCCAGCTTTCTCAGGGGGAAGTGACTACAGCCTCCCTTAAGAGAAAGTGGTGTCGCTTGATTAGGGGGATTGGGGGCCGTCCGGAGTTGCCCCTGCTCTGACTGGGGGGACTACTGTCCCGCCGAGCGGCCCTTATTTTCAATTTCGGCTTTCAACTTCATCGTAGTGCTCGGTCCCTTGAATGTACTTTTCTAAGAGTCAAACTCGGCTTTATTTTTGCGCATTGTACTTGTTTCCTTGAATGTACTTTTCTAGAATCAAACTCGGCTTTATTTTTGCCTTGCGCATTGTACTCGGTTTCCTTAATAAAATAATGGCTCGTACTCGGCCTTTCCGAATTTTGTTCTTTGCTCATATTTGGCTTTACTAATTTCGCGGCTTAAATTCAACTTCTATAACTTAATAATAACTCGGATTCGGCTAGTAAGATCGTGCTTGACCTTTATACTTAACTTTATGGCTCGTACTCGGCCACCAGGCTCAAACTTGGCCTTGAGAATGAAATTGGCTCGGACTCGGCCGTTAGGCTCAAACTTGGCCTTTAGAATGAATTGGCTTGTACTCGGCCACCAGGCTCAAACTTGGCCTTTAGAATTTAACGGTTCGGACTCGGCCGCCGGGCTCAAACTTGGCCCCTTTGACTGGCTCGAACTCGGCCATTGGCTCGTACTCGGCCACCAGGCTCAAACTTGGCCTTTGGAATTTAACGGCTCGGACTCGGCCGCCGGGCTCAAACTTGGCCCCTTTGACTGGCTCGAACTCGGCCATTGGCTCGTACTCGGCCACCAGGCTCAAACTTGGCCTTTGGAATTTAACGGCTCGGACTCGGCCGCCGGGCTCAAACTTGGCCCCTTTGACTGGCTCGAACTCGGCCATTGACTCGTACTCGGCCACCAGAATAAGATGCCTGCAAAATAAATACTTCGGCGAAGCAAGAGAAAATAAAACCATATTCATAATAAATTTTGCTTTTTATTGAATGGAGTCCGCGGTGTGCCTCGTTAAAACCTCCCCGGTCAAAACCCATTTTGGGAAAAAATACCGAGGTAGGAAAAAGAGTACAGCACCCGACTATATACATCAGCTGTAATAAAACTTCAAATGAGAGGCATTCCAAGTCCTCGAGATAGGATTTCCCGATAATTCTTCTAACCTATATGCCCCGTTCCCCAGGTTTTTAGCTACTCGGAATGGTCCTCCCCAGTTCGCCGCTAACTTGCCTTCCGTGCGGTCCTTTCTCGCTTCCCCTTTTATTCTCAGCACTAAGTCTCCGCGCAGAAAACTCGTTGGCCTCACTCTTGAATTATACCTTCTGGTGGCTCTCTGTTTGCAGGCTTCTTCTCTGATTCTGGCTTCCTCCCTAACTTCTTCTACCAAGTCAAGTTCGATCCTCATATTGCTCTCATTGTCGTTCGGCTCGTGTTGCACACGTCGGAAAGACGGTTCACCAACCTCTACTGGGATCATGGCGTCGGTTCCGTACGTCCACTGAAGGGTGTTTCTTGAGTGGTAGATTGAGGCGTACGGTGGTAGGCCCAGAGAATACTCGGTAACTCTCTGCCCAAGCTCCTTTAGATCTTCCTACTCTTTTCTTGATTCCCGAGGATGATCTTGTTAGCTGCTTCGGCCTGCCCATTGGTTTGGGGGTGCTCAACGGATGTAACTTGGTGCTTGATACCGAGGTTGTCATAGAATTCCCGTAGCTTCTTATCCACAAATTTTCTTCCGTTGTCAGTGACGATTGCAAAGGGAATTCCGTGCCTACAAATAAGGCTCTTCCACACAAATTTCTGCACCTTCTCGGCGGTAATCTTGGCCAAAGGCTCTGCTTCGATCCATTTGGTGAAGTAGTCCACTGCTACCAGTAGGAATTTGACTTGGCCTTTGGCTACTGGGAAAGGCCCCAGTATGTCCATTCCCCACATTGCGAACGGCCAAGGCGAGTTTAATGTGTGAAGCCCTTCAGGGGGGGTATGATTTACATTGGAAAATCTTTGGCACTCATCACACCGCTTCGTCCACTCCATGCAATCAGCTCTGAAGGTAGGCCAATAGTACCCTGCTCGGACTATCTTGGAGGCCATTGATCTGCCTCCACCGTGAAAACCACAGATTCCTCGGTGAACCTCTTCCCTGACATACTTGGATTGTGCCCTGGTCAGACATTTTAGCAAAGGCGCCGAGAATCCTCGCTTATACAGCTCCCCGGCGATTATTGTGAAGTGACTTGCCCTGAGCCTGACTTTTTTGGCTTCGGCCTGATCCGAGGGTAGAGCTTCTGAGGATAAATACTCCCATATAGGTGTCATCCACTCTCGGTCAACCAACTCATTGGCCATCACCTCTTCTGTCCCGATGCTCGGTTCATTGAGGGTTTCTTGAATAACCGTTCTGTGGTGTCCCGGCATCTTTGTGCTGGCTAGCTTGGACAGCAAATCAGCCCGAGTGTTTTCTTCCCGGGGAATGTGCTCAATAGTGAACTTTTCAAAGCCGGAGATTAATTGGTTGACCTTACACAAATATCTAGTGAGCTGAGGTTCCTTCGCCTGATAGCCTCCGGATATTTGTCCGGTGACTAGTTGTGAATCACTCCGGCACTTAACAGCCTTTGCCCCCATTTCATTCGCCAGCCTCAGTCCCGCTGTCAGAGCTTCATACTCGGCTTGATTGTTCGAGGTTTTGATTTCGAACTTTAACGATTGCTCCAAGATTAAATCTCCTGGTCCCTCCAGAATCACCCCCGCTCCACTGCCCCTGACATTCGAGGATCCATCCACGTATAAATTCCACCATATATCCTCAGCCATTGGCTGTGGATGGAGCTCGGCTATGAAGTCAGAGAGGCATTGTGATTTCAAGGGTCCTCTCATCTCGTATTTCAAGCCAAACTCGGACAACTCTACTGACCAAGCAATCATACGCCCCGCCAATTCGGGCTTTTTGAGTATCTGTTTAATCGGGTGATCCGTCTTAACAACCACTTGGTGACTCTGAAAGTACGGGCGCAATCGCCGAGCTGCGGTCACCAAGGCTAAGACCAGCTTCTCAATAACTTGATACCGAGTTTCGGCATCATGAAGCACCCTACTGATGAAGTATACTGGCATTTGGGCTTTCTCTACCTCCTGCACGATGACTGCGCTGATAGCATTCTCGGAGGCTGACAGATACAGATACAATTCTTTCCCAAGGATGGGTCTTGTTAATATCGGCGGGGAGGACAGAAAGTCCTTGAAGTCGACAAAGGCCTTCTCGCAGTCCTCGGTCCACCTGAAGGTTTGGGGCTTCTTCAGCAGTTTGAAGAAAGGCCGAGCTTTCTCTGCGGATTTGGGTAGGAACCGAGATAATGACGCGAGCCGTCCTGCTAATCTTTGTACTTCTTTAACGTTCTGCGGGCTTCTCATCTCAATTACGGCCCGACACTTATCGGGATTGGCTTCAATTCCCCGGTGCGTAAGCATAAAGCCGAGGAATTTACCCCCCTGGACACCGAAAACACACTTCTCTGGGTTGAGCCTCATGTTGTACCTTCTCAGCTGCTGAAATATTTCTTCCAGATCTATAGGGTGGTGGCTGGGGTCATCAGATTTCACCACCATGTCATCCACATATACTTCCATGGTTCTGCCAATTTGCTTTTCAAATACCCGGTCCATAAGTCTCTGGTACGTAGCTCCCGCATTCTTCAGCCCAAACGGCATTACTCTGTAGCAGTAATTTGACCCCTCGGTAATGAAGGCTGTTTTCTCCTCATTCGGGGGGTACATTCTAATTTGGTTGTACCCGGAGTACACATCCAAGAAGCTTAAAATTCTGTATCCGGAAGCCCCGTCAACCAGCCTGTCAATACTCGGCAAGGGATAAGAGTCTTTTGGGCATGCTCTGTTCAGATCCGTGTAATCAGTGCACATGCGCCACTTGCCGTTTGCTTTCTTGACGAGAACGACGTTGGCCAGCCATGTGGTGTATTCTACTTTTCGGATAAAGTTGGCCTTGACCAACTTCGCTGTCTCCTCTTCGACTACTTTTCTCCTCTCTTCACCTAATCTCCTTTTTTTCTGGGCCACTGGCTTCGCCTCGGGACAGATTGCCAATTTATGGCATAAAAAGTTGGGATCAATTCCCGGCATGTCAGATGTGGTCCAGGCGAATAGATCGGCATTTCTGCGCAGCACTTACTTTATTTCTTCTTTCAGAGTAGGCTCAAGGTGACCACCGAGCTTAGTACACTGTTCAGGCTGCGCGCCGAGTTGGAACTTCTCTAGCTCCTCAATAGGTTGTGGACGTTGTTCCTGCACGTCCATCCTGGGATCCATCTCAACGGAGTTTACTGAATTCACCGCCTTGTCCTTCCCTCTGTCTAGGGTTTCTACTGGTGCGGGTTTAAGTTTGCTCACCCGCAAACTATCAGCATAGCACTGTCTTGCCATCCTCTGATCTGCTCGGACAGCCACTATGTCCCCCGAGCTGGAGGGGAACTTCATCGTGAGGTGGGGAGTAGAGACCACAGCCCCTAACTCGTTCAAGGACGGCCTTCCGATTAGGATATTATATGATGTAACAGCGTTAACTAGCACATACCTGACCATGATGGTTTTAGAAGCTCTGTCGTCGCCAAAAGTGGTCAAGAGGTCAATATATCCCCGAGTATCAACCTGCTCCCCTGCGAAGCCAACGAGTTTACTATCGTACGGCTGAATTGATTTCTCCGGGATCCCGAGCTTCTGAAACGTTGAGTAATACAATATATCCGCGGAGCTCCCCTGATCGACGAGGGTTCTTTTGACCGAGAAGTTGGCCAACTGTACGGTGATCACCATGGGGTCATCCTGATTGGGATCTACTCCCATAAAATCTTCATCAGAAAAGATAATGGGGGGGGGGGGACTTCAGGGAGGCTTGCCAGATACCGAGTTGACAGCTCGGATGGCCCGCAGATGTCTTCTCCGAGCTGAACTCGTTGTGCCTCCCCCTGCGAACCCTCCTGAGATGGTGTTTATCACCCCCCGGATGACATCATCCTCTTCCCGTCTTTCGTTCTGCCTTTCTCTGGTCTCTGCTCTCTCCTCATTCCGTCGATCGCCGCCCCTCCTCGGGCTTCGGTCACCCTCTCTCCTTCTGTTTCCACCGCGCCTCTCACTGTTGTTGTTGTTTCTTCGGACAAAGTTGTTGAGGTGGCCAGCCTGAACCAGTTCTTCAATTTTATCCCGTAGGACCCAGCACTCCTCAGTGGTATGGCCATAGTTGCGGTGATACCGACAATGCTTCTGGCAATCCGCGTTTCGGGGGGTGTGGCCACTCTTTGGGAGCTGCAGAAGCTCCGCGCTGTACGCTTCCTCGAACACCCGAGCCCGATTTGTATTGAGGGGAGTATAATGATCATACTTCGGTCCCCTCTGGAAATGCTCGGCCGGGCCTTTCAATCTCGGCTTATCACCCCCTGCCCTCCTCTTGTCTCTACCTTCTCTCCTGTCGGCCTCGTCGGTCCGATCCCTTTTCTTGGACTCCTCCACCTCCTCCATATTGATGTAACCTGCAGCTTTTCTTCTCAGTTCGTCCATATCGGCTGGTGGTTTCCGAGGTAAGTACCTAGCAAAAGGGCCAGGTCTCAACCCGGTCAGGATGGTGTGTAGTGCAACATCGGCACTGAGATTGGGGATGAGTACCGCCTCCTTGTTGAATCTGGCCATGAAGTTGCGCAGGGATTCATTCTTCTCTTGCCTAAAGTTCACCAATGAGGCCGAGGTTTTTTGGTGGGCTCGGCTCGTGGCAAACTGAGCGCTGAACTTAGCCACAAATGTATCAAAAGAGTCCACCGAGGCTGGGGGTAGCTAGGTGTACCAAGTCAACGCTGCCTCCTTCAGTGTGGTTGGGAAAACTTTGCACATGACAGCGTCGTCATCCGTAAGAAGGTACATCTGCGTGGTGAAGGCGTCCAAGTGGCGCTCGGGGTCTGAGGTGCCGTCATATTTGTCAATGTTGATGGGCTTGTAGTTAGCTGGCAAGGGGACCCCCATGATATCGTTCGTGAAAGGATGCCTCGGCTTCCGCAGGCTGGCCTTGTCATTAAGTATGTTCGTTTGGAGTGAAAATTCTGGGGCCTGCTTAGGGAATCCCTCTTCCTCTGCTCGGTTGTTGTGGTGGGAAGCCCGGAGGTGAGGACCCCCTTCCCGATACAAGTTTCTGGACCCCTCAATCTCGGGAGGTCGGCGCTCTCTTTCATGTGAGGAAGAGACCGACCTTTCCCTGCTCTGCTCTCTCTCACGACGGTCATTCTGCCGGCGGATTTCTTCATTCTCCCTTCTCAGCGCTGCAACCTGCGCGAGAAGCTCCTGAACCACGGGATTGTCAGTCATTCCTGCTGGGCCTACGGACTGTTCTCCATTATCCCCGTTAACTCCGTTGTTAGCATTCCTTGGCTCCTCCCTCCTGCAATTTCCGCTTCTCGTCCTCACCATTTTGTGTGGTATGGGAAAATATTTGCTTCGATCCCCACAGACGGCGCCAAATGTTCCGTCCAAATATCTCGGGTATGAGATACTCGGCTGAACGAGGATTAGTGGGGTGTTTTTGGATTGTGCTTGACAGAATGTGGATTCTGCTCCTACGTATCCAAAAGGGAATCAAAGCAAACGTAGTTCTGAATGAGGGGTAAGCCCCCTATTTATAGTGATCTCTCAGGATCAAGCTCCGAAATAAGCGGAGGAATATTTGGATCAGATCGCGATCATGGGGAGAGATATCCGGAGCCTGATTGTCCGGAGTGACATTATGGCTAGCGAGATATTCGGCCCAGTTAGCTGCGGATGGATAGCTTGGGGCCGAGTAGTTATTCTCGAGTGTCAGGTGTGCTGACATGTCCTCGGCTTTGGAGGAGTTTGGGCCAAGGCCCATTCGTGGGGGTAAGCTCGGTTGGTCCAGTGTATAGACGAGTTCTCGGTCTTACATTCTCGGCCAGTACAATAAGTATTTGAGAAATATTATTATTTTAATGATTTATTAAAAAAATTGATTTATGAGTCACACAGAGGGCGTAACCATGAAAATATTTTACTACTGCTAGTAGCTATATAATATATTCCGCAATATTATAAAATGTTGTTCTGTGAAATTTATCTGCGAAAATAAGTTAACCATGATTTTAAAAAAATGTTTAAGTGGAAAAAGCTAAGTTTTGGGTTTAAATTGGTTTAAAATGATGTAACGACGGCAATTTGGAAAACTGACGACGGCAAGTATTTTAGAGACGGCAACACGTATTTTTGGTGGACTTCAAATCTCTGTGACCCTCTTTTCGGAAAATGATATTTTCGGTAACCGGTGTTTTATGATGGAATTTGCCCATATAATAAGTTTTCCAAAAATCAAGTTTTGAGTTGAACATGATTCTAAAGATTTTAGAACTTAACAGCCGAGACGTTGGGATGTTATAGTTCTGTGCGTTGTGGACTTAATGTCTACTGTATACAAGAGATATATTGTGCGTTAAAGAGGAGTTTAATGATGTTTTCTATCACCACGAACTTAAGACTGATTGTAAGGTCTAAAGGTTTCGTGATTGAGCACTCGGATTGAGAAATCATGTGTTGTTAATAATGTTTTAAAGACGTTTTGAGTTGAAGATGGTCGAATGTTTTGTGTACTTCGACAAAAGAACATTATTCACAAAGAGAAAAGACAAGAATAAAATGTTTTACATGCATTTAAGCAGACGTGCTTTCGAATTAAGTTGAGCATGGCACCTTAATGGTATACATGTAGTTAATCATGATATCGAGAGGATATTCATGTCATTATACCTTGTGTGGACAATGAGGACCAATTGTGTTAACGGCCACTGTACTTGTGTGGACAGTAATGCATGTTCTTGCGAGTGCCTTTATGGCAACTGAGTTTGATCAACTCTGCGTGTTGTTGATATCTCCGGGAGATTAGGTAAAATGTTAGAGAACGATTATTGAAGTGTATCATGTATATTTTAAAATGACGACGTTTGGGTGTGAATCCCTTTGAAATGCTATGATGTGTGATAAATTACTTGTGAGAGTTTAACTGATATGGATATATATACGTATACATATGTTTTGTTGTGTCATGCATGTGGTTCTCGCGTTATGACTCAAATGTCGGTTTCTCACTCTTGCATGTTTTCTTTCCGTTCTCTACTCGTGTTATATTTTATCTACGATTAGATGGATCCAGAGATCCCCTTAGCCCATCAGTGGTTGAGGACGATCATGTTTGATCGGGCCCACTATGCTGGCGCATGGGAGATAAATCCTGTGTCTTAGAGCGCCACATACCATGGCCTATCTACGAAGAGAGCCAGTACGGCAGCTGGGGGACCCATTTTGAGACTACATATAGTGGAGACTTGTGAGATATCGTCACCTCCTGTATGGAAATACCTACAATTTTTGAGGGATCATGGTTTGCTTGATTATCCGCACCAGCCTGTTGAGCCGCTTCAGGTGGCACCTGTAGCAGCAGCACCACCAGTTGAAGTGGAGCTGGATGAGATAGAGGAAGATCCCGAGGATAATTTTGAGGAGGAGCTTGAGTTTCACTCACCGACCTTTGGGGATGACCCAATGGGTGAGATAGTTGATGTATCTTCACCGGATACACCTTCAGTGAGTGTGGGTGATCATTCTGATTCCCCCAGTAGTTCTTATTAGCTTTGACCAGCTTAGGTATAGTCGTTTTTAGAGTAGAGAGTCTTCTATCAGTTTTGTCCAGGCTATCAGAAAGTTTCTAAAATATTTAGGAAAAACCTTTTCTTTGAAAATCTTTTATAAAGCATCTTTGAAATACTTTTATCTTTGAAAAATTTCCCCTAATACGACATTGCCAAATAGTTCAGGAAAGTTTTCACTTGAAAACACATAGTTCGAAAAGGATTTTTCTATTGTATAACAATAGTTCACCAAACCATTTCAACATTTAAAACAGTTCTTTAAGTTAAAGAGCTTTTGGAAAAGAACACCAATCCTTTCATCTTCAAAGCTTATTCAGGTTTTTAATCCTTATAACAGTTGAGCACAGACACAAGTCTGGCTTAGCAAACTTTCAATCAACAACAGTATGTATTCTCAGTTCAATGTTAATATCACAGTTGAAAACAGTTCATCACAGATATGCATTATAACATTTAGAGTAAGTATATTCAACATCATATAATAGCATAACAGTTCAAGTACATCAGATCACCAAGTAAGTTCAATCAACATATAAATATCCAGTTAAACACCTACACACATGCATACAGTTATTGAATATCTTTAGGAAATCCCTTCTTACCTCACGTGGAAGTTAAGAGTTTCGGATTCGAAGAGAAAAGCTCACGAACGTCCTCGCTTTGCTTAGCGATGGAAGTCTAAGGTTACAAAAAATGAAATCATGAGTTAAAACTCAATCAAACAACACTAACCACAAGGTATAGGTTCGGTTTAGACAATAATTTAGGATTAGGGTTTTTTCCAAAATTTATGCAACTCATGGATTTATGATCCTTAAGTGCTAGAAGTTCTTAAACACCAATCATTTAACAAAGTTTAATTAAAAATCCCACTAAGTACTTGACTTAGGGTTTTCGGCCTTCACTAATAAATAGGCTAGAAATTTCTAAACTTTCCAATCTCTTTAGGTTAGCATCCATACATAGTAAGGAGCTTGAAACCATGATCATTTTGCAAAATGGAAAAAAACAAATGTCTTAGGCCATGAACACCTAGGTTCGGCCTTGACATGTTTGTGAGACTAAAAATCTTTAAATCCTCCAATCTTTTGGACATAGCCTCCTTTAACATAAAGAAGCTTAAATCCTTAATCATTTTGGAAGGACAAAACAACACATTCCTAGGTCCAAACACATTAGTTTAGGCCATCATAGGGAACTTAATGAAAAAGATTTAAACTTTCCAATCACTTTAGACATAACATCCTTTATTATGAGGAGCTTTAATCTATGATCATTTTGGAAGAAAACAAAACTTAATATTTTTGCCAAGAACCTTTAAAGTTTCGGCCTTGATACAAAATAAAGGTTAGAAATTTTCAAACTTTCCAATCCCTTGGATTTAGCATCCTTATACATCAAGAAACCTTAATCCATGATCACTTTGGAGAAACATCAACTAAGCATCAATGTCTTAAACTACTTAAAGTTTAGGCCTTTACATGAAAATGTGTAAAATCTCTAAACTTTTCCAATCACTTAAACCTAACATCCTTTAGTACAAAGGAGCCCTTGGTCATGATCATCTTGGAATAGATCTCAAATACAAGTCCATACAAGCAAAGTTAAACAAAACCCACCAAAACCAAAAAGCATGGTTTCGGCCTCATCAAGAAAATAGGGTTAGAAATTTTTGTTTTACACAACCTTTTAGTATGTCGTAGTGGGAGTAAAAATAAGAACATAGAAATTGGTTTCAACTCAAACGGATTTTTCTACCATTTTAAATAGATTTTAGAAGAACTTGAGAACTTGAAAAATAAACAACATAGGATCATTACCCTCAACAATATGAAGAACTTTGATGAAGAACTTAAAGTAAAAAGCTTGATAAAAAGATGAACTTTAGAAGAGAGAAGAAGAGAAAGTAAGGAAATAAGTGTTAGTGTGAAATGTGTGAAGTGAAGAAAAGTGATTAAGCGTTGTAGGTTGAAGTTTATATAGAAGGGGGAGAAGAAGAAGGGGTCACGACTGGAAGGAAGAAAGAAGAGAAAGAAAATTTGGTTTGGTTGTAGGGAAAGAAAGAAGGTAAGGTGTGGTAAGGTGGAGGTATGGTGTGGAGGTAAGGTTGGAGAGAGAATGTAAGAAAAGGTGATTTGATGAAAAGGTGAAGTATGGCTTGTTGAAAAGGTGTCATAACTTTCACATCAGTCATTCTGTTCCCTCTTTTCTCTGCTCCATTGCGCATCAGATGACTTTCTCGATCGTATTTCCCGACGATTTCGCCTGGGTAATACTCGGAATTTTGCCCCGAACAATATTTTTTGAAAAACTCCAAACCCACACAAAACATCAATAAAAACACTAATCGTTTCGTTCACGAGTCAAGATTAGGTCTCTAGCTTAGTAAACTTGTACTGGCTGTGAAAACCCAGACCGACTTTCGTCTGAATTTTGACCAAAAATTTTACTGTGACTTCATACAGTAAAACTACACAAGAAAATAATTTTATTTAAAATAAAATCATCTTCTGGATTTTATCACAAATAATTACATTAAAGCATGTATTTACTGATAAAGAAGCATACGAAAAACAGGGTGTTACATGGGTGATAATTCTGATTCCCCCTGTAGTTCTTATTAGCTTTGACCAGCTTAGGTATAGTTGTTTTTAGAGTAGCGAGTCTTTCATCAGTTTTTGATCAGGCTACTGAGAGCTATTTATTTTTATTATGGTTCTAGTTGTGTCGCTACTGTTTATGTATATGTCTTTACTTTTTCTTATTTAGTGTGATGGAGAAAAGCCTATCGTGATGGAGGCTGTTTTGTGATCTCCTATAGTTATAGTTTTATGTTTTGTATAAAACTTATGATGCTTATTTATGCTTATGACGTACATCTCCTTATTTATGCTTATGACGAACATCTCCGAGTTGGTTGCGTTGTCTTGAGTTGATATTATGAAGAAGGAAAATTTTCAAATTTTATCACAATTCCGTAAAGGTAAAACATTGAAAGTAACATTTTCCAAAAGTAACCAGCATTTTAGTTTTATTTCCGTATTTTGGGTAACTATGTGACGGCCCCTAGAAAGGGTGTCGCAACTTTCATCCTTTTTCTCTAAATCTTCTTAGAAATCTTGTTAATAGATACATGCATGTCATCTTTGCATGTTTAATCTTTTGATTTCAAGCCTTGAGAAAAAATTTAGAAGCACCTTTGAACTAGAAACCAATCTTTATAAGCTTACCGCCATCTTTACTTTCATCATAATGGTTTGCATGTAAAGAAAAAAAAAACTTCTCCAAACCTATTTTTCTATGATGGCCGAAAATCATAGATGGAGGAAAGTTAGGGTTTTGTTGAGATTTCTCATTGCATGTATGTTTCAGAGGGTCTAGGACCCTTGCATGTTGGTTTTATGGCTTGTGGATGATGCTAGAGTGAAGATAATAACTTGATGTGGAAAAACTTGTATAGATTTTGATTCTTGTTGCTTGATGTATCTTAATTCGTGAGCCCATAAGTTTTTATACAGAATGGATTTCTGGAAAATAAATACATATTTGGAAAGAAGACATCTGGGGATTTAATTTGATATATAATATGTAGATATTGGGATAAGATTTTCTGGGTTGAAACACCTCTCAAAGTAGAATCAAATTCTGACTGCGAAAATAAGAACATAGTTGGTTGCATGATGATTTTAAATATGAATTTGAAAGATAAAAACTTTTATAAAATTTTATGGGTTATTACTAAAGTATAACTAAAGTTTTTTTGAAGTTTTAGAATTTTTACATATGTATATAAAGAGAAATAATTTCGTAAAGTTACAAGTTGGTTAAATTGGATTTCTGGAAAAATCATGTGAAAACAGAGGCAGTGTTTGATTTTTAATAAATTAATGCCTTTGAATTTTTACATGGGATCAACTGCACTATATTGATGTGTGAGTTGGGTACCTTCCATTAAATTTTCAAAAATTTTAAAGGTCTTTTGAATGTTCATTCACATTTTAAAACCACTGCTGTTCTGAAAATGCTTTTATAAAAAGAGTTCATCATAATTTTTGAATGAAAAATATGATTTTGAAAATAATATCTTTAAACATGATCAAGTAAAGATTTTAGTATAAAATGGACTATCAACAAGTATTAATGTAAAGATATAAAAATATGGGATTAAAGTGTGTGTGTGTGTGTGTGTGTGTGTGTCTATATATATATATATATATGTGTGTGTGTGTGTGTGTGTGTGTGTGTGTGTGTGTGTGTGTGTGTGTGTAAAAGTAAGTCTTGAACAAAATACAATCCAAGAATTTGAAAAAGATTGGACATCTCTAGCATTACTTTTCCAGCCATGGCCAAAACCTATGCTTAGGAAGATAAAACGACTTTGCTGATTTAACTTAAGTCGTTCGCTTAATTCATAGACTTGCGGCACGCGATGGGCAAAAAGGAAGTTCACTTTGGGCAATGCTGAAACAAAGACCTTGTCTATCCGTCGAATTAGGTAAGGGGAGAAAGCCCGAGGGATAATTATGTTATGATGACTATATGCCTTGTGTGTTTATTTTGATGTGTTTGATTGATGTTATTATTATTGTGACCATTTTGGTTGGATTTGATTAACAAAATTAAAAATATTGATGGCGCTCATGAGTGTCTCTGCTAGGGTTTACCCTTCGCCTCCACACAGCTTCTGCAGGATTCATGGCTGCCGCGCCTCATGCAATCTGTCCATGGAGTTTTCTGGCCATGGAGTCGCCCCAGTCTTCTCCCTCTCACACAGTGCCCTCTCAAAGGAAACCCTTTGCCCAAGCTCTTAATAATGCATGTGATTTCCCCTATAGCCAACTTCCTTGCCCCGACTAAAGGGTGAGACAGTTTCTATCAAAATCCCGAAGGAGGAGTACAAAGCCGGTTTAGAAAGCTGTAAAAACCATCTCCATGGTCGGTTGATCCTTTCTAAAGGCGGTCATCCAATAAAGGTGAATGACTTGAGAGCCAAGTTATCGGCCCTGTGGAAACCTTTGAATCAGTGGGCCATGATCTCTCTAGGAAAAGGCTTCTACGAATTCTCTTTCGCTTCTGCAGAGGATCTCAGAAGTGTTTGGGCGATCGGTCAATGGAATCTCAAGCCAGGGATCCTGCGGTTGTCTTCTTCGACCCTAGATTTCAACCCGTACAATCAAAAGCAATCTTCTGCACAGTGCTGGGTTCATATCCTCGGTCTTCCTCAAGAATACTGGAGACCAAAGATAATTTTTGCTATTGCCGGTGGTTTAGGAATTCCCATCAGTCTCGATGAAGCCACTAGCAAGAAGACATTTAGCCACTTTGCGAGGGTTCTCGTTGATATTGATCTAAAGGCTAAACTGCATAGCCAGATTATCGTGGAGAGGGAAGAAAATGATTTCGTTGTCAATATAGAGTACGAAAGGCTTCCTGCTTTCTGCACTTACTGCCAAAACATTGGACATTCTCTTGCCAACTGCAAAAGAATGAATGGCAGTAATGCTAGGATGAATTCTGATCGCCCAGCAGTGAGGAATTCACCCAAGATTTATGTGCCCAAACAGAAGGAAGATAACTCTGCTGTTAATGATTCTCAGAATCAGCCCCATGGAAATAATGGAGTGTTTACTCCCTTGGATCCAGAAGGTGCTCCCAGTCCTGTTCTTAGAGTTGAGTCTGCTCAGGTTAATAATGGTGTGCCTGCATCTGCAGAAATTCTGGCCCCCCAACCAGAAGTTTCTGGGGCTGATAAGGAGGCGATTCCCTTCTTCGGTACTGCTGTGAACCCTCTCGTTGGCTTTGTTTCACCCCCTGATCCTAATTTGGTCCAACAACCAGTTGTCTCTGTGGAATTCATCTCAGACCAGCAACTGCGAATGGTTCAGCAAGGCAACTTTGGTTCTCCAAATGGTGCAGTAAATTCTGTATCAGTTTCTGGTGTTGGTACTATGGTAGAAGACTCTCTCCAATCTTCGGACTCCAGAAGCAATTCTATGGTTAGAAATTATGCTCCTGCTATGTTATAAGTTAACGACTTGCAGACCCCTATTGTAACTGTTAACTCGATCTCAAATCCTAATGTGGTTAAGGACTTGAGGGTCGTTGGTAGATTATGGAGTGATCAAATGGAGGATGAGGAACTAGAGGATAACCCACTAAACTCAGTGCCGGTTTCTGATGATACTCGTGAAGTTAAATACCTGCCAGAAAATCAGCATTCCACTCCTGGTTTCACAATGGTCCTGAGTAAATCTCAAAAGAAGAAACTCAAGAAGAAGGCAAACCAGACTCTGAAGCAGGAGAATCTCAAAGCCCGAAATAGGGCTGGTCCTCAAAACTTTTCTTAATGAAGGTTCTATATTGGAATGCTAGAGGTGTTGCCAACCTAGACACTAGGTTAGTTCTCAAAAGGTTGCTTCTTGTACATAAACCTGAATTACTTTTTTCTTGCTGAACCGTGGATCAAGATTGATCATTTCCCTAGGAGATTTTTCAGTAGCTTGCATCTTAAAGTTTTCTCTGTAAATGATAGAGGTACTTTGGCACCAAATCTCTGGTGCATTTGCCAGGAAAACATTTTTCCGAATGTTATTAGTAGCTCTACTCAACATGTCTCTTTTTCAATCAACTGGGAGAATCGTCTGCTATATTGTTCTGCTATATATGCTGCCACTAACAATCTCTCTCATAGAAATTTGTGGAAGGAACTAAATCTGTTGCAGGAGAATTACCCAGGCCCTTGGTGCTTCATTGGTGACTTCAATGCCACTTTAGGGAACCATGAGCATAGAGGCAGATGCCCTTCTCCTTAACTCTCATGCAATGACTTCAAAGCTTGGTCTGATGCTCATAATCTTGCTCATCTGCCAACAAGAGGCTCCTTATACACCTGGTCCAATGGTAGAAGGGGACACAACCTCACAGAAAAACGGTTGGATAGAGTGGTTTGCAATGATTCTTGGTTGGACACTTGGTCCAGTGTGTCTTGTTGCACTTTAACTAGAAGCAAATCAGATCATTTTCCTATCCTTTATCTCTGGAAACAACGTCCAGCTCTCACAGCTCCTCTTTCAAATTCCTCAGAATGTGGGCTCAACATCAGGACTGTCGTGGTATTGTGGCGGACGCTTGGAAGTTACAAGTGGCTGGCTGTCCAATGTACGTCCTTTCCAAAAATCTGAAGCATCTGAAACATAAGTTGAAGGCTTGGAACAGAGATAAGTTTGGCAATGTTCATGACAGGGTTAGTAAGGCTCAACAAGCAGTGGACATAATTCAAGAGCAAATTTCTGTCCTTGGCTACTCGGACGACAGATCTGAGCAGGAAAAAGCTGCCCAATTGGAGTTAAGTCTTGCTCTTTCATTCCAGGAGGATTTTTGGAGAGAAAAATCCAGAATAGATTGGCATTCCAATGGTGACAGAAACACGGTCTTCTTCCATAAGGTAACTAAATTCAGAAATGCGACCAAGAAAATGTCCTTGTTGAAAAAGGATGGTTTGATTCTAGATAGGACAATTGATATAGAATCTCATGTCTGCGAGTATTACACTTCTTTATTTGCCTCTAAGAACAACTGCAGTGATAACTGATTGATTGAGCAAGTCATCTCTCCTGAAGTGAGCCCAGAGGACAACATTATGCTAATTGCCCTCTCTAGAGGAAGTCAAAAATGCAGTTTTCTCCATGAATGTTAATGGTGCCCCTGCTCCAGATGGATTTGGTGCCTTCTTCTATCAGAAATACTGGGACGTGGTTGGGAACGATGTTTTTAGTGTAGTTCTTCAGTTCTTCCAGCAGGGTTGGATACTACCTAACTTCAATTCTAATGTGGTGATCCTAATTCCTAAGTCTCCAGAGGCTGTATCAATTGATCAGTACAGACCCATATCCTTGGCTAACTTTAAATTCAAAGTAATTACAAAGGTCATGGCTGACGGGTTAGCTTTGTTGGCTCCTAAGATTATCTCATAGAATCAAAGGGGCTTCATCAAAGATAGACATATCCATGATTGCATTGGAGTTGCCTCCGAAGCTGTTAATCTCTGCACAAACGCTCCTTTGGAGGTAACATTTCCCTTAAAATTGATATCAAAAAGGCCTTTGATTCTTTAGATTGGAATTTTCTGCTGAAGGTTCTTCATCAGTTTGGCTTTGCTCCTATCTTCTGTAATTGGGTGAAAGTAGTCTTGCTCTCTGCAAAACTGTCAATTTCAGTTAATGGCAATTCAGTTGGATACTAAACCTGTAAGAGGGGCTTTAGACAAGGGGATCCTTTGCCCCCCTCCTTTTCTGTGTGGCCGAAGAAGTGCTTAGCAGAGTTATCTCTCATCTTGTTCAACAAGGGGAGTTGCTACCTGTGTCGAGTCCAAGAGGCTACCAAGTTCCTTCTCATGTGTTGCATGCTGATGACATCCTCATCTTTTGCAGGGGAACTAAGCGAAACATGGTGAGTTTCATGTCCTTGTTTATAGGATACGGTGAGGCCTCAGGCCAATTAATTAGCTTGGACAAGTCTAGAGTCTACCCAGGGAACATTCCATCAAGAAGATTGGCCGAGATCATTAATGCCCTTGGTTTTAAACTGGGTCATCTCCCTTTTATTTATCTGGGTGTGCCTTTGTTCAGAGGCAAACCAAAGAAGGTTCATCTCCTGCATATTGCAGACAATATCAAGATCAAGTTGGCTAATTGGAAAGGTGAAATGCTGTCTGTTATGGGAAAGGTTCAGCTGGTCAAGTCTACAATTCAGGGTATGTTACTCTACCCCTTCCAGATCTATGCTTGGCCTGCTTCCTTGTTAAAACTGCTAGACAACTGGATTAGAAACTTTATTTGGTCAGGTAACATCGACTCTCGGAAGATTGTCACAGTTGCCTGGAACACACTGTGTGCTCCTTTTATTGAGGGAGGCCTTGGTTTGAGATCTCTTAGCTCTATTAATAAAGCAGCCTTGCTAAAGAGAAGCTGGGAGCTAGTCTCTTCGGATAAGCAGTGGGTGATTCTCCTTCGTGCCAGGGTCTTTTCGAATAAAACCCCTATTCAGCACCACATAAACTCTTCCATTTGGGCAGGGATGAAAAATCAGGTCTCTACTGTCCTTGCTAACAGCAGATGGAATGTTGGAAATGGCTCTAGTATCAATTTCTGGACTGATTGTTGGCTATCTAAACCTATTGTTGATCTTCTCGATATCCCTGAAAGTGTGCATCATTTATTGCAATCCAAAGTAGAGGATTTCATTGCTCATGGCAAATGGAGTGTCCCCCAAGCCATTTTGGAGCGCAATCAGATACTGGTCTTTGAACTCAGCCGTATCAGCATCCCTATCTTTCTTATGAAAGACTCGCTGTACTGGATTGCTTCTAATTCTGGTGAGTTATCCTCGAAAGATGCCTATAATTTTAGGTTTCCTGCCAAGTCGGCTCTATCTTGGTGTAAGCTAATTTGGTCAAAATCAATACCTCCGTCCAAATCCTTCCTCATCTGGCGCCTCTTTCATAACAAGTTCCAAACTGAGGATAAGCTCTGGTCTAGAGGTTGTCATGTGGTATCCATTTGCAGCTTATGTGGTCAGGCTTATGAAACCTCGGCCCACTTTTTTTTGATTGCAGCTTTGCTCAACGGTTCTGGTGCTGGCTCATTTCAGTTTTGAATATGGCAATTGATTCCACCTCAATCCAGTCAGTCCTTTCAATTTGTAACCGAAATTGGAGCTCTCAAGTTAGAGACATCATTTCCCCAGCCATCACAAAAATTATTGGGGGTATTAGGTTCTGTAGAAACCAACTTAAATTTGAAGGGAAGGTTATTTCTTTCGAGGCCTCTCTGAATTTGATCCGGGCTAATGTAGCTTTGTCTGGAAATTCCTCTACCGGTTCCATGTCATCTGCTATTGAGGAATTCAATATCCTAAAGCACTTCCAGGTTATTGGAAAGGCCAATTCAGCTCCTCTGATTAAAGAGGTCTTTTGGTCTCCTACTAAAACTGGTTGGTTTAAGGCTAATAGTGACGGAGCAGCCAGAGGTTCCCCAGGAAGAGCTGCTTGTGGTGGTCTTTTCAGGGACAGCAGTTCAGCTATTCTGGGATGTTTCTCCTATAATATTGGTATCTCTGATGCCTTTTCTGCTGAAATCTTGGGCGCTATTCTCTCCATTGAGTTGGCTCATAAGAAGGATTGGCGCAAGCTTTGGCTGGAGTGTGACTCAAAGTTGGTTATTGAAGCTTTCTCCAACCCCAAGTTGGTCCCCTGGCAGCTTAGAAATAGATGGATGAATTGCTTAAGTTTAACTAAGGAAATGCACTTTGGTTGCTCCCACATTCTTAGAGAGGGCGATTCTTGCGCTGACAAATTAGCCAACTTTGGTATTTTTTCACAAGGGTTAGTTTGGTGGGATTTAGCTCCCAGTTTTTTATTGCATGATTTCTTCCGTGATAGGAATGGTCTCCCTAGCTATAGGTTCAGATAACTTAGTTTCCTTCAAGGGTTTTGGTCCAGTCCCCCCATGCTTTGTATTGGTTTCTTCATCTTTTAATATATTCATGGTGTGCTACAAGTGATTGGTGGTTCTTGGGGTGCCAACCTAGTTGGGATGCCTTGTTTCCACAGTGATGCCGTTGCATACCATTTTGTTTTTTTAAAAAAAATTGGTTGGATTTTGAGTTCATGATATATTGATGGTTTATGAAAATATGCATGTTGCTTATATGTGTTGAAGTTGTTGTATATGTGTTGATGATTTATGAAAATGTGCATGTTACTTATATATGTTGAAGTTGTTGTATATGTGTTGAAGTTGTTGCATGAAAGCCTAACCATTGGTTAGAGCTCAAATAATGAAGATAAAAACTTTAAGAAAACATTTACAAGGAAAATCACAAGGATTTCCTTTAACACGGTTCTAACAAAAAGGGGAAATTAAATAATTTTAATGTTTAATGAAAGTTTTAGAAAAAAAAATATATTTTTGAAGGAAATTCAATTGAAAATTTAGATGATTTTACACTAAGAAAAATCAAACTTTGAAAAGATTTCATGGTAAGAAACCATGAAGAAAAACAAATTTATTTAGAAGTTTTGGAAAAGATTTCTTTTAGTAACGTTTTAATGAAAGAGAAAATTTTTAGATTCAAAAAAATTTTATAAAGGGAAATTATTTAAGCTGAAAGATCTTATTTTGAAGAAAAACAAAATTTTGAAAACACTTGTAGTAAAGTACCATAGAAAATGGGATATTAGTTTCCAATGTTCTTAGAAAGAGTTTTCCTTTAAAAAGGTTTACTATATTTTTGAAAGGAAATAGACTTTTCCAAAACAAAGGAGATTTTTAGAAAAATAAATGGAGTTCCTAAAGTTTAAAGTTTTGAAAATGAATTTCAAAACAAAATGTTGTTGAAAATAATTTATTCAAGTAAAAATATCCGGTAACTTGGATAAGTTATGGAAGTTTTGATTTTGTATTTTTTTCACTGAACGAAAAATAACGTTGAAAAGTGAACCTAGTAACTGAGACGTCAGGATACTAGAGTTAAAGCACGTGGATCCATGATCCATATCACAAAGTTGTGGGCTGTGTGTCCTATATATGAAGTTGGGGACTGTGTGTCCTATATACGTTGTTTTGGACTGTGTGTCCTATACACGTTGTTGTGGACTGTGTGTCCTAGACACGTTGTGGATTGTGTGTCCTATTTTCTTTGTTGTGGACTTTGTGTCCTACATACATTGTGATAAAATGTGGTGAAAGTAGTAAAAAGTTGAAAGTTTTTTTCTTCATCCACAAAGTCTAGGACTAGTGCACAGGTCTAGGACTGTTGTGATTGGAAACTCGGGCTAAAACGTCCTGTGTCGACAATGAAAGTTTTAAAACATTGAAAATATATGGGAGGTCGTGAGTCTTGAGCTTCGACAAAGGAAAGAATGAAGCACAAAGAAAAGTTACGAAAAACAAAATGATTTTTTAATGCATTTGGCAGACATACCCACGTTGTTTCGTATGAATGCCTTGAAGGGTAAGGTATTTCATGCTACGTTGTTTCATTGTGCCTTGATGGACAATGAAGTCCATATGCCTTGGTTGGTGTGCCTTGTGTTGGACAGTATGCTATGGACATCCACACACGTTGATCACTGTGCCAGGAGTTTTGGGCAGTGCTGTGGAAAAACATGTTGTGCCTTATTGGCAATCAGGCCTGGTCAACTCATCTTTTAAAGAAGTTGGGATCTCCGGAGATTAGAATAGAACGTTGAAATATAGAAGTTCCATATGTTTTTCAAAAATGACGGTGAATTCTGTGATATTATGCTTTTATTGGAAATTATATGTTGAATATGATTGATTATCTGTAATTGTTGTTTAGGTGTATTGGGCTTGTAGTTGTCATAGTTCATCCATATATTGGTATCTCATCCTTACAATATATCAGGTTCTCTTGGTTCTTTACTAATGTACTTTTTAGTACACAAGGGCGAGTGGTGCCGAGATGTTCTAACCTCGCATGGGGACTTTAATCCCGCATCCTTGAAGAGGTTGGTGTACGTTAAAATGATGAGGACTATGGAGTTCTTTCCAGTTGATGTCTTTTAGAATGACCAGCTTAGGATTTTTCATTGGGTTATATGTTTTGAGGAAGTCAGTTTATGTGGTCTGAACACCTTTTTGAATTCTATTGTGAATAATCAAGTATTTTTAAGAGAAATCTGTACATTATAGAAGAGTTGTTTTTGAATAAAATCAGTCTATGTATGTTGGTAAATATAATATAGTTCGTACTATTGTGTTGTGTGCTCTATTCTATTTTTAATACTCCGCCGAAAAGAAAAAATTGTACCCGTATATTTTCAGACTGATGAAAATAATAGAAGTTTTTCCGAAAGCAACCAATAAACTTCATTTTAATTTATTTCCACAAGTGATTAGGAGGCAATGTCCAAGGGGGGTGTTACATTGTTGGTATCAGAGCTGGTCGAGTCTTTCGGGAACTTGGGGAATAGGTCTGTTATGTTTTTGTTGTGCGATCTCTGTTTTGTCATTGCTTGAATTGTTTCCTTGTTGAAACAATGTGTGTTGACGCACCAGTAGGTGTGTTTTGATGGGTTATGATATGGATGAGACCTTATGAGAACTCATAATTAGCAAATGGTACGTTGGTTCATGTTGACACGTTCATTTATCCTTTTGGAATGGTGTCAGACATTTGAATGAAGTACCCGTTGTGGAAGATTTTTCGGGAGTATTCCCTGAGAATGTTCCAGGTTTGTCACTGCGATGGATGTTGAGTTCGATTGATCTAGTTCCTAGATTCAATCGGATCTCCATCGCCTCATGTAGGATATCACCTCCAAAGTTAGTCGAGTTAGATGAGTTGACTTAAAGGGGATATTGACGTTAGAACAGTCTGTGGGACAAAGTGTGTCCCGATGGGAATGTCAGTGTTGCTCATGAGGATGAAGCATCACTTTTGTGAAAGTGACCACAGACGGTGATTAAAATCCGTATTTTGTTAGGCAAACCGGTTATTTTCGAAGGCGCATCGGGGGACTATCTAAGATTTTGGAGCTATGGATTCACCTTACAAGGAAAGATCAACTCTTCACATGTCTAAGAGACGGACTGTGTCATCGATTATTGTATGCAGTTCAAAGAAGAATGAGGAAGACGACAACAAACCAAATCAAGCGTGTTTAGAAAGACCTTCATGTTTGTTTGAGGTCGTGCCAAGCCAATCCGAATCTTCACTTTTAGAATAAGTGTCTCATGTTTCAGAAGAATCTTCACTGTACTTTTTGATTCTTTATGAAGGTGTCAGTTAACATTTGTTCTTCGAGTCCTTATGGTTGTATCAAACAATCGTAATGAATCAAGTTTGTGTGTGTCAGACCAAACTTTTCGAAGTTTGATTTGAAATCTGCCAGTGTATCATTCCTCCCCAAGGGTAATTTAGTTTTTTCATTTTACTTTTTCCATGGGTATGTTTGAATCCTTTTATATTTATTAAATGTGAAATTTTATGGTTGATTTTTTTAGTGAGGTTAATTAATTGTGAATTGAAAATGGAATGGAAATACTATTTTTATTTTTAGTATCAAACACACACCCACTTATTTTAATCCAACTTACCTATCTCTATCCTCAAATCTCCTTAAGTGACCAATACTCTTCAAGGATATCTAACCTTCATTGGTAAAGTTTTATTTTTATTATTTGGTTAAACAAGAATCCCACTGTCCAAGAGCTCTCTAAGATCCCATTTTTCCTTCTAAACCCGGATCCACCACCCTCATCACATTTAGTTCCTATTCTCTAACCCTGGCAGCCACACTCATCTTCTTCCTTGTCCCAAATAAAACATCAACCACACTCATCAAAACAGCCACACTCATATTCTTCCTTCTCCCAAATAAAACAGCAGCCACACTCATCATAGCAGCCACACTCATCTTCTTCCTTCTCCCAAATGAAACCCTAGCCGCCACCTACTCCTCCTCCTTCACTATCATTTTCGTCCCCAAAATGGTGTTTCCTTTCCACCAATTTCAACTCATCAAATACCTAAATCAAGCAAAATAGACAACATGCAAGACCTCTAGAATTTTGAAAACAGGAGCACAAATCAGATTAGGGAAGAAGCACAAGGAGATCAACACTCACCACTTTCAAATCTACCACTTGGTTAGGTGAGTTTTGTTGTTTGTAACATTGGGTAACCATAAATCCCAATTTCTTGTTAATTGTTATAATTGTTTCTATGAAAAGCCTATTTTGATCTGATATATGCTTGTTGACAACTGGGTTTTCGAATTGCATGTTGATTAGAGGTAGTTTTTGATAAAAATTGACAAGGGGCTCTAAAATCCTTCAAACCCGTAATGCACCCTTGTTAGTGTTTTATCCATAACTTCCTCCATAGGGCTTGTTTCGAATTGGTCTTTGTACCATCAGAAAATAGACTTGTTTTCCTTCGAAATAGGCTTTGGAACGATTCAATTTCATTGATTATCAAGGGATAAAAATAACATGCAATCTGTTGTTTGTCCTGGAGACTCTGTGCTGACACTGTCTTAGTATTTAAATTGTAGAAAACTGTAAAAATATTGGATTGACTTAATTCCTGCTTGAATAGAAAATATATAGAATTTTTAACAATATAGGATTTTGAACGATTCAATTTAATTGATTATCAAGGGAGAAGAATAACATGCAATCTGCTGTTTGTCCTGGAGACTCTGTGCTGACACTGTCATACTATTTAAATTGTAGAAAACTGTAAAAATATTGGATTTACTTGATTCCTGCTTTAATAGAAAATATATAGAAGTTTTAACAATATAGGCTTTGGAACGATTCAATTTCATTAAGTATTGAATGATAAAAATGATATTTAATTTGCTGCTTGTACTGATAATTCTGAACTGGAACTGTCTTAATATTTAAATTGTATTAAATCGTCCAAATATCGGTTTAAGTTGACTCATGTGCTAATAGAAAGTAGACAGAATTTGTAACAACCCAGGATTTGGATTTTTTTTTGAATTCGAGTTGGTATTGGTGTAGGAATCTCCATTTCAATTTACTGAAAATTCAGCTACTAGTTTTCAAATTTGATAACACTTGAATTTTTGCATGATCCTTCTTGGTTTTGGACACTTGAGATTGGTTATAATGTATTGTCGACATGCTTAGTTTTGACTAGTGTTATATGAACTCCTAACTGTTTGGGATTAGAAGTTCAGACCGTGGAATAAATGGTGGGAATGGTAACTTTAGTCTTTATCCTCCAAATTGTGATAAATTAAGTTTTATTGAATTGATGGCTTAGGTTTTTGCTGTAAGTTCACTCTTGATGTCCTAACTGTGTTTGGATTATTTCTCTTAATCAAAATAAAGTGAAGTATAGCAGGGCATTAAAAATCTAAAATGGTCTATATTTTGGTGAGACAATAGTTTCAGAACCAAATTAGCCATTAAGGCCACATAAGTAATTGTGGGTGAGTTATGTTTTTGTAAGTCCTTCAATTTCTTGAAGGCTAGGATATGGTACTAGCAATTAAGAGATGCCTGATTGTTGTCATAGAGCTCTGACTGCCATATCAAGAATCTATTAAACTAGAATACTACAAGTCACTCACACTTGAAGTTATCAAGTAAATGTTTTAAGTTAAAGTGCCCATGCTCATACTCATTTTGGGTTGTTTTTTTGAATTTATTTGTTTATATATGTATGTATATCCTTTCTTGAAGCAAAGCTCACTGAGAATTATTTTTCTCACTAGGCTCTATTGTTTCAGATAAGCAGGTTTAGGTCCTTCGAAGGATTAAGGAGATAAAGAAGAAATTTCTTTAACTCAATATGTTTCATGGGAGCCTTAATATGTAACTGTCAGCTTTATAAACTGATTAAATGAAGTCCGAGAGTAGTTGCTTGTGTAATGATTTTAGTTTGATTTTTTTTTTAGTTTGTAAGGTTATGTGTGACCATTATGTTAAGACTATCTATATGACTATCATTGTAATGTGGATGTCTTGTGTTTTCTTTTGAGATACTCAGTTAAGGCATTACATTTTTGGTATCAGAGAAGTTCGATCTAATTGAACTGTGGATAGTTTTACATAGTATCGTTGTGCTTGAATTTCCCATTTATTTTTCTAAATGCCAACTTACTAAGTATTAAGCCTGATCAACTTGATATTGGTATGTGGTATGCAGAATCATGAGTGAGGAAACTACAGGCCGCGGAGGAAGAGGAAGAGGAAGAGGCAGAGGAAGAGGTGCTCCTGAGTGGTTGGACGAGTTTATGCAGGTCGTACGGGACCAGACTATGGCTACTAATAATATTCTATATCACCAAACTCAGGCTGAAGGACTAGCACCACCTCAAGATGAGGCCAACCGTATTTTCTTCCAATTTCTCAAACTTGACCCACCTGCTTTCTCCGAGATTAAACATGCTCTGGATGCTTATCATTGGATAGAAGCAATGGAGCAGATTTTTGAGATTTTACAGTGTACCGAGGAACAAAAGGTTTCTTTTGCCACTCATATGCTAAAGAAGGAAGCTACAAATTGGTGGAAGGGCATGAAGGCTCACATGACCGTTGTGGGGACACCCTTGGATTGGGAGCATTTCCAAGGGGTTTTTCTTAACAAATATATTCCCTTCAACCTCAGGAAACAGAAAGAAAGAGAATTCATGGAACTAAAGCAAGGGAACATGTCGGTAGCTCAATATGTAGCAAAATTTGAAGATTTGGCAAGACATGCTTCGCAGGCAAGTTACGCTCGAAATGAAGAATGGAAGATAGATCAGTTTCATTGGGGCTTGAGAGCTGATATCAAGAATTGTTTGGATCAGACCAGATTTACTGAATACCCTACCATTGTCCAACAAGCTTATGTGGCGGAAGAAAGTTTGCAAGAATTAGAAGTGGAGAATCAGAAGAAATGGCTTAAGAATAAGAATGAAGGGAAACACCATCAACAACTCAAAGTAAAAGGGAGTTTGGGTAAAGGTAAGCAGGTGCAGACATCTAACTCTCCCAGAAGAGTCGGATCCCCAAAATGTGGGAAGAAACATGGTGGGGAGTGCTTGGCTGGTCAGAATGTTTGCTATTCTTGCAAGCAGCCGGGACACTCTTCCCCGTCTTGTCCTCTCTTGAAGAAGAAGGGAGTTGCCATTCCTGGTAACCAATCCTCTGGAAGAGTTTTCACTCTCAGTGGTAAGAAAGCTAAGGGAAAAGATGGTCTGATAAAAGGTACCGGCCTCCTTAACCAAGAATATGTTGTTATTCTTTTTGATTCTGGGGCAACCCATTCTTTTGTCTCTTGTGAATGTGCTTTACGTCTACAACTGTCTTTATCCTCTCTGCCATACCCTTTATCTGTGTCTACCCCTGCAGAGGGCAGCATTGAAACTTCTCTTGTTTGTGAAAATTGTATACTGGAAATATCCAATAGGGTGTTTCTAGTTAACTTGTTTTGCTTGCCCCTAAAAGATCTAGATGTTATTTTAGGTATGGATTGTCTATCAGCCAATCAAGTTGTACTAAATTGTCCAGAAAAGTCTATAATTTTCCTATCTCCGGGAGAAAATCCCAAAGATATATGTCCTTCCTTGCTTGATAGTGTGTCACAAATTAACCAATGCCTAAATAGTGGGGAACCCATATTCATGTGTATACTTTCTTCAAGTTCTAAGGAAAATGTGGATGTCACAACTATCCCTGTAGTGAGTGAATTCATAGATGTCTTTCCAGAAGACATACCCTCCCTGCCTCCTGAAAGGGAGATTGAATTCTCCATAGATTTGGTTCCTGATGCGGGCCCAATATCTATTGCACCCTATAGAATGTCCCCTTTGGAATTGAAAGAACTTAAGGCTCAATTAGAGGATTTAATAGCAAAGCAATTCATTCGACCTAGTGCCTCTCCTTGGGGTGCACCTGTTCTGTTGGTTAAAAAAAAGATGGGAGTATGAGGCTCTGTGTAGATTACATACAGCTTAATAAGATAACCATTAAAAATAAGTATCCACTACTTCGAATAGATGACTTCAGCTTAGAGGAGCCTCGGTATTCACAAAAATTGATCTGAGGTCGGGATATCACCAAATAAGGATTAAGTCTGAAGATATACCCAAGTCAGCGTTTAGAACCCGATATGGGCATTACGAGTATCTAGTTATGCCTTTTGGCTTAACAAATGCTCCAGCGATCTTCATGAACTACATGAACCGCATCTTTCGACCCTTCTTGGATGAGTTTGTCGTGGTTTTCATTGATGATATCCTTATCGATTCCAAGAGTTTTCAAGAACAAGAAGAACACCTTAGGATTGTCTTGCAAATACTCCGAGAAAAGAGGTTGTTTGCTAAGCTAGAAAAGTGTGAGTTTTGGCTGACTGAAGTGAAGTTTTTAGGACATGTAATTTCACAAGAAGGGGTAGCAGTAGACCCCAGTAAGGTTGATTCTGTCATTAATTGGGAAAGACCTAAGAACATTACCGAGGTTAGGAGTTTTCTAGGTTTGGGCAGGATATTACCGAAGGTTTATAAGGGGATTTTCACAGTTAGCCCTACCCTTAACCCGCTTAACCCGTAAGGGTAATCCTTTCGAGTGGGATAAAAAGTGTGAAAAGAGTTTCCTTGAACTTAAAGCCCGTTTGACCTCGGCTCCTGTGTTGACCATTCCAGACCCAGCCTTAGGATTTGAAGTTTATAGTGATGCATCCTTAAAAGGCTTAGGATGTGTTTTGATGCAGAATAGGCAGGTAGTGGCTTATGCCTCTCGTCAGTTGAGACCTCATGAAGAAAACTATCCTACCCATGACCTGGAGTTAGCAACCATAGTTTTTGCTCTAAAGATATGGAGACATTATCTTTATGGAACAAAATTCGAAGTATTTAGCGATCATAAGAGCTTGAAGTATCTTTTTGATCAGAGGGAACTTAACATGAGACAGAGGAGGTGGATGGAGTTCCTCAAGGATTATGAGTTTGAGTTGAAGTACCACCCAGGAAAGGCAAATGTAGAGCAGATTCTTTAAGCCGAAAGTCTCTTCACGTCTCATCCATGATGTTACATGAGTTGAAACTATTGGAAGATTTCCATAACTTAAACCTAAATGTTATTGTGGGTCCCAATAGCATTTATTTGAGCCACCTTAAGATCAATTGTGATTTTAGAACTCAAAATAGACATGCTCAACTTCGGGACGAGGACCTACAAGCTAGGAAGAATCAACTTGGCTTCTCCGAAGCCAAGGATGGAACCCTCATCTTTCATGAGAGAATATGCATTCCAAATGATGAAGAGATTAAAAGACAAGTGTTAGAGGAAGCCCATAAGAGCAGTTTTTCAATACATCCTGGTTCTACTAAGATGTATCAAGACCTTAGAAAGATGTACTGGTGGCCAGGAATGAGGAATGATGTTGCCAAATTTGTCTCTCACTGTTTAGTGCGTCAAAAGGTCAAGATCGAGCATCAACGACCCTCAGGCATGCTCCAACCTTTAGAAATACCTGAGTGGGAATGGGAGAACATATCCATGGACTTCGTTGTAGGTTTACCTCGCACTCAGGCGGAGCATGATTCTATTTGGGTGATAGTGGACAGATTGACTAAGTCCGCCCACTTCCTACTGTTAAGACCTCTTACAATACGACTAAACTAGAAAAGGTGTTCATAAGCGAAATAGTGAGGTTGCATGGGGTGCCAGTTAACATTGTGTCGGATAGGGATCCTAAGTTCTCTTCTAGGTTCTGGAAGGCTTTTCACCAAGCCTTGGGTACTCGGTTGAACTTTAGTACTGCCTACCATCCCCGGTCAGATGGTCAGACAGAGAGAACCATCCAAACCTTAGAGGATATGCTCAGGGCCTGTATTCTTGAGGAAGGAGGAAATTGGGATCATCACCTACCCTTAGTAGAATTTGCCTACAATAATAGTCATCACTTCAGCATAGGTATGGCACCGTATGAGGCACTCTATGGCTGTAAGTGTAGAACTCCACTTTATTGGGCTGAAGTGGGTGACAAGGGGATATTAGGATCTGAGTTAATCCAGGAGACAATGGAGAAAATCTGAACTACTACGGATAGATTAAAAGTTGTGCAGAGTAGGCAAAAGAGTTATGCTGATAAAAGAAGGAGACCCTTAGAATTTGAAGAGGGTGACCATGTGTTCCTAAGAGTAACCCCCACAATAGGCATTGGAAGAGCCCTTCGGGCCAAGAAACTCCGTCCTCGTTTCATAGGACCTTTCCAGATTATCCACCGAGTCGATCCAGTAGCGTACCAACCTGCTTTACCTCCTTCCTTGTCAGGAATACACAATGTCTTTCATGTATCTCAACTCAAAAAGTATATTCCTAATCCTTGTCAACCCCTCAATCATGATCTTGTCCAGTTAAGACCAGATTTAACCTTCCAACCCATACCGATTCAAGTGATTGATCGTAGCTTGAAAACCCTGAGAAACAAAACAATTCCTCTGGTGAAAGTTATTTGGGAAGGGTCAACTCCTGAGGAGGCAACTTGGGAGCTTGAGGATGACTTACGCCAGGAGTATCCTTACTTGTTTGAGTAGGTAAGTTGTCTAAAATTTTGAGGACAAAATTTATTTAAGGGGGAGAGAAATGTAACATTCCTCCCCAAGGGTAATTTAGTTTTTTCATTTTACTTTTTCCATAGGTGTGTTTGAATCCTTTTATATTTCTTAAATGTGAAATTGTATGGTTGATTTTTTTAGTGAGGTTAATTAATTGTGAATTGAAAATGGAATGGAAATATTAGTTTTATTTTTAGTATCAAACACACGCCCACTTATTTTAATCCAACTTACCTATCTCTATCCTCAAATCTCTTTAAGTGACCAATACTCTTCAAGGATATCTAACCTTCATTGGTCAAGTTTTATTTTTATTATTGGGTCAAACCAGAAGCCCACTGTCCAAGAGCTCTCCAAGAGCCCATTTTTCCTTCTAAACCCGGATCCACCACCCACATCACATTTAGTTCCTATTCTCTAACCCTGGCAGCCACACTCATCTTCTTCCTTCTCCCAAATAAAACAACAGCCACACTCATCACAGCAGCCACACTCATCTTCTTCCTTCTCCCAAATAAAACAGCAGCCACACTCATCACAGCAGCCACACTCATCTTCTTCCTTATCCCAAATAAAATAGCAGCCACACTCATCACAGCAGCCACACTCATCTTCTTCCTTCTCCCAAATGAAACCCTAGCCGCCACCTACTCCTCCTCCCTCACTATCATTTTCGTCCCCAAAATGGTGCTTTCCTTTCCACCAATTTCAACTCATAAAATACCTAAATCAAGAAAAATAGACAACATTCAAGACCTCTAGAATTTTTAAAATAGGAGCACAAATCATATTAGGGAAGAAGCACAAGGAGATCAACACTCACCACTTTCAAATCTACCACTTGGTTGGGTGAGTTTTGTTGTTTGTAACATTGGGTAACCATAAATCCCAATTTCTTGTTAATTGTTCTAATTGTTTCTGTGGAAAGCCTATTTTGATCTGATATATGCTTGTTGACAACTGGGTTTTCGAATTGCATGTTGATTAGAGGTAGTTTTTGATAAAAATTGACAAGGGGCTCTAAAATCCTTCAAACCCGTAATGCACCCTTGTTAGTGTTTTATCCATAACTTCCTCCATAGGGCTTGTTTCGAAGTGATCTTTGTACCATCAGAAAATAGACTTGTTTTCATTCAAAATAGACTTTGGAACGATTCAATTTCATTGATTATCAAGGGATAAAAATAACATGCAATCTGCTGTTTGTCCTGGAGACTCTGTGCTGACACTGTCTTAGTATTTAAATTTTAGAAAACTGTAAAAATATTGGATTGACCTAATTCCTGCTTGAATAGAAAATATATAGAATTGTTAACAATATAGGCTTTGGAACGATTCAATTTCATTGATTATCAAGGGAGAAGAATAACATGCAATCTGCTGTTTGTCCTGGAGACTCTGTGCTGACACTGTCTTAGTATTTAAATTGTAGAAAACTGTAAAAATATTGGATTTACTTGATTCCTGCTTTAATAGAAAATAGATAGAAGTTTTAACAATATAGGCTTTGGAACGATTCAATTTCATTAAGTATTGATCAATGATAAAAATGATATTTAATTTCTTCGCTTGTCTTGATAATTCGAATCGGAACTGTCTTAATATTTAAATTGTATTAAATCGTCCAAATATCGGTTTAAGTTGACTCATGTGCTAATAGAAAGTAGACAGAATTTGTAACAACCCAGGCTTTGGATTTTTTTGAATTCGAGTTGGTATTATTGTAGGAATCTCCATTTCAATTTACTGAAAATTCAGCTACTAGTTTTCAAATTTGATAACACTTGAATTTTTGCATGATCCTTCTTGGTTTTGGACACTTGAGATTGGTTATAATGTATTGTAAACATGCTTAGTTTTGACTAGTGTTATATGAACTCCTAACTGTTTGGGATTAGAAGTTCAGACTGTGGAATAAATGGTGGGAATGGTAACTTTAGTCTTTATCCTCCAAATTGTGATAAATTAAGTTTTATTGAATTGATGGCTTAGGTTTTTGCTGTAAGTTCACTCTTGATGTCCTAACTGTGTTTGGATTATTTCTCTTAATAAAAATAAAGTGAAGTATAACAGGGCATTAAAAATCTAAAATGGTCTATATTTTGGTGAGACAATTGTTTCAGAACCAAATTAGCCATTAAGGCCACATAAGTAATTGTGGGTGAGATTGTTTTTGTAAGTCCTTCAATTTCTTGAAGGCTAGGATATGGTACAAGCAATTAAGGGACGCCTGATTGTTGTCATAGAGCTCTGACTGCCATATCAAGAATCTATTAAACTAGAATACTACAAGTCACTCACACTTGAAGTTATCTAGTAAATGTTTTAAGTGAAAGTGCCCATGCTCATACTCATTTTGGGTTGTTTATTTGAATTTATTTGTTTATATATGTATATCCTTGCTTCAAGCAAAGCTCACTAAGAATTATTTTTCTCACTAGGCTCTCTATTGTTTCAAATAAGCAGGTTTAGGTCCTTCGAAGGATTCAGGAGATAAAGAAGGAATTTATTTAACTCAGTATGTTTCATGGGAGCCTTAATATGTAACTGTCGGCTTCATAAACTGATTAAATGAAGTCCAAGAGTAGTTGCTTGTGTAATGATTTTCTTTTGGTTTTTTTTTTAGTTTGTAAGGTTATGTGTGACCATTATGTTAAGACTATCTATATGACTATCATTGTAATATGGATGTCTTGTGTTTTCTTTTGAGACACTCAGTTAAGGCACTACAGCCAGGACTCCTAAATTGGTTATAACTATTTCTTGCATGATGACCCAAATAATTTTTTTAGTAACAAAAACTTCTTGATGAAGCTCATGCTAGTCACTTTTACTTTTGGTAAATGTGACTCAGTCCAATTTGTCAGCCTAATTCCCTTTGAAATCGTCCTTTGACGAATGTCTTGTAGTACGTTGAATACTCTTAGAGTTAAAACTATCCATGGAAATTCTAATGGAAGGAGTAAATTTATTAGATTCATGTTTGTAAATGTGTATTGGACATGCATTTTTACATCCACGAACCTAATTGGAGGATCTTTTTCCATACGAAATGTTCCTATATCTTTCAAAGTGATGAAGTTCTTCTTTAAGCTTTTAATAAAGTGAAAATCAAGAAACTTCTTTTCTAGAAAATTTCTTTCTGTAATCTCCAAGAGCATGCCTTATTGTAGTTCGAAAGGATTTATCATCCTTAATCAATTTTGCCCTACGTATTCTTCCAAATTTCATTGGCATGTAACCTACCTTGTGAGTCATGAGGATGGGTATCTGATTCACATCAAGAGGTCAGAGTTAGTCGAGTACAGTGAAGGAGAGATAACTTGATGCTTGAGACATTCCTTGTCAAGAAGTTAGTGTTGCGATGGATTTAGTTATGAGCTCACCGAAGGACCGCTAAGAGATGCATTTTGTTTCGAGTGACCGTGGACAAGCTGACGAAGTTAACATCATTTTTTTATCGTTAAAATCCACTAGGCAGTGGTCAAACTAACCGACATGGGTATCAAAGGACTGACCAGACTCCATGGAATACCTTCAAATTTCGTTTCAAAGTGAAAAGCCGAAGTTTGCCAATGTTATCAGGAAAAACCCGCTCTAAATGTTGAGGGCCGAGCTGAGATCGATTTCAGCGGACCACTCTCGACTCGAGTGGACGAGCGATAGAAACAATAGGACTTTAGGAAGTTGGTTTGGGAGTAAGGGTAGTATTTGGCCACGATCATCTTGTTAGTTGGATGGACAAGAAGTGATGAAAGTTTTGTTGAGGTATAGTTATGGCTAGTAAGATGTAAATCTTTAAGATCAATAACATCAAGTGAGGTAATTGGTATAACTCAAATGTTGATCAAGGGAGAATACTGTTAAAGGAATCTAAGGAAATGATCAATGTACATGGTTAAGATCGATTTTATGAGTTTGAAGATTTATAGAGGAGTGTTTATAGTAGTTTCCCTTAGCTGAACAGGAACAGTAAGGAGGAGTTCTTGAGTAAAAACTAAGTTGTTGGAGAAGTTCAAGACTTATGGTTGTAAATGATTTAAAACTAAGGTGATTCCTTTTTTGTTATAATCGCATGTAGAGTGTAAATCATGTTCTTTAGGATTTAAAATATATGATTATGATATAGTTTGGAGTAGTAGGATATATTCAAAAGAAACTAAGTTTCTGAAGGAGTTCAAAGTTGATGAATTAGAAAATTCTACCCAACGAGATTCCTTTTTGATTTTAGTTTATCTTAGGAAGTATTACGATGTTTTGATTAAAGACTTGAGATATGTGATTTGATAGAATCTAGAAAAGTAGATTATGTTTAGAGAAGCTAAGATTATAGATGTATACCTTGAGTAGTAAGTTGATGTATGTTGGGGTAATGTTAGTTTTATCTTGATAATGACTATGAGAGTTAGATGTGTGGAAAGCAATTTTTCTAATGGTCTAGTAATTGGGGATAGAAGTGATTAAGTTTTGATTTTGTCCTTCATATGGGAAAAACTAAGATTCAAAGTCATGAATATCAGATATAATCTGATGATAGGAAATTTTGAGGATGAAGGAGAATGACATAGAGATGGATTATGAGGAATGAAGCTACTGAAAATACGACATAGAAATTTGAATAGGAACTTATGTGTATGCTATCAGAAAAGTGGTAATCTTAGTTTAAATCTGGGAGTTAATGGTAATAATTAAGGAGGTCGGAGGGAAATTTTCTTAATGGATTAGTATTGAGGAAGAAGAGATTAGGTTTTCAATTATATTTTTGTGTAAAAGAGATTAAGATGAATCTGTTAAGTACAGGGTGTAAGAGTTGAGAATAAGCAATTTCATGCCAAGGATAAGTAGAACAAAGGATAAGCGTGAAATTCATTTTTAAGTTACGAGTGTCACCGGAGGAAGAATGAAATGTGGGAGATACAATGTAGGATCTTAAGACACAAGATCCTGTCTAGTTCAGAGTCACGAAATTTCGGGGACGAATTTTTTTTTTTTAGTGGGGTAGTAATGTAACACCCCGATTTTTCCGTTTCTTAATAATCTATGATTATGAATGTATATGTGTGATTTTTATTTTAAATTTGAAACAATTATTTTAATAATCCAAATTTCATTCCTTATAATTTATTTTATTTCATGAAAGTTCAGTTGAATTCTCGGTAGAAAATTGCAGACGTTTTTAGTCTGAGTTTTTCACTGTCAGTAAAACTCTACTGACCCGAAAACTAATTTTCTTTATGCAAAATAAAATTTTAATTTGTATAACTCCAATTTTAACTAATTCCATGATTTTAGAAATTTTCTTTCTATATGAAATTTTCGGGTGGAAAATTAACGAAGTAAAATACGATCCGTTTTTACGATCAAGAAATTAATGGAACCGGGACGGCAACATTTATCAAATATCTATCTATCTATCTATCTATCTATATATATATATATATATATATATATATATATATATATATATATATATATATATATATAATTTTGGTACAATTTTGAATAGTTTTGATGTGGTTTTGAATAGTGTTGCCTTCAAATCACAACATCATGATTTTTCATAAAATCATTTCATCAATTTTTACAAGAAACCTATAAAATATTTAAAATTAAGAGAGTTTTATGTAAATAATTTTTTTTGGGTGCAGAATTTTAGAGACATGATGAAGAAAAGACTTGATGGATTGATGTGCACAGTACTCTCATTTTTGACCATTCATCATTTTGTTAAAATTTGAAAGAAAGCTATCTTTTTACTATTTAAAAAAATTTGGCTTTGTTTAATTTTAATTTGAATTCAAAAAATTTAAAAACCCCTCTTCCTTTCTCCACAAGTAAGTAGCGCCACCCTCATTCAATCTTTATAAATACCCTCCTCCACCACCATCATTTTCTTTCTCCAAAATCTCTCAAAAAAATTCAAGTATATATTTTCTCACTCACTTTCTCACTCAAACTATCATCTTCTTCAACCTCTTACTCTTGAGTTTGAAGACTTGGAGAGCTTGCTCATCTCCTTCACATCATCATCTTTGCATGTTTAAGCTTTTGATTTCAAGCCTTGAGAAAAAGTTTAGAAGTACCTTTGAACTAGCAACCAATCTTTATAAGCTAACCATCATCTTTACTTTCATCTTAATGGTCTGCATGTAATGAAAAAAAAAACTCCTCCAAACCTATTTTTCTATGATGACCGAAAATCATAGGTGGAGAAAAGTTAGGGTTTTGTTGAGATTTCTCATTGCATGTATGTTTTAGAGGGTCTAGGACCCTCGCATGTGGTTTTATGTCTTGTGGATGATGCTAGAGTGAAGATAATAACTTGATGTGAATAAACTTGTGTAGATTTTGATTCTGGTTGCATGATGTATCTTTATTCCTAAGCCCATAGGTTTTTATACAGAACGGACTTCTAGAAAATAAATACATATTTGGAAAGAAGACTTCTGGAGCTTTAATTTGATATATAATACATAGATATTTGGATAAGATTTTATGGGTTGAAACACCTCTCAAAGTAGAATCAAATTCGGACTGCGAAAATAAGAACATAGTTGGTTGCATGATGATTTTAAATATGATTTTGAAAGATAAAAACTTTTATAAATTTTTTTGGGTTATTACTAAAGTATATCTAAAGTTTTGATGAAGTTTTAGAATTTTTACATATGTATATAAAGAGAAATAATTTCATAAAGTTACAAGTTAGTTAAATTGGATTTCTGGAAAAATCATGTGAAAACAGTGGCAGTGCTTGATTTTTAATAAATTAATGCCTTTGAATTTTTACATGGGACCAACTGTACTGTATTGATGTGTGAGTTGGGTACCTTCCATTAAATTTTCAAAAATTTTAAACGTCTTTTGAATGGTCATTCACATTTTAAAACCACTGATGTTCTGAAAATGCTTTTATAAAAAGAGTTCATCATAATTTTTGAATGAAAAACATAATTTTGAAAATAATATCTTTTAACATGATCAAGTAACGATTTTAGTATAAAATGGACTATCAACAAGTGTTAATGTAAAGATATAAAAATATGGGATTAAAAATATATACATACATATATGTGTGTGTGTGTGTGTGTGTGTGTGTGTGTGTGTGTGTGTGTGTGTGTGTGTGTGTAAAAGTAAGTCTTGAACAAAATACAATCCAATAATTTGAAAAGGATTGGACATCTCTAGCATTATTTTTCCAGCCATGGCCAAAACCTATGCTTAGGAAGACAAGACGACTTTGTTGATTTAAGTTAAGTCATTCGCTTAATTCGTAGACTTGCAGCACGCGGTGGGCAAAAAGGAAGTTCGCTTTGGGCAACGCGGAAACAAAGACCTTGTCTATCCGTCGAATTAGGTAAGGGGAGAAAGCCCGAGGGATAATTATGTTATGATGACTATATGCCTTGTGTGTTTATTTTGATGTGTTTGATTGATGTTATTATTGTTGTGACCATTTTGGTTGGATTTTTAGTTCATGATATATTGATGGTTTATGAAAATATGCATGTTGCCTATATGTGTTGAAGTTGTTGTATATGTGTTGATGATTTATGAAAATGTGCAAGTTACTTATATAAGTTGAAGTTGTTGTATGTGTATTGAAGTTGTTGCATGGAAGCCGTTAGATCTCAAATAATGAAGATAATAGCTTTAAGAAAACATTTACAATGAAAATCACAAGTAAGGATTTCCTTTAACAAGGTTTTGACAAAGAGGGGGAATTAAATAATTTTAATGTTTAATAAAATTTTAAGAAAATAAAATCAATATTTATGAAGGAAATTAAATTGAAATTTTAGATGATTTTACACTAAGAAAAATCAAACTTTGAAAAGATTTCATGGTAAGAAACCTTGAAGAAAAACAAATTTATTTTGAAGTTTTGGAAAATATTTCTTTTAGTAACGTTTTAATGAAAGAGAAAAATTTTAGACTTAAAAAATTTTTATAAAGGGAAATTATTTAAGCTAAAAGATCTTATTCCGAAGAAAAACATAATTTTGAGAACACTTCTAGTAAAGTACCAAAGAAAATGGGATATTAGTTTCCAATGTTCTTAGAAAGAGTTTTCCTTTAAAAAGGTTTACTGTATTTTTGAAAGGAAATAGACTTTTCCAAAACAAAGGAGATTTTAAGAAAAAGAAATGGAGTTCCTAAAGTTTAAAATTTTGAAAATGAATTTCAAAAGAAAATGTTGTTGAAAAGAATTTATTCAAGTAAAAATATCCGGTAACTTGGATAAGTTACGGAAGTTTTGATTTTGTATTTGTTTTTCACTGAATGAAAAATAACATTGAAAAGTGAACCTAGTAACCGAGACGTTTGGATACAAGGGTTAAAGCACGTGGATCCATGATCCGTATCACAACGTTGTGGACTGTGTGTGCTATATATGAAGTTGTGGACTGTGTGTCCTATATATGTTGTTTTGGACTGTGTGTCCTATACACGTTGTGGACTGTGTGTCCTAGACACGTTGTTGTGGACTGTGTGTCCTATTTTCATTGTTGTGGACTGTGTGTCCTACATATGTTGTGATAAAATGTGGTGAAAGTAGTAAAAAGGTGAAAGTTGTTTTCTACGACCACAAAGTCTAAGACTAGTGCACAGGTCTAGGACTGTTGTGATTGGACACTTGGGCTAAAACGTCCTGTGTCGACAATGAAAGTTTTAAAACATTGAAAATTTATGGGAGGTCGTGAGCCTTGAGCTTCGACAAAGGAAAGAATGAAGCACAAAGAAAAGTTGCGAATAACAAAATGATTTTTTTCATGCATTTGGCAGACGTGCCCACGTTGTTTCGTATGAATGCCTTGAAGGGTAAGGTATTTCATGCTACGTTGTTTCAATGTGCCTTGATGGACAATGAAGTCCATATACCTTGGTTGGTGTGCCTTGTATTTGACAGTATGCTATGGACATCCATACACGTTGATCACTGTGCCAGGAGTTTTGGGCAGTGCTGTGGAAAAACACATTGTGCCTTATTGGCAATCGGGCCTAGTCAGCTCATCTTTTAAAGAAGTTGGAATCTCCGGAGATTAGAATAGAACGTTGAAATATAGAAGTACCATATGTTTTTCAAAAATGAATGTGAATTCTGTGATACTATGCTTTTACTGGAAATTATATGTTGAATATGATTTATTATCTGTAATTGTTGTTTATGTGTATTGTGCTTGTAGTTGCCATAATTCATCCATATAATGGTATCTCACCCTTACAATATATCAGGTTCTCCTGGTTCTTTGCTTATGTACCTTAGTACACAAGGGCGAGTGGTGCCGAGATGTTCTAATCTTGCATGGGGACAACTACGAAGTTCTTTCCAATTGATGTCTTTTAGAATGACCAGCTTAAGATTTTTCGTTGGGTTATATGTTTTGAGGAAGTCGGTTTATGTGGTCTGAACACCTTTTTGAATTCTATTGTGAATAATGAAGTATTTTAAAGAGAAATCTGTACATTATAGAAGAATTATTTTTGAATAAAATCAGTCTATGTATGTTGGTAAATATATTATAGTTCGTACTATTATGTTGTGCGCTCTATTCTATTTTTAATACTCCACCAAAAAGAAAAAAATGTACCCCCATATTTTCATACAGATGAAAATAATAGATATTTTTCCGAAAGCAACCAGTAAACTTCCTTTTAATTTATTTCCACAAGTGATTAGTGTAATGCCCCATTTCTGTGATTTTATGTAGCTGTAAATACATGTGTATATATGTATTAATTTTTGTTAAAATCCAGAGAGTGATTTTAAATAAACTAAAATCATTTTCTTATGTTCTTTTACCGTAGGAAGTCACGGTCAAATTTTCGGTTGAAAATTCTTACAAAAGCCGGTCTGTATTTTCAGTGCCGGTACACGTTTACTAAGCAGAAAACCTAATTTTGAACCATGAACGAAACGGTTAGTATTTTTGTGATGTTTTGTATGATATTGGAAATTTTCGAAAATTTGAGTTCGGAAATAAAATATGATATTTATTCCGGGTAAAATAAGATCAGAAACGTGAACCGGATTACACAATGGAGCAGAGTAGGGATCACAAAAGTGATGAGGTGACATGTGAGATTGAGGTGACTTACTAGGGGATGACCTAAGTCACATCCTAAAAAGTGGTCATGATGACACTTTTTGAATTATAACATATTATATGCTAAAAACCCATTTTTCTCTCTCTTCTTCAACCAAATAAGACATAAGCCAAAACTTGGCCATCAAGACTTGCTTCTCCCTCTCTCTTTCACGCCACTCTCACCTCTCATTCTATAAATACCCACTTCATTTAATCTCTTCCATTTTTCTTCTTCTTCTCCATTCTTACTTCAAAACTTCCAACACTTAAAGCTTTCATTTTTACTTAGTTTCAAGCTTCAAGTTCTTCATACTCTTTCTTTCTAGTTTCAAGGGTAACCCCCTCATACTCTTCTCTTGCAAGTTTTTCACTTATTTCGTGAGTTTACTCTATGTTTTCTTAAAAAGTTCTTAAAGCTCTTTCAACTTATAAAATCTCTAGAAAATGGTAGAAAAATCCTTTTGAGTTGAAACCAATTTCTATGAACTTCTATTAATCTCTACCTTCATATTCTAAGAGCTTGTATCAAACAAAATCTCTAACCTATTTTTCCAAGGATGGCCGAAACTATGTATTAGTGTCATAGGAAGTTTTGTTTCAACTGAAAGATGATCATGTATTTGAGCTTCTAGATACCTCTTGATCTTCAATCTAAAGTCATGGAAATTTTAAAGATTTCTAGCCTATTTATCCTATGATGGCCGAATCTATCATGGTTGTGAACCTAGGATGTTTTGTTTTCATTTTCCAATATGATCATGGACTTGAGCTCCTTAATACATTTGGATGCTAAGTCTAAGAGATTGGAAAGTTTAAAGATTTCTAGCCTATTTATCCTATGATGGCCGAACCTATGATGGTTGTGAACCTAGGATGTTTTGTTTTCATTTTCCAATATGATCATGAATTTAGACTTCTTGGTATCTTTCAATGCTAAATCTAAGAGCTTAGAAGGGTTGGAAATTTCTAGCCTACTTATACTAAAGAGGAAAAAACCCTAAGCACGGATTTAGTGGGATTTTTGCTCTATCTTTGTAAAGTGAACCTTGGTTATGAACTCCTAACACTTAAGGATCATTAATCCATGAGTTGTATTCTTTTTTTGAAAACCTCTAACCCTATTTTATGCCATGGCCGAACCTATACCTTCTTGGTTTAGTGTTCTGGGTTAACTTTTAACTTGTGGTTTTGTGTTCATAAACCTAGACTTTCGTCACGGAGTAGACGAGGACTTTCGTAGTACACTTCCTCAAGCATCACGTACCATTACCTTCACAAAAGGTAAGAGGGGACAGCCTGAGGGATATTCAATAGCTATGTGCATGAGTGTATGTGGTTTACTCAATTTATTTGAATATTGTTATTATATTGAAATAAAGTTTGAATGATTTGTATACTTGAATTGTTGTGATAACTGTTTGATGTTGAACCTTACTTGATTTGAAGTGTTATGAATCATATATGTTATGAATTGTCATTAACTGTTATATTGTTGACTGAGATTATGATGATATTGATTGATGTCTGAAAATCCTGATGTTAGTCTGTGCTCAACTAATCATATGATTAAAAGTCTAAATAAGCTTCAAAGAGAACTTTGAAAGTAATGGTGTTCATTTTAAAATGATCTTTAGTAAAGTATGTGTTTTGGAAAGTAAGTGATCTTACCTGTATTTATTCCGGAAGGATAAAACTTTGGAACTTGAGTTAAATAATTTCAAGTTAAAGGAAATTATTTTCTTACAAACTAAGTTTTTGTACAATAGTAAATCATTTAGAAAATATGTGTTTTTACCGAAGGAGTAGCCTTTGGAAAATATTTGACATTAAATAGAGATGATTTTAAGAAAAGGATTTCAAGAGAAAATGGATTTCTTATAATATTTTATAAATGATTTTCCAATGAAAAGATTTCCTGTAAAGAAATACTTTCGAAAATATTCCGGTAACTTGGATAGGTTACCGAGGTTTTATTTTGGTATTTGATTTTCACTGATCGAAAAGTAAGAATCGGTGAAATCGAATCTAATTCACGAGACGTCGCTTCTAGTATTCTATAATGTGCACGTTGATCTTTGATCCATGTTAAGTATTGTGGACCGAGAGTCTTAATCATGATGTTGTGGGCTAAGAGTCCTAATTTCGTTATTATGGACCAAGTGTCCTAATTACGTTGTTGTGGACTAAGAGTCCTAATCATGTTGAATTAAAACATATGTAAGATTGTAAGTCTTTTTCTATGACCACAAACCTTGACTGATGCATCGATCTTAGGTGTTGTGATTGAGCACTCAGACTTTGTGCCCTGTGTTGATGTTGAGTAATTTCAAGTGATGAAAATTAACAATGGTCCTTAGCTTTGAGCTTCGACAACGAATGAGATTGAACACAAAGAAAACATCTTGAACGAATGTTTTTCTTCATGCATTTAGGCAGCCGTGCCTCACTGATTAGTCACTTCGGTGATGCCTAAGCAGGGGCTATTAGTCACTTCAGTGATGCCCAAGTGGGGGCTATTAGTCACTTCTGTGATGTCCAAGCAGGGACTTTGAGTCACTTCGGTGATGCCCAAGCAGGGGCTGTCATATAAGTCACGATGGTGATGTCCAAGCAGGGACTTTAGTCACGACGGTGATGCCCAAGTAGGGGCTTTGAGTTTGATCAACTCTTAGAAAGATGAAGGGATCTCATGAGATTAAGTTTATAGAGCCGAAATATTGAAGTGCCATGCATAATCTTTATAAAAGCTGATTGTACAGGTATGACACCCATTGATATGATACTTGTTGTTTTATTTGTTAATATTTGGTAAATGTTAATATGTTGATGTGATGCATGTATCATGGATATGGTTATTGTAATCGATCCATATATTGGTATTTCACTCTTGCATATCTTCTTGTTATTTCTCTTTGCTTTTCGGCATCGCTGTATATCTATGAGTTTAGATGGATCCGAACATCCCATTGGTTCCTTCGGAATCGAAGACTGAGATCTTCGATGATGCGGGGAATGCGGAGGCATGGCAGATTCACCCCGGATCTACATCGTCTACCTATCATGGACCGATAACCACACAGGAGAAGAATGCCGAGGGCGAACCATGTTGCAGAGTTTAGACAGTTGAGATGAGGAGGATTGCTCTCCCACCACCTTGGTACTACTTACACGTGCTACAAATGAATGGACAGCTACATGAGCACCTGCCTCTAGGGGTACCATTACCTGGAGTCGAGCCGGCTTCACTGATTGCGGAGGACCCGGAGGAGGACCTCGAGGAGTACCTGGAGGATGAGCCTGTGTACTACGTCTTGGATCACGACGATGATCTTGATGAGGTGCCGAAGTACGTGCTTGATGACGATCCGGATTTTTATGTTTCCGACTCGGCGGAGACGTCGTGGACCCATCACCTGGGGTCTCTTCTTGTGGGAGTGTTCATGGCGAGTCTTCTTTTTAGTCGTTAGTAGTGGCCAGCTTGGGGGTGTATATTTTGTGGTTAGTCTATCTCGGTCTGACTGTATTTGGCTTCTTAGAGCCACCCTTTTGATGCGTGGTTCCAGACCCTCCCCCTATTTTGTTTTACTAAGTTTACAGCTGTTAACAGTATGTTCTGTAACTCTGTTATTAATGGCCATCCTGATCAGGCCCTAGTTTCTGTACTTCTGTACTAAACTCTGAATCCCACTAGGATAGATTTTTTTTGTATATATATATATATGATGTTTACATTTCATGTTATTAGTGTTCATTACTTACCCTTGTTTTTTAGAATACTGACTTATTAAGAAAATATCATTTATCGGAAGCAGCCAGCAATTTAATTATTTTATTTTCCGTAACTGGTAAAAAGTGACGCCCTAGTTTAGGGTGTCACAATTAGGAGGTAATGCCTTGGGAGGGGGGTTACAGAAACAACTATTAAATGAGTCAAGGAGAGGATCTTTTTCTGGTCTACAAAGGTAAAGGGAGTTTACCTGAGGAGTTACTAGTAGTCATCTGCTTAATATATAAATTGTTTGTGATGAATTATAATATGTTGGATTGAGATTTTTTGATTGTGATATATATATATATATATATATATATATATATATATATATATATTATGTTGTTGAGATTAGTTAGACTATATGTATATGTCTGATGACTATATTTTTCTATGAAATTGTTTAACTGAGACTGGTTGAAGCATGACTCTCGTCATGGCTTATGAATGGAAAACTTATTTTATTAAAATTATACGAACACAGAAAAGTTGTAAAGAAATTTTGGCTTTCTTTAGAAAGTGAAAAGAGGAAAATGGAAAGGAACTAGACCTCTGTGCTGAGATTTCAGACTAGATTCTGATTACCATGAAGCCGGACTAGTATTCCTACTGCGGAGGACCTAGTTTTCCGAGACATCGAACTAGTGTTCAATTGAGGAAAATGATTTTGAAAACTTTAACGATCTTTTAAAAGACTAAAGAATATGAGATTTGAGGTTTAGGAAGACGTGTCAATTGCGATTTTTCGAGCTACAGTTTCACATGGTGAACTGACAAATTTGATAGTTACGAACCAAAGGCATGTTTTTGGGCTTTTGGGTCTTTAGGGACATTCGGGCTCGAACTCAACGTAATGCTTGGGGCTTTGAAACCTCTTGTCGTTGAAATCGGTTACCATGCACGAATGTACTCAATCAGGAACTATCCAAATATTATTTAGGTGCGGATATGCATAATCCTAGAACAATTGGAGATCGGACCTCAAATAAGAGGCCGACTCCACTACAACAGAAATGACTTATAATAGCAGTTATTTAATAGCATTTGTTATGCGGAACTGCTATTAAAAATTGTAGTGCCCTTTTAATAGCGTTTCATAAAATAAGTGCTATTAAAGAGTGCACCTAAGATAGCATTTTTAAGTTGAACCGCTATCTTTTCTAATTTGAAATAAATAAATAAAATAAAATCAACTTTTAATACCATTTGTTTTAGGAAATGCTATTAAAAGATAACCTTTAGATAGCGTTTAAAGTTAGAAACGCTATCTTAGGTCACCTTTGCTGATTTTAGAACTACCCGCACGCGTGTATGCTTTGATCCTTCGATTCTCAGTTTCTGCGTATACCCTAACATCCTCAGAGTTGTTTGCCGCTTCGCTCCGTCACCTCCGGCCAATGTGCTCGCACTGCATCCTTTCTCTGTAGTGACTTTTCACGCACTGCAATCTGCCTCTGGAATAGGTGCTGTCACCCTCCGCTGTGCTGTGCCCTCTGCCTCCGCTACGCTCGACCTGCATTCCACACGAAAGAGTTTGGGTTTTGGGGGAAGAGGTAACCACCACCGCCGCTGTGTTGTGCCCTCTGCCTCCGCTCTTGCCTTGCGAAATTACGAATCGAGCCTCACTGACTATACTTGCCACATGGACAGAGCACCATCGCAGGGCAAATTAATCTCAGTTCATCACTGACCTTCGTTACATGGCGAAGCTTGTTCATCGCAAGGCGAAATTTGGATTGGGTATTCTCTGATCCCCACCACAAGGCGAGACCACTTCTCTGCCAGGCAAAATTCCAAACTGGAGCTTTCCAACTGACTTCTCAAGGCGAGACCGCTTCTCTACTAGGCGAAATTCCAACTCCTTAGCTACTGCCTCTCGTCGCGTGGCGGAACTCGTGCATCACAGTGCGAAAGTCTGCACTATAAAAGCTTCACAAGTCCAGTTTCTTGTTCACATCGTATGCAATTCTCACCCTAAGACTCAACAGTTCAAAGAAGTGGTAACAAATCCCTCTCTTCCTTGCACTCATCCCATATCATGTATGCATCTTAATTCTCTTGCGGTCTCAATTTCACAACTCTGATGGGGTTCCTACACCACTCTTATCAATTGCCATATACACATGACCATTAGAATGGGGAAAATCTCTGGGGATCCATTATTTAATGTGATTTGGTTTGACACTCCTTGGTTGATAATGTGATTTCTGATTTCATTTTTCCAATTTGGGGAGTTATTGATATGCTAACCATGCATTTATGTTAGAAGGATTTCACATGCATCACTTCTGTTTGATAAAATGCCTCTATGAAAATATTTTTGTTGAACACCACATGCCTAGTTGGAATTCTTTCCCATACAAATTACAAGTGGGTATGATATGAACTCTTGAATAAAAGTGATAGGGTGTAAGCACATGGTCTGTTTTAAAAGCCATTTTCCTTGAAAGAGAGAACCCGTCTGCAACCTATCTGAGGTGACTTTGTCTTTGCCGTCGCCGCGAGGAAGGGTATTGGGTAACCTAGCTGTTTTTTTCAGTCAGAGAAAGAAACATAAAGAAAATCAAATTTTGATCATTTCATTTTCTTTACTATCCAGGATTCAAATTCAATGATATTTTGTGAAACACATTATGGAACTGAATTCTCTGCATTTAATAAATCACGTATTCACGTATTTATGCATTAATAGTTGTTGGATCAATCATAAGTTTTTTGAAACACTTTATAATTTCTATGGTTCATTCAAGAATGCATGGATATGTGAATGCGTGATATTTTGAATGCATTAAATCCATTTTCACTATCGAGTTCTGGTTTAAGTGGTTTAGTAGGATGTGACTATCTAATGTATAGTATAACTGGGTTGCATATGGAAATGACAATGACTGCAGACCTTATGATTCACAGGCCTTGAGTTTTTATGCTTTCCATCATGATCTTTGATCACAACATCATAGTTGACACCTTTGCCATATTTCACAACATCAAACGCTTTATCCTCTCTGAAACACAACACTATATAATCTTCATCCGCAGAGAGTGACCGACATGAACTTGAATCATCAAGCCTATTTCCAACTGGAACCTCATCTTTGTTCTTTATCACTGGATTGTTTAGTTGTCTCCTTTTGTTGCATTTTTTTGCTAGGACAGGAGAAATTGTTGTCATAAATACTATTGAAGCTATTGTCACTTTTCTTATCAAATTTCCATTTTTCACTCTATCAATTGAGAGAGATGATGAAGCCAAACAATCATCTTCAAAGAGTTACAGATCAGGTGACAATATGCTATGGGGTTGGCTTTGTCACTGTTAATTTTAGAGAATGGCAAGATAATTTAGAGACAAGAGGGATATAGCATTTGAATTTGAAATAGTTCATTCAATGTCAGGGAAGAGGTAGAGTATTCAACAAATAATGAGTAATTATTGTCAGCTGCTATTGCTAAAAATTTTCTGCATATTTTTTACACTCATCAAAGCAACTGTCCCAGCAACATAGTAACAGTAGAGATATAGTTCATCAAAGTTTTTGTATCCCGACATCCTAAGATCCATTCTCATTCCTTCTATCATATCTTTAAATGGCTGCATGGAAACAAATAATGATTTTGAATTTCTTGAGATGAGATGAGCTGAAGATGGGTTTTGAATTTCTTGAAAATAATGATTTTCAAGTAGAGCCAATCATGCTTTACACTCTTTTACAAGGAATCTGCATATCTGCCTCACAAACCAAGGAAGACCTTCTTAGAGACTTGGAAGTAAAACCAGCTAACTGTCTTCATTTGAGTCGGATTATATAATTATGTTGCAATCAATTTTTTTTTTGACCGTAATTCTTTAATCTCCTAAATTGTGGCATGGGTTCATGCTTGTTACAGTGATTCAAATACGATTCTAGTAGCATTATGGATGTTTATTTTAATCTGTATACATTGCATGTAGACATCAACCACTCTAAACTCAAAGTAAATATGTTTAATAAATATTTTTGTAGATCGTGAAAGCATGGATCGGAAATGGATGTTTGCCAATCATTTAACAAAGGAGTATGAGGATGGGGTGAAAGAGTTCATTAGGTTTGCAGTTCGGCATGCAGAAAACCCTAGTACAATCATATGTCCTTGTTTAGAATGTTGTTATGCAAGGCGAGTTAGTGCAGCCGAGTTGGAAGAACATTTAGTGTGTAATGGAATCGATCAAAGTTATACATGTTGGACAAAACATGGTGAGACAAGAGATGAGTCTAGTGAAATGAGGAATCGTGTGAGATATTCATCAAACGATACTGACACAAATACTTATGAGGGTGATCGTTTTTAAGACATTACAAATGCTGTTGAAGAGGATCTTCGGGATTGTCCTCAAATGTTTGAGAGGTTGGTAAGTGATGCAGAGCAACCATTGTATGATGGTTGTACTAAATTCACAAGATTGTCGGTGATGTTAAAGTTGTATAACTTGAAATCGGGCAACGGATGGACTGATAAGAGCTTTACGGACTTGCTCACACTATTGAAAGACATGTTGCCGGAGGATAATGTGCTTCCTAGTCGGACATATGAGGCTAAACAAATGTTACGCTCTATTGGCATGAGCTACGAGAGGATACATGCTTGTCCTAACGATTGCATTTTATTTCAGACTGAATATGCATCGTTAAAGATGTGTCCTAACTGTAATGCCTCATGATATAAGAAGAAAGAATCAGATCCAGAGAAGGTTGTGTGGTATTTTCCCTTAATACCCAGATTTAGGCGCATGTACTGTAGTTTAGAAGATTCAAAGCACTTGACATGGCATGAGGATGAAAGGATCAAAGATGGCAAGCTGCGGCACCCAGCAGATTCTCCTCAATGGAAGAAATTTGATCATGATTATCCTGATTTTGGGCAAGAATCAAGAAACCTACGACTTGCATTGGCTACTGACGGATTTAACCCGCATGATGTTCAAAGTTGCTCTTATAGTACATGGCCTGTGATTTTGGTGATTTATAACCTATCTCCATGGCTATGCATGAAGCGTAAATTTATTATGTTATTTATGTTAATTTCTGGGCCCAAACAACCAGGAAACGATATAGACGTCTATTTGACTCCTTTGATTGAAGACTTGAAACAAATGTGGGAGACAGGTGTGGAGGTGTATGATGGGTATAAGGAAGAAAGTTTCAATTTGAGAGCTATGTTGTTTGGCACAATTAATGATTTTCCAGCCTACGGTATTCTGTCAGGATATAGCATCAAGGGTCAGTGTGCATGCCCTATATGTGAAGAGGGTACGGATTGGATGCGGTTAGAACATTGTAAGAAGAATGTCTTTCTTGGGCATCGTAGATTTTTGCATCCAAGTCATCATTACCGGTGGTGGAGAAAGGCATTCAATGGGAACTCGGAAGAGGTAGAGCTCCTTCACCGTTGACGGGTGATCAACTTTTTGAAAAGGTAAAGGATTTGAATATCCAATTCGGTAAACCTTTTCCGAGAGATCTTGTCACAAGAGGGTGGAAGAAAAGGTCAATATTCTTTGAGTTTCCATATTGGAAATTATTATATGTAAGACATTTCCTCGATGTGATGCACGTTGAAAAAAATATCTGTGATAGTGTCATTGGTATGTTACTCAATGTGTCAGGGAAGACTAAAGATGGCATTAATGCAAGGTTGGACTTGGTTATTATGGGAATAAGAAGAGAATTGGGACCAACGAAGAAGGGTAAAAGTACATATCTTCCTCCGGCTGCTCACACTCTATCTAGAAAAGAAAAAACTGTTTTTTGTAAGTTTCTTGATGGAGTTAAGGTTCCGGAAGGGTACTCTTCAAACATTAGGAACCTCGTATCAATAAAAGATCTCAAGTTAAAAGGTCTAAAGTCCCATGATTGTCATGTTCTCATGGAGCAGTTGATACCAATTGGTATACGGTCTATTTTACCTAACAAAGTGCGGGGGACCTTAACTAAACTCTGTTTCTTCTTCAAGGCAATTTGCAGCAAAGTGATTGACCATGGGAAGTTGCCATCATTGCAAAGAGAAATTGTTGTGACTTTATGCGAGCTTGAGATGTACTTTCCACCTTCATTCTTTGACATAATGGTTCATATAACCATTCACCTTGTTAGAGAGACACAACTGTGTGGACTAGCTTATATGAGATGGATGTACCCGATTGAGCGTTATATGAAGATATTAAAAGGGTATGTGAAAAACCGATCACGACCAGAAGGTTGTATTGTTGAACGGTATATTGTCGAAGAAGCCGTTGAATTATGTACCGAATACCTATCCAATGCTGATTCTATAGGGCTGCCAAAGTCTCGTCACACATGGAGAATGATAGGACAAGGAATTACTGGAACTGAAATAGTGACTATATCAAGGACAGAATGGGAGCAAGAACACTTATATGTTCTGCACAATGCCGATGAGGTTGAGCCATATGTTGAAAAACACAAGGACATGCTTAAGAGTTTGTATCCAAATAAGAATAAAAATTGGCTAACTAGAGAACACAATCGTTGTTTTATAACGTGGCTAAGAGATCACATTTTTGCATAGTTGACTGAAAATGCTACTTCAGTTTCAAAAAGATTGAGATGGTTAGCTAAAGGTCCAAGTTTGCATGTCTTCTCTTACCACGGTTATCAAATTAACGGGTACACATTCTATACAAAAGAACAAGATGGTCGGAGTACGATGCAAAACAGTGGTGTGACTCTTGTAGCTCAGTCTATGCATATCTCAAGTGCCAAAGACAGAAACCCCATATATGCAAATATGTCATACTTCGGCGTCATTGAACGTATATGGGAGTTGGATTACACAAAGTTTAAGGTTGGTGTGTTTGGTTGTAAGTGGGTTGACAATAATAACGGTGTTCAGATTGATGAGTCAGGGTTCATGCAGGTGGATCTTAACAGGGTGGGGTATAAAGATGAGCCTTTTATATTAGCATCTCAAGCTCAATAAGTGTTCCATGTCACTGATCCAGCTGATATGAAAAGGTCCATTGTTCTTTTGACTAACAAAATAATTACTAAGATTGATGATCAAGACCATGGAGATGTTGATATTGAAGATGATCCTTTCGTCGGGACATTACAATCACTTGAGATTGATCCAACTAGGGATGATGGTATGTATATGAGAGATGATCATGATGAGGGGCTTTTGGTCAATCCACCATTTCATACTAATAAAGGACAAACAAATCTCAATCCAATGAAGAAAAGAAAAAGTTTTACTTAAACATGTATGTAGTGTTTGTGTTTAAATGAACTTTCTGATCCATTTATATTATAATTAGCATCTTCCGGTAATGCTAGTGTTGATTTTGTTATCTGGTGATGTTTTATATTTTGCATCAATTAATATTATATTAATGTCCAATGATGTTTTACTTGTGTGTCTATTTTTTTTGTAGGTAAATGGCATCTTCCAGTAATGTTAGTGCTGCCAAAGTGACGCGACGTGGGCCAACTGTTATGAAGGCGGTCATCCGTGCTAGGAGTAAAGGACAAAAATTTGAGGTAATTTACTTACTAATCTAAGGATTTCATGATGTTGTTTGATATCTAGATTTAATTACTTTATTATTTTTATTAGGTTGAATGGAATTATTTGGACCAACCAATTCGTGCCAATGGAAAAAGATTGAAGAGTTACATTGGGGCCGTTGTTCGTCAAACGGTCCCAATTATCTGTTCTAATTGGAAGGATGAAGCTTTGGATGCTTTCAAAGAGAACATATGGGCTGATGTACAGGTAATTATTAAAATTTTTGAATTATATTGTAAACTATGTAAACATACTTACTTTGACACGTTGTTTATATTGTTTTGCATATGTCTTTTAATGTTGATGAATCTCGACGAAAATTTGTACTTCAGGAAGCCGATAACCTACATCGGGCATTCAGAACTAGATTGACAAGAAAATTTCTAAGAGATGCTAACGGGAGTATCAAAGAGGAACCTCCATCACAATATGCACACATATCAAGGGATGAGTGGGTAGATTTTGTAGCAATACTCACAGGAGATGCACGATTCCTGGTATGTTTAATATCACATTAGTCCTTATAATTATATATATACATATGACATTAACCATGTATTAATATTACTTATATGTGTCTGAATAGAAATTAAGCAATGAAAATCGCAAGAGAGCGTTAGATCCTGCATGCCCTTACAAAGCATCACGTAAGAGGTATGCTGACATTGAGGATGAATTGGTATGTATATATATAATTAACTGCATGTGTGGTAAATATGAATTTTAAAATGTTTGGTTAATATATATTATCTCAATATACAGATACAGGAGGCAGGGCCAGAAGTTAAAAAAATTAAACGCCATATTGTGCGGAAGAAAGCCCGCGAGAACAAGGCGGGTGTAATTGACAAAAAAAATACGCAGAACGTGTGGAATAAATGTGTAAGTAGAATAACGTTTACATTTTCATTTGTTATTTTCTTATGACAATATATATTAATAATTAACATTTGCATTTCACCAATAACTATGTGTCAGGAGGAACTGTCACAGTCTGCAACAGAGGGAGAGATACAAGATTATGGTCGCCAAGATATTCTTGCTAAAGCCCTAGGTGTGCCAGAGAACCCTGGTCGTGTTAGGGGTGTGGGTTTTGGTTTCTCTCAAAGAGACTACTTCCCACCTGAAGGTGGTGCAAAACATAAATGTGAAACGAAAGATTGAAAAATTTGGAAGATAAGCTGAAAAAAAAAGGAGGATGAGGAGAGGCGGGCTAATTTCACAGCCCCAAGCGTCAAAGATAGTTGCACTCTAGCATCTGCCATCAAGCTTCCAGAGGTAATGCATGCTTTTTTTTACTAGTATTGCATTTACAGTTAAATACATTCAATTAGATGCCTTAATTCACAGCTTATTCATCTATCATTGGATTAGGGCGTCAACTCATGTCATCTATATTTATCAACCCCAACCCATCGTTTGGTTGGTATGGGTAAAGTATATAATGAGCCGGGTGTTACACTGCACACCAGACCACTACGCCTTAACCATGTGAAAGTTGGAGTTGATGTTGCAACTGAGGGGGATGCGCCATTGCCGGTACCTATTGATGATGCAGATGTAATGACAATAAGATATGCAATAGGTACTTATGTGGCATGGCCAATTGATCTCGTGGTTGTAATTAATATGGTATGTAATTGGATTTTTCCACCTTGTCATATACGTCGTATATTTATTACATTAGTTGATCACTAGCTGGCATATTGAAATGCAAAATTTCCAGGCACCTACAAAATCTAAAGGCAAGGGTAGAGTGTCTGAACATACAAAGGAGTTAATTACAACCCCGGTAAAGAAAGGAGGCAAAGCTAAGGCCAACCCTCCTACAGCTGGTTCAAATAACATTTCTCTGGAATATTTCAATTTTCTTAAAATACATGAATGGAAGAATATGAAAAATGATGACCCATTGGACATAGAGATAGAACAAAATATTTTTGGTGATCATATCATTGATAGAATTAATGCTGAAAATATCAGAGAAATTGTAAATCATGAATGAGTATCTGCCTCCGTTATTTCCGTATATATCAGGTACTAAATCAGGCTTAAAGTGTACAATATTTTTTTAGTCTTTCCATTTAAATATTGATCTCATTGGTGTAATCCATTTTTATATTTTAATTGAAGGTATTTGTATGAAGAATTTTTGCTTCCAAAGGAAAGAACAAGGAGGTTTCTATTCTTCTCCCCACACCAAACAGATACATACGGCTTCTTCGGGGGGGATTCACAGACAAAGTATATAGCTGACCGCTTTGCAATTACAGAGAGAGAGTATCAGCCCTTGTTTCTAGCACCGTGCAATGTTGGGTGAGTCACTTATCCTATAGGACTTAATTCACAATAATGAATTATATAAAAGTTGAGGTGCTTAGGATTTGTTATCTCAACATTTTTGTAGGAACCATTGGGTGTTGTTAGCGGTAAATACTGTTGAAGAGATTGTTTATTATCTGGATTCCTTGCATATTGATCTTAGGAATCGCCCAGAATTTAAGAATTTGTTCAATAAGTAAGCATGCTTTTATTTTTCTGATTTTCTATGATTCTGTCGAATGGCTTCCATGGTAGATACATGTTACAAGTTGTCATGGTCCTAATGTGCTTTTGATTTTTGTAATTAGAATAACTGTGTTGAATTGGCATATACTGGGTTGTGGCTGTTGTGGTTCAAAATAAAAAAAAAAGTAACTGGAACCTTCATTTTGTATTTAGATGTTACCATTGAGATTTTTTGTTGGAAAATCCATGCGTGTGTTTGTGATGATTCAAAATATGTTTCTTAATGAAGTCTGTTTGATTTTGTGATTAGTGCTTTGCAAGTTTATCGCATACATAGCGGAGCTAAGGTGCCTCGTTTAAAAGCAACCAACATTAAATGGATTCGGGTAGAGGTATATTTGAAAAAACTTAATGAGCAATTAGTTAAAAAAACTATATTGATTTACTATTTTATTTTTTAAAGTGCCCAAGACAACCCAACAATACAGATTGTGGGTATTATGTCATGCGTTTCATGAAGGAAATTATCGTACAGAACCAAGTTAAAATCAGAGAAATGCTGAAAATATCAGAGAAATTGTAAATCATGAATGGGTATCTGCCTCCGTTATTTCTGTATATATCAGGTACTAAATCAGGCTTAAAGCGTACAATATTTTTTTAGTCTTTCCATTTAAATATTGATCTCATTGGTGTAATCCATTTTTATATTTTAATTGAAGGTATTTGTATGAAGAATTTTTGCTTCCAAAGGAAAGAACAAGGAGGTTTCTATTCTTGTCCCCACACCAAACAGATACATACGGCTTCTTCGGGGGGGATTCACAGGCAAGGTATATAGCTGACCGCTTTGCAATTATAGAGAGAGAGTATCGGCCCTTGTTTCTAGCACCGTGGAATGTTGGGTGAGTCACTTATCCTATAGGACTTAATTCACAATAATGAATTATATAAAAGTTGAGGTGCTTAGGATTTGATATCTCACATTTTTGTAGGAACCATTGGGTGTTGTTAGCAGTAAATACTGTTGAAGAGATTGTTTATTATCTGGATTCCTTGCATATTGATCCTAGGAATCGCCCAGAATTAAAGAATTTGTTCAATAAGTAAGCATGCTTTTATTTTTCTGATTTTCTATGATTCTGTCGAATGGCTTCCAGGGTAGATACATGTTGCAAGTTGTCATGGTCCTAATGTGCTTTTGATTTTTGACCTTAGAATAACTGTGTTGAATTGGCATATACTGGGTTGTGGCTGTTGTGGTTCAAAATAAAAAAAAAAAGCAACTGGAACCTTCATTTTGTATTTAGATGTTACCATTGAGATTTTTTGTTGGAAAATCCATGCGTGTGTTTGTGATGATTGAAAATATCTTTCTTAATGAAGTCTGTTTGATTTTGTGATTAGTGCTTTGCAAGTTTATCGCATACATAGTGGAGCTAAGGTGCCTCGTTTAAAAGCAACCAACATTAAATGGATTCGGATAGAGGTATATTTGAAAAAACTTAATGAGCAATTAGTTAAAAAAACTATATTGATTTACTATTTTATTTTTTATAGTACCCAAGACAACCCAACAATACAGATTGTGGGTATTATGTCATGCGTTTCATGAAGGAAATTATCTTACAGAACCAAGTTAAAATCAGAGAAATGCTGAAAATATCAGAGGAATTGTAAATCATGAATGGGTATCTGCCTCCATTATTTCCGTATATATCAGGTACTAAATCAGGCTTAAAGTGTACAATATTTTTTTAGTCTTTCCATTTAAATATTGATCTCATTGGTGTAATCCATTTTTATATTTTAATTGAAGGTATTTGTATGAAGAATTTTTGCTTCCAAAGGAAAGAACAAGGAGGTTTCTATTCTTGTCCCCACACCAAACAGATACATACGGCTTCTTCGAGGGGGATTCACAGGCAAAGTATATAGCTGACCGCTTTGCAATTACAGAGAGAGAGTATCAGCCCTTGTTTCTAGCACCGTCCAATGTTGGGTGAGTCACTTATCCTATAGGACTTAATTCACAATAATGAATTATATAAAAGTTGAGGTGCTTAGGATTTGTTATCTCAACATTTTTGTAGGAACCATTGGGTGTTGTTAGCGGTAAATATTGTTGAAGAGATTGTTTATTATCTGGATTCCTTGCATATTGATCCTAGGAATCGACCAGAATTAAAGAATTTGTTCAATAAGTAAGCATGCTTTTATTTTTCTGATTTTCTATGATTCTGTCGAATGGCTTCCATGGTAGATACATGTTGCAAGTTGTCATGGTCCTAATGTGCTTTTGATTTTTGACCTTAGAATAACTGTGTTGAATTGGCATATACTGGGTTGTGGCTATTGTGGTTCAAAATAAAAAAAAAAAAAGCAACTGGAACCTTCATTTTGTATTTAGATGTTACCATTGAGATTTTTTGTTGGAAAATCCATGCGTGTGTTTGTGATGATTCAAAATATGTTTCTTAATGAAGTCTGTTTGATTTTGTGATTAGTACTTTGCAAGTTTATTGCATACATAGTGGAGCTAAGGTGCCTCGTTTAAAAGCAACCAACATTAAATGGATTCGGATATAGGTATATTTGAAAAAACTTAATGAGCAATTAGTTAAAAAAAACTATATTGATTTACTATTTTATTTTTTAAAGTGCCCAAGACAACCCAACAATACAGATTGTGGGTATTATGTCATGCGTTTCATGAAGGAAATTATCTTACAGAACCAAGTTAAAATCAGAGAAATGCTAAAAATATCAGAGAAATTGTAAATCATGAATGGGTATCTGCCTCCGTTATTTCCGTATATATCAGGTACTAAATCAGGCTTAAAGTGTACAATATTTTTTTAGTCTTTCCATTTAAATATTGATCTCATTGGTGTAATCCATTTTTATATTTTAATTGAAGGTATTTGTATGAAGAATTTTTGCTTCCAAAGGAAAGAACAAGGAGGTTTCTATTCTTGTCCCCACACCAAACAGATACATACGGCTTCTTCGGGGGGGATTCACAGACAAAGTATATAGCTGACCGCTTTGCAATTACAGAGAGAGAGTATCGGCCCTTGTTTCTAGCACCGTGGAATGTTGGGTGAGTCACTTATCCTATAGGACTTAATTCACAATAATGAATTATATAAAAGTTGAGGTGCTTAGGATTTGATATCTCAACATTTTTGTAGGAACCATTGGGTGTTGTTAGCAGTAAATACTGTTGAAGAGATTGTTTATTATCTGGATTCCTTGCATATTGATCCTAGGAATCGCCCAGAATTAAAGAATTTGTTCAATAAGTAAGCATGCTTTTATTTTTCTGATTTTCTATTATTCTGTCGAATGGCTTCCATGGTAGATACATGTTGCAAGTTGTCATGGTCCTAATGTGCTTTTGATTTTTGACATTAGAATAACTGTGTTAAATTGGCATATACTGGGTTGTGGCTGTTGTGGTTCAAAATAAAAAAAAAAAAGCAACCGGAACCTTCATTTTGTATTTAGATGTTACCATTGAGAATTTTTGTTGGAAAATCCATGCGTGTGTTTGTGATGATTGAAAATATGTTTCTTAATGAAGTCTGTTTGATTTTGTGATTAGTGCTTTGCAAGTTTATCGCATACATAGCGGAGCTAAGGTGCATCGTTTAAAAGCAACCAACATTAAATGGATTCGGATAGAGGTATATTTGAAAAAACTTAATGAGCAATTAGTTAAAAAAACTATATTGATTTACTATTTTATTTTTTATAGTGCCCAAGACAACCCAACAATACAGATTGTGGATATTATGTCATGCGTTTCATGAAGGAAATTATCTTACAGAACCAAGTTAAAATCAGAGAAATACTAAAAATATCAGAGAAATTGTAAATCATGAATGGGTATCTGCCTCCGTTATTTCCGAATATATCAGGTACTAAATCAGGCTTAAAGTGTACAATATTTTTTTAGTCTTTCCATTTAAATATTGGTCTCATTGGTGTAATCCATTTTTATATTTTAATTGAAGGTATTTGTATGAAGAATTTTTGCTTCCAAAGGAAAGAACAAGGAGGTTTCTATTCTTGTCCCCACACCAAACAGATACATACGGCTTCTTCGAGGGGGATTCACAGACAAAGTATATAGCTGACCGCTTTGCAATTACAGAGAGAGAGTATCGGCCCTTGTTTCTAGCACCGTGGAATGTTGGGTGAGTCACTTATCCTATAGGACTTAATTCACAATAATGAATTATATAAAAGTTGAGGTGCTTAGGATTTGATATCTCAACATTTTTGTAGGAACCATTGGGTGTTGTTAGCAGTAAATACTGTTGAAGAGATTGTTTATTATCTGGATTCCTTGCATATTGATCCTAGGAATCGCCCAGAATTAAAGAATTTGTTCAATAAGTAAGCATGCTTTTATTTTTCTGATTTTCTATGATTCTGTCGAATGGCTTCCATGGTAGATACATGTTGCAAGTTGTCATGGTCCTAATGTGCTTTTGATTTTTGACATTAGAATAGCTGTGTTGAATTGGCATATACTGGGTTGTGGCTGTTGTGGTTCAAAATAAAAAAAAGCAACCGGAACCTTCATTTTGTATTTAGATGTTACCATTGATAATTTTTGTTAGAAAATCCATGCGTGTGTTTGTGATGATTGAAAATATCTTTCTTAATGAAGTCTGTTTGATTTTGTGATTAGTGCTTTGCAAGTTTATCGCATACATAGTGGAGCTAAGGTGCCTCGTCTAAAAGCAACCAACATTAAATGGATTCGGATAGAGGTATATTTGAAAAAACTTAATGAGCAATTAGTTAAAAAAACTATATTGATTTACTATTTTATTTTTTAAAGTGCCCAAGACAACCCAACAATACAGATTGTGGGTATTATGTCATGCGTTTCATGAAGGAAATTATCTTACAGAACCAAGTTAAAATCAGAGAAATGCTAAAAATATCAGAGAAATTGTAAATCATGAATGAGTATCTGCCTCCGTTATTTCCGTATATATCAGGTACTAAATCAGGCTTAAAGTGTACAATATTTTTTTAGTCTTTCCATTTAAATATTGATCTCATTGGTGTAATCCATTTTTATATTTTAATTGAAGGTATTTGTATGAAGAATTTTTGCTTCCAAAGGAAAGAACAAGGAGGTTTCTATTCTTGTCCCCACACCAAACAGATACATACGGCTTCTTCGAGGGGGATTCACAGGCAAAGTATATAGCTGACCGCTTTGCAATTACAGAGAGAGAGTATCAGCCCTTGTTTCTAGCACCGTGCAATGTTGGGTGAGTCACTTATCCTATAGGACTTAATTCACAATAATGAATTATATAAAAGTTGAGGTGCTTAGGATTTGTTATCTCAACATTTTTGTAGCAACCATTGGGTGTTGTTAGCGGTAAATATTGTTGAAGAGATTGTTTATTATCTGGATTCCTTGCATATTGATCCTAGGAATCGACCAGAATTAAAGAATTTGTTCAATAAGTAAGCATGCTTTTATTTTTCTGATTTTCTATGATTCTGTCGAATGGCTTCCATGGTAGATACATGTTGCAAGTTGTCATGGTCCTAATGTGCTTTTGATTTTTGACCTTAGAATAACTGTGTTGAATTGGCATATACTGGGTTGTGGCTATTGTGGTTCAAAATAAAAAAAAAAGCAACTGGAACCTTCATTTTGTATTTAGATGTTACCATTGAGATTTTTTGTTGGAAAATCCATGCGTGTGTTTGTGATGATTCAAAATATGTTTCTTAATGAAGTCTGTTTGATTTTGTGATTAGTACTTTGCAAGTTTATTGCATACATAGTGGAGCTAAGGTGCCTCGTTTAAAAGCAACCAACATTAAATGGATTCGGATAGAGGTATATTTGAAAAAACTTAATGAGCAATTAGTTAAAAAAACTATATTGATTTACTATTTTATTTTTTAAAGTGCCCAAGACAACCCAACAATACAGATTGTGGGTATTATGTCATGCGTTTCATGAAGGAAATTATCTTACAGAACCAAGTTAAAATCAGAGAAATGCTAAAAATATCAGAGAAATTGTAAATCATGAATGGGTATCTGCCTCCGTTATTTCCGTATATATCAGGTACTAAATCAGGCTTAAAGTGTACAATATTTTTTTAGTCTTTCCATTTAAATATTGATCTCATTGGTGTAATCCATTTTTATATTTTAATTGAAGGTATTTGTATGAAGAATTTTTGCTTCCAAAGGAAAGAACAAGGAGGTTTCTATTCTTGTCCCCACACCAAACAGATACATACGGCTTCTTCGGGGGGGATTCACAGACAAAGTATATAGCTGACCGCTTTGCAATTACAGAGAGAGAGTATCGGCCCTTGTTTCTAGCACCGTGGAATGTTGGGTGAGTCACTTATCCTATAGGACTTAATTCACAATAATGAATTATATAAAAGTTGAGGTGCTTAGGATTTGATATCTCAACATTTTTGTTGGAACCATTGGGTGTTGTTAGCAGTAAATACTGTTGAAGAGATTGTTTATTATCTGGATTCCTTGCATATTGATCCTAGGAATCGCCCAGAATTAAAGAATTTGTTCAATAAGTAAGCATGCTTTTATTTTTCTGATTTTCTATTATTCTGTCGAATGGCTTCCATGGTAGATACATGTTGCAAGTTGTCATGGTCCTAATGTGCTTTTGATTTTTGACATTAGAATAACTGTGTTAAATTGGCATATACTGGGTTGTGGCTGTTGTGGTTCAAAATAAAAAAAAAAGCAACCGGAACCTTCATTTTGTATTTAGATGTTACCATTGAGAATTTTTGTTGGAAAATCCATGCGTGTGTTTGTGATGATTGAAAATATGTTTCTTAATGAAGTCTGTTTGATTTTGTGATTAGTGCTTTGCAAGTTTATCGCATACATAGCGGAGCTAAGGTGCATTGTTTAAAAGCAACCAACATTAAATGGATTCGGATAGAGGTATATTTGAAAAAACTTAATGAGCAATTAGTTAAAAAAACTATATTGATTTACTATTTTATTTTTTATAGTGCCCAAGACAACCCAACAATACAGATTGTGGATATTATGTCATGCGTTTCATGAAGGAAATTATCTTACAGAAGCAAGTTAAAATACCAATGGCGGTATGTAGTTTCAGTGCTTGTTGTTTACTTAGCTTTTAAATGTGACTGTTCAAATGTTTTAGCAATTGTAACTTAATTTATTTAATTTTTAAGTCGCAATACTTCCCTGACTTCAAATGCTTCACATACTCCACTGCTCAACTATCTGAAGTCAAGGAAGATAGGTGTCGCTATATTGTTGAAAAGTTTATTTGATTACACTTGTTATATATGGTATAAACTTTGTATTGTGTTATGCATGGTTTGGTACAAGTAACTTAGGTGTCTGGGTTTTATTTGCTACCTATAATTTGGATTGTGCTTCAATTATTTGTGTAAACCTTCTATTTTTTATGAACATGCAGGATGGAGGTAAAGTTAAGAAATAGGTAAACTAAAAAAAAATAAGGGAATAGATAGCGTTTGTATTTGTAAACACTATCTAAAGGCAGCTTTTAGATAGCATTTGCTAAAAAAATGCTATCTAAAGGCATGCCTTTAGAGAGTGGTTACATATACAAACGCTATCTAAAGACAGATTTTAGATAGCATTTGTTAAAAAAACGCTATCTAAAGGCTGCCTTTAGATAGCGTTGACTAAAACAAACGTTATCTAAAGTCTGCCTTTAGATAGCGTTTACTAAAACAAACGCTATCTAAAGTCACAGATGACCTTCCAATGATGACAGAAAACACACACTAAAGATAGCGTTTGTAAATACGCGGAAACACTATCTAAGGTCATCTTTTAATAGCACTTATTAAATGCTATCTTTGCTAACTACTTTTAATAGCGGTGGCAAAGATAGCACTTGAAAATGCTATTAAAAGGCATCCGGAAATGTTATCTAAAGACTTTTCTGTTGTAGTGCTCACAGTGCAAAGCAATTATTATATAGGAAATATCACGACCTATCATGCTCGACGAAGGGAAGTTAGGATCTCTGGAGATTGATATTCTAGAATTGTGGAAATTGAAGTGCTAAAACTTAATTTACAGAACATTCTTTTTGGTTATATTTATTTATAGAGATAATTATATTTACTATGCCATGACTTGATGATTTTTATATTGGTTGATGTAGTTATGGAATATATATATATATATATATATATATATATATATATATATATATATATATATATCTCTGTGTGTGTGTGTGTGACTGCTAGTTCTTTTAAACTCATATATTGGTATCTCACCTTTGCATTATTTTCGGTTTGGTTTCTATTTGTGGTATCCTGGTTTGCATGTACAGATGATGCAGAGGGGTTCTCTGCCCCGTTTGGAGGGTTTGCTCCTGACTTTTGAAGAAGGTTGATTTAATAGAATAGCCATGGGGTCTTTTCCAGTAAGAGTCTCATAGTACAACCCGTTTAGTCTATCGAGTCAAGTTTCGTTTTGGAGAAGTTTCATACTTATTTGCATTATGGCTCTGAGAGTCTTTTATTGGATTGCTGTTATGTTTATGAATGTCTTTTAGAACGACCAGCTTAGGTTTTTAAGACGACGTTGATTAATGATAGTAGGTATGTTTATGGCTTGGAGAGCCTTTATTTTGGATAGAATGTTTATGGCTCGAAGAGTCTCTCTTTTGGATGAAAATAAAAATATATTATCAGGTGTTTTTGTTTGGGATGTTGAAATTGCAGAGGAGACTCTGTCGATTTTTTTAAAAGTTATCGATCTATATCCAAGTATGTTTCTAAAGAAAATAGACTTGTCAGGCTAGGATTGGAAGTTTGTGTGCCGGCTGGTAACGGCTCAGGCTTTTGAGTCGTGATAAAATTTATATACGTGATCAGAATCTATACAGTGATAGGTGAAAATTTAGTGTTATTATCTTATAAAATGTTTAAGTTCTTACCGCAACCTAAGGAAAATAAATTTTATACTCATTTTTTTGACACTTAAGTACTTATATAAATTATTTTTCCGAAAGGAAACCAGCTATTATTTTAAGTTTTATTTCCTAAATGTGTTAGTTGTGTAATGCCCAAGGGGGGTGTTACACTCTTAATTATTGCTTTCTTAATATATAATCGTTATTAACAGAGAGGTTAAGTTGTCTTTATCTTGTTCGTCTTTATGTGAAAACGCTTGTTTCCGACAAGACCTTTTTAAACTGTTCGGACATCTGTATGCTCTTTTGGTGTTGTGTTTGTTGTTGTTGTTGTTGTTGTTGTTGTTGTTGTTGTTGTTTTATTTCGAAACTCGTGCTTTCATAAAAGTTGGATAAATACATTTCAACCCGCTTCTCGTCTTTATTTACGATTAGAGAAATGCTAGTAACACACTCTCTAACATACACTTTCCAGCACACTCCCTCCAATTGGTTGAAATTTATGTGGGTCCTAAAAAATTCAAGTGGGACCCACATGAATTACCGAGACCCACATGAATTTCAACCAATAGAAGGGAGTGTGTTGGAAAGTGTGTGTTAGAGAGTGTGTTGCTAGCACTCCTCATAAATTAAAATTAAAATTTATATAAAATAAAATTAATTCATATTTTATAAACTTTCAAAAGAAAATTTAGGAAACAAAATAATTCCTAAAATTCATTATAAAGGTAAGATTTCAAATAATTTTAAAATTCTTTATTTAGAATATTATAAAATAATAAGATTCGTTTCTTTAAATTATTTTGTTTATTTATTTACTTAGAATATGTTAGATGAATTGACTATACAATAACGGAAATATTATAACATTAAGCAAGTAAAACTTAAATAAAATTTAATCCGATCAAATATGATCAAAGTTAAATGGATTCAAAATTATAAATTTAAATTAAATGGAATATAAAGTCAAATCAATTCCTATTTTAGAAACTTTCCAATGTAATTTTTAATTATAAATCAAAATAAGTCCTAAAATTAATTTTAAAATTAATATTTCAAATAATTTAAAATAAATTTCTATATTTAGACTATCATAAAAATAATAAGATTCATTTTGCTCAAGTAATTTACTTTGTTCAGTTTGTTGCTTTTACTTAAAAAATGTAAATAGGAAAATTAATAAGGAAAAATTATTAATTAAATAATTAAAAATAAAACCATATATATATATATATATATATATATATATATATATATTAGAAATGTAAACATTCCAAAATCAAGTTAATTCTTATTTTGTGAAGTTTCCAAAGAAAATATGATCATCAAGATATTTGATAAAATTCTTTATAACAATAATATCTCAATCAATTTTAAAATTAAATTCTTAATATATAATTTCCCTGGAAATAATAATAATTTTTTGGTTTAATTAATTTAATTTATTTTTTGTAAATGAGTTTGCCAATAAGGAAATTTATAAATGTAAATAATTAATACTAAAATTAAAATAAATCCAACACAAAAAATTATTTCCAATCAAATGTAATCAAAGTTAAGGGATTTCGTAATATACATAATTTAATTTCACCAAATCATTAATTTATAATATACATTAAATTATAATTTTTTAATATACATAACCCATCACAAATACACTGCATTATTTTCTATTTACACATATTAAAAAATGTCTCTCACAATAATTACCTTAAAAGTTTAACCCCAAATGAATTGTGAATGATTTATGATTAGTTGACAGTGTATCAAAATTAAACTCTTATAAAATTATACAAAACAAGCTAATTTCCCTAAACATATCCGAAGCCGGTCCACGTCTATATAAAACTAAATCTATGGGATATCTCAAAGAAATTATTGTGTCTCTACTGAAAAAAGTTGTCGCTTTGTGAAAAGAAATTATGTCATTGAAAATGATCAGCCACAAAGACGAAGACGAAGATGATGGCGGGGGACATCTTCTTACAAAAGTGATCATAAATCATAAAAATCAAATCAATGAAACACCAAAGGTATGACAATGATACTAAATTATCGTTGAGATTTATAAAAATCTTCTATTTTCTGCAAGCAAATATGTTACATATTATAGTTTTTACTAAGCATTGGATGGTGGGTTGAAATTTGAATTTTTTTTCAAAAACAAAAGATTAAATGTATAAACATAATCTATTTTACTTTTAGTGGTATATATTACAGTTAGATATACAAGGAGAATATATTTTCTTAGGTCAATTTTTAAGTAAAGGAGTAAGTTTTTTTTTTCCTAAATTGAAAACTTTGTTTCAATATGATACAACTTTGTCACTTAAGCTTTCATCAAATGATGTACATAAACTTTGAAATGTAAGAAAATGAAAATGAGGAGGAAAAAGACTTTGGTGACAACCAAAGAGCCACTTTTAATTAGGGATGGCAACGGGGAGGGATGGGGCGAGGAGACCCATTTCATATCCTCCATTTCCCCATCCATGTATCTGCCATTGAATTTTTTTTCTACCGGCCCCCATATTTGTTTCTCGCCTCTCCCTGCCGGATCTCAAAAATACATAAAATATTAGTATATATACATTATTTGAAATTACTAAAATATATATGAGTGCAAGGATATGGGATTGGAAGGTGTTAAAGCCAAGAACTGTTGTATATATTTGAAAATTGCCTTGGCGACATTCCTAGGTTACTGAATATTACTGTAAAAACCTGTATTGGACACAAAGAGGGGGTTTCATTGGCCTTCCAAAAAGAGAAGGGTATTTTCAAAGTAAATTTTTCCAACACTTGTTGATACTTAGTTAGAGGAACTGGATATTCTCTTCACGACTATGTTTATGCAAGTTTTTTTTTTTTAAGGAAAGGTAGAGTAAGGAACTTACAAGAGTGAGAGGAAGGTAGGGTTGAAAGCTTGTGTTGTATGTGTGCCAAGTGTTGGAGATCATTGTAAAAAAGGAAATAAAGCAAGCCAAAACAAACTCCACCCTGGTTAAACTTTTTTTTTTTGACTGGAACACTCAGGTTACATATTGCTCTGATATTCAAGAGCTAAAAGCTACCTACCTATCAAGTGAAAATGAAAAAAATTATATCAAAAAGGCTTTAAAGGTGATCACTTAATTTTTTAGATGGAGATTTTTTGGAGCTATTCATGCTTGATATAATTGATGACAATGAGCTCTTTTGATCTTTACTTCTGTGCCTTTTATATAAAGCTTTGTGAGATTTTTATTATTCTTCTTTGTGTATCTAATCTTTTGTGTAACAAGTTTGATTTTTTGCATTGACTTTCGTTCCAATTTTTTAAAGTTCTAGATGGAATACAATGGAGAAAAACATAATTTCTTTAGAGTCAACTGAAGGGAAATGTGAAGTCTGAACGAAAAATATGTTTTTCCAACATGAAGTACTACCGATCGAAGTCTTCCAACATATGCTTTTCTGGAAACATTTCTATGATCCTTCCATAAGGTCACTCTAGAAGGTGATCATTACTTTGTCACTTCATGTGGTGATTATTTAATCCACAAGATTAAGCCATGAAGGAACCTAGAAAAATTATATGAATTATAAGTCCACTTATTAAAATTATAATGATATATTTTAGTCTTTTTAGGCCTTGATAGATAACCTCACAACATCATATTGTTAACGAAACTTTCACCAAATATCATTGTTTTCGGATTTATATCCATGATGTCAATATTATATTTTGGCGCACCTCTAGATGATGCATATTAATTGATTTTTCTAAGTTTAACAACGAAATTTCCTTTCTATATTTTACTTTTGGCACAGTTGCTCAATGAGATATGCAGAAGGTGCAGCAATCAGAAAGAAGAAAGGAAATGGAAAAGGGGGGAATGCTTCAGAATTTGTGAGAATAAGAGAAACTCCATTGAAATTTGTGATTATCAGCAAGATTACAAAAGTCTGGTAGAGTCTATAATCACACAAGTTAGCAAGAAACCTAATTGTATGTTCATTATATACGGAATCCAAAACATATTTTGCACAAAGTTGCTAGCTTGTTGGATGCTTTAAGGTGTTTCATGTGTAAGGATATTAAATACAAGTTAGTTTTGTTTAGTTACAAGTTAGTTGTAAAGTTAGTTATTAGACAGTTAGTCAGTTAGCTTTAGTAATCTTGTATATAAGCTCTGTAATACACACCATGTTGATTAATGAGAAAATCATTCATTACTTTCTAATATGTTATTAGTGAAAATCTCTTTTCTCTACGACTCCAAAGAAGAACACTAATTGACTAAGACTTAATTCATTATTACCATTAGTGTGCTTTATTACATTTGAAAATATTATAATAATAACACTGTAAAGATTTAGAAACAGTTTAACATGCACAAAAAATAAACAACAACCAGATATATACAACATATATACAAGCGTCGTCGAAGTACGTGATGTCCCAACAGAGGGACCAAAAAATAACCAAACTATACAGACTTTGATGAAAGAAAAAGATATTTAGACCCTGGTCATAGAACTATACAAACAGAAGTCCTACACTATCCAACCCACCTCTCCAAAATACATTAAAAATATAAAATATAGGCTCACAGTGGCACACCCTAACAGATGCTGTAACACCCCAATTTTCTGCTTTCTAAGATTGGTATAAATATAAATAAACGTTTATATTTTTATATGAAACTTAGAAAATGATTTTGGGAAAACAAAAGTCATATTCATATCATACTTATTTTTATAAGTATATGGTGAAATTTTTGGTTGAAAATTCAGACGGAACCCGGTCTGCGTTTTTACTGATAGTAAGATTTTACTGATCAGAAAACCTAATTTTGACTCGAGAACAAAATGAATAACTTTTATATCTCATTTCCAACGATATAGGTTATTTTGAAAATTTTCAAAATAAATAGGTTTTATACTCGATTCGGGCGTAAAACCCTAAATCGGGTAATCGACAGAGTCGAGAACGAACGTGAAGATGGTGGTGAGTCATATGAACGAGTCACCAATGTCATGATGGCATTTAAACAAAAATCTAGATATTTCTTTAAACTAGTGTAAAGACCATTTTACCCTTGAACTTTCATTGAAATGACAAGTTTGCCCCACAATTTGTGGACACGAATCAGTCACATATTATTCACTCGTTTCTCACAAGTTAGCCATGATTACTTATTACGAGGATTTTACCATTTTAGCCTTTATGTTGGTGTTATTCACAAGTTTGCCATTGTACAATATTACCACTTTGCCCTTGAATTTTTGTGTTTTGGACCCAAATACCCATGATTCCCCATGGCCCAAGCCTCCAAGGAGCCCATCTTCACACCTATAAAAGGCCAACTTCATCTTCTTCAAATGGTTGTTCATCATTTTCCATTAAAACTCTTAAGTTACTTAGGCTTGATTTGTGAAGGAAGTAGGTGATTTCTTGCCAATTTCTTGATTCCAAGAGGTAATATTTGTTCCTCATCATCATTAAGCATCATGTTCTTCAATTACTTTCTTGATTTACAGCCATAATCATCTTTCCATTTTCTAGATCTAGAAAGATTGAAATTCTCTAGAAAATCATAGAAAAATCCTAAAAATATGAAACCAATTTCTATGAGTTAGTTATCATCTCTACTATCATAATCCAAGAGATCGATGCAAACAAAATTTTCCTTCCCATTTAACCCTCCAAGACCGAACCCTACTTGTGTGGATGTAGGAGGTTTTGCTTATTTTTCTTAGAAAGTGAACTTGTATATCATCTTTCTAGTATGTAAGTATCTTGAATCCAAGTTGTTGTGTTCAAATAAAATCCCTAGCTAATGTTTCTATTAAGGGCCGAAACTGAGCTTTAAAGGAACTGGAGTATTTGATTTCAATTCTTTGTGTTAAACCATTAAACCTATGCCTTAAGTATTTAGGATCATTAATCCAAAGACTTAAGCAATTTAGAAATTTTAGTCACCAAACCCTAGCATGGCCGTGACTTACCTATAGGGGATAGGTGATTTTATTTGCTTTTTTTTATAATTATGTTATGTGGTTTGTTGAAGGAGATTGTGTGTGAATCGTGTACGTGTGCTGTCAAGAAACCGGAGGGACGGCGAACGGGTATCATAAGGAAAGATCTTCAAGAGGTAAGGGGAGCTTACCTGAGGGATTCTTCCCAATAACTGTGTGTGATTAGTGTGTGGTCAGTATTATTAATTTGTGGTTGTGGTGCTTGTTTAATTTGGTTCAAGTTGTTTAAGTTATGTTATTTTTACCTGTGATGGTTGATGTGCATTTAAATTGTTTATCTGTAATTATATTATAATGTGTTGTGATGCATGATCTGCCTGGGAACATTTCTGTGATATTGTAGTTTGACAAGCCTAACAGTGGTCGGATCCAAATTCAACTAATCAGATAAAAGCCTTAAGAAGCTTTAAAAAAAATTATATTCAATGTTTAATGGAGAAATATTGGAATATAATATTGATAGAAAATTTTATTTGGGAAAAATGAGGAATATTGGAAAATATTAATATTTTAATGATTTAATAGCGTAAGAGTGTTTTGTGAGTCTTAGTGAGGACGTAACCATGAAAATATTTTTGTACTGCTAGTTTATAAGTAGGAAATTTCTAAGAATTAGGAAATGTTATTTTAAGAAAATAAGTTTCAAAAATAATTTTATTATGGTGTTGTAAAAATTATTTTACTAGAAAAGTCTTAATTGGACTTAAAATGTTTTTAAAAACGTCTAACGTCAGACATTCCAAATAATATTTATGGTAGGATTACTAAAAACGGTAATATTAGTTAAAATAGAGAATTAGTCTCAAAGCAATATTTTCAAGTTCAAAATATTAAATTTATGAAAGAAAATGAATTTCAAGTGATTTTGATGATTTTGTAAAACGAATTTCCAACGTATACGTATTTTCCGAAAAATAGTTTTATACAATGGGTTATTTCCGACAACTTGGATAAGTTTCGGAAGTTTTGTTTTGATTTTGTGTTTCACCGAACGAAAACAGTGTTAACATCACCCTAGTATCCAAGATGTCGTGATGCTGGCATTCTTAATTACAAGCACGAAGATCTTTGATCCGTGTTACGTTGTTACACGTTGTGATGAACGTTAATAGAGAATATTGTTTTTTATTTCATCACCACGAATCTAAGACTGATTGCCAAGTCTAAGGTTTTGTGAATGAGCATTCGGACTTCGTGCCCTATGTTAGTGTTGAGAAATTTATCATGTTAAAAATTACGAATAGTCGTAAGCCATCTTGAGCTTCGACAAATGAAGAACGAACACAAAGAAAAATAATGAGAACAAAATGTTTTATATGCATGCATTGGAAGACGTGCTACGTCCTATGTCTGATACCTTAATGATAGGGTATTCAGATACGTTGTTATGTATGATGCCTTAATGATAGGGTATTCATGCTATGTCCTATGTCTGATACCTTAATGTTAGGGTATTCGGGCTACGTTGTTATGTATGGTGCCGAATGGAATTCCATGCCACGTTGTGCCTAATATACCTGGTAATTGAGCGTGATCAACTCATTTATTTGGTGTTGGGGTCTCCTTAGATTAGGTACTAAATTAGAGCCTGAATATTGAAGTGTTCATGCATTTTTATCAAAAAACTGTGATCGGGTATGAAACCCAATGATATACTACTTGTTTATTTATAGAAATGTACATGTGTATATGTTCTCTTTTGTGTCGCACATGCGGTTATTGTGTTAAATCCATATATTGGTTTCTCACCCTTACAAATATATCAGGGTTATTCTAGACTACTATAGTACTTTGGTACACTAGCACGGATGAAGCAAAGGACTTCACTAAGTCATTCGAGGAGTTTGATTCTAGATGCTTGAAGAGGTATCTGTTCGTGGGAAAGACCACGGGGTTCTTTCCAATAATGTCTTGTAGAACGACCAGCTTAGGAATCTTGTTTTGGGTTTTATGTTGAAAAGGTCGGTAACTGTGATATTGTAATATGTTCTTGGTTCTAAGTTTCCCTTTTTGGTAATTGAACCCATTTGAAAATAAAAATGGTATGCCGTGGTGACTTCTTTAAGAATACGACTTTACTATTTATTATATGTATTAAGGTGTTCTAGAGTTATTCGTGGAAGAAAATTTTTACACCCGAGTTTTCTGCCTTATAATAAATGTATTTTCCGAAAGCAACCAGCAAACAGAATTTTTAATTTATTTCCGCACGTGTTACAAAGTAATGCCCAAGGGGTGTGTTACATTTGTGGTATCAGAGCCGGTCGAGTCTTTTGGGAATGTTGGGGAATAGGTCTGTTGTGTTGATGTTGTGTTTTCTCTGATTAGGACTTGTTTGAATTATTTATTAGATGTAATGTATGTTAACACATAAGTATACATTTCAGTTTCTGGTTGCGGACTCACTTAGTTGTCTTGTAGGTCAGTTATGGAACCAGGAATTGGATAAGGACTTGGAAGTGATCAGTCCAGATTTTGGGTTTAGATCATTTATTTTCCAACAATCGTGAATTGTTTTCAAACCTCAATTGTTGGACCAATTATTATGGAATTTTTTTTTTGAACTATCCAATTATTGTTCGGGATAGACATTTTCTTGATAAAAGAAGTTTCTAGATGAAACTTAGTCTAGTCACTTTTACTTTTGGTGAAAGTGATTCAGTCTAGATTTTTGTCGGACTGTTGTTATTTTTAAATTGTCATTTATGAATACATTATTTAAAGAATAAATCCTCTTAAGGTTAGTGTAACACCCTGATTTTCACTGCTTTCTAATATCGGTAATAAATATATAAACATATATATTTTTATCCGAGACTTAGAAAATGATTTTGGATAAACCAAGGTCATTTCCATGTTATAATTATTTTCATAGGATTACGGGAAGGTTTAGGGTTGAAAATTCAGACGGAAATCGATCTCCCGTTTTCTGTGTTTTCACTGACAGTAAAAGTTGACTGCTCAGAAAACCTAATTTTAATTCGTGAACAAGATGAATAATGTTTTTATCATATTTGCTACGATATTGGAAGTTTTGAAAATTTTAGCATAAAAATATAATATTATATTTTCAGCAGGTGAAAACGTCGAAATATCTCTAGGAAAATATGAGTCATATGAACCAGGGGTTAGCAACGGAGCTGAGATAACTGATGTGACTGAGATGACGAGCATTTATGACAATCCTATCCGAGTCATAATGGCACTTAAATGCCAATATAAATTTTGGCATGGAAAAGACCGTTTTATCCCTAGTTTACATGGAAAATTGCAAGTTTGCCATAACACAATTTTACCCAAAAGTCCCCACCCACATGGCTCCCTCCTCCATTCAAAGCATTTGGACATTCATTTTTCGTAGCCATAAGTGAGCATTTATGTTAAATGGATGAATCATTTAATTTTCATTAATGTCAACAAGTGAGTCATAGGCAAAGTCATTTTCTCCTTCTCTTGCTCTTTGTGGATTTGGCAGCCTCACACCCACAACAATTCCATTTCTTTGTTTCACACTTCTCTCTCTCACAAATTCAATTAAAGAAAATTTAAGACCCTGACACTTTTGCTCCTTCTTGTTCTTATGCGCTAGCCTCACTCAACCCAACTTCTTTTACTTTCATCTCATTTCTTTCTTTTTACTCATGAACAAAGTTCTTGTCCTCTTCATTGCTTTTTGCGCTAGTTCATACCACTTGAACACATCATATTATTTTTTTTCTCTTCATGATCTTTAATCATCAAGAAATTAAGACTATATACCAAGTACTCAAGACAAAATTTCTTCCTCCTTCTCATTATGTTTTGCTTAAAACCCTCAACCTTTGTACTCATCATCTTCATTTTGATCCAACACTTTCTTCTCACTTTTCTTCTAGTTCATCAAGGTGTTCCAAGTTTTATTTCTCAAGAGATCATTATCAAGAGGTATATCCCCCTCAACCATGATCATGAGATCTCTTATCTTCATTCATTTCATTTGAAACATGTCAAGAACATCATTTTTCCTTTTCATTGGATTTTCTTCTTTTAATTCTAGAAAATTGTAAAGAAATCCATTTGACATGAAACCAATTTCTATGAACTCACTATGATCTCTATATTCATGATCCAAGAGCATGAATCAAGAGAAAATTTCTTTCCTATTCTTCCATAGTGGGCCGAATCTAGGTCTTAGAGAGACTAGATGAATTTGTTTCAATTTCTATGATTTAACACTTGTTTTCATCTCTCTAATACCTATGATTTTTGAATCCAAGAGATTAGAAACCAAATCAAATTCCTAGCCTAATTTGTTGATGAAGACGGAAACCTAGCTCTGATGAGTTAGAAGATTTTGTTTCAATTTTTGAGTTATAATCATTAATCTTGTTTTTCTAATGACGAAGGATCATTGATCCAAAAGATTGTGAAATTTTGACATCCCTAGCCTAATTAACTCATGTAGGCCGTACCTAATCATGTGTGTTAGAAGGATTTTCTTGTTTCATTTGGTTAATGGTGTTGTGTTTTGTGTGAAGGATATTTGTTGTGGTTATCGTATTGAGTTTCGTGGAGGAATCAGGATTCTGAGAAGAAATTTACTAAGGAAATCTGTAACTCCAAGAGGTAAGGGGAGCATGCCTGGGGAGTTTAAGATAACCACATGCTTATTGTTGATGTTGTCTGTCAATTGTCTATAGTAATATTCTATGATTTTAAATTTGTTTACTGATGAATTGTTGGATTGATTTTATGCTTATTTGAGTAATTGAGTTATGTGATATATGGATTTACAAGATTATAATTATATTGTTATATTATAATTGTGATGCATGTCATAAATTGAATATATGTCATACTATTCTGTGATGAAATTATCTGCTATTGAGTGTTGGATTGAGAAACCTGACATTGGTCGGTGTTTAAAATAATTTGAGGATAAAAGCTTAATAAGCTTGAATAATTAATCAGAGTAATTAATTTATGGAATTTTGAGAAAAAGTGGAAAAATATTATTTTAATAATAGTTTTGTGGAAAATGTGTCAACGAGTGACAGTAAGGGTGGAACTGTGAAAATTTTTCACACGCGCTAGTTTTTCCAAAATAAATTCAATTTTATTATAAAATATTATTTAAAGTGATTAAGTTCCGAAAATAACGTAATATAGCCGTCAGAACAATTACTTATGACAGAAAAGTCATTTAAGTTATAAAAATATTTTTATGAGAAATTTTGAGAAAAAGATTTTATTTTATTTTATTTCATTTAGAAAGGACTTTTTAAAAGTCGACGTTTGTTGAGAACGATTTTCAGAAATGAAGTGATTGGAAAGAAAAGAATTTATCTATGATTTTCATTTTTATCAACGTTTTAACAAAAGGATTTCTGTAAGAGGATTTTTATTCAGTGAAATTATTCCGTTAAACTTGGATAAGTTTTCGGAGATTTGGTTTTGTATTTGTTTTTCACTTAGTGAAATGTTTTACAAGGATAAACGAACCTAGGAACCGAGACGTCGGGATTCTAGTGTTATGTGGACACGTAGATCGGGGATCTGTGTCATTGGACTGAGTGTCCTGTAACGGTTTGTGGACTGTGTGTCCTAAATTGATGTGGAAAATGTGAGTTCCATATCTACGAGCCTAAGACTGGTGCATCAATTTAGGGCTTTGGGATTGAGCACTGGGACTGTGTGTCCTGTGTTGAGTTTAAAACATTTGGACTATGTGTCCTATGTTTATTTAAAGTGAAAAGTCTTAATATAAAATTAAGCATAGTCGTGAGCTTTGGGCTTCGACAAGGAAAGATTATTACAACAAAGAAAACAAAACGAGAATAAAATTTTTTCTCATGCATTTTTGGCAGACGTGCCATGTGTTATGATCATTGAGTCCTGGGTGGATCAATGTATCTTTGATGGACTATGTTTCCATTTGATCATTGGATTTTGAGTGAGCCAATGTACCTTTACTGGACTTTGTTTCCAATTTAATGCGATGACTATTGAGGTTCTAAGTGATGCAATAGGTTATGGAAAATAAACTCCGTTGATCGCAATAACTATTGTGTTCTGTGTGGACCAAGGAGTTACCATGTCACAAGGGGCCATATGATTAAGCAACAATAGCTGTTTGAGTGGCTATCATACGAGGTTGGATAATACTTGTGCATAACTGCAATAGCTGTTTGAGTGGTTATTGCACAAGTGATTCTGTACATAACTGCAATAGTTGTTTGAGTGGTTATTGCACAAGTGACTCTGTACATAAATGCAATAGCTGTTTGAGTGGTTATGTATTTGTGTACAATTGCAATAGCTGTTTGAGTGGTTGTCACAGAGGGGTTGTGTGAACAGTTGTAATAGCTATTTGAGCAATGGTCGCATGAGGTTGAGGTGGATTATCTGACAATGTAACCTGTGTACAAATGTAATAGCTGTTTGAGTGGTTGTCACAGAGGAATCATGTGAACAGTTGCAATAGCTGTTTGAGCAATGGTCACATAAGATTGAGATGAACGTGTTTATGAGCCTGATCTGCTTATTTGAAATAAGTTGGGATCTCCGGAGATTAGGTATCAAAATAGAGCCTGAATATTGAAGTGTCATGCATTTTTATAAAATGATGATGAATGTCGGGTATGAAACCCTTTTGATAAAATTATTCTACTGTTTAGATAATTTTTGTATGCTGTGAATACATGGTATATGCTGTTTGTGTGTCGTGCATGGGGTAGTCTTGTCAAAACTCATATATTGGTAACTCACCCTTACAAATACATCAAGTTTATTCTAGACTAAGGTAGTACTTTGGTACACTAGTACGGATGAAGCGAAGCAATTCACTGAGTCATTCGAGGACTTAACTTCTAGATGCTTGAAGAAGTATTCGTTAGTGGGAATGTCACGAGGGTATCTCCAATAACTGTCTTGTAGAGTGACCAGCTTAGGAATTTTGGTTGAGTTGTACAATTTTTTTTTTAACTGTGAGATTGTAAGTCAATCTTTATTATGATTTTCTCTTTTGAAAATGAGATTCTTTGAGAAATAGTGTATGAAGTGGCAACCTTGTTATGAATGTGTAAAGATATTCAATATGAATTCACTACTTTAATTTGTGTATCATGTTTCTAGAGCTTTCCGTTAAAGAAAATTTTGTACACCCGAGTTTTCTACCTTATAAGAAAATATTATTTTCCAAAAGTAACCAGCGAATTACTTTTTAATTTATTTCCGCACATGTTACAAAGTAATGCCCAAGGGAGGTGTTGCAGTTAGGAACTATTCGTTTTGTGAGTTCCTAATTCTTTAGGAGTTCTCGTGAAAGAGGGAACTTTATTAGAGTCATGGTTGTAAATATGTATTAGCTATGAATTTTTACACTCACGAACCTATTAAAGAATCATTTTGCAAACTAAACATTCATGTATTCTTTTCAGATTGACAAAGTTTTTCTATATACTTTCTTGTGAAAGTAAAACCTTGTGATTAATAAAATCCTGTCCAGTTTTGAGTCACGAAATTTCGAGGATGAAATTTTTTTTAGTGGGGTAGTAATGTAACACCCCAATTTTTCTGCTTTCTAAGATCGGTATAACTATAAATAAACTTTTATATTTTTATCTGAAACTTAGAAAATTATTTTGGGAAAACCAAAGTCATATTCATATCATACTTATTTTTATAAGTATATGGTGAAATTTTTGGTCGATAATCTAGACGGAAGTCGGTCTGCTTTTTTACTGACAGTAAGATTATACTGATCAGAAAACCTAATTTTGACCCGAGAACAAAATGAATAGATTTTATATCTTATTTCCAACGATATAGGTTATATTGAAAATTTTCAAAATAAATAGGTTTTATACTCGATTCGGGGGTAAAACCCTAAATCGGGTAATCGATGGAGTCGAGAACGGACGTGCAGAGACAAAACCCGACACCGGATGCATAGACCTCTTGCCACCTATTATGGTGAGTCATTTGAATGAGTCACCAATGTCATGATAACATTTAAACAAAAATCTAGATATTTCTTCAAACTAGTGTAAAGACCATTTTGCCCTTGGACCATTTTACCCTTGAACTTTCATTGAAATGACAAGTTTTCCCCACAATTTGTGGACACGAATCAGCCACATATTCACTCATTTCTCACCACATGTTAGACATGATTACTTATTAGGAGGATTTCACCATTTTAGCCTTTATGTTGGTTTTATTCCCAAGTTTGCCATTGTACAAGATTACCACTTTGCCCTTGAATTTTTGTGTTTTGGACCCAAATACCCATGATTCCCCATGGCCCAAGCCTCCAAGGAGCCCATCTTCACACCTATAAAAGGCCAACTTCATCTTCTTCAAATGGTTGTTCATCATTTTCCATTAAAACTCTTAAGTTACTTAGGCTTGATTTGTGAAGGAAGTAGGTGATTTCTTGCCAATTTCTTGATTCCAAGAGGTAATCTTTGTTCCTCATCATCATTAAGCATCATGTTCTTCAATTACTTTCTTGATTTACAGCCATAATCATCTTTCCATTTTCTAGATCTAGAAAGATTGAAATTCTCTAGAAAATCATAGAAAAATCCTAAAAATATGAAACCAATTTCTATGAGTTAGTTATCATCTCTACTATCAAAATCCAAGATATTGATGCAAACAAAATTTTCCTTCCCATTTAACCCTCCAAGGCCGAACCCTACTTGTGTGGATGTAGGAGGTTTTGCTTATTTTTCTTAGAAAGTGAACTTGTATATCATCTTTCTAGTATGTAAGTATGTTGAATCCAAGTTGTTGTGTTCAAATAAAATCCCTAGCTAATGTTTCTATTAAGGGCCGAAACTGAGCTTTAAAGGAATTGGAGTATTTGATTTCAATTCTTTGTGTTAAACCATTAAACCTATGCCTTAAGTATTTAGGATCATTAATCCAAAGACTTAAGCAATTTAGAAATTTTAGTCACCAAACCCTAGCATGGTCGTGACTTACCTATAGGGGATAGGTGATTTTATTTGCTTTTTTTTTATAATTATGTTATGTGGTTTGTTGAAGGAGATTGTGTGTGAATCGTGTACGTGTGCTGTCAAGAAACCGGAGGGACGACGAACGGGTATCATAAGGAAAGATCTTCAAGAGGTAAGGGGAGCTTACCTGAGGGATTCTTCCCAATAACTGTGTGTGATTAGTGTGTGGTCTGTATTATTAATTTGTGGTTGTGGTGCTTGTTTAATTTGGTTCAAGTTGTTTAAGTTATGTTATTTTTACCTGTGATGGTTGATGTGCATTTAAATTGTTTATCTGTAATTATATTATAATGTGTTGTGATGCATAATCTGCCTGGGAATATTTCTGTGATGTTGTTGTTGATTGTTGTTTGACAAGTCTGACAGTGGTCAGTGCCAAATACAATTAATTATATAAAAGCCTTAAGAAGCTTTAAAAAAATTATATTCAATGTTTAATGGAGAAATATTGGAATATAATATTGATAGAAAATTTTATTTTGGAAAAATGAGGAATGTTGGAAAATATTATTATTTTAATGATTTAATAGCGTACGAGTGTTTTGTGAGTCATAGTGAGGACATAACCGTGAAAATAGTTTTGTACTGCTAGTTATACGTAGTAAATTTCTAAGTATTAGGAAATGTTATTTTAAGAAAGTAAGTTTCAAAAATAATTTTATTATGGTGTTGGAAAAATTATTTTACTAGAAAAGTCATAATTGGACTTAAAATGTTTTTAAAAATGTCAAACGTTGGACAATCCAGATAATATTTAGGGTAGGATTGCTAAAATGGTAATATTAGTTAAAATAGAGAATTTGTATCAAAGAAATATTTTCAAGTTGAAAATATTGATTTTATGAAAGAAAATGAATTTCAGGTGATTTTGATGATTTTGTAAAATAAATTTCCAACGTAAACGTATTTTCCGTAAAATAGTTTTATACATTGGGTTGTTTCCGACAACTTGGATAAATTTCGGAAGTTTTGTTTTGATATTGTGTTTCGTCGAACGAAAACAGTGTTAACGTAAACCTAGTATCCGAGACGTCGTGATACTGGCGTTCTTAATTACAAGCACGAAGATCTTTGATCCGTGTTACATTGTTACATGTTGTACCGTTGTTACACGTTGTTATGACACCCTAAAACCCGGCATCACATGGTTACCCGTTGCGGAAAAGAAACCTATTTAAAACGTTGGTCGCTTTCGAAAAAATAACCTTTTATATAGGGTTACTGAAAAAGGGTACTCAATTTATATAGGGTTACTGAAACCTATTTAAAACGCTGGTCGCGGTCGTCGCACCCTCATGTATAGTTCAGTTCCCTGTCCTCCCAGCATGATCAGTAACTTCGCTCCTCGAGCTCGAATGTGCCAAGGGAATGTTCGATCCTATCTAAAAGCACGCGCATACCCGATACAAGAAGAAAAGAACATAACATACAGATGTGCAAGAGTGAGATACCGTCATAAGATATATCCCACAACAACCATATACATGATACATACATCACATAATCATATAAGCAGTTAAATCATGCATATACATAACATAACAATGTTATATCAAAGGGTCTCAAACCCGCACAGTCAACCTTTGAAAATATGCATGGCACTTCAATATCAGGCTCTAACTTAATCTCATGAGATATCAACACCATTTTCCACTGGAGAAGATCTAGAGTTGGTCAATCTCTAGCCCACCGGGCAGTTTCCTCCATACCCTCATGCATTTAATTAAGGTCTCAGGACGAGCAACGTCACATGTGCCTCTGAACCGGTCACATGGACTGACTCCTAGATACCACCTTGTATCTGATATGTAAGAAAGCACATCTGCCTATGGAAATGCACAATTATTGAATATCTTTAGGAAATCCCCTCTTACCTCACATCGGAGTTAAGAGTTTTGGATTTGAAAAGAAGGTTCACGAACGTCCTCGCTTCTCCGGCCATGGAAGTCTAAGGTTACCAACATAAAATCATGAGTTAAAAAAAATCAACTCGAGAACACTAACCACAAGGTATAGGTTCAGTTCATACAATAAACTAGGATTAGGGGTTTCCCAAATTTATGCGACTCTTGGATTTATGATCCTTAAGTGCTAGAAGTTCATAAACAACAATCTTTTAACAAAGTTGAATTAAAAATCCCACCAAGTACTTGACCTAGGGTTTTGGCCAACCATAGGTAAATAGGCTAGGAATTTCTAAACTTTCCAATCTCTTTAGGTTAACATCCATACATAGTAAGGAGCTTGAAACCATGATCATTTCGGAAAATGGAAAAATCAAATGTCTTAGACCATGAACTCTTAGGTTCGGCCTTAACAAGTTTGTGAGGTTAGAGATCTTTAAATCATCCAATCTTTTGGACATATCATCCTTTAACATGAAGGAGCTTTAATCCATAATCATCTTGGAAAACAAAATAAAATAACACATCCTAGGTCAAATGTTACATTCGGCCATCATAGGAAAATAAAGCAAGAAAATATTTTAAACTTGCCAATCACTTAGACATAGCATCCTTTAACATAAGGAGCTTTTTAGTCCATGATCACTTTGGAAAACAAAATTCAACATCTTTGCCATAACCATTTAAGGTTTCGGACTTTTCAAGAAATAGCGGTTAGAAATCTTCAAACTTTCCAATCTCTTGGACTTAGCATCCTTATATATCAAGGAGTATTAATCCATGATCATTTTGGAAAACAAAACTTAAACACCATTGCCTTAAAACTCATTGGTTTTGGTCTTTACATAAAAATAGGGTAAAAATCTTTAAACTTTCCAATCACTTAGACATAGCATCCTTTAACATAAGGGAGCCTTGGTCCATGATCATCTTGGAAATGAAACTCAAATACAAACTCATACATGTAAAAGTTGAAACAAGATTCACCTAAACCATATACATGGTTTCGGTCTCCTTAGGAAGAAGGGGTTAGTGTAACAGCCTGATTTTTAATTACCCTGTTTAACCGGTTAAAATATAATTAATTATATTTTAATCTGAGAGATAGAAAGTGATTTTAAATAAAATAAAATCATATTCATAGTCTCTCTTATGGTAGAAGGCTACGGTGAAATTTTGTGTTGAAAATTCAGATGGAGCCCGATCTGCGTTTTTTTAACTGACAGTATAATTTTATACTGACAGAAAACCCTAATTTGACCCGAAAACTGAAATTTGTAGATTTTTTATATTTTGTCCTTGAGGAAGTCTAATTTCCAAATTTCTGATCAGAAATAAAATATTATGTTTATTCGGACGAATTTTGGTAAAAGTTCGGATTGAAAACGGTCGGTGTTTTCACTGACAGTAAGATTTTAATGATCATAAAACCTAATTTTGACTCGTGAACGAAGTGTTTTATATTTAAATCATATTTCTAACGAGTTTGGTTGTTTTGAAAATTTTCAACCGAAAACGAAATATTACGCTTTTACGCGGGCGTAAAAGCCTATTCGGGAAACCGATGGAGTCGAAAACGGAACTCCAGAGACTCGTCAAGAGATCGGGACAACGAGTCATACATGATGACTCATGGAGGATGAGTCACCAAGCATTTATGAGCATTAAATGCTAGTAATCATGACTCTTAGGTAAAAAGACCAAAATACCCCCAAGCTTTCGCGGGTATTAACAAGACACATCTACGCACTCTTAACCACTCATTTTACATGGTTGTAAACCTCCCACATATCTTCAATTTCGTGCATCCACCTCCAATAAACCATACATATTTTATTTTGCTTTCGTTTCATTATTTTCCTCTCAAAAATTGAAATAGGGTAAATGACGGAGCTGTGTACGGAATTTCCGGGAACCGCTAACGGATAGGATCGGTGACTCATTGGTGAGTCACTATGTGTGGCCCAAAATCAGTCACACCTCCATCAAATGTGAGCCACATATTATTAACCATGATTAGCCAAAATAACCTTAGTTAAGTTAACTATTAACTATGGTTAAGCTTATATTAACTAAATATTCCTAAAAGCTATTCATCTAAGCTTAACAAACCAAACAAGGCATAAGATTACTCCTATATATACCCCCCAAACCGTGGCCTCCCTCTCACCATTTCACTCATCTTCTTCATCTTCTTCATTCCTTCACCAAAAACACTTAAACTCCATTTTCATTCTTCAAGAGCTCCAAGTGATTCCATTACAAAGCTTGCCAAGATCATCATCTATTCTTCTTATACTTTCCTAACTTGAGGTAACATGATCATCTCATCTCTTGTTTAAGCTTTTGTTCTTCATATTTCGTAGTTTTCCATTTCTAGATCTAGAACTTGTAATAATTCTAGAAAATTGTAGAAAAATCATAAAAATGTAAAACCAATTTCTATGATCTAGATATGATACCTACTTTCATTATCCAAAAGCATGTGATCAAAGTCATTTTCCTTCCATATTAACCATTCTTGGCCGAACCTAGGTGAGAAAGGGAGTGTGAAGTTTTTGTGTCATTACTCAATTCTATCACTTGTATCATGCTCTCTAATACCTATATGGTTACAATCTAAGAGATTAACTTCAACAAAGATTTCTATCCTAATTTTATGGTGTTAGCCGAAAATCTAGGGTTTAGGAGTTTATAGATTTTGTTAATTTAATGAATTCTAATGATTGGTTAATACTCTTAAGTATCTATGTAATCGAAAACCAATAGCTTGAATCAAAATGAATTTCCCAGCCTGTTTTACTAAGTAAGGCCGAAACTTAATTAAAACAGAGATTAAATTATTTTGTTAATATTTCCAAGTTATGATAATTTATCTAAGCTATATAAGACTATAGGAATTAGAATCCAAAAGCTTGGAATGAGAAAAGAATCCTAACCCTATTTCGAATTAGGAGGCCGAAACCTAGCTAGTTAGGTTAAGAGTGATTTTGTTGATTAATTATAGTTGTATTGTTTGGTTGAAGGAGAAACTGTTAAACTGTGGTGTGATAACGAGGATCGTCGAAGTCGGAATTCCGGTGCTAACTCAAGTGTGGGAAGAACCATTGCATCTTCGGAAATCGATAAGTAGTATATTATATAATAATTGTGTAGGGCGACCAAAACCCTACTAGTGGTCGAGTAATCGACAAGACCAAAATCGCATTGGAAACCTTTTCTGTTAAACCAATGGTGATTCGGCGATTGTAGGTTTATCGACGTTAGGATGATTTTATCTTATCTGAGGTTGATTGAATTTATGATTATTATTGAATTGCTTATGTGATATATTATGGGTTTGAATATTTTCTGATGTTATGTTATGCATGATCTGCCTGGTTGTTAATATTGTGCTTAGTGGATTTTAAGCAAAGATATATATGTTGTTCGACAGATAGTTGTTTGTTTTGGGTGTGAGAATAATGGTGACTTACATGTGCCTAACCTAGATGATGTATTTTAATGCGGCATGGTGACCTAGAATATGTGTTGAGTTCTAGTGGAAGGTTAAGGAACTAGGATGTTGTTAAAATGGGTTGGTTAGATTCACGTGTATTGGTAATATAATACACAAGGTCGGTATTGTTGTTCACTGCCGTGTATTGGTAATATAATACACGAGGTCAAGAGTTCTCGCTAGACCGTTCCACCTTAGAAATAGGTTGTGCAGCTATAGTGTCATTGAATTTCATTGAGCACCCCCAGGAGTGGACGCAGTGTGCACCGGGAGCATTGTGCAGCTATAGTGTCATGCTTTGCATAAGCATTGTCACCATGGAAGAGAATGTGCACCGGGAATTTGGAACCTATTGCTTGAACAATTGACTGACATTCTCTCGAGAGGAATGCGTGAAAGAAATTAGTGGTGGCCACGTCAGTATTAAAGTCTAGTTGTACGAGATTGGGGTAGAAGATGAATACTTGAATTTGAGGATGCTTTGTTAGTTAGGTGTTGAATGATGATTTGTCTGTGATAATTACTGTATAATTTACTATTACTCCTTTCCACTTTTTGATGATAGAATTGCTTCTTATCCCCTATGTTTCTGTATTCTTGTGGGTTACTTTACTAACATTAGAAGACCCGATGGAGGATTATGTTGCTGAGGAGTTGGACGGAGCTCTGCATGAAACAGAGGTTGTTGAGGAGTTGGATGGAACTCCTTACAAACCAGACACTGGAGATCGATCTGTGATCCATGGCGAGTAGAGTATAGATAGTATGGCCAATGTGTCTAAGAAGGAGTATTTTTATATATTTCTGCTAAGTATGACTTTTATTTTAAGTTAATGCCTGTGAGGGATCCTACTGAGAGGATTCCCTTAACAGTGTTTTGGTAATGTAATAAATAAACAGGTGTGTATTTATACATTAAAACCTTGGTGTGTTTAATTTGCAGAAGTTATATGATTGTTTAAATAATGTTTTAAGTTTTACGTACTTTTCACGCTAAGCGCACGATTAAGAAAATAATAAATAAGGTTTTAAGCTAACAAAACACAGGGGCACAAAGGGGTGTCTCAGTTAGGAAACTTTGTTTTACACAATCTTGTAGTATGTGATAGTATGAGTAAATACAAGAATATAGAAAGTGGTTTCAACTCAAAAGGAGTTTTCTACCATTTTTGAGAGGTTTTAATAGTTAAAAGCACATAAAGGACATATGAAGAAAACTTTGAAATAAAAGATGAAACTTTGATAAAGAACTACATAAAGTATTACCCTTAACAAGATGAACAACTTTGATGAAGAACTCTAAGAGAACAGCTTGATAAAAATGTAAACTTTGTAAGAGAGAAGAAGAAGAAGAAATGTAGCAAAGTGTAAATGTGAGAAATGGAGTAAAGTGATGAAGTGTGGAACTGAAGAGTGTTTATAGACAGTGAGAGGAGAGGTCGCGGTTTTGGGAGAGGAAGAAAGAAGAGAAGAAAGAAGGTGGGTTGCTTGTAGAGAGGATAAGGAGTTAAGGTGATGTGATGTGATTGGAGAGAGAAAGATGAAAAAGTGAGATTTTTGAAAAAAAAAAGTCATGATTCACCTTTTGAGGTGTGTCATAACCTTCACATCAATTCACTTCATGTCACTTCATCCTCTTGATGCTCTGCTCCATTGCGTATCAGATGACTTCCCCGATCGTATTTCCCGACGATTTCAACTAGGAAATCCCTAAGATTTGGCCCCGTACAAGATTTTTCGAAAAACTCCAAACCCACACAAAACATCATAAAAACACTAACCATCTCGTTTACGAACTAAAATTTGGTCTCTGGCTCAGTAAACTTGTATTGGCAGTGAGAACCCAGACCGATTTTCGTCTGAATTTTCGACCGAAAATTTTACCATGACTTCATACGGTAAAACAACACAAGAAAATGATTTTATTTTAAATAAAATCATCCTCTGGATTTTATAAAAAATAAACACATTAAAGCATGTATTTACAGATAAAGAAGCATACAAAAAACAAGGTGTTACAACTATACCCCTCTAAAAAGAATTTCGTCCTCGAAATTACGTATCTTGAAATAACTCAGGGTACCGCAACTTAATCTTGTCCTCAGCTTCCCACGTTTCTTCTCCGGTTGTCTCATTCCAGATGACTTTGACCAAAGGAATTTGCTTACCTCTGAGCTGCTTTGTCATCTTATCCGAGATTCGTGCCGGCGAAGTCACAAAGGACAGGTTCCCTTTTAACTGTACTTTATCCAGCTTTATGATATGTGATGGATCAGGAATGTATTTTCTCAACTGAGAGACATGAAAGACATCATGGATATTGGAAATAAAGGGTGGTATAGATATTTAATAAGCTACTGGACCTACACGACGAAGAATTTGGTAGGGTCCAATGAACTTGGGAGTAAGCTTTCTGGACTTTAGTACTCTGCCAATCCCAATCGTTGGCGTGACTCTCAAGAATACATGTTCTCCTTCCTCAAACTCTAGAGGTCGTCGTCTCTTGTCCGCGTAGCTCTTCTGTCGTCTCTGAGTAGTCCTCATTTTCTCCTGGATCATCTTCACCTTTTCTGTCGTTTGTTGCACGAAGTCTGGACCCAACAGTAAACTCTCACCATCCTGGTACTAACACAAAGGCATCTGACATCGACGGCCATACAGGGCTTCATAAGGTGCCATTCCGATGCTTGAATGGAAACTATTATTGTAGCTGAATTCTATCAACGGTAGGGACTCGTCCCAACACCCGACATCCTCCAAAACACAAGCTCTCAGCAAGTCCTCTAGTGACTGGATTGTCCTTTCCGTTTGTCCATCAGTCTGCGGATGATATGCAAAACTCAATATGAGTTTCGTTCCAAGCGATTTTTGTAAACTCTGCCAAAACCTCGATGTAAACCGCGGGTCTCGGTCTGAAACAATGCTCGAAGGCATACCATGCAGTCTAACAATCTCTCCGATGTACAGTTGGGTTAACTTCTCCATAGAGTATCTCATATTGACTGGCAAAAAGTGAGCTGACTTAGTCAGCCGGTCCACTATTACCCATATAGCCTCATAACCCTTCTTAGTCCTTGGTACAGGATCTGAAGAACAAGGCTAAGGTGTTCAGCATGAGTCTTCTTGTCCGGAGAATAGATCAGAATGTCATCAATGAAGACGACTATGAACTGATCCAAAAAGGGACGAAAGATCCTATTCATATAGTCCATGAATATAGCAGGTGCATTCGTCACTCCAAACGGCATCACCAAATAATCATAATGCCCATAGCATGTTCGAAACGCTGTCTTAGGAACATCTTCTGCTTTTACTCGTATCTGGGGGTATCCTGACCGCAGATCTACCTTTGAAAACACTGTCGCGCAACGCAACTGATCCATAAGATCATATATCCTTGGAAGAGGATATCTGTTTTTAATCGTGACTTTGTTTAACTGACGAAAGTCCACACACAGCCTAGCAGTTCCATCTTTCTTATTTACTAGCAGGACTGGAGCTCCCCACGGTGACACACTAGGTCGTATAAACTCTTTCCTCATCAGCTCCTCAAGTTGGTCCTTCAAGGTTTCTAACTCTGATGGTGACATGCGGTATGGTGCCATGGATATTGGTCAAGTGCCTGGAATCAGATCATCGCGAACTCGACCTCCCGAATAGTTGGCAATCCAGGTACATCCTCAGGGAAAACCTCTGGAAACTCTCGAACGACAGGTACGGATTCCAAGTCAAACTCGCTCTCGACGTCCAAGGAAAACAACATGTAACCTTGAGCTCCTTCTTTCAAAGAATCTCTTACCTGACTAGCAGATAAAAATCCAGAAATCTCCTCCTTAAAGATTAAGGTTTTCTAAGCACAATCTATTAGGATATGGTTGAAAGATAACCAATCCATGCCTAAGATTACATCTAAATGTACTAAAGGCAAACAGATCAAGTCTACAAGGAAATTTCTATTCTGAACGATGATAGGACAATTTAAGCAAACATAATTAACAGTCACAGGTTCAACAGTTGGGGTAGAAACAATCAGATTATATGGCAAGGAAGAAACAGACAAGTCTAGAATTTTCACATGATCCATCGAAATAAAAGAATGAGTTGTGCCTGAATCGAAAAGTACAGACAAGAGATTACCAACAATGTCGCACTTACCTTGTACAAGATCAGCACAGTTCGATGCCTCAGCACCACTCATGGTATACACTCTTCCCTTAACGGTTGGCTTGTTTACTCTGGCCTCCACTTCCTGTCCCCGAAACACTGGGACGACCTTGTTGTTGTTTCTGGTTGTAGCTAGATGCCTGGTGATACGACTTCCTCTGGTTCTGCTTCCATATTGAATTATTGCCTTGATTCTGGCTCTTAGGACGAACAGGTCCTCCTGCGCTTCCCTTGTTATCCCTTCCTCTATGCATCGTCTCAATTTTCCGGCACTTCTCCACTAGTGCTTGGAAGTTCCTAATCTTCAACGGCAATACCGATTCTTTAATCTCGAAGCGCAGACCGGCTTAAAACTGCTCACACTTCCATTCCTCACTGGGATTGTCTTGAAAGAAACGGAAATACTTGGCAAGGGATTCAAACGTTGCAGCTTACTCCCCTACTGTCAGGTCCCGCTGACTCAGCCTCATGAACTCCTGCTCCTTCTCTTTTCGGGCACTCTGGGGAAAGTATTTGTCTAGAAACTTGCCACGAAATACTCCCCAGGTGATTGCCTAGTGCTCAGCCTCCAACAACTGCCTAGTGCCCTTCCACCAGTACTCAGCATCGCCCACTAGCTGGAACACGGAATAGGGTACCTTAGATTCCTCTGGAGTGTGTACCAGATTGAAGATCTTCTCTAGCTCCTGAATCCAAAGATTAGCCTTTATTGGACCCACGTCTCCATCAAACTGCGATGGATTCTGACGCCGAAAAGCTTCCAGATGCCTTGGTTCTGGGTAGCATCATTAGCCGTCTGAAGAGCTATGGTAGCAGCCACGTCAGCCAGCACTTGGGCAGAGAAATCCATTCCTCCGTAGCCTCGTCCACGTCCACGAGCACCTCTCTGGTTCATACTGACCTATACCACACAAGCAGTCAGATAACAGCCAGAAAAGGGATGTGAACCATGGGTTATCACACATTACCTCAAAGAAGTAATTCAAACAACATCCAGATAGAGAAAAACACAACTTCATCACAATAGACCTAAACCCAAACATTCCCGAAAGACTCGACTAGCTCTGATACCAACTAATGTGACACCCTAAAACCCGACATCACATAGTTACCCGTTGTGGAAAAGAAACCTATTTAAAATGATGGTCGCTTTCGGAAAAATAACCTTTTATATAGGGTTACTGAAAAAGGGTACTCAATTTTTTTTTTGTTAAAAGAAGTTAAGAAAAGGTAATGAACACCCAGAACATGATTATAAACATCATACATATAAATATAACTGTCCCACTTGGGATCTTAGGTTTGATTACAAAACAGGCCATGTCGAACCGGCCAACACACACTAAAATAGCTACTGAAGAAACATGTAAGAAAAGAAACATCAAACCGGGGATAGGGAACTGGGTACAAGACTCAAAAGATGGCTTTAAAGGCCTAGGGACTATCGGGACAACTCCAAAAGCCGACGAATGATCTACCAATGTCTCCTACATGAAGAGTGACCACAGACGCTACCCCCAGACGAGATATTAGATGCCGGATCGATAATGTCACCGCCATCATCGATAGAGACGTCATCATATCCGAGATCCTGCGGATGGTACTCTGGCTCCTCCTCCTCCATGTCCTCGACCTCTATCAGCTCAAGAGGTTCTTCCTCGGGATCCTTTTCTGGATCCTCCTCCATTGGATCCTCCGCAAGCGGTTCAACTAGATCAAAATGCTCATGAAGGAGACCGGTGACTTGTAACGTATGAAGGTAGTACCATGGAGGTGGAAGCGCCACAGTCCTCGTCTCGACAGTATGAATCCTTCGTACGGGCACTCCGTTAGCATTCGTCTCGGTAGTCGTGACTGGTCCTCGATACGTCCCGGTCGTTACACCCTCATGTATAGTTCGATTCCCTGCCATCCCAGCATGATCAAAGACTTCTCTCCTCGAGCTCGACTGTGCCAAGGGAACGTTCAGATCCTATCTAAAAGCATGCGCATACCTGATACACGAAGAAAAGAACAAAACATACAGATGTGCAAGAGTGAGATACCGTCATAAGATATATCCCACAACAACCATATACATGATACATACATCACATAATCATATAAGCAGTTAAATCATGCATATACATAACATAACAGTGTTATATCAAAAGATCTCAAACCCGCGCAGTCAACCTTTGAAAATATGCATGGCACTTCAATATCAGGCTCTAACTTAATCTCATGAGATATCAACACCGTTTTCCACTGGAGAAGAATTAGAGTTGGTCAATTTCTAGCCCACCAGGCAGTTGCCTCCATACCCTCATGCATTTAAGGTCTCAGGATGAGCAACGTCACATGTGCCTCTGAACCGGTCACATGGACTGACTCCCAGATACCACCTTGTATCTGATATGTAAGAAAGCACATCTGCCTGGGGAAATGCACATGAGAAAATATTTTATTCAAAAGGTTTTCTTTGTGTTCATTATTTTTCGCCGTCGCAACTCAAAGTTAACGACTTAATCATCATTTCCCCATCACTTGAAAACTCAGAAACATAGGACACACAGTCTGAATGCTCAATCACAACGCCCGAGACCGATGCCGCAGTCAAGGGTTATGGTCATATAAATCACTTATGCTTTTATTCATGTTTTGAACTTATCTTGATAAGGACAATAGCCCACAACAACGAAATTAGAATGCACTGTCCTCGATTTCGAGAATTGGACTCTCAGTCTAGAACATCAAGAATAGGACTCATGGTCCCCGAATTAACACTGGTCCAAGATCACGTGTGTATAACTGAATACTATAGGCGACATCTGTCATACTAGATTCTCTTTGTTAAGTACTTATTTTTCGTTCAGTGAAAATCAAATTCAAAACCGAATTCTCGATAACCTATCCAGGCTATCGGAAAGTTTCTAAAACATTTAGGAGAAAACCTTTTCTTTGAAAATCTTTTATAAAGCATCTTTGAAATACTTTTATCTTTGAAAATCCCCAATAGGATATTGCCAAATAATCTTGAAAGTTTTCACTTGAAGACACATGGTTCGAAAAGGATTTTTCTCTTGTATAACAATAGTTCACCAAAACCATTTCGACATTTAAAACAAGTACTTTAAGTTAATGAGCTTTTGGAAAAGAACACCAAACCTTTCATCTTCAAAGCTTGTTAAGGTTTTTAATCCTTATAACAGTTGAGCACAAACACAAGTATGGCTTAGTAAACTTTCAATCAACAGCAGTATGTATTCTCAGTTCGATGCTAATATCACAGTTGAAAGCAGTTCAACACAAATATGCATTATAACATTTAGAACAAGCATAGTTCAACATCAGATAATAGCATAACAGTTCAAGTACATTAGATAACCAAGTAAGCTCAATCAACATATAAATATCCAGTTAAACACATACACACATGCATACAATTATTGAATATCTTTAGGAAATCCCCTCTTACCTCATGTCGAAGTTAAGAGTTTTGGATTTGAAAAGAAGGTTCATGAACATCCTCGCTTCTCCGGCAATGGAAGTCTAAGGTTACCAACATAAAATCATGAGTTAAAAAAAATCAACTCGAGAACACTAACCACAAGGTGTAGGTTCGGTTCATACAATAAACTAGGATTAGGGGTTTCCAAAATTTATGCGACTCTTGGATTTATGATCCTTAAGTGCTAGAAGTTCGTAAACAACAATCTTTTAACAAAGTTGAATTAAAAATCCCACTAAGTACTTGACTTAGGGTTTTGGCCAAGCATAGGTAAATAGGCTAGGAATTTCTAAACTTTCCAATCTCTTTAGGTTAGCACCCATACATAGTAAGGAGCTTGAAACCATGATCATTTCAAAAAATGGAAAAATCATATGTCATAGACCATGAACTCTTAGGTTCGGTCTTAACAAGTTTGTGAGGTTAGAGATCTTTAAATCATCCAATATTTTGGACATAGCATCCTTTAACATGAAGGAGCTTTAATCCATAATCATCTTGGAAAACAAAATAAAATAACACATCTTAGGTCAAATATTACATTCGGACATCATAGGAAAATAAAGCAAGAAAATATTTTAAACTTTCCAATCACTTAGACATAGCATCCTTTAACATAAGGAGTTTTTTAGTTCATGATCACTTTGGAAAACAAAACTCAACATCTTTGCCATAACCATTTAAGGTTTCGGCCTTTTCAAGAAATAGGGGTTAGAAATCTTCAAACTTTCCAATCTCTTGGACTTAGCATCCTTCTATATCAAGGAGTCTTAATCCATGATCATTTTGAAAAGCAAAACTTAAACACCGTTGCCTTAGAACTCATTGGTTTTGGTCTTTACATAAAAATAGGGTAAAAATCTTTAAACTTTCCAATCACTTAGACATAACATCCTTTAACATAAGGGAGCCTTGGTCCATGATCATCTTGGAAATGAAACTCAAATACAAACTCAAACATGTAAAAGTTGAAACAAGATTCACCTAAACCATATACATGGTTTCGGCCTCCTTAGGAAGAAGGGGTTAGGAAACTTTGTTTTACACAACCTTTTAGTTTGTGATAGTATGAGTAAATACAAGAATATAGAAAGTAGTTTCAACTCAAAAGAAGTTTTCTACCATTTTTTAGAGGTTTTAGAAGTTAAAAGCACATAAAGGACATATGAAGAAAACTTTGAAACAAAAGATGAAACTTTGAAAAAAGAACTACATAGAAGTATTACCCTTAACAAGATGAACAACTTTGATGAAGAACTCTAAGAGAAAACCTTGATAAAAATGTAAACTTTGTAAGAGAGAAGAAGAAGAAAAAATGTAGTAAAGTGTAAATGTGAGAAATGGAGGAAAGTGATGAAGTGTGGAAATGAAAAGTATTTATAGAGAGTGAGAGGAGAGGTCACGGTTTGGGAGGGGAAGAAAGAAGAGAAGAAAGAAGGTGGGTTTCTTGTAGAGAGGATAAGGAGTTAAGGTGATGTGATGTGATTGGAGAGAGAAAGATGAAAAAGGTGAGATTTTTGAAAAAAAAGCCATACACTAGTGGAAATAATGTAATATACGGGAACGTTTTACGTCAATTAACCATATGTTTGACGTTAAAAATGAGGCGGTGGCAGTTTTGTAAATATTAAATCACTATTTGTGTCATTTGTTTAATGAACTGATGTTAAAAGTGATTTGTAACACTTTTAACGTCTGTTGTTTATACGACTGACGTACGTAAAAAGTGTGATTTTTACTTCAGTTAAATAAATAACTGACGTATATAATCCTATATCCCTAACTCATTCCTATCTTTCTTTCGTTGTCATCTCCCTGTTGTCACTCTTAACGCAGATCACTCCATCTAGTGCAGTTTATTTCTAAACCTTTTTTTTAAAACAAGTTTATTTTTAATCTTAATTAATTAGGTTGAATTAGTAAACAAATTCTTGTGCAAATTAAAATAAATAAACACTTAACATAAAACAAGTTATATATGTATAATCAAATCGTATCTCATTGAAGCGATTCATAAGTTACAATTACATGAATAAAAAATAAAAAATTTCTGCAACATAGCCCTAAAATATAAAAAAGTTTCTGCTTCAACATCATTTTCTTCTCAGTCCTGTCCTCAGAAACTCCAATGGATGCATCTCCTCCCTCACTTGAATTCCTTGATGCTCCATCTGAATCCACAGTCACTTGCTGCCAAAGCAGAGTGAAAGGGATGACGGGGATGAAATAAAGTGAGGGAATCACATTACGTGATTCACCCAACCTTACCATCCATGTTACGTGATTTACTCAACCTCAGAAGTTTTTTGACCATTAAGACAGAGACCTTTAAGTCTAGGTATAGGAAGAAATAACAAAAGTCTCAAATATGATAGAGCCATATTGTGAAGGAATAGAAAACGCACGAAATATAGAGGAAAAGAAGAGGGGGGTGTATTACAAACTGATACAGAAGAATGGTACTTTATATAGAGAAGAGAGACTACCTGATTTTCTTGAAAACTGATCTATAAACTTAATGCTCATTAAGAGGATTAAGTTACAAGGTGCATGGGTAAGTAGCACAGTAGTCATGGGTAAGTAGCACAGTAGTCAAAGAAATGAATGTTTTTACAGAAACTTATACACTTTTAACGTCAGTTGTCTTAAACAACTGACGTTAAAAGTGTTTTGAAAATAAAAAAATATTTATTTTTAACGTCAGTTGTTTAATACAGCTGACGTTAAACAATGACTTTTAATGTGACACCCTAAACTCGAGTCATCACATGGTTACTCGTTTGCGGAAATAAAACTTAATTTGCCGGTTACTTTTGGAAAATAATGTTTTCTCAACGTTCATATTTTCAAAATATGGTGATAAATTTTTTTTTTCCTTTTTAGTTTTATAACAACAACAACGCAATCAAATCACACTTAAATACACAATGTATATAAGTCGTACAACTATACTGCCTCATATTTTTCACACCTAAATCAACATCAGTTTTATCTTCAAAACGTAATAGGACCTAAGCTGGTCGTAACTAACAGAAACTACCACCCATAGAAGCAGCACTCGCATGCCCCGAACTAATCAGCCTCCTTCTTCTTGTAGAGGTCATACCCCTTGTGCGACTCTGATATGGTTGTAAGGGTGAGACGCCAATATATGGATTTATCACAATAACTAAATGTACAACACAAAAGAAGGCATATACATACATACATACATATATATATACATACATACATACATATATATATATATATATATATATATATATATATATATATATATAACAACATACTCATTCATATTATATCACATCGTTTATCAATGGGTTTCACACCCCAAGCATCATCGTTGAAAACTATGCATGAGCTCTTCAAAACATCATCTAAACATTCATACCTAATCTCATGAGATATCTCCAACATCGTGATGAGTTGAACAGACTCGATAGTTACAGGCGCACAGCCACAGACACGCAGTCACAGACACGCAGTCAAAACCCATCTCACACTGTCCAACATCGAGGCACAGGTGATATCAACGTTGATGGGGCCTCATTGTCCACCCGGCACAATAAGAACATCTTTATGATCTACCCTGACGCCGCAAGGTAATCACTCGTTTGATCATGGCATGTCTGCCAAATGCATGCAAGAAAACATTTTATTCTCAACATTTTCTTTGTGTTATATCTTCATTTGTCAAAGCTCTCAAAAGCTTTCAACTTGTCATCGTTTTCAACATCGAATGCTCTCAAAAGCATCATCATTTTAAACATCTTTACAACTTTTATTAACAACACAGGACCTCAAAGTCCGAGTGCTCAATCACGAAGCCCCTGGACTGTTGCAATCAGTCTTAGGTTCGTGGTAATAGAAAACATCTCAAAACGTTTTAACTTCTTTAAGTAGATACCCAGTCTACAACACAACGAACCTTAATACCCCGACGTCTCGGTTATTAAGTTCCATATCATCGTTTTACATCGTTTTTGTATGTGAAAAACAAATCCAAACTAAGACAACGTCATAAGAACACTAGTACCCCGACATCTCGGTTACTAAGTTCTATATCGTCATTGAGTAAACTCATTTACAGAAAATCCTTTCTACTTGAAATTCGTTTATAAAACGTCAAATCATCAAAACTCTTTTATTGAAACTTCAATTCTAAAAATTAAATCAATTCAGATTAAATTTCTTCTCAAAATAAGTACTGCTATTTTTAAACTTTCACCGTAAATAATTTCAAAACTTGCCATCGTTTATCATTTTGCAAGAAAATGTTTTTAAAGTCAAACTTTGACTTTTTATTTTATATTATTATTATATTATTTTTATTTTTATTTTTATAAAGTATTTTTGAATGTTAATTTCACAAAATAACTTTTTATAATATTTCGGAATTTCTTGCGTAAAAATTAGCAGTACTAAAAAAATTTCACGGTTACGCTCTCACTGTGACTCATAAATTACTTTTACCCTAATAAATCATTAAAATAATAATATTTCTCAAAACTCATTATTTTACCAAAATAATATTTTCCACCATTATTATATTCCAACATTTCCCATAAAACATTGAATAAAATTTTCACAGCTTATTAAATCTTTTATCTAATTAATCGGTTGTGCACTGACCACTGTCAGGATTCTCAAACAACATTCAAAATTCATCATTCAACAACATCATCATAATTATATCACCAGGCAGATTACGCATCAAAACAACATAATATACTACTGCAGATAATTAAATAAATTAAAGGCAGATCAATAACTGATATACAGATAAACAACACAACATAAACAATATAAACAAATAATCCCAACCACATAAAAGTCATATAAACCACACTAAAAGCAAATAGTTATTGAGAAAAATCCCTCAGGTAAGCTCCCCTTACTTCTTGAAGACTCGAACTAACGGTTTCAAATAATCTCCCGATTTGATCCGGTTTCCTCCGTCGGCTTTAGGTCAAACCAATCTGCTCGATTCCTTCATAACGAACTGCAACCAAAATAAATCAAATCAAACAAAAACATACTTGACTCATGGAGGTTAAGGTTCGGCTTCACCCAATTTTCTAGGTTAGGAAAATTAAAATTTTGTTAACTTAGGGATTAATGATCCATAAGTAACTTAAACATGATTAAGTCCTTAATCTAAGATCATGAACCAAGAACATGGAATAAAACTCATCTAGTTCCAAGAACTAGGGTTTCTGTTTTTCTCAAGATTTTAGGCTAGAGGTTTTAAAATTTCTTCAACTCTTGGATTTAATCAACATACTAGTCTTAGAGTTGGATTCAAAGATTACAAACAACTTTTGAATCACAACCCCATTAAGTACTCATACCTAGGGTTTCGGTTTTGAAGAAACAAATAGGTTAGAGTTTGATTTTTGATCTTCTATATACTTGAATACAAGAACTAGCAAGATACAAAAGGATTGAATCATGAATCAAGACATGAAATTGAAACAAAACCTATGAACACAACTTTGACCTAGGTTCGGCCATGACCAGAAATTAGGGAAAGAAATTTCTCATGATCTTATGCTTCTAGAGGATGAAAATAGAGATGATTATAAGATCATAGCAATTGGTTTCATGTCAAAAGGATTTTTGTAGAATTAGTTATGAATTTTTGAATCTAACTCCATAATTTTGAGTAAAATAAAGAACATGTTGATCTAAGCCATGAATCTATAAAAGTTGTGAAGAGAAATGATTTAAATGACAAGAGAAGAAGTTTTTACCTCTTGATGATTCAAGTAAAGAAATATTTGGATGATGTTCTTCACAAATTTCTCATGGTGTTCTTGAGAAACTTAAAGAGAAAGATGAACATGATGAGGGTTTAGAACAGTTTTAGTAATTTGGGTATATCTCTCAACATACTTGTCCGTTTTTGATGATCTTTATGTTGTTGGAAATAAGAGAGAAAGATGAACAACTTTCATGTTGAAAGTTTTTCGATATTCAAAATATAAAATGGTCATAATTGCTAGTCAAAATATGACGAATTATGAACACTTTGGAGTTCTTAAGGCAAAAGCTTAGGTTTTCAAGAAGAAAAACATGGAAATGGAAGATGAAGAGATACTTAGTGAAGAAGGCAATATACTTAATGAAGAAGGCAAGAGTGAGCCGTGAGTTTTGGGTAAGGTTTGGTCAAATTTTCCAATGGCATTTGCTTGTAATTGTCATAAAAAGATAAGGGCAAAATATCATTTCATAGCAAAAATTCCCTTTGCCATAAATGTGCCATTATGGCCATTATGACTCGGATAAGCTCGTCATAAATGCTCGTCAAGCTGGTCAAATCCATCATCTCAGCTCTGTTCCCGACTCCTCGATTCATCTGGCGCAAGCTTTTCCTAGAGACATCTCAACGTACATGCCCGCAACAAATATAATATTTTAATTTGTTTACCAAAATTTTCAAAACTTCCAGTATCGTAGGAAATATGATAAAAACATTTTTCATCTCGTTCACGAATTAAAATTAGGTCTTCTGAGCAGTAAACTTTTACTGTCAGTGAAAACACAGAAAACGGTAGACCGGTTTCCGTCTGAATTTTCAACCAAAAACTTCACCGTAACCTTATGAAAATAAGTATAAAAAGGAAATGACATTGGTTTATCCAAAATCATTTTCTAAGTCTCGGATAAAAATATATATTTATATATTTATTAACGATATTACGAAGCAGCGAAAATCGGGGTGTTACATTACTACCCCACTAAAAAAAAATTTCGTCCTCGAAATTTCGTGACTCAAACTAAACAGAATTTTGTAACCTCATCTTAACCTTAAGATTTTACATTGCCTTCCACATCACTTCTTTCTTCTTATTCTATATTCCATAACACAATTCATTCTTATGTCATTTCTACATATCCGTACTATCCTCAAAATTTCATCATAGTCTATCACACTCGAAAAACAAAATCAAAACTCAATCACTTCTCTTTTTTGTTCACATTCAACTTAGGTAAAACTACCGTAGACACTTTTCTGTAATTCCTTCCAATCATACGATTAAATCTTAACGATGATCATTTTATCATTATCCTAGAGTTCCTTAGCAAACTCTACCTTGATCATAACAAAATCTGCCAAAATCATCTTATTTATTGATGTTAATTCTAGAAATTCTCAGCTTACTAGTCACATCTACACCTCCATAAAAATCCACTCACCTCTTGTCGTGCTTACGTATTATACTTACTCTCAGCTAACCTTCTAAGGATCAATTCCTTATCACGTTGGATCAGTCCTCTGATACATACCTTTGTTAGTTTTTCCATTACACCGTGGACCTAAGCAGTAAAAAGATGTCGACTTCGTCAACCTACTCACAATAATTTGAAAAGAGATTTTCAAGACAAGAAATTTCTTGATTTTGCTTTCACAAGAAAGCATAGAGAATAATTTGGCCAATCTGAAAGATACTAGTGTCCAATATATAAAAAGATTCTTCAATAGGTTCGTGAGTGTAAAAATGCATAGCTAATACAAGTTTACAAACATGAGTCTAATAAAGTTTCTTCCTTCACAAGAACTTTACTACACAATGATTTAAAAGAACATCAGTCCGACAAAAATTCAGACTAGATCACTTCCACCAAAAGTAAAAGTGAATCGACTAAGTCTCATCAAGAAACTTCCATTATCAAGAATTCATATATGTCACATAACTCAAGAAATACTCATAATACATTCCCAAAGAAGTATGAAAATATCCAGATTGTATGAAAATATCCAGACTGTCAAAACCAAAGTCAGGATAGATTTTAAATCAAAGTCAGAAAAATGAATTTGGCTTGTACAAAATGTATCGCTACGATTGTCTAATACAACCATAGGAATTTGAAAAGCAATTTGTCCATAAGGAACAATTTTTATGAATCCCGAGATCCTCACATAAGGTTGAAGATTTAAATCTATTCGCCTTGGTTTCTCACAAGAACAATGGTCTTTTATGACATACTTAGTGTGGTCATCCTGAATCGGCACGATTCTGATAACTTGGTCAATCTCTCAGACACACGATCAGTTGATCTTGCCTCAAATGCTGAGTTTACAGTACAAAATCTTTAATAAGTCCTAACTCCAATCTAGTGGTAACTTGTTCTCAAGTCGATCCTTGAATATATAACAACTCCTTGCGAGGGATCTGTAACACTTGGTACAGAGGTCTCTCATACTCCTCGTGACTCTTAGAGTAAACGAGAACATCATCGATGAAGATGATGACTAACTTATCGAGAAATGGACGAAAATTCCATTTCTTGAAGTCTAACCCAACTAACTTCGTTGGTGATATCCTACACAAAGCGGTTGAGATCTAGCTAAATCTAGAAACTAGATCAATCAGAAACTCAACATCCATCCGTTCGTACAAACTTGGGACATTCTCAGAAAATTTTCCCTAAAAACTTTGAATGACAGGTACCTTATTCAAATGTCTGATACCGTCCTAAGAGATAAACGAATGTATCAACATGAACATAAGTACCCTTTACTAAACATGAGTTCTCACAAGGTCTCAACCCAATCAGAACCCACCAAAACATACTTACTTGTGTGTCAACACACATTGTTTCAACCAAGAAACAATTCAAACAAGGTTCAACCAGAGATCACACAACAAAAACCTAACAGACCTATTTCCCAACATTCTCGAAAGACTTGACCAGCTCTGATACCACTAATGTGACACCCTAAACTCGGGTCATCACATGGTTACTCGTTTGCGGAAATAAAACTTAATTTACCGGTTACTTTCGGAAAATAATGTTTTCTCAACGTTCATATTTTCAAAATATGGTGATAAATTTTTTTTTCCTTTTTAACCTTATAACAACAACAACGCAATCAAATCACACTTAAATACACAATGTATATAAGTCGTACAACTATACTGCCTCATATTTTTCACACCTAAATCAACATCAGTTTTATCTTCAAAATGTAATAGGACCTAAGTTGGTCGTAACTAACAGAAACTACCACCCATAGAAGCAGCACTCGCATGCCCCGAACTAATCAGCCTCCTTCTTCTTGTAGAGGTCATACCCCTTGTGCGACTCTGATATGGTTTTAAGGGTGAGACGCCAATATATGGATTTATCACCATAACTAAATGCACAACACAAAAGAAGGCATATACACATATATATTTATAACAACATACTCATTCATATTATATCACATCGTTTATCAATGGGTTTCACACCCCAAGCATCAACGTGGAAAACTATGCATGAGCACTTCAAAACATCATCTAAACATTCATACCTAATCTCATGAGATATCTCCAACATTTTATTCTCATCATTTTCTTTGTGTTATATCTTCATTTGTCAAAGCTCTCAAAAGCTTTCAACTTATCATCGTTTTCAACATCGAATGCTCTCAAAAGCATCATCGTTTTAAACATCTTTATAACTTTTATTAACAACACAGGACCTCAAAGTCCGAGTGCCCAATCATGAAGCCCCTAGACCGTTGCAATCAGTCTTAGGTTCGTGGTAATAGAAAACATCTCAAAACGTTTTAACTTCTTTATGTAGATACCCAGTCTACAACACAATGAACCTTAATACCCCGACGTCTCGGTTATTAAGTTCCATATCATCGTTTTACATCGTTTTTGTATGTGAAAAATAAATCCAAAATAAGACAACGTCATAAGAACACTAGTACCCCGACATCTCGGTTACTAAGTTCTATATCGTCATTGAGTAAACTCATTTACAGAAAATCCTTTCTACTTGAAATTCGTTTATAAAACGTCAAATCATCAAAACTCTTTTACTGAAACTTCAATTCTAAAAATTAAATCAATTCAGATTAAATTTCTTCTCAAAATAAGTACTGCTATTTTTAAACTTTCACCGTAAATAATTTCAAAACTTGCCATCGTTTATCATTTTCCAAGAAAATGTTTTTAAAGTCAAACTATGACTTTTTATTTTATATTATTATTATATTATTTTTATTTTTATTTTTATTTTTATAAAGTATTTTTGAATATTAATTTCACAAAATAACTTTTTATAATATTTCGGAATTTCTTGCGTAAAAATTAGCAGTACTAAAAAAATTTCACGGTTACGCTCTCACCGTGACTCATAAATTACTTTTACCCTAATAAATCATTAAAATAATAATATTTCTCAAAACTCATTATTTTACCAAAATAATATTTTCCACCATTATTATATTCCAACCTTTCCCATAAAACATTGAATAAAATTTTCACAGCTTATTAAATCTTTTATCTGATTAATCGGTTGTGCACTGACCACTGTCAGGCCTCTTAAACAACATTCAACAACATCATCATAATTATATCACCAGGAAGATCATGCATCATAGCAACATAATATACTACTGCAGATAATTAAATAAATTAAAAGCAGATCAATCACTGATATACAGATAAACAACACAACATAAACAATATAAAAAAATAATCCCAACCCCAGATAAGTCATATAAACCACACTAAAAGCAAATAGTTATTGAGAAAAATCCCTTAGGTAAGCTCCCCTTACCTCTTGAAGACTCGAACTAACGGTTTCAAATAATCTCCCGATTTGATCCGGTTTCCTCCGTCGGCTTTAGGTCAAACCAATCTGATCGATTCCTTCATAACGAACTGCAACCAAAATAAATCAAATCAAACAAAAACATACTTGACTGATGGAGGTTAAGGTTCGGCTTCACCCAATTTTCTAGGTTAGGAAAATTAACATTTTGTTAACTTAGGGATTAATGATCCATAAGTAACTTAAACATGATTAAGTCCTTAATCTAAGATCATGAACCAAGAACATGGAATAAAACTCATCTTGTTCCAAGAACTAGGGTTTCTGTTTTTCTCAAGATTTTAGGCTAGAGGTTTTAAAATTTCTTCAACTCTTGGATTTAATCAACATACTAGTCTTAGAGTTGGATTCAAAGATTACAAACAACTTTTGAATCACAACCCCATTAAGTACTCATACCTAGGGTTTCGGTTTTGAAGAAACAAATAGGTTAGAGTTTGATTTTTGATCTTCTATATACTTGAATACAAGAACTAGCAAGATACAAAAGGATTGAATCATGAATCAAGACATGAAATTGAAACAAAACCTATGAACACAACTTTGACCTAGGTTCGGCCATGACCAGAAATTAGGGAAAGAAATTTCTCATGATCTTATGCTTCTAGAGGATGAAAATAGAGATGATTATAAGATCATAGCAATTGGTTTCATGTCAAAAGGATTTTTCTAGAATTAGTTATGAATTTGTGAATCTAACTCCATAATTTTGAGTAAAATAAAGAACATGTTGATCTAAGCCATGAATCTATAAAAGTTGTGAAGAGAAATGATTTAAATGACAAGAGAAGAAGTTGTTACCGTTGGTACGAGAGAAAACCTTTTTCGAACTATGTGTTTTATGAAGGAAAAGCCCTTTGAAAATATTTGACTTTATTCCATCAAGGAATTTCAAATACAAACGAATTTCCTAAATGTTTTAGAAAAGATTTTGCAAAGGAAAAGGATTTTCTCCTAAATGATTTGGAAACGTTCTATTTGCTTGGATAAGTGACCGAGGTTTTGTTTTGGATTTGATTTCCACTGAGCGAAAAGTAAACACATGTTAATTGAATCTAGTTCGCAAGACGTTGCTTCTAGTATTGTGTGTCCTAATCACGTTGTTGTGGACCGTGTGTCCTAACCACGTTGTGATGAACATTGTTAAAGGTGAATGTTGTTTTCTACGACCACAAGCCTAGGACTGGTTCATCTGTCTAAGGTGTTGTGATTGAGCACTCGGACTGCGTGTCCCGTGTTGATGTTGATAATTTCAAAATGATGAAATTTATGAATAGTTGCTAGCTTTGAGCTTCGACAACGAATGAGAACGAACACAGAGGAAACATCGAGAACTAAATGTTTTACATTTGCATTTCCGGCAGACGTGCCCAACATGGTTTTAACATGAGACCTTAAAAGGAAAGGTATCATGTGACGGTGTATTGTCGTTGTTTTTAAATTGGAAAATGAGACGGTGTACGTGTATCGTTGTGCCTAAATGGACAATGAAACGACGTGCATAATCGTTGCGCCTAAATGGCCAATGAGACGGTGTATTATCATTGTGCTTAGCTAGCCAATAAGATGGTGTATTATCGTTGTGCTTAGCTAGCCATTGAGACGGTGTATCGAGCCTGATCAACTCATTTGGAGGATGTTGGGATCTCTGGAGATTAAGTTAGAGCCTGATATTGAAGTGCCATGCATATTTTCAAAGATTTACTGTACGGGTTTGAGACCCTTTGATATAACACTGTTATATTGTGTATATGCATGATTTAACCGCTTATATGATTATGTGATGTATGTATCATGTATATGGTTGTTGTGAGATATATCTTATGATGGTATCTCACTCTTACAGTTATATCAGGACTCTTCGGGTTTTGCTGTAGTACCTTGGTACTCCAGTACCGATGTTGCAGAGGAGTCTTTCTAAGTCACTCGAAGACCTAGTGTTAGAGGTTGGGAAAGTATTCTGATTGGGGGTCTCTCCAATGAATATTTGATAGAATGACCAGCTTAAGAGTCTGAGTTGCGTTGTATATCTAAGGAGGTCGGCAAATGTAGTGTTATATGCATCCATCTGTAGTTTGAACTTTTCTTTCGAAAGTGGAAACTAAGAGAAATGTTGTATGTCATGGTAACTTTGTTACAAACGTGACTTTACATTTTAAATGTATGTATGATGGATTTCAGAGTTATCCTTGAAGAAAATTTTATACCCCAGTTTTTTTGACTTAAATGAAAACGAATTTTTCGAAAGCAACCAGCAAATTATCTTTTAATTTACTTCCGCATGTGTTACGTAGTAATACCCTAAGGGGGGTGTTACAGGTGGTATCAGAGATGGTCGAGTCTTTCGGGATCTTTGGGAAATAGGTATGTTGTGTTGACGTTGTGTTTTCTCTGAATTAAGTTTTATTTGGAATACTTCTTAGAAGTAATGCTTGTTTTTACGCCTTCACACATTTCATTTTCTGGTTGTGGCCTGATTGATTTGTTCGGCAGGTCAGTTATGGAACCAGCACCAAAAGGTGGACGTGGATGAGGACGTGGACGCGGTCGTGGACGTGGTCGCAGAGGTAGTCCTATTGGCGGTCGTGCCAACATGAATCTGAATTATGACAGCGGGATGGACTTTGCTGCCCAAGCTTTGGCTGACGTTGCTGCTGCCATAGCTCTTCAGACGGCTAATGCTGCTGCCCAGAACCAACAGGAGCAACAGAGGGTAGAACAAGCTGTAGAGGGAAGGCATCTGGATGCTTTCCGAAGTCAGAATCCATCGCAGTTTGATGGAGACGTGGATCCAATAAAGGCTGATCTTTGGATTCAAGAGCTGGAGAAGATCTTTGAGCTGGTGCACACTCCAGAGGGAGCAAAGGTGCCTTATGCAACATTCCAACTGATTGGAGATGCTTAATACTGGTGGGAGGCACCAGACAACTGCTGGTAACTGAGCATCAGGCAATCACTTGGGGAGTATTTCGCAACAAATTTCTGGACAAATATTTTCCCCAGAGTGCTCGGACAGAGAAAGAACAGGAATTCCTGAGGCTGAGTTAGGTGGACATGACAGTGGGGGAATATGCGGCAAGGTTTGAGTCCCTTGCCAAATATTTTCGCTTTTTCCAGAACAACCCCGATGAGGAGTGGAAGTGAGAAAGGTTCGAAGCCGGTCTTCGCTTTGAGATCAAGGAATCTGTGATGCCATTGGAAATCCAGAATTTCCAAGCCTTAGTAGAGAAGTGTAGAAAAGTGGAACTAATGAGGAAGGAAAGAGGTAACAGAGAAACTGTCACAGGACCCACTCGTTCCAAAGACCAATATCAAAATCAGAATCAAAAAGGGAAGCCGCATCGGAGGGAGCCTTCCTTCCGACCACAAGGGAATGACCAGAATCAACGACAGCATCGTTCTGATAATTCTGAATCGGGAAGTGGAGGCCAACAAAACCAAAACCGAGGCCAATTTAGAAGATGTTACAAGCGTGGAAACCCAGACCACATGACTGATGTTTGCCCACGCAAGGGAACGAAATGTTACAACTGTGGACAAATAGGACACTTGTCAAGGGATTGTAATGCAACAAGGTTTGAAAGGGCTGTCAGCACCTTAGGGACTGATAGACCCACGACAAAGAGAAGAGTTTACACCATGGCTGGCATTGGAGCTTCACAATCTGATGATCTTTTACGACAGAAGTAGTGTGCGATTTGAAGGTCTTATGGCAATGGTCTATAATTCTTAGTTGTAATAGGATTCTAAGTATAATCGTGTTTTGACGCCCTTAAGTATTTGACTCTCTAGGGTCTCCTATGATACTAGTCGTTCCAGTGAATGTATGTTTCTTATGACTTTCGGGAATAAAAGTCTCTTTAAGAAATTTATTCCAGTTCCCTTCTCTTTTTGACTATTGTTGTCAGTTTAGACTTTGGATCCAATCTTTCTTTTCCCAGAGTTGTGGATTGCCTTGTTGTTGCACGGGATGGGTATGTTTATAAAAGAAGTTTCTTGATGAAACTTAATCTAATCACTTTTACTTTTGATGGAAGTGATTCAGTTTGAATTCTTATCAAATTGTTACTCTTTTAAATTGTTGACCAGGAAATTCTAGTGAAAGGAGAAACCTTTTAGATTCATGATTGTAAACGTGTACCGATCATACATTTTTACCTTCCTGAATATACTAAAGGATCTTCATACACTAGATGTTTATGTATTCTTTTGGATCGATGAAATTCTTTTAGATACTTTCTTATGATAGTATGATCTTGATAGTGAGAGATCATGCTTAGTTTTAACCTACGTAATTTCGAGGACGAAATTCTTTTTAGAGGGATAGTATTGTAACACCCTGTTTTTCCTATGATGTCTGTATCAGAAAATACATATTTAAATGTGTTTATTTTAGATTAAACCCAGAGGATGATTTTAATTAAACTAAAATAATTTTCTTGTGTTGTTATATCATATGAAGTTACGGTAAAAATTTCAGTTGAAAATTCAGACGGAAGCCGGTCTGCGTTCTCACTGCCAGTACAAGTTTACTGAGCTAGAGACCAAATTTTAATTCGTGAACGAGACGGTTAGTGTTTTTATGATGTTTTGTGTGGCTTTGGATATTATGATCTTGATAGTGAGAGATCCTGCTTAGTTTTAAGCTACGTAATTTCGAGGACGAAATTCTTTTTAGAGGGATAGTATTGTAACACCCTGTTTTTCCTATGTTGTCTGTAGCATTGAATACATATTTAAATGTGTTTATTTTAGATTAAACCCAGAGGATGATTTTAATTAAACTAAAATCATTTTCTTGTTTTGTTAAATCATATGAAGTTACGGTAAAAATTTCAGTTGAAAATTCAGACGGAAGCCGGTCTGCGTTCTCACTGCCAGTACAAGTTTACTGAGCTAGAGACCAAATTTTAATTCGTGAACGAGACGGTTAGTGTTTTTATGATGTTTTGTGTGGGTTTGGATAGCATGATCTTGATAGTGAGAGATCTTGCTTAGTTTTAAGCTACGTAATTTCGAGGACGAAATTCTTTTTAGAGGGATAGTATTGTAACACCCTGTTTTTCCTATGTTGTCTGTAGCAGTAAATACATATTTAAATGTGTTTATTTTAGATTAAATCCAGAGGATGAAAATCATTTTCTTGTGTTGTTATATCATATGAAGTTACGGTAAAAATTTCAGTTGAAAATTCAAACGGAATCCGGTCTTCGTTCTCACTGCCAGTACAAGTTTACTGAGCTAGAGACAAAATTTTAATTCGTGAACGAGACGGTTAGTGTTTTTATGATGTTTTGTGTGGGTTTGGATATTATGATCTTGATAGTGAGAGATCCTGCTTAGTTTTAAGCTACGTAATTTCGAGGACGAAATTCTTTTTAGAGGGATAGTATTGTAACACCCTGTTTTTCCTATGTTGTCTGTAGCATTGAATACATATTTAAATGTGTTTATTTTAGATTAAACCCAGAGGATGATTTTAATTAAACTAAAATCATTTTCTTGTGTTGTTAAATCATATGAAGTTACGGTAAAAATTTCAGTTGAAAATTCAGACGGAAGCCGGTCTGCGTTCTCACTGCCAGTACAAGTTTACTGAGCTAGAGACCAAATTTTAATTCGTGAACGAGACGGTTAGTGTTTTTATGATGTTTTGTGTGGGTTTGGATAGTATGATCTTGATAGTGAGAGATCTTGCTTAGTTTTAAGCTACGTAATTTCGAGGACGAAATTCTTTTTAGAGGGATAGTATTGTAACACCCTGTTTTTCCTATGCTGTCTGTAGCAGTAAATATATATTTAAATGTGTTTATTTTAGATTAAATCCAGAGGATGAAAATCATTTTCTTGTGATGTTATATCATATGAAATTACGGTAAAAATTTCATTTGAAAATTCAGACGGAAGCCGGTCTGCGTTCTCACTGCCAGTACAAGTTTACTGAGCTAGAGACCAAATTTTAATTCGTGAATGAGACGGTTAGTGTTTTTATGATGTTTTGTGTGGGTTTGGAGTTTTTCAAAAAATCTTGTTCGAGGCCAAATCTTAGGGATTTCCCGGGCAAAGTCGTCGGGAAATACGATCGGGGAAGTCATCTGATACGCAATGGAGCAGAGCATCAAGATGATGAAGTGACATGAAGAGACTTGATGTGAAGGCTATGACACATCTCAAAAGTGAATCTTGACTTTTTTTCAAAAAAATCTCACTTTTCATCTTTCTCTCTCCAACCTTACCTCCACACCATACCTCCACCTTTCCACACCTTACCTTCTTTCTTTCCCTACAAGCAAACCCTCTTTTTCTCTTCTTTTCCTCTCCAAAACCGTGCCACTCTCTATAAATACTCTTCATTTCCACACTTCACCACTTTTCCTCCATTTTCTCACCTTTACACCTTATTACATTTCTTCTTCTTCTCTCTTCTAAAGTTCATCTTTTTATCAAGCTTTTTACTTTAAGTTCTTCATCAAAGTTCTTCATATTGTTGAGGGTAATGATCCTATGTTGTCTATTTTTCAAGTTCTTGTCTTTATGTTCATAGTTTTGCTTTAAGTTTCCTTTAAGCTTTCAAACTTCTAAAATCTCTTAAAAATGGTAGAAAACTCTGTTTGAGTTGAAACCAATTTCTATGTTCTTATTTTTACTCCTACTACAACATACTAAAAGGTTGTGTGAAACAAAAATTTCTAACCCTATTTTCTTGATGAGGTCCAAACCATGCTTTTTGGTTTTGGTGGGTTTTGTTTAACTTTGCTTGTATGGACTTGTATTTGAGTTCTATTCCAAGATGATCATGACCAAGGGCTCCTATGTACTAAAGGATGTTAGGTTTAAGTGATTGGAAAGGTTTAGAGATTTTACACATTTTCGTGTAAAGGTCAAAACTTTAAGTAGTTTAAGACATTGATGCTTAGTTGATGTTTCTCCAAAGTGATCATGGATGAAGTCTTCTTGATGTATAAGGATGCTAAATCCAAGGGATTAGAAAGTTTGAAAATTTCTAACCTTTATTTTGTATCAAGGCCAAACTTTAAAGGTTTTTGGCAAAAATATTAAGTTTTGTTTTCTTCCAAAATGATCATAGATTAAAGCTCCTTATAATAAAGGATGCTATGTCTAAAGTGATTGAAAAATTTAAAATATTTTCTTGCTTTATTTTCCTATGATGGACAAATGTAACATTTGACCTAGGATGTGTTATTTTATTTTGTTTTCCAAGATGATTATGGATTAAAGCTCCTTCATGTTAAAGGATGCTATGTCCAAAAGATTGGATGATTTAAAGATCTCTAACCTCACAAACTTGTTAAGGCCGAACCTAAGGATTCATGGTCTAAGACATTTGATTTTTCCATTTCCAAAATGATCATGATTTCAAGCTCCTTACTATGTATGGATGCTAACCTAAAGAGATTGGAAAATTTGGAAATTCCTAGCCTATTTATCTATGCTTGGACGAAACCCTAAGTCAAGTACTTAGTGGGAGTTTTAATTCAACTTTGTTAAAATATTGTTGTTTATGAACTTCTAGCACTTAAGGATTATAAATCCAAGAGTCGCATAAATTTCGGAAACCCCTAATCCTAGTTTATTGTATGAACCGAACCTATACCTTGTGGTTAGTGTTCTTTGATTGAGTTTTAACTCATGATTTCATGTTTTGTAACCTTAGACTTCCATCGCCAAGCGGAACGAGGACGTTCGTGAGCTTTTCTCTTCGAATCCGAAACTCTTAACTTCCACGTGAGGTAAGAGGGGATTGCCTAGGGATATTCAATGACTATATGCATGTGTGTATGTGTTTACTTGAGTGATTTGAATATTATTGTGATATTGAGCCAATACTTGAATAACTTGTTTACTTGAACTATTGTGGTTATTACTTGAAGTTGAACATTACTTGCTATAAAGTGTTATGAATTATATATATGTGATGAAATGTCGTTAACTGTGATATTATTGTTGAGAATATATTACGATTGATTGAAGTTTGAGAAGCCAGACTTGAGTCTGTGCACAATGATTATAAAGGATTAAAAGCCTTAATAAGTGTTGAATAGACCTTTGAAAGTATTGGTTTCATTTATAAAAGTTCCTTGTTTAAAATGCTTACTTCAAGAAAATGAGATTCTTATTTTGAAAAGAAACGTTGTTGAGACGAATCTAGGAAAGTATACCTAGTCGTACAAGTAATACGGTGGTGAGACCGATATCGTTCCCACGAGGATCAGTTGCCAATTACCAATTCACAAATCAAACAACTATCTAGACTAAACTATGGCATGAAGAGAAATCAAAACATAAAATAAAGAAACAACAACAATAAAATATTTTTGGTCTTTTGGGATTTTTATCAAACACTTGGAATGCAGAAAGAGGATTTGGGATTAAACTTCACTAAACTTTGCCTCTTGCAATACTAAGACCACCAATCCAGTTTATGCTTCAATTATTAAAATCAACCCACAAGATTACTCCAGCCCTAATTCCTTAGATGACAAGAGCCTAAATCCCCTAATTAAACCCTAATTCCTTAGGTGGCCTAATTAGTGAATTTGCATTAAGAGTAGGGATTACACGATTACTAATAAACCAAAATCCATTCCTAGATGCAAGGTTTACTAGGTGATTAATTCCAGATCAAGAATTGATAAGAATGTCCCCATTGCAAATCAAATCTCAAAAACATTTCATGGGTGATCAAACCACAAAAAGCATTAAGCAAAGGAATTAAACACTAATAGAGAAACATAAACATGGATTAATAAATCAAGGCAATTACATGAGATTTGGTTTAGCTACATCTAATCCCAACAAAAAGGGATTTACCTACTCATAGTGATAGAGAATGCCAAACCAGAACAATAGGAACAAAGGAAGGAAGAAGGGAAAGAAGAAACTCCACGAAAGCTTTCCACAGCCATCACCGCAGTCCCTGCTTCAGAGCAAATGTCCTTCTAGGGTTCCGGTCCTCCCAGCCGTCAGCCCCAAGTCTTCCTAGGGTAAAAGTGCTCCTAGGGTAAAAATCCCCTTCTGTGCTCTGTGTCTGGACTCTGTTCTACGCTCCTATTTATAGATTAGGAGCGCGTCACGGCCGTGATGGCCATCACGGCCAGGCCAGGTCGTGACGTGTTCTGCCATGGGTGCACTTTCAAATTTTGGAGCATCACTGCCGTGATGCTCATCACAGCTAGGCCGTGATCAGTTCTGCCTGTTGAGGGTCTGTTTCAGCTGGCCTGTCACGATCGTTATGGGCATCACGACTAGGCCGTGACAGCTTCTGACTTTTTCCTTCTTCTCAGTTTTGCTTGATCATGGCCGTGATGGTCATCACGGCTAGGCCGTGATGGGCTTTGTTTGGCCCATTTTCTTCACTTTTCAAGCTCTATCTTCATCCAAGCTCCATCATGGCTAATCCTGAGCATTTAACCCTTGATTTCTGCAAAACAACACCACAAAACCGCCTTACCCGTTCCAAGGTAAAAACTAACAAAAATCAAATTAAAATTGCCTAAACTATATGAAAATGCATGCAAAAATGTACATGAAAAATGAGGTGAAATCACACTCATCAAATCACCCAAGCTTAAGACTTTGCTTGTCCTCAAGCAATCAACAAGGCCAGAAGATATAAATAATCAAAGCATGGATAGTAAACCAAGAACCCGAGTAGTAACTAATCCAAGTAACAGACATTTTCAAATAATTCACCAAGAGACAATCAATTTCAAGTCCAATTAGAAGCTTAGGTTTCCTAGACTCATATTCTCACTGATTCGAGCACTCTTTCTCACCTCACTCAAGTGTTTAAGGATATATGATAATTCGCTCAATTTCCTCAAGGAATGAATTCTACCATAAGCTTGAATATCAACCAAATCTCTACTTTATTAATGAAAACAATTAAGAATCAAGAGGTCTTTTACTTTGGTTGTAACGGGGCCATGGGATTAATCGTTAGGTGGGGAAATCAAGAAAAGGAAATTTCAAGAAGGCTAAACAAAATATCAAGCATTGCAAAACATGACACCTTCTAAAATACCTTTTTGGGTTTTGATTCGTTTTTCCAACTTTCTTTCTTTATTTTTATTTTATTTCTCACTTCCTTTTGTCATCCCCTTCTCTATATTCTCTTTTTTTTTGGGGAGAAGGGGAGATTTTCAATTCAAGAGAAATATTTTCTGACTTTCTCATCCCATACTTTTTCAACTACCTTTCTACCCTTTTTGTAATACTTTAAAAGGTGCCATACCAAGCATATTCATCAAAGTAATTCAAGGTACCAAGAAAAGTATTTTATTCTTTCAGGCTCAAAATTGGGCAACTAAGGGGTAGCATTTAGTCAATCAAAGCTCAGAAGGCCGGAAAAATACCTAGTGCCTCAATCATTTTCAAAAATGTTTTAAAAAATTTTTAAGCTTCAAAACGGTTTTAAGTCAAGTTCTAGAGAATACAATCCAAGAGGAATAAAACACTCTATCACAAAGAATGGGGTAGATTTAGTGAGTACCCCTTTTTGCCTCAAAAATCTCACATTTAGTAGTTCAGAAATCAATGAGAAACACAAATCTACGGAACCACATGCTAATTATCAACTATCAAAGATCATCTCACTACTACAGAAAAGGGCTTCAGTAGCGCTTTTTTTGCTTTTAGTAGCACTTCAAAGCGCTATCTATTCACCCGCTACTGAAGGTGGGAGAGATTCAATAGCGCTTAAAAAAGCGCTACTGAAAGTAGGAATAGGTAGCGCTTCCTTGAGAAAGCGCTGTCTAAAATTGGTAATAAGACAATCTATTACATACTTTAGACAGCGCTTTCTCAAGGAAGCGCTGTCCTAAGTTTGAAATAGATAGCGCTTTCTCAAGGAAGCGCTATCTATTTGTCACTTTAGGCAGCGTTTTTTCAAGAAAGCGCTACTGAAAGTAGGAATAGATAGTGCTTCCTTGAGAAAGCGCTGTCTAAAGTTGGTAATAAGAATATCTATTACATACTTTAGACAACGCTTTCTCAAGGAAGCACTATCTATTTGTTACTTTAGACAGCGTTTTTTTAAAGAAAGCGCTGTCTATTTGTCACTTTAGACAGCATTTTTTCAAGAAAGCGCTACCTATCCCCCCCCCCCCCCCCCCCCCTTTTTTTCATTATTCACTGTTTTTCTATATTTCCCACCTGCACAACCATCCCTTATCAATTCACAGTAACACTACAAAACCAAATATCAAAATCATGCATATATAACCAATTAATTAAGTAATATACTTTAACACAATTCACAGTAACGCTTACACATAACCAATTCTACTATTTAAGTCCATAAACCAAAAGGTCGCTAACCTACACTAGATAATAACCATGCATACTAACAATGTGTACAAGCTAATCAACACACTAGCTAGTAATTATAAACAATTTGTGCATGCTGCTTCCATCTTCTGCTTGATCGCACAAAGTGTTTGTTGTCGGCCTGCATAAGATACACATACAGATCACTTGCACATACACACAAGTCTAATAATTAATATAGTTTATTCCTGACAGTAAACAAGATATAACACAAACGAAAACAGAAAAGAGAAGGGATTAGTTCAAATATATGATGCAGAAAATTGATGTTGGACTATTCTAATTGGAACACTAGACTTCATCAGTCTTGGCCATGGCATAGTATGGTGTATGTTAATATGGGCCTCTAATTGGATGAACGATTTACCAAATCTTGCTCAGCAGTAAAGAACCATAGGTATGAACATAAATATCAGATACAGTAATAGTTAAAGTTAAAATGAGCTAATCAATTTTTATGTTCGTTTCATGACCAAGATACCCTGGAACCTTAAAACACCCAAGAATAACAATAGTCTTCTTACCTTAGAATTCTGGCTTGGAGTAGATGACTTTGTTTCTGATGTTGTCTTAGATATTCGGGCTTCTGATTTCTCATTTGAATAGCTAAAAGCAAAACAAGGCAGTATAAGGATAAGAATCTTATTGACAATTTAATGATTATACGTGAGACATTTTTAATGCTATTCGTAGTGTAGTGTGTGCATCGGTGCATGAAATGTCAGTTGTTAAATGGGCATTAGTCACATGACACTATGAGATATCATAAATAATTGAACTTGATATGTAAAAGTAGTTGTGTAATAATTCAACTTGATATGATAAATAAACTTAGAAAACCTACGTAGAAAGTATTGTGACCCAGATGAGCTCCACACAGTCAACCCAAAGAAGCCTTTGCTCCACAGGAATCACACCATAAGTAATCAGATGGTCAAAAGGCCAAAGCTTCCACCCTGCCTGTGAAGCATATTACAGCTGTGTGAAGTTCTTTTTATCAGACAATAATGAAATTATAGTCATTGAAACAGGAAAATATTTACTAATCAAACAACTATATGAGGATAAGAATATACATTCATTCATCACAGTACTCTTCATTCTTGATTTTTTGTATTAAAAAAAAAAAGAAGCTTTTCCCACATTGTGGAATCAGCTACTTTTCATTCTTGAGTTGTTTGTTGTATTCACATTCAAATTTAACAAAATTCCCCTTTCTTCCTTCTATTTTCTCCTTTTACTTTTTTGGTACCCATAGGAAGGGGGAATCTGTAACAAGGTCATTCCTATAGCAGACATATTGCTGGAACATCACCATCTCTCATATCCTATTTGGTTCCAAGGATGGCTATAAAAAATTGCTTGAGGTAAATGGGATGTCCTAGGTGTTGACTCGAGTGTTGGCCTATGATGTGCAAGTGGTGATTCAACACATTCAAGGGTGCTTTTTCTCTTCTTCCCTACTAGCTAAAAATAAGAATAGCAGGGTACTCAAACTACTTTAGTATTAATAAAAAGGAATAGGGGGTGGTAATAAAGGAGTAATCTTCTCCAATGGTTCAGAAATTGATGATGATGATCAGCGTGAAAAGGAAGTATAACAATGCTTTACTTGGCAAACTGCGAAGATTTTCAAATAAAGGATTTCTTTGATTTCAGAAGCAAGGTAAACCCTCACCTAACAGTATCAGGGAAATGTAGAATGGTTCCTTGACCTTGTGGTTAGCAAGAGACAAAATGTGACCTACAGTTTGGTGTATGTGACAGTCATTTATTCTCAAAATGAAAATGCCAAACAACACATCAAGACCTATGTAATGGAAACAACAAACACAAATAACCACAATTGCAGCACCAGAGATCCAACAAAAATGGTAGTAGAAGAAGTTTTCCTTCAGGTTTCTAAGACCTACATATATACCCAACATTATCACACTCCAAATTTGGACCTAGGAGTATGAAATAGTTGAAGTAGATCTAGCTCAGTTTTTAGCTTGACAAAATTGTTGATATGCTTAGGATATCTACCCAGTCTCAATTTGTTCTGGCTCCGTTGATATTAGCTAGGGGTGGCAAAATGATCCATTTGTCCACCATCCATCCAGTCCATCCATGAAAAAATCCATCCAATCCATTCATTTATAAAAAAATAATATAAATGGATTGGATGGATTGGATTATTTTTTTAGTGGATGGTTTATGATCCATCCAATATATTTTAGAATCCATTGGACCAACAATCAAAAATGTAACGGATCAACTTTTATCCATTCCAAAACCAATTTATTTTTTTTATATTATTTTTCACCAAATAAAAAAACCTCCATTTGTAAAAAAAAAAGTCTATCTAATTTTCTCTTCCGTTCCTTATTATTTTTTCTTCACTATTTTTTATTTTATTTAGGATCAAACTTAGGTACAATATTCTAGTTACTGTGCCTATTGTCTTAAGGAAAAACACTATAAAAGTATTGAAAGAATTATCCAGTCCATCCAAAGAGTTATCCATCCAATCCAGCCATTACAAAAAAAAAAAAAAACTTTAATGGATTGGATCAAGTTGGATCATTTCATATTAAGGATGGATCACTATCCATCCACTATGTTACTAAATCCATTGGATGATATTCTTAAATTAAAAACAAATCCATCGGATAAAATTGAAAAATAAAACAAAATTTACAAAATCCACTACCGATCCATTTTTGAGTTAAAAACAAAAACACACAACATATGAATACTACATGCGACATGTGTTAAATTTAAGCAGCAAAATTGGCCGAAGAGAATTGAACTGTTGAAGAGGATTCGGATTGCAGCAACTCCTAGAGTATTTTCTCACTCCATTATAAGTTTCTTTGTTTGTATTTTTATATAAGTTTCTTTGTTTGTATTTTTATGTTAACATTCTTAATGATATGGTATGTGCAGTTCAGGGACATCAGCAAGAAAACCTAAATTGACGCCATCAATTGCCGAAGATCTTGATCGCCATCAAAATTATTTAATTGTAAAAAAAAATTATTCTTTAAAATAATTTTTATAGATGGATTGGATATCCATCCATAAAAAAATTGTTAATGGATGGATTGGATGGATTTTATTAAATGGATATGGATGGATTGGATTTTTTTTAATGAATTTTTAATGGATCATAATGGATTAATGGATCGTTTTCAATCCATCCATTACAATCCGCATAAAAATTTATCCAATCCATCCATTTGCCACCCCTAATATTAGCTAACACAAAGTAAAGAAAAATACAAATGGTTAGCAAAGGAAAAATAAATGTATAAAGAGGTAAAAGAGGAAAAAGTGCACCTCATGGTCAAGCAACAAATTTTCGGGCTTGATATCCCTATGAATAACATGCTTCTCATGACAATATGTCAGTGCTTTTGTGAGGCTCAAAATATACTAAAATTTTCAAAATAAACAAAGTTAGAGTCAACATAATATAAAAGACTTCATTGAAAAAAAGGAGTGCAATGATAAGCAATTAAGCATAGAACATAACATAATCTCTGCTTAGAAGGTTTTGTTAATATTTTTTGAGTTTCTAATCCAATTTCACTTAATTTATCTATAGTTCCATATTTCACAATCACAGCATGTCATTATAAGTGGCGTATTGCAAAAATTATCACAAACATGTCATAATTTGATTAAAAAATTATATTTTTAGACAAGAGTTATGCTTTTTTGTCCATTCAATCTCTTCACTTATTCAATCAATTTTATGGCAAAACAAACTATGGCATCTTCGTTCTTACTCAGATTTTCTCAAAAGTGAAAACCCAATAATCTGAAGTAATGCCTAGAATCAATGAAAATGTTGACCCTCCAGCTGAGTTAAATTTCCACCAAAACAAGGCAAGATCAAAGTGATAATAGTTTGTCAGAATGGTAGAAAAAGCAGGAAGCAAACTGTGCAGCAAGGAAAAGGTGACACAGAATAGAGAATACATACATAACACAACCATCACAACCTCATGAATTATGACTCTAGTTAATACCAACTCTAGAAACCAGCCTTATTACAGTAAGTCACCACACACACACAAAGAAAAGATTACCGTGGCAGCTTCCTTCTCAGTGAGATGACCTCTTTTGCTAAGTTCCTTGTAAAGCTCCCCATTATGAGCATATTCAAGAATCAAAAAAACTGGATTTGCTTTAGGTAAAACCGGGTTTGCTTTCAGAGCTTGCTCATAGGCAGCAGCTGAAGCAATGGTCACTGTTAAAGCATGCTTGCTCTTCTCTTCCTCTGCTTCATTTACTGTTGTTTCTTTTGATGGTGGTGGTGGGGATGTAATTGAAGGTAACCTCTTGGTCTTTGACATCCATTTCCTTCTTTTCTCCTTCTGCAAACAAGTTTGTGTCTCATGAGAAACATAATCTTACCAAAAGAGTTAGTTTAAAAAGGCACAAGACTTTACCAAAGAGCCTCTTCACTAGACTAAACCAGCTCTTCTTCTTGGCCATTTAACAATATCACATAGGTCAGCTTCAATGTCTGTGATCTGAAATTTTGCCCATAAAAATTCTCTTATACACAAGATATCTTGGTTTTGGGTTACACATCAATTGGTTGGCAACTAAGCAATGGTTTAAGTAATGGGATAGTACAAAGTCAAACATTAGACTTGTCTAAATAGAAGGAACAACTTGCAGAACTTGTCATGGAATTATATTCTTATTGGCACAAGTAGTCATAGCAACGGCCAAATAAATGTACATGAATCAGAACTTTGATTTCAGTGTAAATTGAACATTAATGCACACAATTTAATAATAGATAGTTGAAAAAGAAAAAATGGATGAATGCTATGCAGATTTGGAGTGAGATCCAAGTTAATTGCTTACCCATTTTTTGGAATCATGTTAGTCATAGCTTGTGCATATTTCAAAACATGAAAAGGTTCCTGTGTTTGGCTGATTTGTTCAAACAAAGTAAACAAACTATAACCATATAAAAATGCTCCAATGAAATTAAACCCAAAAAAAATGCTTTCACTCCAAAGAACAGATATAAAGGCAAAAAAGGACAATAAATCATCAGGAGCAGCATAAGTAATGCCGGCTGAATATTAACCAGTGGAGAGGAGACAAAAAAAAAAACCTTGACTACAGTTTGACTGAACCAAGAGATGAGACCATATTTGTTCAGATACCCAGCCATTGCAATGAGAGCGGCAAACCATGTGAGAGTATCCCATGCAACTCCCTCAGCTAAGCACTCCTTCTATGTAACAACCTCTGTGACAAGGAGTACAGCTAATCCAATAATGGCAGAAGTTACAACATCTATATTAAGAAGCCCTCCAAAAATCCAAAGTCCTACCTGGTAAAACAGCAAAAGAGAGGAAATAACTTACTAAACAAATTGAAGATTAGACATTTAAAGTATCACGTTTGTATTCAACTTATTAAGACACAAGGTATACGGTAATAAAAATACTAAATCATGTATTTCAGAGCTATAAGAAGCTACAAACAACCAAAGGACTTGCATGATAACTTGGCAAACAATATTAAAGATGGCCATGAGCCCATGACCACTCACAACCGATGTCTGATTATTTACAGTTTCCTTCCCTGGCTGAAAAGCAAATTTAAAATGCATATATATTATAAGATCAGCCTACCACTGCAAATTGAACACTCAACCAAGGATAGAAAATTCAATAGCTAACAATAGATTCAAAAAGGAAGTTCTTAGAAGGAGCATAACATAAGATTCCAAGTGAGCAACCAACAACTGAGTTGCTACGGACCAACTCTGCATTTCGATTAGCATTTCTTTACAAGATTGATTTCAAAATCTCACTTCTAAACCTATCTTAGTATTATTCCCCAGCCATTTATGAGTGATTGACAAGCCAAGACAGTCAAACCAAATCAACAACTAATTTCCTATGACTTATGAGAGTCGTCGACAAACATAATTTCAAAAAGCAAATGGGAGTCTAACATAAACAAACTAAATCTAAATTATGCAATTTTCATTTGATTCGATTAGATTATCGTGAGAAGTAGAGTAGCAGTCATGATCTTCTCATGCCCTGACATAGGCCCCATCTTCTGCAACTTCTCCCTAGCAAGTTTTGGTGCATCAGGACTACTCTTAAGTGTTGGTGGGTAGATAACATACAAGATCAACGGCACCAACACCAACGAAGCCAAACCAGGAACAATCGCAGCTTTAGCCCAATCCAACCACCCAATTGTCTGGTTAATCGAGTTCAGAGTGAGCGTCGCACACAACGGATTCGCTGCCATTGTCGTCAAAAACATCGCCGACGAAATCACCGAAGTCTGAAAACAAGTCAGCATCAACCATGACCCCAACCTATTCTCCGTTCCATCGCCGGCGTTACTACTGCAAGCCACACACAAAGACTTAACCAAAGGAAGAAAAATCTCGCCGGCTCTTGCGGAAACAGAAGGAATCGCCGGCGCCAACAACGCTTCGCTGAAAACTAAGCTGTAACCTAACCCTAACGAAGAGCTACCGAAGAGAGAAACGAATTGGTAAGCGACGCGGTTTCCGAGACCGGTTTTGATGAATCCTTTGGCGAAGAAGAATACGAAGCAGATGAGCAAAAAACCTCGTGAGGGTTGCGAATTTTAGAATGAGGGGAAAAAAGTGAGTGGGAGGGAACATGTAGATTTTAGAAAAGAAATAGATAGCATTTGCTTGAAGAAGCACTATCTTATATAAAGAATAGATAGCACTTTCTTGGAGAAACACTGTCTATTCCTTGCCCAAAGACAGCGCTTCCTTAAAGAAACACTATCTATTCCTATCCATCAACATTCAATAGCGTTTCCTTTAGGAAGCGTTGTCTTAGGACAAGGAATAGATAGCGCTTTCTCAAAGAAGCGCTAGTGAAAGTCTTCCACCTATTTTTAAGTAGCGTTTTTCATTGAAGTGCTACTGAAAGTGTGCTACTAAAACCTTTTTCTGTAGTAGTGACTCAAGCATTTTTATTTGTAGCCTCATCACAAGAATAAAAAAATTGGGTTCAAAAATTCACTATCTCAATTTATTTGGCACTAAGTTCTCACAATTGGGTGCATAATCTAAGCAAGGGGCAATCTAATCATGTGATCATGCAAAACTATTCCTATATGAATGCAATATGAAAAATGCAAAAATTCAAAAATTTTCAAAAATACCCCTACCCCAAGCTTAAAAACTTACATTGTCCCCAATGTAAATAATCAAGTCAGAGAGAGGAGAAAAATGGAACAACTCACCGAGGTGGTAGCGGGTGTTGGCTCACATGCCTAGGCAAAGAGGTGCTGGAAACTGTGTCACGACCGTGACCACCATCACGGGCAGGGCGTGATCAATTATGGTCCATAGGAGTGACCTGTCACGGCCATGACCTCCATCACGGCTAGGCCGTGATGCTCTCTGAACTTCAGTGTCCTTCTCATCATCACGCCCGTGATGGGTATCACGGCTGGGTCGTGATCCTTTCTGGTCTTCCTGGTTAGATCATCACGGCCGTGACCAGTGTCACGACCTGGGCGTGATGGTTGCTGACTTTGTTTTTCCCTGATCTTTTTGCTCTTCCTTCCTTCTTAACCTGAAAACACTTATTTTTCCTCTTGATCTTCTCAAATTATTCAAGAGTTAAATTCACAAACAAATGGAAAAGGTAAAGAAAAACAAAAACTAACAAGAAAATGAAAATAACTAAAGATAAGGGTTAAGAGAACTCATTGAGAAGCTTCCACCTGGATCCCATTGCTTATAGCATAAGGGCCAAGAGATTCTCAATGTGTAAGATCCTCCTCCCGGATCCCATAGCTTGTGAAGGGGTGATTGCAGAAGCAATATGACTCTATCCACAATTCCTCCTAACAAGTGTGTGAAAACTCCATTGACCTCTTTAACTACAATAATGAACTCACTTCCTCTCGGGTCAAATGGTATTTTCACGAGGAAGTTTGACATACAAGTGGAAGGGACTAACTTTACAATGTCCACACATGCATGTAAGCCAACATATTTATCCAATGCAGCAATTTCAGATTTCTTACCAAGCATGGTGGAGTGAATGTCTTCCAAATGACTTGTCTTCTCAATTATTCTTTCCCAAGGATTTGTGAAAGGTAATTCCTCTTCTTGTGACTCGCCTACCACCACCACTTCATCTTCATTTTGATCCATTCCCATAACCATATTTTGCTTAAATTTTGCTTCATGTGGCTCTTTGGGAATCACTTGTAAACATGGTGGTGGAGGTGGTAAATATGAACAACAGGTTTCCCATTCCTCCTTGGAGCATCTATATACAAGCCTACCCGTTATACTATCAACTTGTGCTGGAATATCATGATCACCCAAATCTATGTAGTCTCCCCAACAAAAGTTGTTCTCCAAAGTGTGACTCGAGGCTTCCTTATCGGATGGATAATAATAGTTGTCCATAAATTTGCATCCACCTTGCACAACCAAAACTCAAAAGAAAAAATCAAATATATACCAAAAAAAATAAAAAATAAAAATGTCTAAATTAGTTGCCTCCTTTGTTACTAATGATATTGGCAAAACCAATCCCCGGCAACGGCGCCAAAAACTTGTTGAGATGAATCTAGGCAAGTATACCTAGTCGTACAAGTAATACGGTGGTGAGACCGACATCGTTCCCACGAGGATCAGTTGCCAATTACCAATTCACAAATCAAACAACTATCTAGACTAAACTATGGCATGAAGAGAAATCAAAACATAAAATAAAGAAACAACAGCAATACAATATTTTTGGTCTTTTGGGATTTTTATCAAACACTTGGAATGCAGAAAGAGGAGTTGGGATTAAACTTCACTAAACTTTGCCTCTTAAAATACTAAGACCACCAATCCAGTTTATGCTTCAATTATTAAAATCAACCCACAAGATTACTCAAGCCCTAATTCCTTAGATGACAAGAGCCTAAATCCCCTAATTAAACCTTAATTCCTTAGGTGGCCTAATTAGTGAATTTGCATTAAGAGTAGGGATTACATGATTACTAATAAACCAAAATCCATTCCTAGATGCAAGGTTTACTAGGTGATTAATTCCAGATCATGAATTGATAAGAACGTCCCCATTGCAAATCAAATCTCAAAAACATTTCATGGGTGATCAAACCACAAAAAGCATTAAGCAAAGGAATTAAACACTAATAGAGAAACATAAACATGGATTAATAAATCAAGGAAATTACATGAGAGTTGGTTTAGCTACATCTAATCCCAACAAAAAGGGATTTAGCTACTATTAGTGATAGAGAAAGCCAAACCAGAACAATAGGAACAAAGGAAAGAAGAAGGGAAAGAAGAAACTCCATGGAAGCTTTCCACAGCCGTCACCGCAGTCCCTAGTTCAGAGCAAATGTCCTTCTAGGGTTCCAGTCCTCCCAGCCGTCAGCCCCCAAGTCTTCCTAGGGTAAAAGTTCTCCTAGGGTAAAAATCCCCTTCTGTGCTGTGTCTGGACTCTATTATGCGCTCCTATTTATAGATTAGGCGCGCGTCACGGTCGTGATGGCCATCACGGCCAGGCCGTGACGTGTTATGTCATGGGCGCGCTTTCAAATTTTGGAGCATCACGACCGTGATGCTCATCACGGCTAGGCCGTGATCAGTTCTGCCTGTTGAGGGTCTGTTTCAGCTGGCCTGTCACGGCCGTGATGGGCATCACGGCTAGGCCGTGACAGCTTCTGACTTTTTCCTTCTTCTCAGTTTTGCTTGATCATGGCCGTGATGGGCTTTGTTTGGCTTATTTTCTTCACTTTTCAAGCTCTATCTTTATCCAAGCTCCATCATGGCTGATCCTGAGCATTTAACCCTTGATTTCTGCAAAACAACACCACAAAACCACCTTACCCATTCCAAGGTAAAAACTAACAAAAATCAAATTAAAATTGCCTAAACTATATGAAAATGCATGCAAAAATGTACATGAAAAATGAGGTGAAATCACACTCATCAAACGTTGAAATGTTTTTAAGACGATAGAAACTACTTTTTATGATCCAAAGTTGGTACGAGAGAAAACCTTTTTCGAACTATGTGTTTTATGAAGGAAAAAGCCTTTGAAAATATTTGACTTTATTCCATCAAGTAATTTCAAATACAAACGAATTTCCTAAATGTTTTAGAAAAGATTTTGCAAAGGAAAAGGATTTTCTCCTAAATGATTTGGAAAAGTTCTGGTTGCTTGGATAAGTGACCGAGGTTTTGTTTTGGATTTGATTTCCACTGAGCGAAAAGTAAACACATGTGAATTGAATCTAGTTCGCAAGACGTCGCTTCTAGTATTCTGTAATATGCACATTGATCCTTGATCCGTGCCACGTTGTTGTGGACTGTGTGTCCTAATCACATTGTTGTGGACCGTGTGTCCTAATCACGTTGTTGTGGACCGTGTGTCCTAACCACGTTGTGATGAACGTTGTTAAAGGTGAATGTTGTTTTCTACGACCACAAGCCTAGGACTGGTGCATCGGTCTAAGGTGTTGTGATTGAGCACTCGGACTGCGTGTCCCGTGTTGATGTTGATAATTTCAAAATGATGAAATTTATGAATAGTCGCTAGCCTTTGAGCTTCGACAACGAATGAGAACGAACACAAAGAAAACATCGAGAACTAAATGTTTTACATTTGCATTTACGGCAGACGTACCCAACATGGTTTTACCGTGAGACCTTAACAGGAAAGGTATCATGTGACGGTGTATTATCGTTGTTCTTAAATTGGTAAATAGGACGTTGTACGTGTATCGTTGTGCCTAAATGGACAATGAAATGGTGTGCATAATCGTTGTGCCTAAATGGCCAATGAGACGGTGTATTATCGTTGTGCTTAGCTAGTCAATGAGACGGTGTATCGAGCCTGATCAACTCATTTGGAGGATGTTGGGATCTTCGGAGATTAAGTTAGAGCCTGATATTGAAGTGCCATGCATATTTTCAAAGATTGACTGTGCGAGTTTGAGACCCTTTCATTTAACACTATTATATTGTGTATGTGCATTATTTAACTGCTTATATGATTATTTGATGTATGTATCATGTATATGGTTATTGTGGGATATATCTTATGATGGTATCTCACTCTTACAGTTATATCAGGTCTCTTCGGGTTTTGCGGTAGTACCTTGGTACTCCAGTACCGATGTTGCAGAGGAGTCTTTCTAAGTCACTCGAAGACCTAGTGTTAGAGGTTGGGAAAGTATTCTGATTGGGGGTCTCTCCAATGAATATTTGATAGAATGACCAGCTTAGGAATCTGAGTTGGGTTGTATATCTAAGGAGGTCGACAAATGTAGTGTTATATACATCCATCTGTAGTTTGAACTTTTCTTTCGAAAGTTGAAACTTAGAGAAATGTTGTATGTCATGGTAACTTTGTTACGAACGTGACTTTACGTTTTAAATGTATGTATGATGGATTTCAGAGTTATCCTTGTAGAAGAAAATTTTATACCCCAGTTTTTTTGACTTAAAAGAAAACGAATTTTCCAAAAGCAACCAGCAAATTATCTTTTAATTTACTTCCGCATGTGTTACGTAGTAATACCCTAAGGGGGTGTTACACGCATGATAGGACTTTGTGAAAAAAAAAAAGAGTCAAAGGACATAATTGTAAATTAAAAATTGTATAATAAATAATAAAGTATACAACTATTAAATGTTACTCTTTATCTATTGGTTTGTATCAAAACTGCATTGATGCAGTCAAATTATCAAAGGCACCATAGAAGCATCCATAATAATTTGGTTTTAGAATGTTATAAAATAATAGCAAATATTTTTTACTTGTGTATAGGCTTGCTATTAGCATCGCTGAATGCCACGAATTTCATTTGTAGTTTAGTAAGAACCATGTCTCTTAAATTTCATCTATTCCATTAGCTGTGGAGCATGAGAGATATGTTTTGGTGCATGAACATATAATTCTGCAATTGACTGCAGAATTTCTTGATGAAAAGATTGAAAAGTACTGTGCATTCCTGACTGGTATCACTATAAGGAAGGAGAAGTTTGTTAGATGATTAAGAAGGTTTCCTCTAAGAGGAAACAAAAATTTGAATCCTAAAAATCTACAGTGCCTCTTATGGTATCCACGAGGAAAGCTATACATGCTAGGAGGGTGGTGATGTAACACCCTAGTTTTTACACACATGATTAATTATTTATTTATATGTTTATGTTTATTTTGTTATGTGGTTTAGTTTGAGTAATTAAATTACTATCTTCAAATTATTTTATTGGGTGCGTTAGCACTGACTTATTTCAGTGAATACACGCTTACTAAACAATAATTTACGTTATTGTCACTATTATTACCAGTACAGAAAATGTTTTAAATAATATGATTAAGAGAAAATCACTTCCATATTTTCATTCTATTTAATTTTAGATTTGAAAATAAATTGGTTCGACATTAATCAGAGATTAAATGTTGGATCGTGGATTTTCTTAATTGATCAATTCGACTATCAATCTCTACTTTATTTCAAATTTTGAAAGTATATATTTATCAACCTTTATTTTTAGATTCAAAAATAAAAAACATGTATATTTTTAGACTCAATATTTTATCACTCATTTTTGTACCACTCACTAAATGTTGAGTTAAAAACATAAATACTCTCTCATTTCCCTCATCAGACCCGATACCCTCCCCTTTCCTCTCTTCTTTCTTTCCTTTCCTCTCATCTTCTTCTTCCTCCCTCTCATACTCCATTTCTTCTCCTTCCCACTTGTTGTTCCAAACCGCACGCCGCCACCCTACACTGCCACGACACCGTGTTGTCCGCCACTGCCTGAAGCCGCTCGGAATTGTGTCGTCGTCGACGTGAGGAACCATAAAACACGCAGCCTACTCGCGTTCTCCAGCACGAAACGCACCGGCCTCCATCAAGGTAAGCTCGGCCTCCGCCTTCCATGGTGGTTTACCCCTTCCCTTGTCATCTTAAACACCTTCTTCTTCCTCAAAAGCTTGTCTTCATTTTCTTGGGTCATGGTTGTTTCAGATCTGTTTTACGGTGCTCCGCCGCCCCTCCATCGCCAGCCGTCGTGCTGGCCATTGCAACAGCCACCATGTCCTCTTTTCTTGACATCTTGGGTGAGTACTTCACCATAACCTCTCGTAGTTGAAAATCCCCAATTTTATTTTGAAAACCCTAACTTTTCATTTTACCCAAATCATGAAATTGGTTGTATTTTTGTGCAATTAGGACTTTTTATTTATGATTTCTAAGTTTAATTTCTTGATTCTATAATCAAATCAATTTTTTCCCAAATTGTGTTATGAACCCTAAACCCCAAATCTGATTTCTTTGAAATTGGCTCCATTTTGTGAAATTAAGCATTCAAATCCAATTAGAGTGTGTGCTTGATGATGAGTAATTGATTTCTTGATTTCTGGTTGTTGCGCGTTTTTGGATTCCCTCTCTGAGACGTTTGACACGGCTATGCTTGTTTGATGGAGTAGATAGTTACAATCTTGGAGCTAACGTGAGCATTAAGACGAGGATCCTTTACCTGTCTTCAAAGGTAGGGGGAGCTTGCCTAGGGATATTCAATAACTATATGCATGTGTGTATGTGTTTAATTGAGTGTTGTTAATATTATTTTGATATGGAGCAAATACTTGAATGACTTGTTTACTTGAACTATTGTGATTAATAGTTGAAGTTGATTATTACTTGCCTTAAAGTATTTTGAGTTGTATATATATGTGATGAACTGTTGTTAACTGTGATATTATTGTTGAGAATATATTACTGTTGATTGAAATTTGAGAAGCCGGACTTGAGTCCGTGCACAATGATTATAAGGATTAAAAGCCTTAATAAGCCTTGAATAGAACTTTGAAAGTATTGGTTTCATTTATAAAAGTTCCTTGTTTAAAATGCTTACTTCAAGAGAACGAGATTCTAGTTTTGAAAAGAAATGTTGAAGTGTTTTTAAGTCAATAGAAACTACCTTTTTGTGATCCAAAGTTTGTACGAGAGAAAACCTTTTTCGAACTATGTGTTTCATGAAGGAAAAACTCCTTTGAAAATATTTGACTTTATTCCATCAAGGATTTCAAAGGAAAACGAATTTCCAAATATTTCATAAAAGACTTTGTAAAGGAAAAGATTTTCTCCTAAATGATTTAGAAACGTTCCGGTTACTTGGATAAGTGACCGAGGTTTTATTTTGGTTTTGATTTTCACTGAGCGAAAAGTAAGCACATGTGAAAGAGAATACTAGTTCGCTGATAAGCCTCTGGCTTATCTAGTTTTATAACTAGATGGACTGTGGTTTTTGGGCAAATTCTTTGAGTTCACTCTCGTTTTCGCCCAAATTTACCTTGTTTTGTTCCTAAGTTGGACTTTGACTCGTTCTAGGAAATTTTCGTAGTTTTTAGTCTATTTTGAGTAGAATTACGCTTTTTGTTCCTTTTTTATTATTTCAGGGTAGAAGTGAAGCTCCAAGAGTCAAGGAAGCACTTCGAGTCAAGAAAACAGTGGAAATTTCCATTCTGGAGATACTCGCCTCGCGAGTGGAAGATCGCCACTCGAGCCTGAAGATCAGCAAAACAGCAACAGTCATCAATTCTGGATCGCCACGCGAGAGGCTTCTCACCTCACGAGAGCCTGAAGACTCTGGAAGACAGAGACCATCACGGCCTAGCCGTGATGAAGGTCACGACTGTGACAGATTTAGGTTTGAAGACTCGCCCCGCGAACACACTCTCGCCTCGCGAGAATCCAAATTGAAAGCGCGCCAAAAATAATGTTTGCCTCGCGAAAGTATGCTCGCCCCGCGAGCGGGCGAGAAACAGATTCCCTATATATTGCTGTTTCAGATCAGATTTGAGGAGCTTTTTGGGAAGATCCGAATCCTAGTTTTTCCACTGTTGGAGTAGCGTTTAGCCTAGTTTCTTGTCTCTTTGGAGCTGCGTCTCCTCTTTTCTTTTTCTTATTTCACTATGGGGGTTATGTCCAATTGTTTGTCTATGAGCATGAGGAACTAATCCCCTCGTCTGAGGGAACAATGAAGCCACCCATGGCAGTGTAGATTCGATGTGATGTATGTCTTTCTCCCTTTTTCTCAATTATGTTTTCCAATTCTGATTTGATTGTGTTGATCATATGCTTGCGTGATTAACCAGTTAAACGTGTTGAGGCTGATCGGCGATTCACGTTTTAGAACTTGAATTGGGATCACTAATTGAATATTGCATGAGAGTGAGTAGGAGATTAGTGCAACCTTATAGGGAACAAGAATTAATAGAATTTGATGATTAGGATTATGAGACCTAGTAAGTAATTAATCCAATCTTCGAATACGTCCTAATGAGAACGATAGTGGATTTAGGAGAACTTGGGGGTCCCGGTTGACATTGTAATTGTACTTAGGGAGGAATTCATCATCACTTGGGTATGCATATTGGGTAGGTGGATTTGTGACCTTGGACATTTTAATTTCAGATTTTTAGTTAATTATTTTATTAGATTTGTTACTTTGAATTCGATCCTATTTTCTCTCTCTCAACCACTTTCCTCGCTTGACCAAACGTATCGAACTTCTTGCGGATTAGTCGAATTGGTAGCCCAATCCTTGTGTTCGACCTCGGTAAATTCTTACCGTGTTTATTTTATTACTTGCGACGACCCGGTACACTTGCCGGTGACTCAACAAGTTTTTGGCGCCGTTGCCGGGGATTGGCACAACCAATTTTCCGAATTTTTAGGGAATTTGATTAATTGGTTAAGTTGATTTTATTTTTATTTTTATTTTTCTGTTATTTATTTATTATCTCTCTCTACTTCTTTGATTCCACTTGGTCTTGCCTTGTTTTGTATGCAAGGTACACGAGGGAATGCTTCTGAGTTGCGAATATTGTAATGGAGACCATGACACTTGGAGTTGTCCATTCTACTTCTCTCAAGAATATGTGGACTCATGCCATAATTTCTATGACAGCGTGCCCCAGAACAACTATCAGAGTCAGAATCAGTATTGGGGTTATATGAGGGGAGACCATCCGGGTTTCGCTTGGAGTAATGCTGGCGATGATCTAGCTTGGCAACCACAACCTCAACAGGATGGTGGAAGACAACCTTGGGAGTTGGCTCTTGAGAAGATGAATGCGGCACTTGAGAAGTTGGCAATCAATACAAGCACAGCCATTGACAAGTTGGCAACTCATACAGGGTTGGCAATTCAGAATCTAGAGATGCAGATTGCCCAACTCGCAAAGCAACTAAATGAGCATCCCCCAGAGACTTTCCCAGGTGATACCGAGAACGATCCTAAGAACCAATGCAATGCCATGACAACTAGAAGCAGTGGGGTGTTGGGATCTGACAGGGATGCAACTAGTTCTCAGGAAGTTGAGGAAGAACTACCACATGTTGAGGAAGAGCAACCTAAGGAAGAGGAATCGACAAGTGACATGGCCCCGGAACAACCACGTGTTGAGGAAGAGCAACCTGAGAAAGAGGAGTTGACAAGTGGCAAGGCACCGGAGCAAGGGGGTAGAGATCAAAATGTAGATGAAGTGGTAGAGGATTTCACCATGCTTGCCAAGCAACCTGAAATTACTGCATTGGATAACTATGTTGGCTTACATGCATGTGTGGACATTGGTAAGTTAGACCCTCCCACTTGTCTGGCACACTTCCTCGTGAAAACACCATTGGACCCGAGAGGAAGTGAGTTCATAATTACAGAGGTCAATGGAGTTTTCACACACAGGCTAGGTGGGATCATGGATAGAGTCATATTGCTCCTGCAAGGGCCACTTCACAAACCTTGGGATCCGGGTGGAGGATCTCACGTGATGAACATCTCTTGGCCCTTGTACCACAGGCTCTGGGATCCAGGTGGATGCTTCTTAATAAGTCAAGCTAGTGATGTTAAAGAAGCGCTTATTGGGAGGCAACCCAAGCTAGGTATCCTTTATTTTTAGTTTGTCATTTTCATTCATATATATAAAAAAAAGCTTGATTCGCCACGCGAATCCACAGTGGTCGCGCGAGACAGAAGCCCTAGATCTCAGAGGCTTGCTCATGCTTCTGTCTCGCGTCGCGAGGTATACTTTCGCCTCGCGATTCTGGGCATCATCATCTGTTGGAATTCCAGATTCGCCTCGCGAGTTGTCGATCGCCTCGCGAATCTGCACTTAAGGTTTTAACTTGCAGGAGTTCTTCCAGGATGCTATGCAACAGAAGGGAGCCCGTGAGACCAATCGGATGAGGAGGCAACCATGGAAACTTGATCAGGGAGCACCCTCTCCTTTCCTCTCTCTTGTTTTGTTTTTGTTTTGTTTTTGTTTGTCACTCTTGAATAATTTGAGAAGATCAGGAGTTTGTGTATGAATGTCGTGTTGACAAGCTTGTTGGATTTTAATTAAATTTAGCATAGATTGATTACATGAATTATTTTGACCATTGATGATTTCCCCCTAGGTTCTGAAATTAGAAAAAGTTGATCCCCATGTGAAAAATTGAAAACTGAACTTTGAGAATTTTATTGTGATTACTTGATTTATGATAAGTTTGGGGTGAGGGGGTGCACACACTAGGAATTGTATCTCGGTCAAACAATTTGCAAAAATGTCCAGGTGAGGATTTGAGCCTCCAACTTTGTTTTTGATTGTGTGAATCACTTTCATGTTGCACTTTCCCGGATTTGCTTGAATCTCTTCATGGTTTGCATGTTTATGTGTTGCATCAAATGATTTAGGCAATCTTCTTTGAAATAGCTACTTGGCCTGACAAGAACCATCCCTAATGCATGTTCCCTAGTTAGCCACATTGAGCCTAATTAGCCTATTGTTTCTTGATGACCCTATATTATAAGCCATAATCTAAAAAAGAAAAAGAAAAAAAGAAAACCATGTTAACCCAATCTTAGGATTAGGAGAGCATGGAAGCGTAGCAAGAGAAGGGTTGTGAGGAACTAAGTTTGGGGTGGCTACAAGGTGATATGTCCTTTTGGTTGAGAAAAAGAAAAAAATAAAGGTTGAAAAAAAAATGCCAAAAGAAAAGGGGCAAAACAAAAAGATTAGCAAGGAAAAGGCTGTAGTCACCCGAGGCAAAAAGAAAAATGGAAAAAGGAATTTGAGTTGAATATGTGTCAAATGCTCATGCTCTCTTAGTTCCTAGTGACTTAAGCCTTGTATCCTTGAATATCCTACCCTTAGCCAGGCCCCATTACAACCTTTAAAAGACCTTCTGATGTTGCATACATATTTTCGTGGGAACTATTTTTGAGATGAAAATCAAATTCATGGGAAGTGCTCTTGGAATGTGAAGTTGAGTGAAAAGTTGATAGCCTAGACACAATTGAGCGAATGAGCGAATTTTTACATACCCTTGTGAGGAAGGCGATTGTTTGAAATTGGCGATCTTCCTTTTGTGTGTGACTTTGATCCTCAACTTAGATTAATGATTGCATGAATGATGGAGTTCTCAATTGTTTAAAGTAAATGAATGTGGGGATTACATTGATGTAAGGGGGGAAATCATTGGAGAAAAACTATTTTGATTGCATGAAATTTGTGCGAAATCGATTGATTCCTTTAGGCTTGCCAAGTTTTGAGTCCTTTTTGAGTTTTAGCTTGCTTGGGGACAAGCAAGGTTTTAGTTTGGGGTGTTTTGATAAGCCTCTGGCTTATCTAGTTTTATAACTAGATGGACTGTGGTTTTTGTGCAAATTCTTCGAGTTCACTCTCGTTTTCGCCCAAATTTGCCTTGTTTTGTTCCTAAGTTGGACTTTGACTCGTTCTAGGAAATTTTCGTAGTTTTTAGTCTATTTTGAGTAGAATTACGCTTTTTGTTCCTTTTTTATTGTTTCAGGGTAGAAGTGAAGCTCCAAGAGTCAAGGAAGCACTTTGAGTCAAGAAAATAGTGGAAATTTCCATTCTGGAGATACTCGCCTCACGAGTGGAAGCTCGCCACGCGAGCCTGAAGATCAGTAAAACAGCAACAGTCATCAATTCTGGATCGCCACGCGAGAGGCTTCTCGCCTCGCGAGAGCCTGAAGACCCTGGAAGACAGAGACCATCACAGCCTAGCCGTGATGAAGGTCACGGCTGTGACAGGTTTAGGTTTGAAGACTCGCCCCGCGAACACACTCTCGCCTCGCGAGAATCCAAATTGAAAGCGCACCAAAAATAATGTTCGCCTCGCGAAAGTATGTTCGCCCTGCGAGCGGGCGAGAAACAGAATCCCTATATATTGCTGTTTCAAATCAGATTTGAGGAGCTTTTTGGGAAGATCCGAATCCTAGTTTTTCCACTGTTGGAGTAGCATTTTAGGCTAGTTTCTTGTCTCTTTGGAGCTACGTCTCCTCTTTTCTTTTTCTTATTTCACTATGGAGGTTATGTCCGATTGTTTGTCTATGAGCATGAGGAACTAATCCTCTCGTCTGAGGGAACAATGAAGCCACCCATGGCAGTGTAGATTCGATGTGATGTATGTCTTTCTCCCTTTTTCTCAATTATGTTTTCCAATTATGATTTGATTGTGTTGAGCATATGCTTGCGTGATTAACCAGTTAAACGTGTTGAGGCTGATCGACGATTCGCGTTTTAGAACTTGAATTGGGATCACTAATTGAATATTGCACGAGAGTGAGTAGGAGATTAGTGCAACCTTATAGGGAACAAGAATTAATAGAATTTGATGATTAGGATTATGAGACCTAGTAAGTAATTAATCCAATCTTCGAATACGTCCTAATGAGCACGACAGTGGATTTAGGAGAACTTGGGGGTCCCGGTTGACATTGTAATTGAACTTAGGGAGGAATTCATGATCACTTGGGTATGCATATTGGGTAGGTGGATTTGTGACCTTGGACATTTTAATTTCAGATTTTTAGTTAATTATTTTATTAGATTTGTTACTTTGAATTCGATCCTATTTTCTCTCTCTCAACCACTTTCCTCGCTTGACCAAACATATCGAACTTCTCGCGGATTAGTTGAATTGGTAGCCCAATCCTTGTGTTCGATCTCGGTAAATTCTTACCGTGTTTATTTTATTACTTGCGACGACCTGGTACACTTGCCGGTGACTCAACATTCGCGAGACGTCGCCTCTAGTATTCAGTTATATGCACGTGATCTGGGATCCGTGTCAAGAATTATGGACCAAGGGTCCTAATCGTGATATTATGGGCTAGGAGTCCTAATTTTGGAATTGAGGACTGTGTGTTCTAATTTCATTGTTATGGGCTATGAGTCCTTATCCTGTTGAAATAAAACATGGATAAAATTATAATTGTTTCTACGACCACAACCTTGGACTGTGGCATCGGTCTAAGGTGTTGTGATTGAGCACTCGGACTACATATCCGGTGTTATTGATTTTCAAGTAATGAAAATTGTGAATAGTCGTTTGCTTTGGGCTTCGACAATGGAAAAGAGTGAACACAAAGAAAAGTCTTAATAATGAAAGGCTTTTATTCATATGCATTTCCCCTTAGTAGACGTGCTTGAGTTAACCGAATACCTGCTTAAGATGTGGTATTCGATGAGGTATACATCCGAATTGCCGTTATAAGGGATTCGTGATGATGTTGATCCGGGTGCATGAGGTGACGGAGACAACTTGCCAAACGTGGCGTATGAGCCTGATCAACTCTTTCTTTCTTAATGATAAAACGGTGTTGGTATCTCATGAGATTAAGATTAGAGCCTGGTGATTGAAGTGTCATGCATTCTCTTTATAAAACTGATTGTTCGGGTATGAGACCCACTGATATAACACTTGTATTTTATCTCTGAATAATAATCAAATGTTAATGTGCTGAGGTGATGTATGTATCATGTATATGGTTGTTGTGTGATATATCCATTTGTCGGTATCTCACCCTTACAAATATATCAGGTTTCTTCTGGTTCGCTATTGTACTACGGGTACTTTAGTACAGATGGTGCAGAGGAGTCTTCCTAAGTCACTTAGAGACTTAGATCTAGTTGTTTGATGAAGTATTTGACTGTGGAATGACCACGTGAGTTTTCCTCAGGAATAACTTTTAGAATGACTAGCTTAGGGTTTGAGACTTAGATTTTTGGTAGTATGTATGAGTATGGCTCAGAGAGTCTTTATTTAAAAATGGAATGTTTATGGCTCGGAGAGCATCTCTTTTGAATGAAAACCTAAGCTTTTCCTTTTGGTAATGTATAGCTTATTCATGTAACTATTTTTAGCATATTACTGTCTGGTTGTAGTTGGTGTAACTGGAATTCTCGAATGAAAATATAATTATTTTAGCTGGTGTTCTTTTACCTGGGATGTTTGAATTACAGAGGAGACTCTGTCGAAATTTTTGTAAAAATACTAGCTTTTATTCAAGTATATCTCTAAATTAAATAGGCTTGACAGGTTAGGATTGTAAGCCGGTGTGCCGATCAAGGCTTAGGTTTGGAGTCATGACAAATTTTTATACCCAATTTCAGATGCTTATGTACTTATATAAATTATTTTCCGAAAGCAACCAACAAATTTTCCTTTTAATTTAAATTCCGCATGTGTTACGTAGTAATACCTAGTGGGGGTGTTAGAGGCGACGCATATAGCTAGGGCGGTCTCTAAAATTTTTGTGATCTTAAACAAAACTTTTAAAGCGAATGTAATATAAATTATAAATCTTCATATTAATTAATTTTTTTTAACTTGTTGTGCTTAAAATATATTTATCAATGTTAATCAGGTAATTCTGGCATATCACTCTTAATATATAATATGATTAATTCATTTAATCTATCTTGTAACATTGTTGATCTTAGATAAGAATAATGAGATTTTAATGGGGTGTTGCATATGATTGGTAGCGCTTGGAATGCCAACCTAGTTGGGATACCTTGTGCTGCAGTGATGCTTTTGCACACCATATTTGTTGAAAAAAATATATGAGATTTTAATTTTGAAACTTTTTTTGATGATAGCAACACCATGACAACACAGTCAACAACATTCTATAATCAAATCATACGTTTATGGAGAGAGAGTGCTAAAAAAATATGGAGCGAGGATATTAAAATCTTATAATAAAATAACAGTTGTAATATCAAAATGATCAACTATTAATTAAAATTTATTTTACCTCTAACTACTATGTTAAACACATTGATATAAGTTAACATGCCACCATATAACATACATGATTCATGAATAGATTCGCGTGTAGTGCACTAGTGGTCTTTGACCAAGTGATTTAATAGACTATATTATAAGTTATAACATTCACAACATCTATAGTGCTCAAACTTGATTTTGAATAGTGCAAACCGAATTTTGGGTCCCAAACTGCAGTTTGCAACTGCAAACCAAACGGGCACTAATTGATTATAACATCCACATGTATATCTTGTGTCCAAAAAAAAAAACATACACATGTCCTGGTAGTAATAATGAATTGTACTTTCAATTAGTAGTAACAGGAATAATAATAATTGAAATAAAATGAAGCCCAAGGCAACTACTGTGCCCGTTTGGTTTGCAGTAGCAAACTGTAGTTTGGGATCCAAAATTCCATTTGCATCGTTCAAAATCAAGTTTGGGCACTATTCATGTGCTTGGTTACAAAATTCCATTGAAAATAATTGATTCCTGGGTGGCAAAAATTGATTCTAGTGGAAGCAAGAATTTCTAGCTTTTCCGTTTAGTAGAATTGATTATGGGTGTGGGACCCACAAAATTCTTTATATTTACACAACAAAAGTGATTTTACTTTTATCATCCACACACAAATCATTCTTTTAAACTCACTTTTGAAACAGATCATTACCAAACACAAATCAATTTTTTCAAAATCAATTATATTAAAATCAATTCCTTCAGAATCAATTCTTCAAAATCAATTCTATCAAAATCTAAACCAAATCAATGGCCTTCACGCCCCCTGGTTAGAGTCATTTTTGTTTTGTTTTGGAAGAAGATAGAACTTAGAGTCGTTTTTTATTTTGACAAAACTTAGAGTCGTTTTTGACAAATGAGGGAAAGTGAAAGTGATTAATTAAAAATCTTCCTATAAAGTGGAAGTGAAACAAAAAGGCACACACAAAAGGAGCATGAATGGTTAGATTAAATTAATAAATTAGTGCACCAATTTTTTTAAAAAAAATTTAAATAAAATTAATTAAAATTAATTAAAATTAATTAAAATTGAAATTAAAACGAACAAATACACTCAAATATAAGTGATATTAAGTAATTGGAATTTTTGTATAAAAAAAATTAATTGGAATTTTAAATAATTAAATTTTTTAAAAATAAGATTAATTGTTATCTCATTAAATTTCCAAAAAAATGAATTATGAATTTGAAAATTCTTAAAATTCATTATAATGATAACATTTCACTTAATTTTCAAAATGAATTATTTATTCTCAATAGCTTAAAAATAATAAGAATCGTTTATTTAATTAATTTACTTTATTTACATTAGTAAAAATATGTAGATAAGAAAATTACTAACAAGGATAAAATTTTTAATTTGACGAAACTAAAACTAAATTAAGTCCAATCAAATCTAGTCCAAGTTTACAACTTATTTTAAATATATAAAATTTAAATTTAAATTTCTTTAAAATAACATTAATTTGTATCAAAAGATAATTTAGATTAAGAATCAAAATAATTACTAAAATTCATTATAAAGGTAATATTTAAATAATTTTAGACTTTAAAATATTTATTTAGAATATTATAAATTAATAATATTCATTTTCTTTAAATAATTTTATATGTTACTTATAATATGTAAATAAATTAACTAATAAGGAAAATTTATAACTTTAAGCAATAAAAACTAGAATAAATTAAATCCCCTCAATGTCGTGCGTTCTCCGAACGTGGCAGGGTTCGAGTCTCAGTTTACCAACATGTGGTTGGTCCAAGTGGTAAGGGAGTTGGACACTTTAAGCAAGTGGTCGGGGGTTCGAATCTTGACTCTTGAGTATGGAGAAAACTTGGTTGGGAGGGGAAAACCCACCTTGTGTGCCAAACAGGTTTCCCGACGGAATTTAGTCACTGCTAACAGTGGTGGATACTTCACACCTATATCAATCCCCTCAAATCTGATCAAAGTTGAGTGGATTCCGAATTATAAAAAAAAAAAATTGGTGCTAAGAAATTTTAAATTAAATGGAATATAAAATCCAATCAATTCCTATTTTAGAAACTTTCCAATGAATTTATTAATTAGAAATCAAAATAATTCCTATAATTCTCAAAATTAAATTTAAAGTTTTTTTTTGTAAAAAAATAATTTTAAAGTTAAGATTTCAAATAATTTTAAAATTTGCCTATATATATATATATTTATGTAAAGTGGCATGCAAAAGCATCACAATAGAGACTAACATCCCAACTAGGTTGGCACCTTAGCCACTATCCATCATATGCAGCACACCTCAATTTATTAAAAAAGAACAAAAACAAACAGTACAAAAGCATGGGGGGGCAACACCAAACCCATGAAATCACCTAAAACAAAAATTATGGAGACCTATTATGTTTTTATGGAAATCATCCCTAATGAAACTAGGTATCAAATCCCACCAAACAAAGCCATTAATCAGCAAGCCATGATTGGCAATTCTATCTACACAAATGTTGCCTTCACGAAAGATGTGGGAGGAACCAAAACGCATATCCCTTATAATGGACAGGCAAATTTTCCATCTATTTCTGATTTTCCAAGGAAACATAGAAGGAGAGGAGATCGCAGCTAAAACCATTTGGGAATCACATTCCAGCCATAACGACCGTCCTCTTTTGTGGGCAATTTCAATAGCCAAGATTGCACCCATTAATTCCGCATAAAAAGCAGAATTGACACCAAGATTGGCTGTAAAACAACCAAGGGTAGCAGCACTATGATCACAAAAATGCCACCACAAGCAGAAGGACCCGGGGCGCCTCTAGCAGCTCCATCCGTGTTGCACTTAACCCAGTAACAAGGAGGAGGATGCCATTTAACTTCAGTGATTTGGGGGGCACGATTAAGATGACAGCTGACTTTAAACCCGTGCAAAATCCTGAGTTCCTGAGAGGATTCAGAAGTTGTACCATTGCTCAAGTTACCTGCCAGGCTAACCTTTGCAAGGATCATGTTTTTGGCAACCTGCAAAGGGATGGATCTGTCATCAAATCTTGATTTGTTTCTGCAATGCCAGATTGCCCAGATGATACTTGATATTGCAGCAGTCAAAAGGTCCTTAACTTGAGAGCTCCATTGATTCTCACAAATTGAAAAAACAGTGAGCATTGAAGTTGTATCAATAGTCAAGTTAATCATGCTGCTCAGCCAGGACCACAAATTATTTGCGAAGGCACAATGTAAGAACAGGTGAGTAGTTGTTTCATAACTACAACCACATAAATTACATCTTGAGACAACCATGCAGCCATTGGCCCAAAGATTATCATCAGTAGGCATACGGTTGTGAATGATTCTCCAAACCAAGAAGGAAATGGAAGGAGGGACACAACTGATCCAAAGGTACTTAGCCCAAGGAACTGTTTGACCATTATTGTGGAGGAACTGATATGCATCCTTCAGTGTTAGGGACCCCGATTCATTCCTACACCACACACGGGTATCTTTACAAGGAAAAGATGGGATGCTGATATGCATGAGTTCAGCAACAATAGTAGGGCAATGCTGTAAAATGATGCCTGGAATATTCCAAGAATTATTGAACCAGAAGTCCCTCACCTTTGCTTTTAAAGAAGACTGTAACTGAGCTGGGAAAGCAAGCAGTGAGTTTAAGGGTTTAGACAACCATATGTCATTCCAAAAGTTGATATCAGCACCATCACCTAGCATCCAGGCTGAGTTTTACACAACTACATTCAGATGATGCTTGATTCCAGTCCAGATTGAGGAGGAGATAGAATACTGGATCACTGTGTTTCTCCTCAGAACTCTTGCTCTCAGAATGCAAGCCCACTGCTCAGAAGAAGAGATGAATTCCCAACACAACTTGAGCATAGAAGCACTGTTGACAGATCTAAAAGATCTAAGGCCAAGACCTCCCCGACCAGGGTTTTGAGACTTTTTTCCAAGCCACAGTCACAGTTTTTTTGACTTCTGTATTTCCAGACCATATGAAGTTTCTTATCCAGCAATCAATTGATTTCAGCAAGCAAGAGGGCCATGAGTAAACCTGAAAACTGTACAACATCATACCAGTAATTACAGACTTAACTAATTGAATTCTGCCCATAATTGACAACAGACTTCCCTTCCATGTGGCCAGCTTGGATCTGATCTTATCTGCAATTGACTGTAAATGGGATTTCCTTGGCTTCCCTTTGAACACAGGAAGGCCAAGATATGTGAAAGGGAACCTGCTAGCAGAAAATCCTAAAACATTGGCAATGGAAGACATTCTGTTTGCAGAAATATTACCTGCATAATACTTGGATTTCTGAGTATTAATCAATTGACCAGAAGCCTCACCATACTCCTTAAAAGTGGACATTAACAAGGACAAATTCTGGATGGAAGCTCTGCAAAAGATAAGAATATCAACCGCATATAAGATATGAGAGGGAGGACTAAGACCTCTTGGGCCAGCCATTGTTTTGAGCTTACCCTCTTGAACCAACTTGCATATAGCCCTGCTCAATACATCTTCAGCAATGCAAAAGAGCAGAGGTGACAATGGATCACCCTGCCTAACTCCTCTCTTGCAAGAGAAAAAACCAACTGACATACCATTGATACCAATAGAAAGTTTGGCTGACTTCAGAATAGTTTCTATCCAATGGCAGAACTTGATATCAAAACCAAAAGAATGAAGGACCTTCAAAAGGAAGGACCAGTCCATTGTGTCAAAAGCCTTCTTGACATCAATCTTCAAGGCCAAATTACCACCAAAAGCCCTTTTCTCCATCATATTTACACACTCTGATGCAGTGCAGAGACAATCAGTAATAATATCTACCTTGAATAAAGCCCTTTTGATTATCAGAGACAATCTTTGGTTCAACCTTAGCCAGCCTGTCTGCTAGGACTTTAGTGATGATTTTGAACTGGAAATTAGCCGAGGCAATAGGCCTAAATTCCTCCACTCTATCTGCACCTTGAGACTTGGGGATTAGAACCAAAAGATTTGAATTCAGGTTTGGCAGCAACCAGCCTTGCTCAAAAAACTAAAGGACTGCTTTACAAACATCATGCTGAACAATCTCCCAGTAATTTTGAAAGAAGAAGCCTCCAAAACCATCCGGCCCTAGAGCCCCATTTGCATTTAGAGAAAATACAGCATTTTTCACTTCTTCAAGAGAAGGCAGATTAGTTAGCATAAGATTATCCTCTCTAGAAACCATCGGGCTAACAATTCTGTCAACTAAGCCATTGTCAATGCACTGATTGTCAGTACTAAAAAGCTTGGTGTAATAATTCAAAACATGATCCTCTATATCCTTTGCATCAAGTAGAACTTGATCCTCATTTCTGAGCATGGAGATTTGTTTTGAGACATTCCTAATCTTGGTGATCCTATGGAAGAACTCAGTATTCCTATCTCCTTGAATATGCCAATCTAATCTGGATTTCTCCTTCCAGAATTCTTCTTGAAAATGCAAAGCTTGTTGCAGTTCAGTTTGGGCCTGCTGTTCCTGCTCAAATAATAAATCTGTCATTCCTAAGGAGTTAATTATTTGCTGAATGTTATCTACTTTAGCCATGGCAGAAGCAACATTGGTGTTCACATTCCCAAAAGAGTCTTTATTCCAGCTTTTTAACCTTCCTTTCAGCATTTTTAGTTTTTGAGACAGTATGTACATAGGGAAACCTATTACCCCATAATTCCAAACCTCTTCGATTATCTTACTGCAGTCAGGGTGAGATGCCCACATTTTCATGAATTTAAAAGAAGAACTGAAGTTCCTATCCTCTTTCCTCAAAGATAAAAGCAAAGGATGATGATCTGATTTACTTCGAAGGAGTGTGCAGCAAGTAACACTAGACCAATAACTGAACCATTTGTCATTACAAACCACTCTATCAAGCCTTTTTTCTGTTAAGGCATTACCTCTTCTTCCATTAGACCAAGTGAATTGAGCACCACGGGTCATAATATGAGATAATTGGCAACTGTCAGACCAAAGCTTGAACTCCTCAGAAGCAATCTTCAAAGGCAAGCAACCACCCCTCTGTTCATGAGCACCGAGGACCACATTGTAATCTCCAATGAAGCACCATGGACCATCATTAGCTTGCTGTAGAGCTAACAGTTCAGCCCACAACTCTCTCTTTTTAAGATAACTAGTGCTAGCATATATGACAAATGAATACTTCCTGAGAATCCAACTTCAATGAGAAGGAAACCTGCTGGTTTGAGCAAGCAATAACAGAAGGGTGCAAAGTTTCATGACAAATACACCAAAGATTAGGCAAGAGAGAATTCCTATCATTAACTGCAGAAACTTTGAGATTCAGTTTCTTCCAAAACCTATCAGGAAATTGGTCAATGTTGATCCACGGCTCAGCAATGAAGATAAGCTCAGGCTTATCTGAAACCAGAAACTTCTTCAAAACTAACCTAGTATCAAGGTTGCCAATTCCTCTAACATTCCAGAAAAGGAGCTTCATCGTGCAAAATTACTAGGACCAGCCCTAATCCGGGCTTTAGGTTTACCAGCCTTTGCTAGGGCAATCTGTCTTTTCCTCAGTTTCTTCTTCTGAGATTTCGAAAGGAAAACTTCAAAGTTTCCTTGTTTAGACTGATCTTCAAGGCATTCCTCATCCACAGCATTGTCTTCCTCCTCAGTACCATTGCACCAGATTTAGACACGATCCTAATATCCTGCTGAGCCTACTGAGGAAGATCATGCACTAGTGAAGGTATAACTGCATTAATACTCTGGGGAATAGAATTGACATTATGTTCTAAGCCTCCCATAGATTCAGAAACATGACTAATAGACTGCACTCCATTTCCAGTGTTTTCTGCACCAACCATTGGAGTATCAAATCCAGGATCAGGTAAAACTCTGGCTGCCTGGGGGGATTCTGGATGAATGGATTCATCATAGTCAGAAGTATTTCCATCCTCCTGAATGCCTTCTATATTTTCTGCATTATTGACAATCTGCTGCAATACTGCATTATTCATTACCGGAACACCTACATTGGTGTCAGCCGAAACAGTGATAGGAACCTGATTACCACAGTCCACTGGATCCTGACCTGAAACATCCTTTTCACCAATCACAAGATCAGGGATAACCCTATCTACATCTGGTTTCCTGGCAGTTGGTTGTTTCAGAATATAAGCATATTTTGGTTTCTGGATAAGAGGCTGTTCCTTTCGGGGTGCAGGATTGTTAAGATTTCTCTTACATTCCCCAGCAGCATGCCCTATCGAAAGGCAGCAAGAACAAAAAGAGGGGAGTCTTTCATAGTCGAACGAAACATATAATGCATGAGCCTCCCTTTCAACCCTGATACCATTCGGGATAGGTCCAGAGAGATCAATATCAACCAAGATTCTGGCAAAGTGGCCAAAGACTTTGTTTTTTGTAGATTCGTCTAAAGCAATTGGAGTGCCTATTCCATTTGCAATCTCAAAGAGAATTTTCGGCCTCCAATACTCCATAGGCAGATCATAAATTCTCACCCAGACTTGAACATGGGTCTGTTTTTGAAGATTCGGATTGAAATCTGGACTCCATTGATATAACCTTAGCATGCCTGGCTGCAGATTCCAGGACCCGACAGCCTAAACGCTACGCAGATCTTCCAAGGATGCAAAGTTGAATTCATAACATCCTTTGCCTAAAGGAATCATACTCCAATGACCAATCAGCTTCCATAATTTCGATAGCTTGTCTTTCAAGTCTTGAAGTTTGATAGGCTGATTACCTTTCTGAAGGATCAAACGTCCATGCAGACTATTTTTACTGCTTTCCAATCCAAGCTTGTATTCCTCCTCCGAGATCTTTATCGAGAACACATCTCCAATCAGTTGTGGCTTAGGTAACTGACTGATGGGAATGTCAAAGGAATTGGAGAGTGCCTGGGCAAAAGATTTCTTCTGTGCAGGAACAGAATGAGGCGAAGAAGAAGAAGGCAAGGGCGATGGGGCAAGAGGCTGAAGGAAGGGCCATGGGCAAGGACAACCGGAAGCCATGATCATGCAAACCCTAGAGTTTCATGCAACAACAAACCCTAGCAGAGCGCCGTTCATCATCTTCCACAATAGGAGTGGGAGATCCCAACTAGGTCGGCATTTCAAACCCTACCAATCATCTGCAACATACCTAAATTTGTTAATAGAAAAAAGAATAAAAAACACAAAATCACGGGGAACATAAAACCAAAACTCATGAAGCTAGAACAAAAAGTTAATCACATAAATCTATAATTAAGAAGAGCCCATCTATTTCTAAAGAACTCTTCACTAATAAAATCCAGAATAAATACCACCAACAAAACATTGGAATTTAATCCCAAAATCAGTCAATTTATCCGCACAGTTGTTACCCTCCCTATTCCCTATAGATATGAGAAACTCTAAAATTCATATATTTACAAAGTTGCATACAATTTCTCCATCTATAATATAGATTGTCCAAATGAGATCATTTTTAAATATTTATTGACTATTAGTTAAGTTTGATGAATTTAAAATATTTATTATTAACTTAAATATTATAAACCATTAATTTAAATAATTAAATACTAAAATAAAGAAATACACTAAAATATAACTAAAGTTAAAAAGTAATTGGATTTTTTGTTTACAAGAAGTAATTGAATTTAAATAATTAAAATTTTAAAAATCAGATTAATTCTTACTTTATAAAATTTCCACACAAAAAAAAGGATTATGAATTAAAATAACTCCTAAAATTCATTATAATGATAAATTTTAAATTAATTTTTAAATTGAATTATTTATTCTGAATAGCCTAAAAATAATAATATCATTTTAGTTAATTTACTTTATTGCCATTACTAATAATATGTAAATATGTAAAATTAGTAAAAAAAACTAATAATATGTAAATATGAAAACAAATAAGGATAAAATTATTAATTTAAACAAACTAAGACTAAATCCATATTAAGTCCAACAAAATCTGGTCCAAGTTAAGTGAATTATTTTATTAAAAATATATTTTAAATATCCAAAATTTAAATTTAAATTTCTTCCAAAAAAAATTAGTTCCTATTTCATAAAATTTCCAAAGAAATTTAGATTACGAATAAAATAATTCCCAAAATTCATTATAAATATCAGATTTTAATTAATTTTGAAATTAAAACCTATATTTAGAATATTATAATATAATAAGATCCATTTTCTTTAAATAATTTATTTATTTACTTAATGAGTTAACTAATAAAGATAAAATTGTACCAACGGAGGTTGGCACAAGTGGTGGTGGACTTTTGCCCCTTAACCAAGTGGTTGGGGTTCGAATCCCAATAAGGATAAAATTGTAAATCTAACCAATTAAAACTAAAATAAAATTAAATCCGCTCAAATCTGATCAAAGTTAAGTCGAATCCAAACTGTAAAAATTAAATTAAAAGGATAAAATCAAATCAATTCATATTTTATAAGCTTTCCAATGAACTTTTTAATTATAAAACAAAATAAATCCTATAATACATAAAATTAATTTTAAAATAAAATTTCATATAATTTTAAATAAATTTCTATATTTTTTTATGTGAATAAATTTCTATATTTTGATTACAATAAAAATAATAATATTCATTTTGCTCAAATAATTTACTTTGTCGTCTTAACTTTTTTTTTAAACAAAATTGTTGTACAAAGGCATCACTGTAATGATAGACATCACAACTATGTTGGCACCTCTAACACTACCAATCATTTGCAGCATATTTAAAATTATTAATTAAATAATTAAAACTAAAACCAAATATAATCCACTCACATCTAAGGATTTTTTTTACGCACACATCTAATCTACGCTAAATGTATTTTTTTAAAAATATCCACTTTAAATGTAAATATTTTCAAAATTAAGTTAATTCTTATTTTATATACGTTTCAAAGAAAGCATAATAATAAAAATAATTACTAAAATTTATTATAATGGCAATATCTAAATTAATATGAAAATTAAATTATATATTTAGAATTACCCAAAAATAATAAGATTCTTTTGGTTTAACTATATACTTAGAATATATAAACGAGTATCCCAATTGGTTGGTCGTAGTGGAAGTGAATTGTGCTCCAAAGAGAACTTTACCACAAAACAAGCTAATCTACCTAAAATATCCAGTTCGTCTCCCTTTTCCTCAACCCAAACATATCTTAAATTGGTCTGCATCTATACAAAGCGTAAACTTATCGGATTTCTCAAACAATTTGTCGGATATCTCGACCCAAAAAAAATTGTAGCTTTGCAAAAAGTAATTATGTCATGAAAAATGATCGACGATAAAGATGATGATGAAGACAACGATAAAGATCATATATATTGTCATAGAAATGATCATAAACCGTGGAAATCAAATCAATGAAACACCAAAGGTATGACAACGATACTAAATTATCATTTAAATTTATTAAAATCCTTTATTTTTGGCATGAATATATATATATATATATATATATATATTAGTTTTCATTTATCATTGAATGGTTGGTTCAAATTTGATTTTTCTGAAAGCAAAGGATTTAAATATATAATCATAATCTATTTCACTTTTATCAGTGTCTACTTTCAATGTTCTTGTTGATTGATTTACAGTTAGAAATCTTCAATGAAAATATATTTCCTTATGTCAATTTTTCAGTAGTAAGCTTTTTTCTTTAAAAAATCATTTTTCTTTTTTCAAATTTTTATCTTTTTTAAAAAAGTATCTTTGTTTTAACTTTGATCCCGACTTTATTGCTTATGCTAACATCAAATGATATAGATCTAATCTAAATTAAATTTCAATGTTAACTCCAAAGGGTTAGTTTAACATCTAGGCCGAGACAGCAACGAAGGAGCCCGAGTCGAAGCCCAAAAAGCCTGCTGCTCGCAAATCGCGGAACCTGCCGACAAGACTAATCCTCTGCGGGTTCGAGCCAGTACGCCATTGCAAAGTTCAGATGAAATTAAGGGAAAGCCAGTACGCCATTACCAACTTTCCAGGTGTCATTTCTTAAATATTTTCCTTCCCTTTATTCACTGGATGCGATATGAAGTTATGTGGCTTCATCTGATCTGATCTATATCTCTTTTGATTTTAAGATACTAGTATTTGAATCTACTTCTTACAAGCTTCCATGTCATCAATTTATCAATACTAATCCGCCCTAATTAACTCTAATTAAAGTCTCAATGACTTGCTTGGTTGCTTGCATGTGAAAGAGTTTCAAGAAAATACTACTACTATTATTATTAAGTCTGTAAATATCTCATATTTGTACTTTAAGGGATTTTGATTCTCTGCATTTGTTATTTCCACATGTTCACGCATTTATTGATATAGACCACTAGATGCATTTGAGTGTGTATTAAAAAAAAAACAAGATTGTTCCAATGTATAGTTGATAGTTTCTCTCATCTAAATTTGCACTCTTCTTTCTTTGATTTTTAGTTTCCCTAGAAAAGGCAATGACATCTCGGATAAAATGAAAGAGGAGAAGTTTGTTAGAGTAAAGAGAAGAGTCCCAGGGGTATTCCCACATCCTTGTCTTCAAAGTCTTCTGATCCTAATAGATTAGAAACCAGGGTCATGTTGAAGATGAAGATAATCTGGTTGTATGCAGCTCCATACTGTTTTTGACCAAATCAAAAGAATAAAATGGATGCAGCAACGTAATTCTTAGATTCCAATTCTTCTTGGCCAGGATTGAAATGCAAGGACATACATATCTGGATAGGAAGATAACTCTATGGTTCTCAAGTCAAATTGCAGGTTACCATTGCATCAAACTAGCTAGTATCACATTGACCTTGGAACCTCAACTTCTTCTAGTGAAACCCTCAACTTCTTCTAGTGAAACCCTACCCATATGTTAATGTGACATTCTTTGGATCAAATTATTGGGTTTTGATCATCAGTGATTTTCATATCCATCAGAATATATTTAACCATTTAACCTGATATGGTATATTTTTTTTCTGAAATTTAAGCTATCTATGTTTATTAATGCAACCTTTGGTACTTATATTAGTTATATGAATTAGATGAAAAAAAAACCAGTTTTGTTGGAATAGATGTATCATGTATGATGTATCTATCTATATGATAGAACCAAGAGGAGGGGTGAATTGGGTTTCAATTAACAGAAAAAATAGAAATTAAAACTTATGCATATGTGTGTGTGTGTGTGTGTGTCAGGGTTATAATGGTTTCTTTCTCTTAAAGACATCTAGGAAACTCTATTTCAGTCAAAAATAGAGTAACCAGAGCCAAGGACGACTCCTCAATGCTACCCACAGTCTCTTTTTCTACAAAAACAAGAGACTATATCTCACTTTTATGCTCTTATAAGATGAGCTGCAATGGATCCTAGAAAAAAAACTCTTTATAGTGGATAAGCTTATAAGAAGCTCCAAGAAAAAGGAAGAATAGAAGATTGCAAGAAAACAACAGTTCCTCTCATTTTATTCTTAAAAGAGTTTTGTTGTTGATCTTCTCCAAGGCTTCTGTTTTATAGAAGAAGATGCGCACTCAAGTTTCTTGCCATTAGTTTCTGTTTTGTCCTGTGTGCGCTATAATATTTGTTCTTTTATGATTTGTATATGTTCTATGAAAGTTTCCTTATACTCCCTCTAGACTCAAATATAAGCAAAAAAGTAGCTATATTTTGTGGACTTAAATATAAGCAAATGACAACCAATTCAACTCTATTTAATGTCAATGTTCCAAAAGTCAAGACAATCAACCAATCCAACCAATTCATCTTTTACTTTTCCAAGATCATTACACACTCTCGAGACAATTAAAGGGTACTTTAGTAATTGTAGCTCATTTTTTTACATAAATCAAGACAATTAAACTAAATTAACTAACTTCCTTAATAAGCGTGAAGTTAGGTTTTTTTGCTTATAATTAGGTCCGGAGGTAGGAGTAATTAAATTGGGATCTACGTCATATGAATGAAATTTGAAATGCACACCGGTGGAAGAGATCTAAAACTTAAATGTTTGTGTTTTTATCCAATAATAATTGGATGTTTCTATGGTGCCTTTGATGATTTAACTTGATCAGTGCAGTTTTGATATGGGCCAATAGATAAAGACTAGCATTTAATGACTGTACACTTTATTATTTATTATTTAATATACTAATTTTTTCATTTACAATTATAGCCTTTTGACTTCTTTTTTTCCTCAAAGTCCTGTCACGCGCGCCACCCAAGGTTCTCTTGCTGCACTCACGTCATTCGCACGATCTCCACAGCCAATGCTAAACTCGTAAAATGGGGATCGACCTCCTTGAACATTCAAGGTAAACTTACCACCAAGCTATTATATTAATTTGTTATTAACCTTACGAAATTTTTAATATATAACATATGTTCATTACAAAACATATGAATATCACATAAATAGCATATATGGAAGCGCTTTCTATTTTTTTTTTAAAATAAAATATTAGAAGACAATATTTTTATATATGGTGGATGACTCAATTATGTCATTCTTAGGCCAATATGTTCCAATATAATTTTTTTTATTTTTTTTTATTTTTCACTCCAAAGTTAAGTTTAAAGGTTATTAGGGTTGATTTAGAGTATTTGGAAGATCATTCTATTTTTTTAAAATAATTTTTTTTAGAAGACAATGTGGTTATGTCACAAAGTGTGTAGTCTAGTGAAATGTGGATGACCCAACTAAGTCTTTTGTACGCCAAGATGAATTTTTTATTTTTATTTTTATTTTTCACTTCAAATGTAGTGTTAAAGGTTATTAAGGTTGACTTAGGATATTTGGAAGTTCATTCTAATTTTTTTAAAAAATTTAAAACTTTTCTTAGAATACAATATGGTTATGTCATGAAAATGGTAGTGTTGTAAACATTTAATTAGTTAATAATAATAATATTAAAATTAACGGACAATTGAAAATAATTTAAAATATGAAAATTGTTTTCCTTAAGTGTGACTGTCACAATCCATAATATAAATTTTAAATCATAAATCTAACAAAATAATAATAGGTTTTAAATATAAAGAAGATAGTCATTAACAAAACATTAATGTTTAAGCAGATGGCCATTCGCCCATTTGTTCCCATTTAAATCAATAGGTTGTGTTTTTTATTCCCACTGAAGCTGCTGTCGATTTTTCTAGAACACACCATATGTTATGTTTAATTAAGAGGAAACGGAAAAAATTTGAAGTTGAAAAAATTGAGGATTGAACCTTGTTCAAACGGGAGACGTCAAACTTTTTAAGTTATTAGAGTAAAAAAAAAAAGCAATGTTATTAAAATCGGACCGGTCATCGTCTTGGTTGAGGCACTAGGTCAGCAGGTCATTGGTCGAACCAGTGAGACGTTGTTGAATTGGATAAACCGATATATATGACATATTTAATTATTGAGTTGGTCCCTGGACTATTTGATAATTTTCAATTACATCCTGAATTAAAAAAATTATAATTAGGTCCTTGAACTTATGTAAAATTTTCAATTGGGTCCCTAAACTAAAAAGTTTTTAATTGGGTCTCTGAACTTATATAAAATTTTCAATTAGGTCCCCTAAAGTAAAAATGTGACTATATAAATAGAAAGTAATAAAACGATGGATGATGTAGCACCCCGACTTTTCGCTGCTTTCTAATATCGGTAATAAATATATAAACATATATATTTTATCCGAGACTTAGAAAATGATTTTGGATAGACCAAGGTCATTTTCATGTTATACTGATTTTTAGGTTGCGGGAAAGTTTTTGGTTGGAAATTCAGACGGAAACCGGTCTGCCATTTTCTGCGTTTTCACTGACAGTAAAAGTTTACTGCTCAGAAAACCTAATTTTAATTCGTGAATGAGATGAATAATGTTTTTATCGTATTTTCTACAATACTGGAAGTTTTGAAATATTTCGCATAAAAATATAATATAATATAATATTTGCTGTGGGCGAAAACGTCGAGATATCTCTAGGAAAACCTGAGTCAGATGAATCAGGGAGTCAGCAACGGAGCTGAGATGATTGATGTGACTGATGTGACGAGCATTTATGATGATTCTATCCAAGTCATAATGGCGCATTTATGACAATTAGATATTTTGGCATGGAAAAGACAATTTTGCCCCTAGTTTCACATAATTTTTACAAGCCTTGCCATTGGGATTTTGGACCAAATTGCCCCAAAACCCACGCCCCCTTTTAAAAACACCATCACTTAGGCAAATCTCTTTATTCTTTCATGTCATCTTCCTCCTCCAAAGTTCGAGTTTTCTTAAGAACTCCAAGAACACCCATAGGTGTTCATACTTGCCAGATTTTGTACAGAAATTCTGACCATTTTCTGTTATGAATCTCGGAAAACTTTCTACATGAAAGTTGTTCCTCTTTCTCTCTTCTTTCCAACGGCATAAAGATCATCAAAAATGGATACGTATATTGAGAGATATTTCTAAATTACCGAAACTGTTCTAAATCTTCATCATCTTCATCTTTCTCTCTAAACTTCTCAAGAACACTTAGAACATCAAGGTGATTTTGTGAAGAACGTCATCCAAATCATCATTTTCTTTGACCATCAAGAGGTACTCTCTCTTAATCTTGTCATTCTAAGCCTTTCTCTTCACAAACTTCTTGAGTTTATGCTTTTGATCATCATCTTCTTCATATGATTCAAAGTTCTTGAAGCTTTCTTCAAAAATTCATAACTAATTGTAGAAAAATCCTTTTGACATGAAACCAATTTCTATAATATCATAATCATCTATATATTCATCATCTAGGAGCATGTTATCATGAGAAATTTCTTCCCTGTTTTTCTAAGCTAGGCCGAACCTAAGTCAAATAGGTGTTCTTGGATTTTGTTTGAACTTTAAGCCATGATTCATGATTTAATCTCTTGATATCATGATAGCTATTGTATACAAGTGATTTTAAAACCAAAAAATCAAACCCTAGCTTATTTATTCCAAAAGGGCCGAAACCCTAAATTTTGTTGTTGGATGAATTTTGATTCAAAAGTTGTCTTGTGACACTTAAATCCAACTCTAAGTTACCTATGTTTGTTGAATCCAACAGTTGAGAAGATTTCAAAATTTCTAGCCTTTTGGTCTTGTGAGAACCGAAAACCCTAACTCATGGAGTTAGATGAGTTTTGTTCAATGTTCTTAGTTCATGATCTTTGATTAGGTTTCCATCATGTTTAAGGATCATAAATCCATAAGTCAAAAAATTTTTAACATCCTTAGCCTAATGATCTTGAGTAGGCCGAACAATTATCATATGGTTTAGAAAGTTTTGTTGTTTGATTTTCATTAATTTTATGATGATTTGTTGTGAAGGTTAAATTGTTGTTGATTATCCTGAGTGTGCAAAGGAAACGGAGATCAAATGGGGAAATCGTTCGTGAGACAAATACTTGAATCTTCAAGAGTTAAGGGGATCTTACCTGAGGGATTTTTCTCAATAACCATTTGCTTTTAGTGTATTTCATATAATTTATATGTGGTTGTGGTTATTTGTTTATGTTGTTTACGTTGTGTTGTTTATCTGTGTATCGGTGATTGATATGCTTTTAATTTATTTAATTATCTGTAGTTGTATATTATATTGCTATGATGCATGATCTGCCTGGTGATATAATTCTGATGATGTTGTTGAATGCTGTTTTTTGACAAAGGGTGGTCGATGCACAACCGATTAATCAGATAAAAGCTTTAATAAGCTGCATAAAATTATATTCAATGTTTTATGGGAAATGTTGGAATATAATAGTGGTGGAAAATATTGTTTTGGAAAAATAGTGAGTTTTGAGAAATATTATCATTTTAATGATTTATTAAGGAAAAAAATGAACTATGTGTCATAGAGTGCGCAACCGTGAAAATATTTTACTAATGCTAATTTTTAGGTAAGAAATTCTGCACTATTATAAAAAGTTATTTTGTGAAATTAATATTCGAAAATACCTTATTTGTTATATAAGAAAATTATTTTAGATGAAAGGTCAAAGTTTGACTTAAAACGTTTTTCTTTGAAAATTCTAAACGACGACAAGTTTTGAAATTATTTACGGTGGGAGTTTAAAAATAGCAATACTTATTTTGAGAAGAGATTTAATCTCAATTGATTTATTTTTTTAGAGTTGAAGTTTCAGTAAAAGAGTTCTTGATGATTTGACATTATTTTAGGAAAAATGAGTTTCCAAAGGAAAATGGATTTTCCTATGATTTGACGTTTTACAAACGAATTTCAAGTAGAAAGGATTTTTTGTAAATGAGTTTACTCAATGACGTATTTTTGGTAACTTGGATAAGTTGTGGAGATCTTATTTTGGATTTGTTTGTCACAATGAAAATGACGTAAACGACGATATGGAACTTAATAATCGAGACGTCGGGGTATTAAGGTTCGTTGTGTTGTAGACTGGGTATCAACTTAAAGAAGTTAAATCAATTTGTGATGTTTTCTATTACCATGAACCTAAGACTGATTGCAAGGTCTAGGGGCTTCGTGATTGAGCACTCAGACTTTGAGGTCCAGTGTTATTAATGAAAGTTATAAAGATGTTTAAAACTATGATGGGTCGTAAGCTTTTGAGAGCTTTGACAAATAAAGATATAACACAAAGAAAAGTGTCGAGAATAAAGTGTTTTTCTTGCATGCATTTGGCAGACGTGCTATGATTCTATGAGTGATTACCTTGCGGCGTCGGGTAGATCATGCTACGATGTTCTTCATTGTGCCGGGAGGACAATGAGACCCCATTCACGATGTTATCACTGTGCCACGATGTTGGATAGTGTGCGATGGGTTTTGGCTGTGTGTTTGTGGCAATTGAGTCTGATCAACTCATCACGAGGTTGGGGATATCTCATGAGATTAAGTACGAATTTTTAGAGCCTAAATATTGAAGTGTTAATGCATAGTTTTCCAACGTGGATGTTTGGGGTGTGGAACCCATTGATAAACTATATGCTATAATATGAATGCTCATGTTGTTATAAACATGTATATGTGTATGTGCCTTCTTTTGTGTCGTACATTTAGTTATTGTGTTAAATCCATATATTGGCGTCTCACCCTTACAAACATATCAGAGCCGCACAAGGGGTATGATCTCTACAAGAAGAAGAAGGCTGTCTAGTTCGGGGCATGCTGTTGCTACTTCTATCGGTTGTAGTGTCTGTTAGTTACGGCCAGCTTAGGTCTTATTATGTTATATTATGTTTTGAGAACGAACTAAACTGATAATGATCTAGGTATGAAAACATATGAGGCAGTATAGCCGTATGACTTATATATGTATATCGGTATATCTAAGTGTGATTATGTGAATGTTGTTGCGACGATGTTGAAAAGAAAAATTTTATCACCATATTTTGAAAAGATAAACGTTGAGAAAACATTATTTTCTGAAAGCAACCAAAAAATTAAGTTTTATTTCCGTAAACGAGTAATCATGTGATGACCCGAGTTAGGGTGTCACAGATGATGGTAACAAAATAATGAAATATAAATTGTGCTTGAAAATCATTGTTTTATAACAAAATATTAAAAGATTAAACTGATAAACCTCAATTAACAACAAAGTTATTGTTTAAAGTAATAAATAAAATAAAGAATATAGTTAAGTAAATATCACATCTTAGTTTGATTATCAACTAGATTATTGTACCCATGCATCGCACGGGCTTCATAATAAAAAAAAAGATAAAAATAAAAAATAAAATAAATATAATTTGAAGTGTGACTGAGTTGGTTGCCAAGACTGAGTTTATAGAAGAGGACCTTAACTGTGAATAAGCATCTGAGCGGAGATTAGTGCATAGTGGATCCAAAGGTTCTATGCTTGTGGGGATGCTCTGTGAACCCACGGTGAGCCAAATACCCTAATTACGGTGGGTTCCTAAAAAAAACTATTATGATGTAAATATATTTTAGAACATGGTGAAAAATAAAATAAGACCTTTCAAATAATTTATAACTTATTCGATAATCAATTCAGAATTAAAATATATCTATATTCTTGTTGGTGGGTAATCTATAAGTACCTCTATAAGCTTTCTTTGAGCTGTGAGGTATGCCCTGGCCCCGATATTCCCTCGGGACCCGACTCACCTAAATTATAAAAAAATATCTATATTGATTATATTATTTGCAAAAAGTTAACAAATTAAAAATCAATTATTTTAAATATTACAGACAAAAGCAATTTTAAAAAGTAAACAAATAAATGAATAACTTTTTAAAATACTTGTAAGTATCCGATAGAGTTTTCAAGATAAGCAACTCTATAATTTGTTAACAAAAAATATAACATAACACACTAATTACAAACATTTTCCCTATAAAAAAATTTTAAATAATAATTTAAAAAAGTTAAAGATGTAAAGGAGAGACGGGAACAAAATAGTGAAATACCGTACTCATTAACTTATGGTAGGAACTTGTCAACAAAAACAAAATTTAATTTACGGTAGGAACACTATAGCGGAGTCCATGAGATTTGAATATAGTATAGATTATATTTTTAGTTATTTAATTTATTTTATTATTTATTACGTTATTTTATATTTTAATTGAGGTTTTTCTTAGATTATTTAATATTTTTTAAATAATATTTTTGGTATTAAATATTAAATATTTTATTTTTATTTCAAATATTTTAATGTTACTTTAATGTTATTATTCCATTTTTATTATTTTAATGTTATTTCAAATATTAAATATTTTACTCAGTTTAATAGCTTAATATTTTGTTATAAAATATGAATTTTTTAGCACAATTTCATATTTTATTATTTTACTATTATCATTTCAAGAATTAAATTTTTTCTCTCAAATAGTTTAGGGACTAACTCAATAATTAAATCTATATGAAATTCATAGGTTATGTGATGAATATATGTATATGTTTAAATTCGCAACTAATAGCAAGCTGATGGTATAACCTAGTGGTCGCATTACTTTGTTTGCTTTTCGATGTCCAGTGTTCGACTCCCATCTTCATCATTTTGGCTTCCAATTTGATTTTATCAATTTCTCCAGATAGAGGGCACACGCGTGACGTCAGTATAGCAGCAACAGTGCCTTGGTTGGCGCGCATGATAGGACTTTGGCAAAAAAAAGAGTCAAAGGACATAATTGTAAATTAAAAAATGATATAATAAATAATAAATTATACAACTATTAAATGTTACTCTTTATCTATTGGTTCGTATCAAAACTGCATTGATGCAGTCAAATTATCAAAGGCATCATAGATGCATCCATAATAATTTGGTTATTGAATGTTATGAAGTATCTGCAAATATTTTTTTACTTGTTATACATGAATGGATGTATGACTTTTTTACTTGGTTAAATGTCTAGGCTTGCTATTAGCATTTATGGTTTGTTGAAAGAGGACCACTGCTGAATGCCACGAATTTCATTTGTAGTTTAGTAAGAACCTTGTCTCTTAAATTTCATCTATTCCATTAGCCGTGGATCATGAGAGATATGTTTTGGTGCATGAACATATAATTCTGCAATTGGCTGCAGAATTTCTTGACGAAAAGATTGAAAAGTACTGTGCATTCCTGACTGGTCTTACTATAAGGAAGGAGAAGTTTGTTAGATGATTAAGAAGGTTTCCTCTAAGAGGAAACAAAAATTTGAATCCTAAAAGGTCGCAGTGCCTCTTATGGTATCCAAGAGGAAAACTATACATGCTAGGAGACTGGTGATGTAGCACCCTAGTTTTTACACACATGATTATTTTTTTTTTGTATGTTTATGTTTATTTTGTTATGTGGTTTAGTTTAAGTAATTAAATTACTCTCTTCAAATTATTTTATTGGGTGCATTAGCACTGACTTATTTCAGTGATTGCACGCTTACTAGACAATAATTTACGTTATTTTCACTATTATTACCAGTACAGAAAAATGTTTTAAATAATATGATTAAGAGAAAAGCATTTCCATATTTTAATTCTATTTAATTTTAGATTTGAAAATAAACTGGTTCGACATTAATCGGAGATTAAATGTTGGACCGTGGATTTTCTTAGTTGATCAATTCAACTATCAATCTCTACTTTATTTCAAATTTTGAAAGTATATATTTATCAACCTTTATTTTTAGATTAAAAAACCAAAAACATGTATATTTTTAGATTCAATATTTTATCACTCATTTTTGTACCTTTCACTAAATGTTGAGTTAAAAACATAAATAATCTCTCCTTTCCCTCATCAGACCCGATACCCTCCCCTTTCCTCTCTTCTTTCTTTCCTTTCCTCTCTTCTTCCCACTTGCTGTTCCAAACCATGCGTCGCTGATAAGCCTCTGGCTCATCTAGTTTTATGGCTAGTATGACCAGGGTTTTGTGCTAATTATATTTCGTTTTCGCCCAAATTAGACTTGATTGTCCTCAAGCAACATTTTGAGTCGTTTAAGTAGTTTTTGGTTAATTTAGCCAGTTTTGAGTCAAATAAAACACTTATGGATATTTTGTTGTTTTCAGGTTAACTTAGTAGAAGAAACGGGGGAATTGCAATCCTGGAGGTATTCGCCTCGCGAGAGTCTTCTCGCCACGCGACCCCGAAGACCAGTTTGAACAACACCTCGCCTCGCGAGCCTGAAGGCTGACTGTTACAGAAAATGCAAACCTTTCTGTGTTGCCTCACGAACAATGTCTCGCCTCGCGAGCCTGGAAGTCAGAAAGCATCACGGTTAGCCCCTGATGGGCATAACGGGCGTAATAAGAAGACTCTTCCATTCCTCGCCTCGCGAGCCATTCTTCGCCTCGCGAGAAGTCCAAACGTTTCAGATTTCTTCATAAGATTCGCCTCGCGAGTGAGTGTTAGCCTCGCGAGAGGGCGCAGATCCTGAATGTTATAAATTACTGTTCTGGGCAGATTAGAAGAAGTTTTTGCTTATCCACTGTTTTTTATAGAATTTCTGGTTGTGATACGTTTTTATGGAGAACTAATTCTCTTGGATTAGTCTACTGTAATTGGTTTCCACTGCACTTGAGGTTCTGTAATTCCTGTTTTGTTTGCTTTTCCCTTTTCAATACTATGCTATATATTTCTGTTTGCTTAATTCAGGAGTGTATAGAATTGTGTTGATTTATTTCGGTGATGTTATGTTCCTATATTTAATCGCGTTTGCTTAATTCGCGTGTGTTCGTTCATGTTCGCTTAGTTCATGAGTACTTCACCCCGTTTGCTTAATTCGGGAATTAGGAACACATATCTCGTAGTAGCGATTTCGCTTGTTAATTGTTGTTACAACCGAAAGGGGATTAGAGTCTGCTTAGGGCTTGGAATTTATATGAACCGATGATAGTTGGGAAACCGAGAACAGTAGATTAATCGTTCTTAGCTTATTTGATAATCCTTTAAACTGCTCTGTTTTTATTGCTCTGTTTTCGCTTTGTTTTCCAATTGAATTTCAAACCAACCCCCCAAAAAAAATAATTTTTGTGGTAAATAACAATTCAAGAGTCCTTGTGAGACGATACCCGAGTTGTCGCGCTCTACTACAATTTTGTAAACCGCTCGCTTTTTGACCCGTGTGCGACAGCGCGCCAAAAATTGGCGCCGTTGCCGGGGACTCTTGTTTGTTATTTTCGCATTTTTTGTGTTTCCTTTTCGTTTTTGTTTTGAATTAGTCTGGCTACTAGGTCTACTTGCCCTGACTTGTGTGATTTTGATCCTGAAATTGAAAGAACACTGCACACACGCCGTAGAGCAATTCGGGCTAACACTAGTGGTGATTCTAATTCTGAAACTGTTTTTGATAACATGGGTGACCAAAGGACATTAAGACAGCTTGCTACCCCTGATGTTCATTATAATGGCTTGTGTATTGAATATGCTGGTGCTGTTACTCCCTTTGAATTAAAATCTGGTTTAATACATTTGTTGCCAAGGTTTAGTGGTTTTATAGGTGAGGATCCACACAAGCATCTGAAGGAATTCGAGGTTGTCTTCTCCACACCCTTGAGACCATAGGGAATAACTGAGGATCACATCAAGCTGAGAGCCTTCCCGTTCTCATTACAGGGCGCTGCAAAGGATTGGCTGTACTATCTTGAGCCAAACTCCGTTACCACCTGGAACGATTTGAAGAAGGTCTTTTTAGAGAGATACTTTCCTGCCTCCAGAGCTGCATCAATCAGGACGGAAATATGTGGCATCAGACAAGGCAATGAGTCATTGGCTGAGTATTGGGAGAGATTCAAGCAGTTGGTATCCAGTTGCCCTCAGCATCAGATTTTCGAGCAACTCCTTATTCAGTATTTTTATGAGGGGTTACTACCGATGGATAGAAATATTTTCGATGCTGCTAGTGGGGGAGCACTTGTTGATAAGACTCCAGCCGCTGCCAAGCAATTGATTGAAAATATGTCACTAAACTCCCGGCAGTTTACAACCAGGAGAAATTCTGTTGAGACAAGGGGTGTGAATGAGGTCCATAGCTCTTCTTCCAACCAGGCCCTTGAGAATAGAATTGATGAGCTCACTTCTTTGGTGAAACAATTGACAATGGATAAGGTTCAGCCAGCAAGGTTGTGTGGCATGTATAGATCTCCTGCGCACCTGTATGATGCATGCCCCATTCTGAAAGAAGGGTCAATTACTGATTTGCCTCAAGCTTATGCAGTCCATCCTTACAATCAAGGCAACAATCAGAACCGGTACAACATTCCCGACCTCTCCACAAATAAGTACCACCCTAACTGGAGGAATCATCCAAACCTTTGGTATGGGAACTCATCATCACAACAACAACCGATGGCACCACCACAGATTCCTTCCCAAGTGACACTTCTTCACCTTCTGGACCTTCACTAGAGGACATGTTCAAGCAAATGACTTCACAAATAACTGGACAAATAAATGCACAAAATCTCCAGTTTCAGCAGCAATTTGGACAGTTACAGCAGCGAACGGATGCTAGCATTAATACTTTGCAAACACAAGTTGGACAGTCTCAGCGGCGAACGGATGCTAGTATTCAGGCCTTGCAGACACAGATTGGACAGCTTGCCACTTCCATGAATACCATGCAGCAAACTCAAGGATCGAACCAACTACCTGCACAAACAGTGGTGAATCCTAATGCTCCAAATCCTAATGTGAGTGCCATTTCTTTGAGATCCGGGAAAGTTGTAGAGGCAGCCCCTGAAAAAAATGAAGAAACTGTTGAGGTAACTCCTGAGCCTTCTGTTGTTGTTGAAGCTGAGAGAGTTTATATGCCACCAATCCCCTTCCCACACAGAGTGCAAAAAAATAAGAAGATTGGTGGTGAAGACAAGGAGAGGGAGATTCTAGATGTGTTCAGAAAGGTGGTGGTGAACATTCCCCTTCTAGATGTGATCAAGCAGGTTCCGAAGTATGCTAAGTTCCTGAAGGATTTATGCACCTACAAGAGGAGGTTGAAAGGCAATGAGAGAGTCGATTTGGGGCGAAATGTTTCAGCCCTCATTCAGCCTAAGGCTGCACTTGAAAGGGTTACAGTTGCAGCCCCTACTCAGGCACTACCACATACGTACAAGGATCCGGGCACTTTTGCTATTCCATGCACTATTGGGGACAACAAATTCGAAAATTGCATGTTGGATTTGGGAGCTTCCATCAATGTCATGCCCACCTCTATTTTCAATAACCTTGATCTTGGTCCCTTGCAGCATACAGGTCTCACTATCCAGTTGGCCAACAGGACCAGTGCTCGCCCCATAGGAATGGTAGAAGATGTGCTGGAACAAGTTGGTGAGTTGATTTTCCCTGCTGACTTTTATATCCTGGACATGGCAGGGGAAACAAATTCAAGTAGATCACCAATCATCCTGGGCAGACCGTTCATGAAGACGGCAAAGACAAAGATTGATGTTGATGATGGGACAATGTCCATGGAGTTTGGTGACATTGTAGCAAAGTTCAACATCTTCGATGCTATGAAGCATCCCTTGGAAGAGCACTCTGTCTTTCAAATAGAGTTGCTCTCTGAAATTATTGATGATACCTATGATGACTTGGTTTCTGACTTTCCATTTGTTTCTGGCTTTGATGATATTTATTCATGTACTGACTGTACTAACACTAACCCTTGTGCTGTTTGTGCTGAGTTCATTGATTCTACTTTGCAGGGTGATAGTGTGAGTGAAGCTGTCTGGTCAGTAGAAGTTCTTGACCTCATGGCTGCTCCAAATATACCATCCATTGAGCAGCCACCCTCCTTAGAGCTCAAGCCACTTCCTGAGAATCTGAAGTATGCTTACTTGGAGAGGAATGAAAAACTTCCAGTTATTATTTCCTCCAACCTTGACTCTGACCAGGAAGCTAAGCTTTTAGAGGTTCTGAAGAAGCACAAGAAAGCGATTGGGCGGACCTTGGCTGACATCCCAGGAGTTAGCCCCTCCAGATGTATGCATAGGATTCTGTTGGAGGATGGGACTAAACCAGTTTGGCAGCCCCAAAGGCGGCTCAATCCATTGATTCTGGATGTTGTAAAGAAGGAGGTGGCTAAACTTCTGCATGCGGGTATCATATACCCCATCTCTGATAGTACTTGGGTAAGTCTAGTGCAAGTTGTACCCAAGAAGTCCGGCCTCACAGTGGTAAGAAATGATAATAATGAGCTTGTCCCCACTAAAGTCCAGAATAACTGGCGAGTCTGTATTGATTATAGGAGGTTGAACCAGGCCACTCGAAAGGATCACTTTCCTTTGCCATTCATCGATCAGATGCTCGAGCGCTGGCTGGTAAATCCCACTACTGTTTTCTTGATGGCTTTTCCGGTTACTTCCAGATCCATATTGCACCAGAAGATCAGGAAAAGACCACTTTCACATGCCCCTTCGGCACGTTTGCTTACAGGAGGATGCCATTTGGTCTTTACAATGCTCCTGGCACTTTCCAGAGATGCATGATTAGCATTTTTACTGAATTTATTGAAAATTGCATGGAAGTGTTCATGGATGATTTCACTGTATATGGCTCCTCATTTGATGCATGCTTGTATAGTCTGAATTTGGTTTTAGAAAGATGCATTGAAACTGACCTGGCTTTGAACTATGAAAAGTGTCACTTTATGGTTGAACGGGGGATTGTTTTGGGGCATGTTATTTCTAAAGAGGGTATTTCAGTAGATCCTGCTAAAATTGATGTGATTTCTACATTGCCTTATCCATCTTGCGTTCGCGAGATTCGTTCTTTTCTTGGTCATGCAGGTTTCTACAGGCGCTTCATTAAAGACTTCAGCAAGATAGCACTTCCACTATCAAACTTGCTAAAGAATGATGCCATGTTCAACTTTGATGACAACTGCAAGAAGGCTTTTGATTTTATGAAAAGGGCATTGACCTCTACCCTCATCATCCAGCCTCCTGACTGGACCCTCCCTTTTGAGCTCATGTGTGATGCTTCTAACTATGCTGTGGGAGCGGTCCTGGCACAAAGGGTGGGCAAGGCTGCCCATGTCATTCATTATGCTTCTAGGACTTTAGATGCTGCACAGTCTAATTACACCACCACTGAAAAGGAACTTCTAGCTGTTGTTTTTGCTCTTGATAAATTTAGGTCATATTTGCTAGGTTCCAAGGTTATTGTTTTTGCTGACCATACAGCTCTGAAGTACCTGTTGAAGAAACCAGAAGCGAAGCCGAGATTGATTCGGTGGATGTTGTTGCTCCAAGAGTTTAATTTGGAGATAAAAGACAAGAGTGGAGCTGAAAATTTAGTAGCTGATCACTTGAGCAAAATAGCAAGGGATGAGGATCCTTCTCCCATCAATGATGACTTCCCTGATGAGCAGCTTCTACATCTGCATGGGGTAACCCCTTGGTTTGCTGACATTGTTAACTATCTTGTTGTTGGTGTTTTTCCTGCAGGTGCAACTAGATCACAGATCCACAAACTCAAAAGTGATTCCAAGTACTATGTTTGGGATGATCCGTACCTTTGGAAGTTTTGCAGTGATCAGGTAATTTGGAGGTGTGTCCCCGACTATGAGATCGAGTCCATTTTGCACTTTTCTCATGCCTCTCAAGTAGGGGGACACTTTGGGACACAGAGGACTGCAAGGAAAGTCCTAGATTCTGGGTTCTACTGGCCCACCATTTTTAGAGATGCTTATGAGGTCTACCGGACTTGCAAGGAGTGTCAAACAACAGGCACGACTATCACTCGTAAGAGTGAAATGCCTCAGCAGCCCATGCTTTTCTGTGAGGTGTTTGATGTGTGGGGAATTGACTTTATGGGTCCTTTCCCTGCATCTTTTGGCTTTCTATACATTCTTTTGGCTGTTGACTATGTTTCAAAGTGGGTGGAAGCTATCCCCACTAGGACTAACGATTCTAAAATTGTTTCAAATTTTGTTAGGTCCAATATTTTTTGCAGGTTCGGCATACGTCAGGCTATCATTAGTGACCAGGGCACTCACTTCTGCAACCGCACCATGGAATCCTTACTCCGGAAGTATGGAGTTGTGCATAGAGTCTCCACTGCTTACCATCCCCAGACCAATGGCCAGGCTGAGATATTGAATAGGGAGATCAAACAGATCTTAGAGAAAGTGGTGCAGCCGAATAGGAAGGACTGGAGCCGCCGTCTAGAAGACACACTGTGGGCTCAGAGGACCGCTTTCAAGACACCAATAGGGATGTCCCCCTATAGGCTTGTGTTTGGTAAGGCATGTCATCTCCCTGTGGAAGTTGAGCACCGTGCTTATTGGGCGGTCAAGTGCTGTAATTTGGAAATGAAAAAAGCTGGTATTGAAAGGAAACTCCAATTACAGCAGCTTGAGGAGCTTAGGCTAGAAGCCTATGAAAGCTCCCGGATTTATAAAGAGAAAACCAAGCATTTGCATGATAGGATGATTGCTAGGAAAGAATTTTCTGTGGGCCAACAGGTCTTACTGTTTAACTCCCGCCTGAAAGTGATGGCTGGGAAACTTAGGTCCAAGTGGATTGGCCCATTTGTTGTTACTAACGTTTTTCCTTATGGTGCAGTAGAGATTAAAAGTGCAGGTAGCAACAAGGCCTTCAAGGTTAACGGGCAGCGGCTGAAGCTATTCCATGAGAGCTTAGTGCCTGAAGATGCTACTGTTGAGGAGCTCTCCTTGGAAGCTCCCACCTACACTGCCACTTGATCAGGGAACACCCTTTCCTTTCCCTCACTCTGATTTTATATTTATGTTGTTTCATTGGGGACAATGTATGTTTTAAGTGTGGGGGAGGGAACCAATTGTAGTTTTGTTTTGTGTTTTGTCTTGTTTTTCTTTTAGCTCTTTATTAATTTGTGTGAGTCTTTGGTCGGTGAGCTTGTTTGGTTTTGATTGATTTGGCACAGATTGATTGCATGATTTATGTGATGATTCCCCCTAGAAAAATTTTTTGAAAAACTTTTGAAAAGTGATCCCCATATGAAAAAAAAATTGACAACTGAACTTTGAGATATTTTGTTGTGATTGCATGATTTACGATAAGTTTGGGGTGAAGGGGTGCACACACTAGGGATAGAATCTCGGTCAAACATCTTGTAAAATTGTCTAGGTAAGGATTTGAGCCTCCAACATGTTTTTAACTGTGTGAATCACTTTTGAGCTGCACTTTCCCGAATTTGCTTGCATTTCTACTTGGTTTGCATTTTTATGTGCTTGCATCAAATGATTTAGGCATTTTCTTTGTAAATAGCCACTTAGCCTGAAAAGAACCAATTCCTAATGCATGTTCCTTAGTTAGCCCTTTGAGCCTAATTAGCCTATTACTTCTTGATAACCCTATGTTATGAGCCTAAAATCTGAAAAACCATGTTAACCCGATCTTAGGACTAGGAGAGCATGGATGCTTAGAAAAGAGAAGGGTTGCAAGAAACTAAGTTTGGGGTGGCTACTGACATGTCATTCTGGGTTGAGAAAAAGGAAAAAAAAATAATAAAAAGGTTGGAGCCAAAGCAAGGAAAAAAAAAGAACAAAAATGTCAACAAAGAGTATTGAAAGAAAAAGGTTGTAGTCACCCAAAGCATAAAGAAAAATGGCAAAAGGAATTTGAGAGGAATTTCAAAGTGTAAAAAGCTTCATGCTCTCTTAGTTCCTAGGGACTTAAGCCTAGTACCTTTGTATATCCTACCCTTAGCCAAGCCCCATTACAACCTTTAAAAGACCTTTTGATGTTGCATGCATGTTTTCGTGGGAACCTTGTTAGAGATGAAAATCAAATTTATGGGAAGTGCTCTTAAAAGTGAAATTGAGTGAAATGTTGATTGCCCAGACAAATTGAGCGATTGAGTGAAACACTAAATGCCCTTGTGAGGAAGGCGATTGTTTGAATTTGGTGATCTCCCTTTTGTGTGTAACTTGGATCCCTTGCTTAAATTGATGATTGCTTGAATGATGAAGTTCTCAAATGTTTAGAGTAAATGCATGTGGGGATTGCTTTGTTTGAAAGGGGGGAACATTGAAGGAAAATTTATTTTGGTGGATTGCTTGAAATTTGTGCAATGTTGATTGAATCCTTTAAGCTTGCCATGTCTTGAGTCTTTTTGAGTATTTGAGTTTTAGTTTACTTGGGGACAAGCAAAGTTCAAGTTTGGGGTATTTTGATAAGCCTCTGGCTCATCTAGTTTTATGGCTAGTATGACCAGGGTTTTGTGCTAATTATATTTCGTTTTCGCCCAAATTAGACTTGATTGTCCTCAAGCAACATTTTGAGTCGTTTAAGTAGTTTTTGGTTAATTTATCCAGTTTTGAGTCAAATAAAACACTTATGGCTATTTTATTGTTTTCAGGTTAACTTAGTAGTCAAGGGAATAAAGAAACAGGGGAAATTGCAATCCTGGAGGTATTCGCCTCGCGAGAGTCTTCTCGCCACGCGACCCCGAAGACCAGTTTGAACAGCACCTCGCCTCGCGAGCCTGAAGGTTGACTGCTCCAGAAAATGCAAACCTTTCTGTGTCGCCTCGCGAACAATGTCTCGCCTCGCGATCCTGGAAGTCAGAAAGCATCACGGTTAGCCCCTGATGGGCATAACGGGCGTAATAAGAAGACTCTTCCATTCCTCGCCTCGCGAGCCATTCTTCGCCTCGCGAGAAGTCCAAACGTTTCAGATTTCTTCATAAGATTCGCCTCGCGAGTAAGTGTTAGCCTCACGAGAGGGCGCAGATCCTGAATGTTATAAATTGTTGTTCTGGGAAGATTAGAAGAAGTTTTTGCTTATCCACTATTTTTATAGAATTTCTGGTTGTGATACGTTTTTATGGAGAACTAATTCTCTTGGATTAGTCTACTGTAATTGGTTTCCACCGCACTTGAGGTTCTGTAATTCCTGTTTTGTTTGCTTTTCCCTTTTCAATACTATGCTATATATTTTTGTTTGCTTAATTCAGGAGTGTATAGAATTGTGTTGATTTATTTCGGTTATGTTATGTTCCTATATTTAATCGCGTTTGCTTAATTCGCGTGTGTTCGTTCATGTTCGCTTAGTTCATGAGTACTTCACCCCGTTTGCTTAATTCGGGAATTAGGAACACATATCTCGTAGTAGCGATTTCGCTTGTTAATTGCTGTTACAACCGAAAGGGGATTAGAATCTGCTTAGGGCTTGGAATTTATATGAACCGATGATAGTTGGGAAATCGAGAACAGTAGATTAATCGTTCTTAGCTTATTTGATAATCCTTTAAATTGCTCTGTTTTTATTGCTCTGTTTTCGCTTTGTTTTCCAATTGAATTTAAAACCAACCCCCCCCCCCCCCCCAAAACTGATTTTTGTGGTAAATAACAATTCAAGAGTCCTTGTGAGACGATACCCGAGTTGTTGCGCTCTACTACAATTTTGTAAACCGCTCGCTTTTTGACCCGTGTGCGACAGCGCGTCAGTCGCCACCCTACATAGCCGCGACACCGTGTTGACCGCCACTGCCTGAAGTCACTCGGAACTGTGCCATCGTCGACGTGAGGAACCACAAAACGCACAGCCTAAACCCCAAATCTGATTTCTTTGAAATTGGATCCATTTTGTGAAATTAAGCGTTCAAATCCAATTAGAGTGTGTGTTTGATGATGAGTAATTGATTTCTTGATTTCTGGTTGTTGCGCGTTTTTTGGATTCCCTCTCTGAGACGTTTGACACGACTATGCTTGCTTATGGAGTAGATAGTTACACTCTTGGAGCTAACGTGAGCATTAACATGAGGATCCTTTACTTGTCTTCAAAGGTAGGGGGAGCTTGCCTAGGGACATTCAATAACTATATGCATGTGTGTATGTGTTTAGTTGACTGTTGTGAATATAATTGTGATATGGAGCAAATACTTCAATGACTTGTTTACTTGAACTATTGTGATTAATAGTGGAAGTTGATTATTACTTGCCTTATTGTTGTTACGCCGGCAAGTGTACCGGGTCGTCGCAAGTAATAAAATAAAACACGGTAAGATATTACCGAGGTCGAACTCAGGGATTGGGCTACCAATTCGACTAATCCACGGGAAATCAGATACGTTCGGTCAAGTTACGGAAGGTGGTTGAGAGAGAGAAGATTAATATCGAAATTCAATTAACAAGTCTAATAAACTAATTAACTAAAAATCAGAAAACTAAAATGTCCAAGGTCACAAATCCACCTACCCAACATGTACACCCAAGTGATGATGAATTCCTCCCTAAGTTCAATTGCAATGTCAACCGGGACCCCTAAATTCTCCTAAATCCACTCTCGTGCTCATTAGGACGTATTCGACGATTGGATTAATTACTTACTAGGTCTCATAATCCTAATCTCGAATTCTGTTAATTCTTGTTCCCTATAAGGTTGCACCGATCTCCTACTCACTCTCGTGCAATATTCGATCGATGATCCTAATTCAAGTTCTAAACGCGAATCGCTGACTAGGCCTCATCGACGTTAACAAGTCAATCACGCAACACATATGATCAACACAATCAAGTCAGAATTAGAAAACATTTATGATCCCGATTCAAGTTCTGAAACGCGAATCGCCGTTAGGCCTCAAACACGTTTAACTGATTAATCACGCAAAACATATGATCTAACATTCAAATCAGAATCGGAAAACAAGAATTGAATTAAAGGAGAAAGACATACATCATATCGGATTTACATCGCCATGGGTGGCTTCATCGTTCCCTCGGACGAGGGGATTATTTCCTCATGCTCATAGACAAGCGATCGGACATAACCTCCATGAGAAAAAGGGAGACGCAGCTCCAAAGAGAAAAGAAACTACCCTAAACGCTACTCTAAACAGTGGAAAACTACTCGATTCGCGGCCCTCCAAAAGCCCTCCAGCCTCCTAAAGTTGGATCCCCCCTAATCTGATCTGAAACAGCCTTATATAGGAATCCTGATCTGCGCTCGCTCGCGAGGCGAGCAGCCTTTCGCGAGGCGATAATTAAAATTGGCGCGCATTCAATTTGAACTCTCACGAGGCGAAAGTATGTTCGCGGGGCGAGTCTTCAATTCTAGGCTGTGACCTTCATCACGGCTGGGCCGTGATGGTCTCTGTCTTGCAGGTCCTCGTGATCTCGCGAGGCGAGACACCTCTCGTGTGGCGAGACTGAAGTGATGACTTTTGGTTCTTTGTTGACTTTCAGGCTCGCGGGGCGAGCATTCACTCGCGAGGCGAGTGTCTCCAGACTTGCAATTTCCACTGCTTTTCGACTTTCCTTGACTCCCGGAGCTTCACTTATTTAACCTGAAACAAAAAAAGCACCCACAAGCGTAATTCTATTCAAAATAACCTAAAAACTACACAAAATACGAAAAATGAGTCAAAGTCCAACTTAGGAACAAAACAAGGCAAATTTGGGCGAAAACGAGAGTGAACTCGAATAAATAGGCACATGAACCCTAGTTCATCTAGTCATAAAACTAGATAAGCCAGAGGCTTATCACTTATAGTATTGTGAGTTGTATATATATGTGATGAATTGTCGTTAACTGTGATATTATTGTTGAGAATATATTACTGTTGATTGAAGTTTGAGAAGCCAGACTTGAGTCTATGCACAATGATTATAAGGATTAAAAGCCTTAATAAGCCTTGAATAGAACTTTGAAAGTATTGGTTTCATTTATAAAGTTCCTTGTTTAAAATTCTTACTTCAAGTAGAGAACTAGATTCTAGCTTTGAAAAGAAATGTTGAAGTGTTTTTAAGTCAATAGAAACTACCTTTTTGTGATCCAAAGTTTGTACGAGAGAAAACCTTTTTCGAACTAAGTGTTTCATGAAGGAAAAACCCCTTTGAAAATATTTGACTTTATTCCATCAAGGATTTCGAAGGAAAACGAATTTCCAAATGTTTTATAAAAGATTTAGAAACGTTCTGGTTACTTGGATAAGTGACCGAGGTTTTATTTTGGTTTTGATTTTCACTGAGCAAAAAGTAAGCACATGTGAAAGAGAATACTAGTTAGCGAGACGTCGCCTCTAGTATTCAGGTATATGCACGAGATCTGGGATCCGTGTCAAGAATTATGGACCAAGGGTCCTAATCGTGATATTATGGGCTAGGAGTCCTAATTTTGGAATTGAGGACTGTGTGTCCTAATTTCGTTGTTATGGTCTAGGAGCCTTTATCCTGTTGAAATAAAACATGGATAAAATTATAATTGTTTCTACAACCACAACCTTGGACTGCGGCATCGGTCTAAGGTGTTGTGATTGAGCACTCGGACTGCGTGTCCCCTGTTATTGATTTTCAAGTAATGAAAATTGTGAATAGTCATTAGCTTTGGGCTTCGACAACAGAAAAGAGTGAACACAAAGAAAAGTCTCGATAATGAAACGTCTTTTATTCATATGCATTTCCCCTTAGCAGACGTGCTTGAGTTAACCGAATACCCGCTTAAGATGTGGTATTTGATGAGGTATACATCCGAATGGTCGTTATAAGGGATTTGAAACACCCTCACTTGGGCGTTACCTTCTAAACACGTTCGAAAATAAAATTAAAAGATAATTTGCTGGTGCTTTTGGAAAATAATTTATATGAGTACATAATTGTCTGAAATTGGGTATAAAATTTTTGTCATGACTCCACACCTAAGTCATAATCGACACACAAACTTACTATCATAGCTTGGCAAGCCTATTTAATTTAAAGGATATACTTAAATACAAGATAGTAGTTTTACAAAATTTTCGAGAGAGTCTCCTCTGTAATTCGGACATCTCAGATAAAATAACACCTGTTAAAATGATTACATTTCCACTCCAGAATTCTAGTTACACTAAATTCAACCAGGCATCAATACATAAAAATAATAGTTATAGCCATAAGCTTTGCAAGACCAAAAGAAATAGCTTAGATTTTCATTCAAAAGAAATGCTCTCCGAGCTATAGACATTCCATTTTAAAATAAAGGCTCTCTGAGCCAAACTCGTACATATTACTAAAATACTCTAAGTCTCAACCCTAAGCTGGTCGTTCTAAAAGTTATTCCGCAAGTAATACCTCATCAAGCAACTACATCTAAGTCTCGGAATGACTTAGACAGACTCCTCTGCACCATCTGTGTTAAAGTACCCAGGGTACAATATCGAACTAGAAGAATCCTGAAATGTGTGTGTAAGGGTGAGACGCCAAATTATGGTTTTAACCCAATAACTAAATGCTCGACACCACATAACACATATACATTTACCACACGAGCATTTATAAGCTAATAGTTTATCAGTGGGTTTCACACCCCAAACATCATTCATAAAATTATGCATGACACTTCTATTCATCATCTACTTTTCGTCCTAATCTCATGAGATATCCCAACATCATATGAGTTGATCAGACTCCATAGCCACACTGGCTAACTTGGCTAACTGCCAACAGGTGCGCAACCTCTTCCCATCTTTAAAAACAAGGCATACACAGCCAGGCACTCACAAGGCCAAACACATTGCTAACGTCCACAACCAGTGGCCTATACCTATTAGCAAGTAAGATGGGGTCTCAATGTCCTCCCTAGGCACAATGAGATAAATGCATATCGTAATTACCTCAGCCGCCGGTAATTAATGCATTGAACCACAAATCGCAGGCACGTCTGCCACATGCATGCAAAACACTTTTGTTTTGTTCTTTTCTTTGTGCTCAATCTTTCTCTTGCCGAAGCTCAAAATGGCTTATGACTCACATAGTTTTAAAACACTTTTTAAAACTTCCATTACAACACAGGACCTTACTGCCCGTAAAACTTTTATCAAATCATAGGACCTCACAGTCCATAAAACTTTCATCAAAACATAGGACCTCACTGTCCATAAAACCTTTATCAAAACATAGGACCTTACAGTCCATAAAACCTTTACCAAAACATAGGACCTTACAGTCCAAGTGCTCAATCACGACACCTCTCGACCGGTGCACCAGTCGTAGGTTCGTGGCACTAGAAACATCTTCAATGTTTCAACACAGTATACCTCATGTATACAATATAGGCCCTCAAAGTCCAAATGACTGAGTCCATCACAACACAGAACCTTAGTACCCCGACGTCTCAGTTACTAAGTTCCACACCACTATTAACACGAAATCAGTTTTGTTTTCATAAATTCTTTTTCCAAAAATTGGAAATTCATCAATAAAATCCTTAAATAATAAAACTTGGTTTTCCCAAATATGAGTCACTTGAGGTTTTAACTTCCTTAAAATATGTACTGCCGTTTCAAAATACTTGCCTTCTACGTTTTTCCAAATCTGTCATCATTCTTTTTCAAATCATTCATCAATTATCAATTTTAAAGCTTCTCAAGCCAATACGAAACTTTTTCCACTGAAAACACTTTCTAAAATCATCTTAACTTCTTTTCAACAATTAATTTCATAAAATAACTTTGTATAATAGTACAAACTTTCTTACATAAAAATTAGCAGTACTTAACATTTTCACAATTTCGCTCTCATTGTGACTCGAATTACTTTTACACTAATAAATTATCATCATCAAAACTCCTTATTTTTCCAAAATAATGCTTTTCACCACTATTATATTCCAACGTTTCCCATAAAACATTGAATATAATTTACACAGCTTATTAAAGCTTTTTTCTGATTAGTCGGTTGTATCGACGACCACAGTCAGGCTTCTCAAACAACACTCACAAGCAACATTCAACAACAAACCACTAGACAGATAATGTACCATAGCAATATCATATTCAAATAAATAATTTAAAACAGATCAAACACTGATACTCAGATATACAACACAACATAAACCACATAATCAGATAACCACAACCACATCAATTATACAGAATACACAACAAGCAAATGGTCAACAAGTAAATGGTTATTGAGAAAAATCCATCAGGCAAGCTCCCCTTACCTCTTGAAGACTCGAACTAAATAATCTCCCGAACTCGATTCGATTCCCCTTCGTCAGTGTAAATCAGGTAACTCAGTAGTTTCCTTCAAACGAATTGCAACCAAAATAAATCAAATCAAACAACAACACACTTAAATCAATGGGGGTTAGGGTTCAGCTTTACCCAATTTTCTAGGTTAGGAAACTTAAAATTTGATTAACTTAGGGATTAATGATCCATAAGTTACTTAAGCATGATTAATCACTTTAACCATGATTATGAACCAAGAACATAAATTAAAACTCATCTAGTTCCAAGAACTAGGGTTTCGGCCAAGGGCTGAGTTTGGAGTTAGAAATTTCTAAAATTTCTAAACTCTTGGATTTAATCAACATACAAAACCTAGAGTTAGATTCAAGTGTTACAAACAACTTTTGAATCATAAAACCAACAAGTGCTCATACCTAGGGTTTCAGTTTTTGAAGAATCAAATAGGCTCAAGTTAGATTTTTGATCTTCTATATACTTGAATACAAGAACTATCAAGATATAATCATGAATCAAGACATGAAATTGAAACAAAACCTAAGAACACAACTTTGACCTAGATTCGGCCATGACCAGAATTTATGGAAAGAAATTTCTCATGCTCTTGTGCTTCTAGATGATGAAAATAGAGATGATTATAAGATCATAGCAATTGGTTTCATGTCAAAAGGATTTTTCTAGAATTAGTTATGAATTTTTGAATCTAGCTCCATGAACTTTAAACAAATGAAGAACATGTTGATCAAAGGCATAAACTCAAGAATATTATGAAGAGAAAAGCTTAGAATAGTATGATTAAGATAGACTACCTTTTGATGATCAAAGAAAATGATGATTTGGATGATGTTCTTCAAGGTTTCTTATGGTGTTCTTGAGAAACTTAAGGGAGAAGATGAACCTAGTTAGGGTTTTAGAACAGTTTCGGTATTTTGGGTATATCTCTAATCTCTCAACATACTTATCCGTTTTGGATGATCTTTATGTCGTTGGAAAGAAGAGAGAAAGATGAACAACTTTCATGTTGAAAGTTTTTCGAGATTCAAAATAGAAACTGATCAGAATGGCTATGCAAAATCGGACGAGTTATGAACTCTTTGGAGCAAAGAACATGAAAATGGAAAAAATGGCTTAAGGAAGAAGACATCCTATTTAAATGAAGAAGCAACCAGCTTAATGAAGAAGAAACAAATGCTTAATGAAGAAGAAATCAAAACTTGGAGAAGAAGAAATCAAAACTTGGTTAAGAAGAATTCAAAACTTCATAAAGAAGAAGTCAAAACTTAATGAAGAAGATTTCAAAACTTGATGGAGAAGAATTCAAAACTTAATGAAGAAGATGTTGGAGCCGTAAGGATTGGGCAAGAGTTTTGTCAATTTGTCCAATGGCATTTGGTAGAAATTGTCATAAAAAGACAAGGGTATTTTGGTCATTTCATAACAAAATTAAATGTTGCCATAAATGTGCCATTTATTGCCATTTATGATAGGATAAACTCGTCATGAATGCTAATCAAGTTGGTCAATCCAATGTCTCTGCTACTTTGCCGATTTCCCGATTCATCCGACTCAGGCTCTGCCTAGAGACATCTCGTCGTATAGGCTCGCAACAAACATAATATTTTAAATTTTTTTCCAAAATTTCCAAAACTTTCAGTATCGTAGTAAATATGATAAAAATATTTTTCATCTCGTTCACGATTCAAAATTAGGTCTTCTGAGCAGTAAACTTTTACTGTCAGTGAAAACACAGAAAACAGCAGACCGGCTTCTGTCTGAGTTTTCAACCAAAAACTTCCCTGTAACCTTATAAAAATAAGTATAACAAGGAAATGACCTTGGTTTATCCAAAATCATTTTCTAAGTCTCGGATAAAAATATATATTTATATATTTATTACCGATATTACGAAACAGCGAAAATCGGGGTGTTACAGGATTCGTGATGATGTTGATCCGGGTGCATGAGGTGACGGAGACAACTTGCCAAACGTGGCATATGAGCCTGATCAACTCTTTCTTTCTTAGTGATAAAATGGTGTTGGTATCTCATGAAATTAAGATTAGAGCCTGGTGATTGAAGTGTCATGCATTCTCTTTATAAAACTAATTGTTCGGGCATGAGACCCACTGATATAACACTTGTTATTTTATCTCTGAATAATAATCAAATGTTAATGTGCTGGGGTGATGTATGTATCATGTATATGGTTGTTGTGTGATATATCCATTTGTCGGTATCTCACCCTTACAGATATATCAGGTTTCTTTTGGTTCGCTATTGTACTATGGGTACTTTAGTACAGATGGTGCAGAGGAGTCTTCCTAAGTCATTCAGAGACTTAGATCTAGTTGTTTGATGAAGTATTTGACTGTGTAATGACCACGTGAGTTTTCCTCAGGAGTAACTTTTAGAATGACCTGCTTAGGGTTTGAGACTTAGATTTTTGATTGTATGTATGCGTATGGCTCAGAGAGTCTTTATTTTAAAATGGAATGTTTATGGCTCGGGGAGCATCTCTTTTGAATGAAAACCTAAGCTTTTCCTTTTGGTCATGTATAGCTTATTGATGTAACTATTTTTAGTATATTACTGCCTGGTTGTAGTTGGTGTAACTGGAATTCTGGAATGAAAATGTATTTATTTTAGCAGGTGTTCTTTTACCAGGGATGTTTGAATTACAGAGGAGACTCTGTCGAAATTTTTGTTAAAATACTAGCTTTTATTCTAGTATATCTCTAAATTAAATAGGCTTGCCAGGCTAGGATTGTAAGCCGGTGTGCCGATCAAGGCTTAGGTTTGGAGTCATGACAAATTTTATACCCAATTTCAGACGCTTATGTACTTATATAAATTTTTTTCCGAAAGCAACCAACAAATTATCCTTTTAATTTAAATTCTACATGTGTTACATTGTAATACCTAGTGGGGGTGTTACAGGTGACACATATAGCTTGGGCGGTCTCTCAAATTTTTGTGATCTTAGACAAAACTTTTAAAGCGAATGTAATATAAATTATAAATCTTCATATTAATTAATTTTTTAACTTTTTGTGCTTAAAATATATTTACCAATGTTAATCAGGTAATTCTGGCATATCACTCTTAATATATAATATGATTAATTCATTTAATCTATCTTGTAACATTGTTGATCTTAGATAAGAATAATGAGGTTTTAATGGGGTGCTGCATATGATTGGTAGCGCTTAGGGTGACAACCTAGTTGGGATGCCTTGTGCTGCAGTGATGTTTTTGCACACCATGTTTGTTTAAAAAATATACATGAGATTGGATTGGATAATTCGGTTTTTATCATACCTTATTTTTTCTTATGTCAAGTGTCATTTCTACTGATTTAACAGTGGACAAAAGATAATATTCATTTAAGGGAGCTAGTTTAGAATGTCCAACATCTATTTTAATCCTTCTCTCTAAAGTAGAACAATAGAACATTTATGAAAGGCAACAACTATCTGTTCTTATTAACCATTATTTGATTTGATGATGAGTGAGGAAAATTCTTGACCAATTTTGAGTGTTTGATAAAAATAATTATTAATATTTTTTTATCGCATTCTTTTATGTAAAATGTACTTTTATGTTAATTCCTTGTATCTACTCTTACTTATCCTATTTTTCCTTGAACTAGCTATAAATGAATTGTACCTAATTATTTTTCTAATTTTCTTAATTGATCTCCTATGTTTCATGTATACACAATCAAGCATATAAATGATATACAACAAAACTTTTAGCAAAATATAACTTCAAAGCATTAAAATTTATTTTAAATATTCTCATATATGTCATTATAATAGAAATAATAAAGAGTATGAAGGTGTTAATTCGTATATAAAAGTATGGAAAACAATATTTAAGTATGAGTAATATTATAATTTTGGAAATAATAGTATATGTATATAGTTCGGTTTGGATTGGATTGGTTTGGTTTTCCCTATGGGATCCAAAATCCGATCCAATCCAATGAAAGTTAAGCGGTTTTTTCGGTTTTCAGTTTTTTCTGTTTTCGGTTTGCTTGGTTTTTGGTTTTTCGGTTCGGTTTTTGCGGTTTGAATTGGTTTGGATCAGTTGATGAACACCCCTAGCAACCATGACAACACAGTCAACAACATTCTATAATCAAATCATACGTTGGGGAGAGAGAGTGCTAAAAAAATATGGAGCGAGGATATTAAAATCTTATAATAAAATAACCGTTGTAATGTCAAAATGATCAACTATTAATTAAAATTGATTTTACCTCTAACTACTATGTTAAGCACATTGATATAAGTTAACATGCCACCGTATAACATACATGATTCATGAATAGATTCGCGTGTAGTGTACTAGTGGTCTTTGACCAAGTGGTTTTATAGACTATATTATAAGTTATAACATTCACAACATCTATAGTGCTCAAACTTGATTTTGAATAGTGCAAAAGGAATTTTGGGTCCCAAACTGCAATTTGCAACTGCAAACCAAACGGGCACTAATTGATTATAACATCCACATGTCTCTCTTGTGTCAAAAAAAAACATTCACATGTCTTGGTAGTAATAATGAATTGTACTTTCAATTAGTAGTAACAGGAATAATAATATTTGAAAAATAAAATGAAGCCCAAGCCAACTACTGCGTGCCCATTTGGTTTGCAGTAGGAAACTGTAGTTTGGGATCCAAAATTCCGTTTACACCATTCGAAATCAAGTTTGAGCACTATTGATGTGTTTGGTTACAAAATTCCATTCAAAATAATTGATTCCTGGGTGGGTAGAATTGATTCTGGTGGAAGCAAGAATTTCTACCTTTTTCGTTGAGTAGAATTGATTATGGGTGTGGGATGCGACACCCCCTTTTCAGGGTATCACATTTAAGTAACTTGTTGCGGAAATACTCTCAATAATTAAAAAAAATGTTGTTGGTTGCTTTCGGAAAATATAATTTTCTAGTTACTTATCCCTTTCAAAATTAGTGATGAAATTTTTTTTCATTTTCTTTTACTCCATATACAATCCAACACCATTAACATAATATCAATAGGTATCATAAGAGTTTTACATTTAGACCTTCACATAATAGGTCATCTCCAAAGTCATAACATAAGAAAATAAAGGCGAAATCATAGTGTAGCAGTAATCTGGAATAACAACTCAAAAGAATGACTCTCAATAGCCAAACATCCAGACTAACCAAGTACCACTACTTTATGAGACACCAAAAGTCCTATAGCTGGTCAGTACTAGTAATCACTGTTGGGAAGACCACCATAGTTCTCTCAACCTATCGAAATATCTTGTGAGGATACCTCTACTCCCGGAACTATGGAAGTATCAGAACATATAAACTCCTAATCTACAGAAAACCGGTAAGAAATCATAGAGGTGGTAAAGATATCTCCACGGTCAAAGTCTGGTACATACTTGATGTAGGTCCTGAATTATTACCCTCGTGACATTCTCACTAACACATACCTCTTCAAGCATCTAGAAGTTCAGTCCTCGAACGACTCAGTGAATTCCTTCGCTTCATCCGTACTAGTGTACCAAAGTACTACCTTAGTCTAAAAAAACCCTATATATTTGTAAGGGTGAGTTTCCAATATATGAGTTTTGATAAGACAACCCCATGTACGACACTCAAACAGTAAATACCATATATTCACAGCATAATAAAATTAATTCAAAACAGCAGAATAATTTAATTCAAAGGGTTTCATACCCGACAGTCATCATCATTTTATAAAAATGCATGACACTTTAATATTCAGGATCTATTTTAATGCCTAATCTCCGGAGATCCCACAACTTTCTGTTTCGTTTCGAGCTGATCAAGCTCCGCACATGGCGCATTGTAAAAACGAATAAAACAATACCCAAGAAATCACATAACACACTGGTCACACACAGTTTCACCAGGATTATTATTCAAAAGTTTTGACTCATTGTCTCACTAAACAGATGCACAATGGTCGCTGCGAATTATGGAGTTCATTTTCCATAACCTATTGCTTCACACGGATTACAATAGTTAACGCATAAACTTGGACACACAGTCCTATAAAGATATATTGGCTCACACATGTACAGAGGCCCAATATTTAAATGGAACATAGTCCATAAAAGATACATTGATCCACTCCAGACTCAATGATCACATCCCCTGACACGTCTGCCATATACATTGATCCATTCTTGACTCAATGATCACAATCACATGACACAACTGCCATTTATGCATGAGAAAATTTTTATTCTCGATTTGTTTTCTTTGTCATAATAGTCTTTCCTTGTCGAAGCACAAAGCTTAACGACCACCCTTAATTTCTTATTAAGATTTTCCCCTTTAAACAAAACACAGGACACACAGCCCAAATGTTTCAAAATCAACATAGGACACACAGTCCAAGTGCTCAATCACGAGGCTCTTAAACCGATGCACCAGTTTTAGGCTTCGCGGATATGGAACTCACTGTAACACCCTAGTTTTTACACCTATGATTAATTATTTTATTTGGATGTTTAAGTTTATTTTGTCATGTGGTTTAGTTTGAGTAATTAAATTACTCTCTTCAAATTATTTTATTGGGTGCGTTAGCACTGACTTATTTCAGTGAATGCACGCTTACTAGACAATAATTTATGTTATTGTCACTACTATTACCAGTACAGAAAAATATTTTAAATAATATGATTAAGAGAAAAGCATTTTCATATTTTCATCCTATTTAATTTTAGAGTTGAAAATAAACTGGTTTGACTTTAATCGGAGATTAAATTTTGGACCGAATATTTTCTTAGTTGATCAGTTCAATTATTAATATTTGCTCTAATTTGAATTTCGAAATCATATATTTATCAATCTTTATTTTTAGATTCCAAAAAGTAAAAACATGTTTATCAATCATATATACTCGACGCCTCCCCCCTTTTTTCAACAGATCTTCACCCTCCTTTCTTTTATTTCTTCTGTTGTCTTTTTCCTCTAAACAAACCAAAAGCTTCCTCCTTCTCTCCACAACTCAGCCGCAGCCAGCCACCGAAGGAGCGCCGTCTGCCGCTGCTTAGCGCAGGAGAGAAGATGATGCGACTTCTCCAACGTGCTTCGTTCGTCACTCCTCGCTGTACGCTCTGTTCTGGCCTCTCCGCCGTCCCTGCTGCCGCGGTAACGTCTTCCAGCCGCCATCCATGGTGGATCTGCCATTTTTGGTGTGGTTTGAGCTCTCCTTTTTCCTTCCCATGAAGCTTAGTCTTGTTTTTGAACCATGGCTGCTACAAGACTCCATCGCCACTGCGGTCTTGCCGGAGCCGCCGTGACGCCGCCGCACCCATGGCTGGCCATCGCAACCTCTTTCTTCCTCCTTGGGTGAGTGAACTCTCATCTATTTTATTTATATTCAAAAACCCCCAAATTGATTTTAAAACCCTAACCCTAACCCTTTGATTTCATATTTTAATCTTGAAATTTAAGGTTGTTTTATGAGATTGGGACTGTGAATTTGTGTTTCCCTAAACCAATTTCATTATTCTGAGTTTTCCCTAAATTTTAATAAGGAACCCTAAACCCCCAATTTGATTTTATTTGAATTTGGGTATGTTGTTGTGAAATTAATTATGATTTAGTGCAATTAGGACTCTTAATGGATGATTTCCAAAGTTCTTTTTCATGATTTTTTAATCAAAACAAAGTTTCCTAAAAGGGTATTGTGAAGCGTAAGCTCCAAACGTGATTTTCTTTGGAAATAACCTTGTTTGGTAATGAGATTAAGTGTTTAGATCAAATTAGAATGTGTGTTTGGTCATGTGTAATTGATTTCTTGATCTTTGGTTGTTGCGCGTTGTTGGATTCCTTCTCTGAGACGTTTGACACGGCTATGTTTGCTTGATGGAGTAGATATGAGCTAACGTGATCATTAAGACGAGGATCCTTTACTTGTCTTCAAAGGTAAGGGGAGTTTGCCTAGGGATATTCAATAACTGTATGCATGTGTGTATGTGTTTAATTGGGCATTTACATGTTGATTGAACTTACTTGATTATCTAATGTACTTGAACGGTTATGCTATTATCTGATGTTGAACTGTACTTGTTCTAAATGTTATAATGCATATATGTGATGAACTGCTATCAACTGTGATATTAGCATTGAACTGATAATATATACTGCTGTTGATTGAAAGTTTGCAAAGCCAGACTTGTGTCGGTGCTCAACCGTTATAAGGATTAAAAACCTTAATAAGCTTTGAAGATGAAGGGATTGGTGTTCTTTTCCAAAAGCTCCTTAAACTTAAAGTACTTGTTTTAAATGTTGAAACGGTTTTGGTGAACTATTTTTATACAAGAGAAAAATCCTTTTCGAACTATGTGTCTTCAAGTGAAAACTTTCAAGATTATTTGGCAATATCCTATTGGGGGAAATATTTCAAAGACAAAAGTATTTCAAAGATGCTTTATAAAAGATTTTCAAAGAAAATGTTTTCCTAAATGTTTTAGAAACTTTCCGATAAGCCTGGATAGGTTATCGAGGATTCGGTTTTGAATTTGTTTTTCACTGAACGAAAAATAAATACTTGAGAAAGAGAATCTAGTACGCGAGACGTCGCCTCTAGTATTCAGTGATGCGCACGTGATCTTGGATCAGTGTTAATTCGGGACTACGAGTCCTGGTTATGATGTTATGGACTGAGAGTCCAATTCTCGAAATTGAGGACAGTTCGTTCTGATTTCGTTGTGATGGACTTAGGTCCTAATCACGCTGTGTTGGACTGTGTATTCTAACCGCGTGTGATGAACATGATTAAAGGTGAAGGTTGTTTTCTACGACCACAACCCTTGACTGCGGCCACGGTCTTGGGCATTGTGATTGAGCATTCGGACTATGAGTCCTATGCTTCTGAGTTTTCAATTGATGGGGAAATGATGATTTAAGTCGTTAGCTTTGAGCAGCGACAGTGAAAAGAATGAACACAAAGAAATCCTTTTAAATAAAATATTTTCTCATGTGCATTTCCCCAAGAAGACGTGCTATTGATGTTTATATCAGATACAAAGATGGTATCTGGGAGTCTGTCCATGTAAACCGAGTGAAGAGGCACATGTGACGTTGCTCGTCCAGAGACCTTAATGCATGAGGGTAAGGAGGCAACTACCCGGTGGGTTAGAGATTGACCAACTCTAATTCTTCTCCAGTGAAAAATGGTGTTGATATATCATGAGATTAAGTTAGAGCCTGATATTGAAGTGTCAAGCATATTTTCAAAAGATTGACTGTGCGGGTTTGAGACCCTTTGATATAACACTGTTATGTTATGTATGTGCATGATTTAACTGCTTATATGATTATGTGATATATGTATCATGTATATGGTTGTTGTGTGATATATCCATTTGTCGGTATATCACCCTTACAAACATATCAGGTTTCTTCTGGTTTGCTATTGTACCCTGGGCATTTTAGTACAGATGTGCAGAGGAGTCTTCCTAAGTCACTCAGTGACTTAGATCTAGTTGCTTGATGAAGTATTTGATTGTGGAACGATCACGTGAGTTCTTCTCAGGAATAACTTTTAGAATGACCAGCTTAGGGTTTGAGACTTGGATTTTTGATAAGTATGTATGAGTATGACTCAGAGAGTCTATATTTTAAAACGGAATGTTTATGGCTCGGAGAACGTCTCTTTTGAATGAAAACTTAAACTTTTCCTTTTGGTCATGTATAGCTAATTGATATAACTATCTTTAGCATATTAATGCCTGGTTGTATTTGGTGTAACTGGAATTCTGGAATGAAAATGTAATTTTTTTGCAGGTGTTCTTTTACCTGGGATGTCCGAATTACAGAGGAGACTCTGTCGAAATTTTCGTAAAATACTAGCTTTTATTCAAGTATATTATTTAAATTAAATAGGCTTGCCATACTATGATAGTAAGTCGGTGTGCCAATCAAGGCTTAGGAGTCGTGACAAAATTTTTATACCCAATTTCTGACACTCGTATACTTATATATATTATTTTCCGAAAGCACCAGCAAATTATCTTTTAATTTAAATTTCCGCATGTGTTACGTAAGTAATGCCCGGGGGGCGTTACACTCACACTTTCCACGTCAATTTAGGACACACAGTCCAAAAAAACAAAATAATTGCAGGACACTCCGTCCAATGACACAGATCCTTGATCTACGTGTCCATAAAACACTAGAACCCCGACGTCTCGGTTCCTAGGTTTATTTATCTGCTTGTAAACATTTCGCTCAGTGAAAAACAAATAGAAAACAAAAGCTCTGAAAACTTAGCCAAGTTTAACGGAATAATTTCACTGAATAAAATTCTCTTGCAGAAATTCTTTTTCTGTTAAAACGTTGATAAAACCTGAAAATCATTGATAAATTCCTTTTATTTCTAATTATTTCATTTTTGAAAATAATTTTCAATAAAATTCAACTTCCACAAAGTATTTACTAATTCAACTCATAAATTCATAATAATAAAATAATTATTTTTCTCAAAATAAATCAATAAAATTATGTTTTATTACTTAAATAATTTCTCTGTCAGATGTAATTATTCTGTCTGCTGTAAAACATTATTTTCAGAACTTAATCACTTTAAATAATATTTTATAATAAAATTGAATTTATTTTACAAAAATTAGAGCCTGTGAAAATATTTCACGGTTTCGCCCTTACTGTCGCTTATTTACACAGTTTCCACAAAATATTATTAAAATAATAATTTTTTTCATTTTTCTCAAAATCTCTCAAATTAATCCCTCTTATTAATTATCCAAGATTTTTAAGTTTTTTATCCTCAAATTAATTTTTTTAACACCGACCAATGTCAGGTCCTCAGTCTAACACTCAACAGCAGATAAATTTCAATCACAAAATGGCATGTCATATATCAATTCATGACATGCATCACAATTATAATATAACCAAATAATTATAATCATGTAAATCCACACATCACATCAATTCAATTACTCAGATAAATATCACATCAATCCAGCAGTTAACAGTAAACAATGTAAGATAATAAAATATTTTCTACCGAAAATAAATAAATGACTACAACAATAAGCATGTGATTATCTTAAACTCCTCAGGCATATTCCCCTTACCTCTTGAAGATTCGAATAATTGTTTCCCGAACGATTTCCCGATTTGATCTCTATTTCCTTTGTACACTCGGGATAATCAACAACGATTCATCCTTTACAACAAATCATCACAAAATTAAAGAAAATCAAACAAAAAAACTTTCTAAACCATATGGTAATGGTTCGGCCTACTCAAGATCATTAGGCTAAGGATGTTAAAATTTTTCTAACTTATGGATTTATGATCCTTAAACATGATGGAGACTTAATCAATGATCATGAACCAAGAACTTTGAATGAAACACATCTAGTTCCAAGACTAGGGTTTCGGTTTTTCACAAAATAAAAATCTAGGTATTTTGAAATTTTATCAACTCTTGGATTCAACAATCATAGGTAACTTAGAGTTGGATTTAAGTGTCACAAGACAACTTTTTGAATCAAAATTCATCCAACAACAAAATTTAGGGTCTCCGCCCTTTTTGGAATAAATATGCTAGGGTTTGATTTTTGGTTTTCAAATCACTTGTATACAATAGTTATCATGATATCAAGAGATTAAATCATGAATCATGGCTTAAAGTTGAAACAAAATCCAAGAACACCTATTTGACATAGGTTCGGCCTAGCTTAGAAAAATAGGGAAGAAATTTCTCATGATCACATGCTTCTAGATGATGAAAATAGAGATGATTATGAGATCATAGCAATTGGTTTCATGTCAAAAGGATTTTTCTACAATTTTCTAGAAATCTTTAAAGTTATAGATCTAAGAATTGTATTTCATGAAATAATTGATCAAAATGGAATTTTATGGATGATTAATGAAGATATGAAGATTAGAGAGAGATTCCTCACCTTGGAATAAAAGATTTATTCTAGAACGTGAAAAACAAAGATGATCTTAGCAAGAACACTAAGGAGTTCTTTGTGTTTTGTGGGGAAATGACTTGAGATGTGAAATAGAAATTGTTTAGATCATCTAGATAAATGAGAATATGATCTTAGAAGATCAAAACAAGGTTTGGATGGTTATGTATAGGTATGGGCCGAATTTTGAGAAGAGAAAGGATGAACTTGAAAGTTCATGGATTCAAGAACAAAATGGATTAAGTGATGGTAATTGATCTAAGGAACAAGTTTCATGAATGAAGAATCATGAGATTATGTTTCTAAGTTAGAGAAAAATGATGAATAAGTTAAGAACAAATGAAGAATAAGTGAAGAACTTGTGAGAGAAAATGAAGAACATGAAGTTTTGGAGAAACAAAATGATGAAGTAGGAAAATGAGTGAAAATGGTTCAAGTGTGGAAGATGGGTGCGGCCTAGAGGTGGGTGTGAGGAGAAAATATGTGGTTTGATGAGATAAAAGAACCATGGTTGAGTTTATTTGATCAAGGTTAAGTTAGAAAATTATATAATAACTTAACCGTAGTTAATAATAACTTAACTAGGGTTTATTTATAATCATGGTTAATAAAACGTGGTCATAAAATTTGAAGAGATGTGGCTGCCTCCTACACCACATGTTAGGGAGAAGATATTTTGGGTTGCAAATCATGGTTAATTTACCTCGGTTAGATTTAACCAGACGTAGGTTAGGTTAACGTTTAAAATATCTAGGTATATTCTTTTTTTGTCGTCATGAAGACTAGAGTAAATTATCACCATGACTCACCATGATGATTTGGATGATGCTCTTCACAAAATCACCTTGGTGTTCTAAGTGTTCTTAAGAAGTTTAGAGAGAAATATGAAGATGATGAAGATTTAGAGCAGTTTCGGTAATTTGGACATATCTCTCAATATACTTGTCCGTTTTTGATGATCTTTATGTCGTTGGAAAGAAGAGAGAAAGTTGAACAACTTTCATGTAGAAAGTTTTACGATATTCAGAACAAAAAAGAGTCAGAATTTCGTGACAGTTTCGGGGGAATAAGGAGAAAATGACTTTGCCTATGACTCACTTGTCATTAATGAAATTTGAATGATTCATCCACTTAACATAAATGCTCATTTATGGCTAGGAAAAGTGATGTCCAAATTCTTGGAATGGAGAAAGAAACCATGTGGATTTAAGGGTAATTTGGTCCAAATTACAATGACATGGCTTGAAAAATTCATGAAGAGCCAAGGGTAAAATCATCATTTCCAGGCAAAATATTCCTTTGTCATAAATGTGCCATTATGGCCATTATGACGCTGATAAGATCATCATAAATGCCCGTCACATCAGTCAAATCCATCACCTCAGCCTCGTTGCTGACTCCCTGGTTCATCTGACGTAGGTTTTCCTAGAGATATCTCGACGTATTCGCCCGCAGCAAATATAATATTTTAATTTTTACGCTAAATTTTTCAAAACTTCCAGTATCGTAGTAAATACGATAAAAACATTTTTCATCTCGTTCACGAGTTAAAATTATGTTTTCTGAGCAGTAAACTTTTACTGTCAGTGAAAACACAGAAAACGGCAGACCGGTTTCCGTCTGAATTTTCAACCAAAAACTTCCCCGTAACCTTATGAAAATAAGTATAACATGGAAATGACCTTGGTTTATCCAAAATAATTTTCTAAGTCTCGGATAAAAACATATATTTATATATTTATTACCGATATTACAAAGTAGCGAAAATCGGGGTGTGTGGGACCCACAAAATTCTTTATATTTACACAACAAAAGTGATTTTACTTTTATCATCCAAACACAAATCATTCTTTTAAACTCACTTTTGCAACACATCATTACCAAACACAAATCAATTTTTTTTTTTCAAAATCAATGCTATTAAAATCATTTCCTTCGGAATCAATTCTTCAAAATCTATTCTATCAAAATCTAAACCAAACGGACCCTGCCTTGATGACCTTCACGCCTCCTGGTTAGAGCCATTTTTGTTTTGTTTTGGAAGAAGATAGAACTTAGAGTCATTTTTTATTTTGACATAACTTAGAGTCGTTTTTGACAAATGAGGGAAAGTGAAAGTGAATAATTAAAAATCTACATATAAAGTGGAAGTGAAACAAAAAGACACACACAAAAGGAGCATGAATGGTTAGATTAAATTAATAAATTAGTGTACCAAAAAAATTTAAAAAATTTAATTAAAATTAACTAAAAATTGAAAATTGAAAATAAAACAAACAAATACACTCAAATATAACTTATATTAAGTAATTGGAATTTTTGTGTAAAAAAAGTAATTGGAATTTTAAGTAATTAATTTTTTAAAAATAAGATTAATTGTTATCTCATAAAATTTCCAAAAAAAAATTGAATTATGAATTTGAAAATTCTTAAAATTCATTATAATGATAACATTTCACTTAATTTTCAAAATGAATTATTTATTCTCAATAGCTTAAAAATAATAAGAATCATTTATTTAATTAATTTACGTTATTTACATTAGTAAAAATATGTAGATAAGAAAATTACTAACAATGATAAAATTATTAATTTGATGAAACTAAAACTAAATTGAGTCCAATCAAATGTAGTCCAAGTTTACAACTTATTTTAAATATATAAAATTTAAATTTAAATTTCTTTAAAATAACATTAATTTGTATCAAAAGATAATTTAGATTAAGAATCAAAATAATTACTAAAATTCATTATAAAGATAATATTTAAATAATTTTAAACTTTAAAATATTTATTTAGAATATTATAAATTAATAATATTCATTTTCTTTAAATAATTTTATTTTTTACTTATAATATTTAAATAAATTAACTAATAATGAAAATTTATAACTTTAAGCAATAAAAAACTAGAATAAATTAAATCCCCTCAATGTCGTGCGTTCTCCGAACGTGGCAGGGTTCGAGTCTCAGTTTACCAACATGTGGTTGGTCCAAGTGGTAAGGGAGTTGGACACCTTAAGCAAGTGGTCGGGGGTTCGAATCCTTACTCTTGAGTATGGAGAAAACTTGGTTGAGAGGGGAGAACCCACACCTTGTGTGCCCAACAGGTTTCCGACGGAGTTTAGTCACTGCTAACGTTGGTGGATACTTCATACCTATATCAATCCCCTCAAATTTGATCAAAGTTAAGTGGATTCCAAATTATAAAAAAAAATTTGGTACTACCAAATTTTAAATTAAATGGAATATAAAATCCAATCAATTCCTATTTTAGAAACTTTCCAATGAATTTATTAATTATAAGTCAAAATAATTCCTATAATTCCCAAAATTAAATTTAAAGTTTTTTTTGTAAAAAATTAATTTTAAAGTTAAGATTTTAAATAATTTTAAAATAAGCCTATTTATATATATATATATATATATATATATATATATATATATATATATATATATATATATTGACGAAAAACTTTTATATTTTGACTACCATATAAAGCATAAGTTTTTTTTAAACAACAAACATAAGCATGCAAAGTCATCACAATATGAGTAGGAGATCCCAACTAGGTCGGCATCTCAAACCCTACCAATCATCTGCAGCATACCTAAATTTCTTAATAGAAAAGGAATAAAAAAATACAAAATCACGGGGGACATAAAACCAAAACTCATGAAGCTAGAACAAAAAGTTAATCACCTGAATCTATAATTAGGAAGAGCTCATCAATCTCTAAAGAAGTCTTCACTAATAAAATCCCGAATCAAATACCACCAAGAAAACATTGGGATTTAATCCCAAAATCAGTCAATTTATCCGCACAGTTGTTACCCTCCCTATTCCCTTTAGATATGAGAAACACTAAAATTCATATATTTACAAAGTTGCATACAATTTCTCCATCTATAATATAGATTTTCCAAATGAGATCATTTTTAAATATTTATTGACTATTAGTTAAGTTTAATGAATTTAAAATATTTATTATTAACTTAAATATTATAAATCATTAATTTAAATAATTAAATACTAAATTAAATAAATACAATAAAATATAAATAAAGTTAATAAGTAATTGGATTTTTTTTTACAAGAAGTAATTGGAATTTTAAATAATTAACCATTTAAAAATCAGATTAATTCTTACTTTACAAAATTTCCACACAAAAAAATGGATTATGAATTAAAATCACTCCTAAAATTCATTATAATGATAAATTTTAAATTAATTTTCAAATTGAATTATTTATTATGAATAGCCAAAAAATAATAATATCATTTTAGTAATTTACTTTATTGCCATTAATAATAATATGTAAATATTTAAAATTAGTAAAAAAAACTATTAATATGTAAATATGAAAACAAATAAGGATAAAATTATTAATTTAAACAAACTAAGACTAAATCCATATTAAGTCCAACAAAATCTGGTCCAATTTAAGTGAATTATTTTATTAAAAATATATTTTAAATATCCATAGTTTAAATTTAAATTTCTTCCAAATAAAATTAGTTCCTATTTCATAAAATTTCCAAAGAAATTCAGATTACGAATAAAATAATTCCCAAAATTCATTAGAAAGATCAGATTTTAATTAATTTTGAAATTTAAAACCTATATTTAGAATATTCAAATATAATAAGATCCATTTTCTTTAAATAATTTATTTATTTACTTAATGAGTTAACTAATAAGTGTAAAATTGTACCAACGGAGGTTGGCACGAGTGGTGGTGGACTTGTGCCCCTTAACCAAGTGGTTGGGGTTCGAATCCCAACTCTTGCGTGGTCAAGGACAAAGAAAAAAAGGGATAAAATTGTAAATATAACCAATTTAAAATAAAACAAAATTAAATCTGCTCAAATCTGATCAAAGTTAAGTGGAATCCAAACTGTAAAAATTAAATTAAAAGGATGAAATCAAATCAATTCATATTTTATAAGCTTTCCAATGCATAAGATTAATTTTGAAAATAAGATTTCATATAACTTTAAATAAATTTCTATATTTTTTAATGTGAATAAATTTCTATATTTTGATTGCATTAAAAATAATAATATTCATTTTGCTCAAATAATTTACTTTGTCATCTTAACTTTTTTTAAAAACAAAATTGATGTACAAAGGCATCACTGTAATGATAGACATCACAACTATGTTGGCACCTCTAACACTACCAATCATTTGCAGCATATTTAAAATTATTAATTAAATAATTAAAACTAAAACCAAATATAATCCACTCACATCTAATAACTTTTTTTACGTACACATCTAATCTACGCTAAATGTATTTTTTTAAATATCCACTTTATATGTAAATATTTTCAAAATTAATTTAATTCTTATTTTATATACTTTTCAAAGAAAGCATAACAATAAAAATAATTACTAAAATTTATTATAATGACAATATCTAAATTAATAGTAAAATTAAATTATATATTTAGAATTACCCGAAAATAATAAGATTCTTTTGGTTTAACTATTTACTTAGAATATATAAACGAGTATCCGAATTGGTTGGTCGTGGAAGTGAATTGTGCTCCAAAGAGAACTTTACCTCAAAACAAGCTAATCTACCTAAAATCTATTCAAATTTGATTTTTCAGAAAGCAAAGGATTTAAATATATAATTATAATCTATTTCACTTTTATCAGTGTCTATTTTCAATGTTCTTGTTGATTGATTTACAGTTAGCAATCTTCAATGAAAATATATTTCCTTAGGTCAATTTTTCAGTAGTAAGCTTTTTTCTTTAAAAAAAATATTTTTCTTTTTCAAATATTTATCTTTTTTTAAAAATTATCTTTGTTTTAACTTTGATCCGGAATTTATTACTTATGCTAACATCAAATGATATATATCTAATCTAAATTAAATTTCAATGTTAATTACAAAGGGTTAATTTAACATCTAGACCGAGAAAGCAACGGAGGAGCCCGATGTAACATCCCGGTTTTTACTATTCTTCAATAATAGTAAATATCTGTATATGTTTTTTTTTTTTGTTTATTTGTATGTGATTTGGTTTGAGTAATTTTAATTACTCATTTAAAATTTATTTTTGAGTGCATTAATACTGTCTTATATCAGTATAGGCACGATTACTAGACAATACTATTATGTTATTTTCACTGAGTATTTGTTTAAGAAAAAAAATTGTAATAATGAGATTGGAAGAAAATTATTGTTATATATTTATTCTATTTAATTTTAGATTTAAAAATATTTTGGTTTGACATTAATCGAAGATTGATTTTGGACTGTTGATTTTCTTAGTAGATCAATTCAACCATCAATCTTTATCTTATTTCCAATTTTGAAAATTAATATTTTTCCCTCATTACTTTTAGATACAAAGTTTAAAAACAAATATTTTCTTTTTGAAACAATTTTAACCACTTAATTATGTATTTATCACCATTTAAAGAAAAAAAAAAGAAAATGAAAATTTTTTTACTCTCCCCCTCTGGTTAAAACACACGACCCTTCCTCCTTCCTTCTATTTTCTTTTCTTCTTCCTCCTCCCACTCAAACTTCATCTTCCTCCTTCCTTCTCTTCCAGTCGGTGCCGCCTCCACCTGCAACCGTCGTCCAGCTGCGAGTTACCACCGCAGGGGTGCCGTTCGGCCGTTGCTCGATGCGGACAGGACCGTCGCGCGACTCAGTTCTCGTTCCTGCTGTTTGCTCCTCCGATCACTACTGTATCCGTCGAGAAGGATTTTCGTAGCCTGTCATGGTGGTTTTCCATCTGTGTTGTTGAACCTTCTTTCCTTCTTCCCTTAAGCTTGGCTTTTGTTTTTGTTTGGATCTTTGGTGGTGTCCAGAATCGCGCTGCCACCATCCGCCGCTACCCGTCGTCCGCCACCGTCACCACTCTCCAGCCGCCATCACAGTGCTTCTTCCTCATCTTAGGTGAGTTGATATCATCTTCTCTTGTTCAGAATTCAAAAATCCCCAATTTCTTCAAAACCCTAACCCTAAGTTCTAAATTATAGCCTAAATCCCCAAATTGATGGTATGGTTATTAAATTGGGTATGTCAATTTCAAATTTCCAATGCTAATTTCATGTTTTTATGACCAGAACAATTTTTCCCCAAATTATGATTAGGAACCCTAAGCCCCAATTTTATTTTAATTAAAATTGGTTGTGTTTTTATAAAATTAACTATGTATCTATGAAACTGGGACTGTTAATTAATGTTTTGACAAATCGAATTCACATTTATATGAGTAAAACAAATTTTCCCCAATTTTGTTTAAAACCTTACTTCCCCAATTGGAAACCTAATATCAAATTAGGTTGATTTCTCAATTTTGATTTTTGTTTTAATGTAATTAGAGTTGTTAATTTGTAGTTCCCTAGCCTAATTACATATTGATTGATCAAAATTGGTTTTTCCCAAATTTCTAGTGAACTCTAAAACCCCAATCATTTTAAATGAAAAACCAATATCGTTTCCTTAGTTGAATTAATTATTTAAGTTGTACAAACTTATGTTTTGTGATGATGAGTTTCTGATTTTTGGTTGTGCTTGCTATTGGCTATGTTGATGGCCAATTTCCATCTATGTGGATGTGACGGTCATAGTTGAATGAGAAGAGGGTAAGTGGTTGGAGCTATCTTGAAGTTGTTTATAAGCGTTGCAAAGTGTTAGAGGAATCCGGAATAAGTGATCTTATTCTTGTCTTCAAAGGTAAGGGGAGACTGCCTGAGGGATTTTCGGTAACTGCATGCTAATTGTGTGTCGTATTTGAGTTTATTTGTTGTGATGTGTGGTGTCAAATTAAATTGTTATATGTTATGTGGTTTTTAATGTTTTCTATGAAAGCATGATTATACTGTGATATATGGATATCTGCTATGTATGGATTATTTGTTGGTTGGTTGATTGGTTGAGAAGCCTGACATTGGTCAGTGCTCAATTAAATTAAAGATAAAACCGTTGAAAAAGCTTGAGGAGGAATTCAAAGGATTCGATTTATGGAATAAAAATATTAAAAGTATTTATATTTGTTGATGTTTTGGAGAAAAAAGTGAATTATGAGTAAATTGTGAGGACGACATCTTGAAAATATTTCAGTTACGTTGTCTTTTCCAAACAAATTCAAAAATAAGACGAAAAGTTATTCTAAGAAATGTAAGTGTCAAGGATATTTTATCAGTGTTGGAAAAATTAATTTACGACAAAGAGTCCTATTTCTTGAAACAGCAAACGACGGACAATTCCGTCAAGGTTTACCAAAGTGTTTTTAAAGAGGGTATTATTGAGAATGTCTCAAATAACGTCTTACAGTTCAAATTATTGATTTTTGAACAAAAATAAGTTTTAAGGAATTTTTAAGTTTACAAAACGAATTTCCCACGTAAAAGGATTTTCGGTAAACATCGAGTTATTTCCATCAACTTGGATAGGTTGAGGAAACTTTGATTTTGTTTTGTTTTTCACAAAACGAAAATGGTTTAAACGAACCTAGCAACCGAGACGTCGGGTTTAGAGTTCTAAGATATGGGCCTGGGGTCCGAAGAGTAAATTATGGACTACAATGTCCTATAAACCGTATATTTGGTTTTGTGCACTAAAATTTACGCGTCCAAGACTGGTGCATCGGTCTAGATTTTGTGATTTGCACACCTTTTGACTTGGAGTCAGTTATTTTGGAATGAGGTATTAAACTTGAAAGTTTAAATTGGTGATTTAGTCGTGAGACTTTTAGCTCCAACACCTAAAGATTGATCACAAAGAAAACAACGAGAACAAAACATTTTACATGCATTACAGGGCAGACATGCCTTTACATAGGACTTGAATGCTTGATGGCAAGTATTCATGCAGTTTGCGTCACTGTGCCTTGATGGATATACGACTAAGTAGACCATGTGCTATATGTAGTCACCACTTTGCCTTGAGTTGGACTGTAGAATGGTCAATAGAACTTTGCCATATCGGGCATTGATTCTACCTTAATTGGCAACTAGAGCCTGATCAGCTCATTTATTTGTTGGTTGGAGCTCCGTAGATTAGGTCTCAAAGTTAGTTGTGGAATATTGAAGTGTCGTGATTTTTAAAACGGGTAAGACTGTCGGGTATGAAACCCTTTGATAAATATATTGTTTATCTTTGAATATTCATGTTAAATGGTAATTGAGAGTCGTGCATGTGGTTATCGTATTTAAATCCATATATTGGTATCTCACCCTTTCATGTATAGGTTTTTCTGGTTTTGATGTTGTACCTTGGTACACGCGTACAGAAGATGCATGAGAGGTTTCCAGTTTCGCTCGGGGATATTATTCCCAATCCTGGAAGATGTATAATGTCAGGTATAATGGTAAGAACCATAGGGGCCTTACCCATGAATATCTTTTAGAACGACCAGCTCAGGTTTTGAGACGATGTTGATTAATGTTAGTATGTACGTTTATGGCTCGGAGAGCCTTTATTTTTGGATGGAATGTAAATAACTTGGAGAGCCCTTCTTTTGGATGAAAAATTTAAAATCTTTCATTTTGGTCAGGTATTTGTTTATGTAAATATTTTCAGAAAAATACCGTCTTTATGTTTTCTTGTATGACTGGAATTTCTGAGCTGAAAATGGAAATATTTCAACAGGTGTTTCTATCTTGGGATGTTGCAATTACAGAGGAGACTCTGTCAAAAATTTTTAAAAAATATTCAAGCTTTTTATTTAAGTACATTTCGAAAATAACTAGGTTTGCCAGGATAGGTTTGTAAGTATGTGCGCCAGTCACGGCTTAGGTTTTGGGTCGTATAACAAATGGTCTATATATGACCAAAATCTGTACCATGATAGGTGAAAATGTGATGTTACTATTTCAAAACAGGTTTAAATTTTTCTGTAACCGCATTTAACAAACTTTATACTCGTTTTCTGGTGCTTATATATTTATATAAATTAATTTCCGAAAGCAACCTGCAAAATTCCCTTTTAAATTCATTTCCGCACGTGTTTACAAAGTAATTCCCAAGGGGGTGTTACACCCGAGCCAAAGCCCAAAAATCCCACTGCTCACAAATCGCGGAACCTGCCGACTCGACTAATCCTCCTCTGGTTCGAGCCAGTACGCCATTGCAAAGTTCAGATGAAATTTAGGGAAAGCCAGTATGCTCTTACCAACTTTCCAGGTTTCATTTCTTAAATATTTTCTTTCCCTTTATTCACTGGTCGCAATATGAAGTTATGTGGCTTCATCTGATCTGATTTATATCTCTTTTGATTTTAAGATACTAGTATTTGAATCTACTTCTTACAAGCTTCCATGTCATTAATTTATCAATACCAATTCACTTGAATTAACTCTAATTAAAGTCTCAATGACTTGCTTGGTTGCTTGCATGTGAAAGAGTTTCAAGAAAATACTACTACTATTATTATTATTAAGTCTATAAATATCTCATATTTGTCTGGCTTAATTTAAGTGATTCACTTTAATGGTTTTTGATTCTCTGCATTTGTTATTTCCACATGTTCATGCATTTATTGATATAGACCACTAGATGCATTTGAGTGTGTATTAAAAAAAAAAAGATCATTCCAATGTATAGTTGATAGTTTCTCTCATCTAAATTTGCATTCTTCTTTCTTTGATTTTTAGTTTCCCTAGAAGAGGCACTGACATCTCGGATAAAACGAAAGAGGAGAAGTTTATTAGAGTAAAGAGAAGAGTCCCAGGGGTATTCCCACATCCTTGTCTTCAAAGTCTTATGATCCTAATAGATTAGAAACCAGGGTGATGTTGAAGATGAAGATAATCTGGTTGTGTGCAGCTCCATACTATTTTTGACCAAATCAAAAGAATAAAATGGACGTTGCAATGTAATTCTTAGATTCCAAGTCTTCTTGGCCAGGATTGAAATGCAGGGACATACATATCTGGCTATGAAGATAACTCTATGGTTCTCAAGTCAAATTGCAGGTTACCATTGCATCAAACTAGCTAGTATCACATTGACCTTGGAACCTCAACTTCTTCTAGTGAAACCCTACCCATATGTTAATGTGACCTTCTTTGGATCAAATGATTGGGTTTTGATCATCAGTGATTTTCATATCCATCAGAATACATTTAACCTGATATAGTATCTTTTTTCGAAATTTAAGCTATCCATGTTTATTAATGCAACCGTTGGTACTTATATTAGTTATATGAAGTAGATGAAAAAAAAAACCAGTTTTGTTGGAATAGATGTATCATGTATGATGTATCTATCTATATGATAAAACCAAGAGGAGGGGTGAATTGGGCTTCAATTAACAAAAAAAAATAGAAATTAAAACTTATGCATATATATGTGTGTGTGTCAGGGTTATAATGGTTTCTTTCTCTTAAAGACATCCAGAAAACTCTATTTCAGCCAAAAATAGAGTAACCAGAGCCAAGGACGACTCCTCAATGCTACCCACAGTCTCTTTTTCTGCAAAAACAAGAGACTAGATCTCACTTTTATGCTCATCCTCGAAAAAAACTCTCTATAGTGGATAAGCTTATAAGAAGCTCCAAGAAAAAGGATGAATAGAAGATTGCAAGAAAACAACAGTTCCTCTCATTTTATTCTTAAAAGAGTTTTGTTGTTGATCTTCTCCAAGGCTTCTGTTTTATTGAAGGAGATGCGCACTCAAGTTTCTTGCCATTAGTTTCTGTTTTGTCCTGCGTGCGCTATAATATTTGTTCTTTTATGATTTGTATATGTTCTATGAAAGTTTCCTTATACTCCCTCCGGACTCAAATATAAGCAAAAAAAGTAGCTATATTTTGTGGACTTAAATATAAGCAAATGACAACCAATTCAACTCTATTTAATGTCAATGTTCCAAAAGTCAAGACAATCACCCAATCTAACCAATTTATCTTTTACTTTTCCAAGATCATTACACATTCTCGAGACAATTAAAGGGTACTTTAGTAATTGTAGCTCATTTTTTTACATAAATCAAGACAATTAAACTAAATTAACTAACTTCCTTAATAAGCGTGAAGTTAGGTTTTTTTGCTTATAATTAGGTCCGGAGGTAGGAGTAATTTCAAAGAAAATCAGATTTGGGGCTTATGGTTCATAACACGATTTGGAGAAAAATTGATTTGATTAAATAATCATGAAGCTGAATTTAGAAATCATCAATTCCATAACCAATTTCATGATTTGCGTAAAATGAAAAGTTAGGGTTTTGAGTGAAATTAGGGAAAATGAGATTTTCTCATAGGAATATGAAATTGGCATTGGAATTCATCAATTGATAGTCCCAATTGCATCAATACACATTTAATTTCAAATTTTAAAGCCAAAATCAAGAGTTAGGGTTTTCAAAGATTTGGGGTTTGAAACTTAACATGATAAGGGGAGAATCACTCACCCACAAGGAAGAAGATGAGCTTGTGGTGGCGTAAAAGGCGGCGGAACGGCGGCGAATCGACGGCCAACGGCGATTTGTGGTGGTTCTACCTCAATCAAGAGCCAAAAGAGAGAGAATAAGTTCAGAGGAAGAAGAAAGGAAACTATAACGAACTCAAATGGTGAAAAGCCACCATGGAAGGAGGCGAGGAGCTTACCACGGCAGCATAGCAGCGGTGAAGGTGACTTTGTATGGCGGAGGACGAGAACACACAATAGAGGATGCGAACAGAACGTGTGGTGAGGCGTCTTCCCCTACGTCGCGCGGCGGTCGGAGGTTCTCCCAGGGATGGTGGCACGCAGCTGAGTGAAGGAGAGCAGGAAGAGAGTTATGGTGAGAGGAAAAAGGAGACTGGTGTTCTGATGTTGAAGAAGAGAGAAAAAATAAAGAAGAAGGAAAGAGAGGGCGGGGGGGCATGGAGCGTGTGAAAGAGAGAAGATAAAAGCACAAATTTTTATTTACTTAGTGAGTAAGTACAAAAATGAGTGTTTGAGATTGAGTCTAAACAAATAAATAATATTGATCCTTGGTTCTAAAAATAATGAGTAACAAAAATATGATTTCAAAAATTGAATTAGAGTAAAGTTTGATAGTTGAATTGATCAAACCCATAAAATCAATGATCCTAAAATAAATCTCCGATTTATTCTAAATCAGTTTATTTTCAAATCTAAATTTGAATAGAGTAAAATATAAAATAAATTTATTTTAATCATATTTAAAATATTTTTCTAAACAAATACTAATAGTGACAATAACATAAGATTATTGTCTAGCAAGCGTGCTTACACTGCAATAAGTCAGCACTAACGCACTCAATAAAATAATTTTAAAAGAGTAAATAAAGTTACTCAAGATTAAGCATCATAAAATAATTAAAAATAAATGTCCAAATAACGATCATTCCAATATATATATATATATATATATATATATATATATATATATATATATATATATATATATATATATATATATATATATATATTACCGATATTTAACAACGGTAAAAACTGGGGTGCTACATTACTGCCCCACTTAAAAAAATTTCGTCCTCGAAATTTCGTGACTCAAAAATAGATAGGATCTTGTAATTACATCTTAATCCCAAGATCCTATATTATACTTCCCGTATTCACTTTCCCTTATATGACTTTTGTAACATAATAACGAAATTCATACTTATTCTTCGTTCTATTTATCCTCAACATTAAATCGTTTATCCTCAATCGATACTTCCTGTCCTCAACAATTTTATCTTAATATTCCCCACATGAAGGATATAATTTAGACTAAACTACTTTTCTTTTAAATACTAGCCCATTAGAAAAATCTTGAGTCAGTGTTGGCCATCAGACATAGATTAGCTTCTTCCTCTGTCTCTTCATCATCAGAAGATGTTAACTCCAGATTCTACCAAGTAGCCACCATTCCTTTCTTCTTCATTTTGAAGAACTTCTTATGAGGGGCCTTCTTGAGTTGAGGACACTCAGCTTTGATATGACCAGGCTTCTTGCACTCATAGCAGACAATTGGACTCTTGTCTGTTGAAGTGGATTCTTTGAAGTTCTTCTCCTTGTTGAACCTCCTAAAGGGCTTATCCTTTTTGAACTTCTTTCTTTGTAAGAGAAGATTTATCTTCCGGGTTATGAGAGATAACTCTTCATCACTTTTAGAATCCTCGGGTTTAGACAGGTCAATATCACTGGATGATTCGTCTGCCTTCAGAGCTTTTGAGGCCTTTGATGATTTTTGATCAGCTTTCAGAGCAATAGACTTTCCCTTCTTTATTGTAACTTCATCACCAAGTTCTTGTTCATGAATAGTGAGTGTGCCAAGAAGTTCATCCATAGTCTAGGCAGTGAGATCCTTGGCTTGAGAAATAGTAGTGACCAAAGGTCTCCACTGTTTAGGAAGACTTCTTAGTAACTTTCCAACCTTTTCAGCATTAGTGTAAGTTTTTCCAAGAGACTTCAGGCCATTGATGATAGTTTGGAATCTTCCTATCATTTGAGCAACAGATTCTCCTTCCTCCATGAGAAACAATTCATACTTTCTAACAAGTATGGCAATCTTTGATTCCTTAACTTTGGTTGTTCAGTCATGTGTGACAGCTAAAGTATCCCACATTTCTTTGGCAGAATCACAGGTGTAACACCCCCCCTTAGGGTGTTACTACGTAACACATGCGGAAGTAAATTAAAAGATAATTTGCTGGTTGTTTTCGGAAAAATTGTTTTCTTTTAAGTCAGAAAACTGGGGTATAAAATCTTTCTTTAAGGATAACTCTGAAATCCATTATTCATACATTTAAAATGTAAAGTCACGTTCGTAACAAAGTTACCATGACATACAACATTTCTCTAAGTTTCCACTTTCGAAAGGAAAAGTTCAAAATACAGATGGATGTATATAACACTACATTTACCGACCTTTTTAGATATACAACCCAACTCAGACTCCTAAGCTGGTCATTCTATCAAATATTCATTGGAGAGACCCCCAATCAGAATACTTTCCCAACCTCTAACACTAGGTCTTCAAGTGACTTGGAAAGACTCCTCTGCAACATCGGTACTAGAGTACCAAGGTACTCTAGTAAAACCCGAAGAGACCTGATATAACTGTAAGAGTGAGACACCGGCAAATGAATATATCATACAACAACCATATACATGAAACATACAACACTTTCACATATTAACATTTTAAACACTATTCATAGGTAAACAACAAGTATTATTTCAGTGGGTCTCATACCTGAATCAATCAATTTTATAAAGATAATGCATGACACTTCAATCATCAGGATCTAAACTTAATCTCATGAGATACCATCACCGTTTTATCATTAAGAAAGAAGGAGTTGATCAGGCTCATACGCCCCGTTTGGCAAGTTGTCTCTGTCACCTCATGCACCCGGATCAACATCATCACGAATCCCTTATAACGGCCATTCAGATGTATACCTCATCGAATACCACATCTTAAGCGGCTATTCGGTTAACTCAAGCACGTCTGCTAAGGGGAAATTCGTATGAATAAAAGACTTTTCATTATCGAGACTTTTCTTTGTGTTCACTCTTTTCCGTTGTCGAAGCCCAAAGCTAACGACTATTCACAATTTTCATTACTTGAAAATCAATAACACAGGACACGCAGTCCGAGTGCTCAATCACAACACCTTAGACCGATGTCGCAGTCCAAGGTTGTGGTCGTAGAAACAATTATAATTTTATCCATGTTTTATTTCAACATGATAAGGACTCCTAGCCCATAACAACGAAATTAGGACACACAATCCTCAATTCCAAAATTAGGACTCCTAGCCCATAATATCACGATTAGGACCCTTGGTCCATAATTCTTGACACGGATCCCAGATCATGTGCATAAACTGAATGCTAGAGGCGACGTCTCACAAACTAGTATTCTCTTTCACATGTGCTTACTTTTCGCTCTGTGAAAATCAAAAACCAAAACAAAACCTCGGTCACTTATCCAAGTAAACGAAATGTTTCTAAATCTTTTAGGAGAAAATCTTTTCCTTTAAAAAGTCTTTTATAAAACATTTGGAAATTCGTTTTCTTTTGAAATCCTTGATGGAATAAGGTCAAATATTTTCAAAGGGGTTTTTCCTTCATGAAACACATAGTCCGAAAAAGGTTTTCTCTCGTACAAACTTTGGATCATAAAAAGGTAGTTTCTATTGACTTAAAAACACTTCAACGTTTCTTTTCAAAACTAGAATCTCATTCTCCTGATGTAAGCGTTTTAACCAAGGAACTTTTATAGATGGAACCAATACTTTCAAAGTTATATTCAAGGCTTATTAAGGTTTTTAATCCTTATAATCATTGTGCACAGACTCAAGTCCGGCTTCTCAAACTTCAATCAACAGTAATATATTCTCAACAATAATATCACAGTTAATGATAGTTCATCACATATATACAACTCACAATACTTTAAGACAAGTAATAATCAACTTCAAGTAATAATCACAATAGTTCAAGTAGACAAGTCATTCAAGTGTTTGCTCCACATCATAATAATATTCAAATCACTCAAGTAAACACATACACACATGCATATAGTCATTGAATATCCCTAGGAAATCCCCTTTTACCTTCGGCGAAGGTAAGGAGATTAGATGCTCGAAAGAGGTATACCACGAACGTCCTTGTTTCCTCCACGATGGAAGTCTAAGGTTATGAACACAAAATCACAAGTTAAAATCAAACAAGAACACTAACCACAAGGTATAGGTTCGGCCAAGACTAGTTCTTAGGGTTAGAGATTCCCGAAAATTATACAACTCATGGATTTATGATCCTTAAGTGTTAGGAGTTCATAAACAATGATCATTTAACAAATTTGAATTAAAATCCCACTAAGTTATAAACATAGGGCATTCGGCCAAGGCTAATAAAGTAGGTTAGCATTCCCTAAACTTTCCAATCTCTTAGGTTTAGCATCCATATGTATTAAGGAGCTCAAAACCATGATCATTTTGGAAAAATGAGAACAAAGTATCCTAGGTCCATAACTTTATAGGTTCGGCCTTCATAGGATCTATAGTCTAGAAATCTTTAAACTTTCCAATCTCTTAGACTTAGCATCCAAATATCTTATGGAGCTCAAGTCCATGATCATCTTGGAAAACAATGGAAACTTAAACATTCCAATTTCTTAGACTTAGTATCCAAATATCTTATGGAGCTCAAGTCCATGATCATCTTGGAAAAATGAAAGTAATACATACTAGCTTTAATAACATAGGATAAACAAGTTAGAAATCCTTAAACTTTCCAATCTCTTAGACTTAGCATCCAAATATCTTATGGAGCTCAAGTCCACGATCATTTTGGAAAATAAAAACTCAAACATCCTAACATCTAAACTCTAAGTTTCGGCCATCATAGAATGATGAGGAAAATATTCTTTGTTCAACAATAACTCTTAGGTTTAGAATCACAAGGTATTAAGAGTTCTAAATCCATGATCAATACTTGGAAAGTTGAAACATAGTATCCTAGGCTTAATTATTCATATTTTTCGGTCATCATAGGAACAAACTATTAAAACTTCCAAGATTTATAGATTCAAGATCAAGGGATAGTTAGAACTCAAACACATGATCATATTCCAAAAGTGAAACAAAAACTTCCTAGGTCACAAATGCAAGCATTCGGCCTTCGTTAGAAGAGATGGGTAGAGATTTTTGTTTTACACAACCTCTTAGTATGTGAAAATATAAGTTAATACAAGACTATAGAAAGTGGTTTCAACTCAAAAGGAGTTTTCTACCATTTTAGAGAGATTTTAGAAGTTTAAAGCATATAAAGAACACATAAAGTAAACTAAGAAAAAAAAGGATGAAAATTGCAAAAAGATTCATATGAGAGCATTAACCTTAGTATAAGGAAGAACTTTAATGAAGAACTTAAGTAGAAAAGATGAATAAAAACTAAAGCTTTAAGTGCTTGAACTTTTAGAAGAAAGAAGAAGATGAAGGTTTAATGGAGGTTGAAGGAGGAAGATGATGAAGGGAAAATGAGAGGGATATATATAGAGAGGGGAGAGAGTGGCACAAAATTGAGGAGAGAGGAATGAGCTTGGAGAGTAAGTTTTGACCTTGTGCCCTGTTTGGTTTGAGAAGAGAGAGAAAAATGGATTTTTAGAATATAATATGTTATATTTCAAAAGGTGCCATCATGACCACTTTTTAGGAGGTAGCTTAGGCCATACCTCTAGTGAGTCACCTCACTCCCTCATCTCACCTCAAGCCTTTTATGTCTCCTATTCTGCTCCATTTCATACCCGGTTGCATTTCCGATCGTAATTCTTCCGACGTCTTCACCCGAATAAAATATTTTATTTTATTTTTGAACAAAAATTTTCAAAATGACCAAAGTTGAAGGAAACATAATAAAAACACTAACCATCTCGTTCACGGGTCAAAATTAGGTTTTCTGCACAGTAAACTTGTACCGGCAGTGAAAACGCAGATCGACTTCCGTCTGAATTTTCAACCGAAAATTTTATCGTGACTTCATGTGATATAACAACACAAGAAAATGATTTAAGTTTAATTAAAATCATCCCGAGTTTAATAAAAAATAAACACATTTAAATATATATTTACTGCTACAGAAAGCATAGGAAAAACAAGGTGTTACAGATATAACACCCGGGTGCCGACGAGGGCGGGGAGTGGTCGCCGGTGCAAGAAGGCACGGATAGGAGCGGCTCTTGGCAGGCTTCTAGGCGAAGGGACACATGAATGAACCGATTACATACCCGAATGAGAGGGATCTTCAGACTGTGTAGGTATGGGACTATATAGTTGAGGAAGGCTTATATGAATTGATTGATAGTACCTATACTAACAAGATGCATCTTCTTTTCGGGAGCCGATCACTTAAGACCTCCTGGGAAGTTTTCCCAGGAAGCGTGTGAGTGAGGACAAAGCACTGAGAGCACAAATGACTTTGTGATTCAGCTCCCATTTTGTCTTTTCTACAGGGGTCCACTGAGCTTTTGGCTTGTCAATGTTGTCATCATTTTTAGGAATGAATGGACCTTCAATTGGGAGAATCATCTGATATACTATTCTGCTATATATGCTGCCACCAACTATCTTTCTAGAAGAAATCTGTGGATGGAGTTAAATCAGTTGCAAGACTCTCACCCAGGCCCTTGGTGCTTCATTGGTGACTTCAATGCCATTTTAGGGAATCATGACCATAGAGGTAGATGCCCTACTCCTCAACTCTCCTGCAATGACTTCAAAGCTTGGTCTGATGCTCATAATCTGTCCCATCTGCCAACAAGAGGCTCCTTGTTCACCTGGTCCAATGGTAGAAGGGGAAACAACCTCACTGAAAAGCGTTTGGATAGAGTGGTTTGCAATGACAATTGGTTGGACATTTGGTCCAGTGTGTCTTGTTGCACATTAACTAGAAGCAAATCTGATCATTATCCTATCCTTTTATCTCTGGAAAAAACGCCCAACTCAACAGCTCCTCTTTCAAATTTCTCAAAATATGGGCTCAACATCAGGACTGTCGTGGTATTGTGGCTGATTCATGGAAATTGCAAGTGGCTGGCTGCCCAATGTTTGTCCTGTCCGAAAAGCTGAAGCAGCTGAAACAGAAGTTGAAGGCTTGGAATAAAGATAATTTTGGTAATGTTCATGACAGGGTTAGCAAGGCTCAACAAGCAGTGGACACAATTCAAGACCAACTTTCTGTCCTTGGTTACTCGGATGACAGATATGAGCAGGAAAAAGCAGCCCAATTGGAGTTATGTAATGCTCTTTCATATCAGGAGGATTTTTGGAGAGAAAAATCTAGAATCGACTGGCATTCCAATGGTGATCGAAACACAGCCTTCTTCCATAAGGTAACTAAATTCAAGAATGCTACCAAGAGGATGTCCATGTTGAAAAAGGATGGTTTGATCCTTGATAAAACTGCTGATTTAGAAAATCATGTCTTCGAGTATTATAATTCTATGTTTGCCTCTGAGAACAACTATAGTGATAACGGATTGATTGAGCAAGTCATCTCTCCTGAAGTGAGCTTAGAGGACAACATCATGCTAACCAATCTGCCCTCTCTGGAGGAAGTTAAAAATGTAGTGTTCTCCATGAATGCTAATGGTGCTCCTGGACCGAATGGATTTGGTGCCTTCTTCTATCAGAAATACTGGGACGTGATTGAGAATGATGTATTTTGTGCAGTTCTTCAGTTCTTCCAACAGGATTGGATCCTGCCTGACTTCAATTCTAATGTGGTGGTTCTAATTCCTAAGTCTCCGGAGGCTGTCTCGATTGATCATTACAGACCTATATCCCTTGCCAACTTTAAATTCAAAATTATTACCAAGGTCATGGCTGACAGGTTAGCTTTAGTGGCTCCTAAGATCATCTCGGAGAACCAAAGGGGCTTCATCAAAGATAGGCATATCCATGATTGAATTGGAGTTACCTCCGAAGCTGTTAATCTCTTGTACAAACGATCTTTTGGAGGTAACATTGCCCTTAAAATTGATATCAAAAAGGCCTTTGATTCTTTAGATTAGAATTTTCTGCTGAAGGTCCTTCATCAGTTTGGCTTTGCCCCTGTCTTCTGTAACTGGGTGAAAGCTGTCTTGCTCTCTGCAAAACTCTATCTCAGTGAATGGTAATTCAGTTGGCTACTTCTCCTGTAAGAGGGGTGTTAGGCAAGTCGATCCTTTGTCCCCCCCCACCCCCTTTTCTGTGTAGCCGAGGAAGTGCTTAGTAGGGCTATCTCTCAACTTGTTCAACAAGGGGAGCTGCTGCCTATGTCGTGTCCAAGAGGCTATCAAGTTCCTACTCATGTATTGTATGCAGATGACATCCTCATCTTTTGCAGAGGAACTAAGTGAAACATGGAGAGTATAATGTCCCTGTTCATTAGATATGGAGAGTCCTCGGACCAATTGATTAGCTTGGACAAGTCAAGAGCCTACCCAGGGAACATACCATCAAGAAGATTGGCTGAGATGACTAACGCCCTTGGTTTTAAACTGGGTCATCTTCCTTTCATTTATCTGGGTGTGCCTTTGTTCAGAGGCAAACCAAAGAGGGTTCATCTGCTGCATATTGCAGACAAGATTAAGATTAAGTTGGCTAATTGGAAAGGTGCACTGCTGTCCGCTATGGGGAGGGTTCAGCTTGTCAAGTCTATAATCCAGGGTATGTTAATATACTCCTTCCAGATTTACGCTTGGCCTGCTTCCCTAATAAAACTGCTAGACAACTGGATTAGGAACTTCATTTGGTCTGGTAATATTGATTCTCGGAAGATTGTTACGGTTGCCTGGAGCACTCTCTGTACTCCTCTAAACGAGGGAGGGCTTGGTTTGAGATCGCTTAGCTCCATTAATAAAGCAGCCTTGCTTAAGAGAAGCTGGGATCTAGTCTCCTCGAATAAGCAGTGGGCACTTCTCCTTCAAGCCAGGGTCTTTTCGAAATTTCCTATTCAGCACCACATTAACTCTACAATTTGGGCAAGGATGAAAATTCATATCCCTACTGTCCTTGCTAACAGCAGATGGAATGTTGGAAATGGCTCAACTATCAATTTCTGGACTGATTGTTGGCTATCTAAACCTATTGTTGATCTCCTGGGTATACCTGATAGTGTGCATCATTTACTGCACTCCAAAGTAGAAGACTTCATTGTTCAAGGTAAATGGTGTGTTCCCCAAGACATTATGCAGAGATATCAACCCCTAGCCTCTGAACTCAGCCGCATCAGCATCCCTAAGCTTCCTATGAATGACTCGCTGTACTGGACTGCTTCTATCTCTGGTGAGCTATCGTCGAAAGATGCATATACCTTTTTGTTTCCTGTCAAGCCCGCTCTGTCTTGGTGTAAGCTAATTTGGTCTAATTCAATCCCTCCGTCCAAGTCTTTCCTCATCTGGTGCCTTTTTCACAACAAAGTCCCAACTAAAGATATGCTCTAGTCAAGAGGTTGTCATGTGGTCTCAATCTGCAGTTTGTGTAGTAAGGCTTATGAACCTTCGGCCCATCTTTTTTTTATTGCAGCTTTGCTAAACGTTTCTAGTGCTGGCTAGGCTCAATTATGAATATGGTAATCGACTCCTCCTCTATCCAAATAGTCTTATCAGTTTGTAACAGAAATTGGAGCCCTCAAATTAGAGACATCATTGCCTTAGCCATTACAAACGTTATTGGGGGTATTTGGTTCTGTAGAAACGAACTTAAGTTTGAAGGGAAGGTTATTTCATTCGAGGCTTCTCTGAATTTGATACGTGCTAACGTATCTTTGTCTGGAAATTCCTCGGGCGGCTACATGTCATCTTCTATTGAGGAATTCAATATCCTAAAACACTTCCATGTTATTGGAAAGTTCAACTCAGCCCCTCTGATTAAGGAGGTCTTTTGGTTTCCTTCTAAAACTGGTTGGTTTAAGGCTAATAGTGACGGAGCAGCCAAGGGTTCCCCAGGGAGAGCTGCTTGTGGTGGTCTTTTTAGGGACAACAGTTCAGCGATACTGGGTTGTTTCTCCTATAATATTGGTATCTCTGATGCCTTTTCTGCTGAAATCTTGGGCGCTATTATCTCCATTGAGCTGGCTCATAAGACGGCTTGGCACAAGCTTTGGCTTGAGTGTGACTCTAAGCTAGTTATTGACGCATTCTCCAACCCTAAGTTGGTTCCCAGGTAGCTTAGAAATAGATGGATGAATTGCTTATGTTTGACCAAGGAAATGCACTTTGGTTGCTCTCGCATTCTTAGAGAGGGCAATACTTGTGCTGACAAATTAGCCAACTACGGTATTTATTCCCAAGGGTTAGTTTGGTGGGATTTAGCTCCGAGTTTTCTACTGGTTGATTTTTTCCGTGATAGGAATGGCCTTCCTAACTTTAGGTTCAGATAACTTCGTTTCCTCCATGGGTTCTGGTCCAGTCCCCCCATGCTTTGTATTTTTTTCTTCTTCTTTTAATATATTCATGGTGTGCTGCAAGTGATTGGTGGTTCTTGGGTTGCCAACCTAGTTGGGATGCCTTGCTTCCACAATGATGCCTTTGCATACCATTTTGTTTTAAAAAAATGATGACATCCCAGATATTAGAGTTTGTTGACAGGATAAACCATTGAAATCTATCTTTCCAATAGTTGTAGTTTTCGCCATTGAAGAATTGAGGTCTGGTTAGGGAGGATCCTTTAGTCTGGAGGCTCCCACTTGAACTAGCGCCAGCAGTCATGTCTATTCTTCAGGACCTTTACCTCTACACAGTTAGATGCTCAACCCAGAGGCTGAGCTCTGATACCAACTGAAATAGACAACTATAAACATGAGAAGGAGGGTTGAATTGTGTTTATAAAAAATAAAACAATGTTAAAAACTTTTCGCACACAGAAGCGAAGTTCATATAGGTGTAAAAAACACTGCACAGACATGTGACCTGTCTGGTGTATTTTAACAGAAAAACAGATAAACACAACTTGAAAACTAGTTTGATATTCACACTTTAACCCCCTTAGTTACACAACAAATAATATAATCTAAGTAACTAAATAGTTTAAGGGAAGACAGATAAACATAGTGATTTATCCTGGTTCACCCTTTAAAGACTAGGGCTACGTCCAGTCCTTGGAAGCACCGAGTTTTCTCCATTATAACTTATTAGGTTACATACTTCAAGTATTCGTTTCACACCTAACCTCTCTAGGCTCCATGACAAGTATTCTTTGCTAACCTAGCCTATTCATGCTCACTCAGGTTTGTTTGAGAGAAGATTGTAATAAATACAAATTGCAAGTCTTTCACTAACACTCAGAAGAGTGAATTAAATGTAAGCTTAGAAAGAGTGCGTAATAACTTCAAATGATTGAATAATACATATTGAAAGAATGAAGTATTGAATGCACAATGTAATGGCTCTTTAATGCAGTGTTTTATCTATCTTAATCTTCAATGACTCCTGTATTTATAGCCTTCAAACATTTAAGATCTGTTAAAGACATTTCTTCAAAGTTTGGCTTTAGGCAGAGCTCTATTAAATGCAATAGAGACGTTCTGGGCAGCTATTAATGCAATAAGAACGTTGGTTGTACTCTAACACCGAATAAAATGGCTTTATGCATTGTGCAGCAGCCAAATTAGAGTTGTGCAGGTTGCTTTTGTACTTTGCAGAGCACATTTCCTTTTTCGTGTAACAACCATGAGTACTAGGGAATAAAGCATGTTGGAAATATTCTTTAACTGGACTTTGCTTCAGAATTCCTAGGTTGCCTGTGAGAATGATGTTCTGACTTTCTTGACAAGCGTGAGAGAGAGAAAGCTTCAGAGATTTCAACATGAGGAGGCAGTTCTCAAAAGTTCCTTGTACTTGTGTTCCTCATCGAAGGACCACGGACGGGTGCGAGAGGTTTGCATAGACAAGTTGAATCTTCAATGTAGATAGTCAACATCCCAGTCAGTAGACATGTTGTTTTTAATCAACAAATAGGTGGTCTTCTATGTGGGGAGTGTAACACCCTGTTTTCTTTACTGTTTTAAATAACAGAAATGTGGATGAATATGTTTATATATTTATCCGAGTGTTAGAAAATTATTTTAAAAAAATGGAGTTGGTCATTTAATTCTACTTAAATGTAGAAAGCTACGATTAAAATTTAGGTTGAAACGACGGGTGAATCTCGGCCCGCTATTTCTACTGATAGTATATTTATACTGACCAGGAGACCTAATTTTAACTCGTGAATGAAAAACTTTAGATTTTTATTTTATTTCCTACGATTGTGTATTTTTAGAATTATTTCATTAAAAGTGAAATAATTTATCTTTTACGGGTGAAATATGTAATCGGGTAAATGGCGGGGCGATTGACGGAGTTTCCAAGAGTAGATAAAGGAGTTATCTTAGAATTTTGGATGATTCATGATGGTGAGTCACAATGTGGACACATGAAATGTTGCACATGGTAATCATTACAAACTATTAGGAATTTGCAAAGTAGTCCTTATACTTTTGGAATTTTTCAAAATGGTCCCTAGGAGTTATTTGCACCTAAGTCCTTGAAGAAGCCACCTCCTTTCCACTTAATCCCTCCCTTGGACGCAGCCCTCTCTATATATATAGACCATCACAATTTATTTTCTTCCTATTATAAGTGTAACACAAAAACACCAATGTTCATAAGTCTTAGAATCATTGTGTGAAGCAAGTCATTGGATCTTTACTTGTTTTTGGATCTTCAAGAGGTAAATCATCTTCTCCTTTCCTAATCATGTTTATGTTCTTCAATAAGTTTCAAGATTCAAAGATTTATTCATCTAGGTTTCTCACTTTTAAGTTTCTAGATCTAGAACTTTGAAAATCCATAACAAATTCTCGAAAAATACCATGATGTTGAAACCACTTGCTATGTTCTTGTAATCACGTGTATTGTCTATACCTAAGAGCATGTGATGATAAAAAATTTCCTTCCTATTTAACTTGAGTTGGCCGAACCTATGGAGAAAGGATCCATGGAGTTTTGTTTTTGTTATCTTTCATGTATGATCATGTATTCAATATGACATGTATGATACCATGCCTAAATCCATGTTAGCCAATCAAAATGAAATTTCTAACCCTAAGTTAATGTGATGGCCGAATCATAGAGGAAGAGTTTTGATGGAGTTTTGTTCATTGTTTTGATGTATGATCATGTCTTTCAACATACATACATGTACACTTGTTAAATCCTCATTGGTTCATGAAACTACAAACCCTATCCCGAGGATTTATTGATGGCGGACCTTGAGACTTAGAGGATTAGGATGATTTTGATTCCTAATCTTGTTGTTTAGTCTTAATCCATTGTCTTAAGTATGTTAGAAACCTTAATCCATGACTTAAGAGATTTTTGGAATTGGTTAAGCCACTAAACCCTAGTAGGTCGTGACCTATATAGGTTTATTTAGTGATGTTTTAGTTGTTTGATTAAAGGATTGATTGGTTGTGTGTGGAAGGTTAACCGTGTTTACGTCATACGAGGATTTTCGACACCCGGTGAGTTATTACTTTTTCACCGAGGAACTTCGAGAGGTAAGAGGGGTTACCTGACGGGTTATTCGGATGGCCACATGTTCTTGTTTGTGGTTTGTCTATTTTTAATTATGTATTTAGGGTGTTTTCAGTTTATTTTATTCAGCTATGTGTGTTTATAGCTGTAATTTATTTATCTGCTTTTAATTTATTTAATTATCTGAAGTTATTTATTATATTATTGTGATGCATAATCTGCCTGTAATATATTCATGATGATGATGTTGGATGTTGTTTGTGAAGCCTGACAGTGGTCAGTGCCCAACCGATTAATCAGATAAAAGCGTTAATAACTGGTATAAATTATATTCAATGTTTTTACGGGAAAATGTTGATATATAATATTTATGGAAAATATTATTTGGGAAAAATAATAGGTATTTGAGAAATATTATTATTTTAATGATTTATTAAAAAAATTGATTTATGAGTCACAGAGAGGGAGTAACCGTGAAAATATGTTACTACTACTAGTAGCTATATAATATATTCCGAAATATTATAAAATGTTGTTCTGTGAAATTTATCTGCGAAAATAAGTTAACCATGATTTTAAAAAAATGTTTAAGTGGAAAAAGCTAAGTTTTGGCTTTAAATTGGTTTAAAATGATTTAACGAAGGCAATTTGGAAAACCGACGATGGCAAGTATTTTAGAGACGGCAACGCGCATTTTTGGTGAACTTCAAATCTCTGTGACCCTCTTTTCTGAAAATGATATTTTTAGTAACTGGTGTTTTAATGATGTTTTCTATCACCACGAACTTAAGATTGATTGCAAGGTCTAAAGGTTTCGTGATTGAGCACTCGGATTGAGAAATCTTGTGTTGTTAATAATGTTTTAAAGACGTTTTGAGTTGAAGATGGTCGAATTTTTTGTGTACTTCGAAAAAAGAACATTATTCACAAAGAGAACAGATGAGAACAAAATGTTTTACATGATTTAAGCAGACGTGCTTTCGAATTAAGTTGAGCATGGCACCTTAATGGTATACATGTAGTTCATCATGATATCGAGAGGATATTCACGTCATTGTACCTTGTGTGGACAATGAGGACCAATTGTGTTAACGGCCACTGTACCTTGTCAGGACAATAATGCATGGTCTTGCGAGTGCCTTTATGGCAACTGAGTTTGATCAACTCTGTGTGTTATTGATATCTCCGGGAGATTAGGTAAAATGTTAGAGAATGATTATTGAAGTGTATCATGTATATTTTAAAACGACGACGTTTGGGTGTGAATCCCTTTGAAATGCTATGATGTGTCATACCTTACTTGTGAGAGTTTAACTGATATGGATATATATACGTATACATATGTTTTGTTGTGTCGTGCATGTGGTTCTCACGTTATGACTCAAATGTCGGTTTCTCACTCTTGCATGTTTTCTTTCCATTCACTACTTGTGTTATATTTTATCTGTGATTAGATGGATCCAGAGATCCCCTTAGCCCATCAGCGGTTAAGGATGATCATGTTTGATCGGGTCCACTATGCTGGCGCGCGGGAGATAAATCCCGAGGCTTAGAGCGCCACATACCATGGCCCATCTACGGAGAGAGCCAGCACAGCAGCTGGGGGACCCATTTCGAGACTATATATGATGGAGACTTGCGAGATATCGTGACCTCCTGTATGGCAATACCTACAGTTTTTGAGGGATCATGGATTGCTTGATTATCCGCACTAGCCTGTTAAGCCATTTCAGGTGGCACCTGTAGCAACAGCAGCACCAGTTGAGGTGGAGCTGGATGAGATAGAGGAAGATCCCGATGAGCATTTTGAGGAGGAGCTTGAGGTTCACTCACCGACCTTTGGGGATGACCCAATGGGTGAGGTAGTAGATGTATCTTCACCGGATACACCTTCACTGAGTGTGGCTGATCATTCTGATTCCCCCAATAGTTCTTATTAGCTTTGACCAGCTTAGGTATAGTCGTTTTTAGAGTAGCGAGTCTTTCATCAGTTTTTGATCAGGCTACTGAGAGCCATTTATTTTGATTATGGTTCTAGTTGTGTCGCTACTGTTATGTATATGTCTTTACTTTTTCTTATTTAGTGTGATGGAGGCTCTTTTGTGATCTCCTATAGTTATAGTTTTATGTTTTGTATAAAACTTATGACGCTTATTTATGCTTATGACGTACATCTTCGAGTTGGTTGCGTTGTCTTGAGTTGATATTATGAAGAAGGACAAAGTTCAAATTTTATCACAATTTCCGTAAAGGTAAAACACTGAAAGTAACATTTTCCGAAAGTAACCAACTTTTTAGTTTTATTTCCGCATTTTGGGTAACTATGTGATGGCCCCCAGAAAAGGTGTCGCATTTGTGGTGTCAGAGCTGGTCGAGTCTTTTAGGAGTCTTTGGGAAATAGGTCGATTGTGTTGATGTTGTATTTCTCTGATTAAGTCCTGACTATTTCAATTACTTCTTAGAAGTAATGCATGTTAATGCTTAGGTACACATTTCATTTCTGGCGGCGGTTTAACTGATTTTGTTTGACAGGTCAGTTATGCAATTCGCACCAGAAGCTGGACGTGGACAAGGACGTGGACGTAGTCGTGGAAGGGGTCGTCGAGGTGGCCCTATTGGTGGTCATGCCAATATGAATGAGGAATACGATGGAGTGGATTATGCTGCCCAGGCTATGGAGAACGTAGCAGCTGCAATTGTTACCATACTGCATCGATGAATGCCTAGAACCATCAGGTGCAACTTCGAGATGAACAAGCTGTTGAGGGTAAGAACTTGATTGCTTTTAGACATCAAGAGCCATCACAATTCTATGGAGACGTGGATCCCGTTAAAGCTGACTTATGGATCCAAGAGTTGGAGAAAATCTTTGAGTTGATTCACACTCCGGAAGGGGATAAGGTGTCTTATGCTGCATATATGTTGGTGGGAGATGCCGAGTACTGGTGGAGAGGAGCCAGACAACTATTGGAAGCTGAACATCAAATGATCACGTGGGCGTTGTTCCGAACTGCATTTTTAGATAAGTACTTTCCACAAAGTGCGCGAGCTAAGAAGGAAGCAGAATTTCTACGTCTGTTTCAGAGGGATTTAACTGTTGGCGAGTATGCGGCGAGGTTTGAATCCCAAGCCAAGTATTTTCGCTTCTTTGACAACAATCCAAATGAAGAGTGGAAATGCGAACGCTTTGAGAAAGGACTGCGCTTTGAGATTAAAGAATCAGTGTTACCTTTGGAAATCAAGAATTTTCAAGCTTTGGTTGAAAAGTGCAGGAAGGTAGAAGTCATGAGGAGAGAAAGAGACTATAGAGGGAACATAGGCGGACCAGCTAAGTCTAAGAGTCAATCTCAGAATCAGAAGGGAAAGAAGAATCAGAATAAACCTTATTATCGTGCACCAGGGAATCAACAGAAGCAATATCGTTCTAATGCTTCAGGATCGGGGAGCGGAGACCAGAAGACCCGGAATCAAGGTCAAGTTATCAGATGTTTCAATTGTGGGGGGACCGGCCATATGGCTGATAGCTGTTCTCTCAAATGACCCAAATGTTTCAACTGTGGTCGAGTGGGGCATGTGGCAAAGGATTACAATGCATCGAAGCAGGGACCGACTGTCAACACTGCTAGAGCAAATAAACTGACAGCTAAGGGACGAGTTTAGACAATGAGTGGAGCCGAAGTTTCAGACTCCGACGACCTTGTACTAGGTATGTGTGGCATAAACAATAATCTTTTAATTGTACTGTTTGATTTGGGAGCGACACATTCTTCTATTTCGATGGATTGCGTGAAACGTTTGAGTTTTCCTGTTTCTTCCTTACCATATAATATGATTGTTTCTACTCCAACTGCTAAGCCAGTTACTGTTAGCTCTGGTTTCTTAAACTGTCCTATAATTATTCAGGATAGACATTATTGTGTTGATCTGATCTGTTTGCCTTTGATACAGTTAGATGTAATTTTAGGCATGGATTGGTTATCCTCCAACCATATTTTAATAGACTGTTCCCGTAAATCTTTAATTTTTCCTAAGGATGAGAATTCTGGATTTTTATCCGCTAATCAAGTAATAACTTCATTAAAAGAGGGAGCGCAAGGATACATGTTGTTATTTTCCTTAGACGTTAAGAGCGAGTGAGACTTGCAGTGTATACCTGTTGTTAACAAGTTTCCGGAAGTTTTTCCTGATGATGTAGCTGGACTACCACCTGTTCGGGAGATCGAATTTGCCATTGATCTGATCCCAGGCACTGGACAGATATCTATAGCACCATATCGTATGTCGCCATCGGAGCTTGAGGACTTGAAAGGACAACTAGTTGAGTTGATGAGTAAAGAATTCATTTGACCTAGTGTATCACCATGGGGAGCTCAGTGTTGCTCGTGAAAAAGAAAGACGGAACTTCTCGCTTATGTGTATATTTCTGCCAACTGAACAAAGTGACGATTAAGAATAAGTATCTACTTCCAAGGATAGATGATTTGATGGATCAACTGCATGGAGCGACTGTTTTCTCTAAGATAGATTTACGATCAGGATATCACCAGATCCGTGTAAAAGCGGAAGATGTTCCAAAAACAGCGTTTCAAACATGCTACAGATATTACGAGTACCTTGTAATGCCATTCGGTGTGACGAATGCTCCGGCTATATTCATGGATTACATGAATAGGATTTTTCATCCTTATTGTAAGACTAAGCCCTCATTCATGTTTTGATGTATGACAAACAAAGTGTATTATGTATAAGATCTTTAATTTTGACTACGTACTCATTACATGTTAAGTTGCATGCAGGATCACTCGTCCAACAAAGCAAAACTAGCGCACGTCCAACACAGGGAAAATATAAGCGTCCGTCCAATGAAGTGAACCAAGAATGACGTCCAACAAATAAAAGAACAAAGAAAGAGCGTCCACTAAAGTATAACAAAGAAAAGAGCTGACGTCCAATGAACAACTAAAGAGCTCGTCCACTAAAGTACCATTTGGAGCGCGTCCGCTGAAGTACAACAATTACGCGTCCACTGAAGTACAACAAATACGCGTCCACTGGAAGAAACAGAAGATCTCGTCTGCTGACGTGGCACATGAAGCGTCCACTGGAAGAAACAGAAGAGCTCGTCTGCTGACGTGGCACATGAAGCGTGTCCACTGGAAGAAACAGAAGAGCTCGTCTGCTGATGTGGCACATGAAGCGCGTCCACTAAGAAAACAGAAGATCGCGTCTACTGATGTAAAAGGGGAGCTCGTCCACTGAGGAAAACAGAAAGCACGCGTCTACTAAAGAAGAGCGCGTCTACTGATGTAAAAGAAGAGCGCGTCTACTGATTTAAAAGAAGCGCGCATCTACTGATAGTGACACTTGGAGAGCTCGTCTACTGATGGAAAAAGAAGAGCTCGTCTATTGATGTAAAAGAAGCGTGTGTCTACTGATGTAAAAGAAGGGCTCGTCTACTGATGAAAAATTAGAGTTCGTCTACTGATGCAAAAGGAGAGCTCGTCTACTAAATGATACGCCCTAGAAGCTCCGTCCACTTACATGATATATAAAGCTCGTCTACAAATTAGAGCACGTCCAATTACCTTGAGTTAGCAAGCTCGTCTACCAGTTGGAGCCCGTCCAATTACCTTGAGCGAATACTCCCGTCTGCTGATGTGGCAAATGGACACGGCTATTTTTCTCTTCAATTAAACACGGATTTATTACTCTTCAAATAGACTTGGCTATCCTTTCAGATGGAAACAGTTATATTTCAAGGAGGACGTAATCTCTACAAAGATCAAACAGAATCACATTTCAAGATCAAGAATCAAGAAAGCAGATTTTGATAAATCAGATCCAAATCTGTCTTAAATGATCCCAACGGCTATAATTTGTCTTCTATATAAATAGGGATCAAAGGAACAACAAATATACAACATATACAATAAACACAACTCATTCTGATTGTGAAACAAAGTGCTTCATCTCTGAGAAAAGTGTGATAGTAGTTAGAACTTCAATTTGTATTATCAGGCTTTTAGAGTCTTACTTCTACTCAATTCTTTTCGTGAATTAGAGTGGCTAAGAGAGGGTATCTCTTAGGGTTTAACAAGGATAGAAGGGATCCTTGGGTATAGAAAAGCTAGTGTGCTTTCTGGAGATTTTTCAAGCAAGGAGGTTATCCTTATGTTGCTGTAATTAGAATTGTGTAATTGCTGATTATAGTGAAGAAAACCACAGAGGTGTGGGACTGGATGTAGGCTTACCAGAGGAGGTAGCCGAACTAGGATAAATCGTTTTGCGTGTTCTTCTCATCCCTAAACTCCATATACTTGTTAACTGAAATCTTTAATCTGTAATCTGTGTTAAAATCTGTTGTTACTACTTATAATTCTTCTTGTCATCATTACTTGTTCCATAACCAAATTCCTGGAAATTAAAATTGAGTAAAAATCAATTTTCTTTAAAGAAACACTATTTTTCTTTAAAGTGTTGAAAAAGTTTTCAATATCTCAATTCACCCCCCCCCCCCCCCTCTTGAGACCGTAGCCACTACCAACACTTATCTGGATCAGTTTGTCGTTGTCTTTATTGATGACATTCTAATCTATTCTCCTGATAAAGAAAAACACGCTGAACATCTCAGTGTGGTTCTCCAAATTTTAAAGGAGAAAAGACTTTATGTGAAACCTGAAAAGTGTGAATTTTTGTTAGACCAAGTTCAATTCTTAGGACATGTGATCTCGAGCGATGGAATTGCTATAGATCCGTCGAAAGTTGAAGCTGTTTTACAGTGGGAAAGACCCAAGACTGTAACGGAGATCCATAGTTTTGTGGGGTTGGCTGGATACTATAGAAGATTCATTGAAGGATTTTCTAAGACAGTAGGACCAGTTACCATGTTAACTCGGAAGGATCAAGTTTTCACGTGGACTGAAGCTTGTGAAGAAAGTTTTCAAGGGTTAAAACGGAGGCTGGCTACTTCACCTGTATCGATACTACCGGATCCTAAGGAATCATTTGAAATATATTGCGATGCTTCACATCAAGGATTGGGTTGTGTCTTAATGCAAAATCGGAAAGTCGTGGCTTATGCTTCAAGACAGTTGAAGACTCATGAGAAAAATTACCCTACGCATGATTTGGAATTAGCAGTGATGGTATTTGATTTAAAGATCTGGAGACATTATTTGTATGGATCAATATTTAATGTTTTTAGTGATCATAAAAGTTTAAAATACCTATTTGATCAAAAGGAACTGAACATGCGACAAAGGCGTTGGTTGGAATTCTTAAAAGATTATGATTTTCAACTACACTATCACATGGGGAAAGCTAATGTAGTGGCAGATGCTTTGAGTAGGAACTCAGTGCATGCTTCATATATGATGGCCAGAGAGCAGGAATTGTTGGAACAATTTCGGGATATGCGCTTAACAATGGAAAGATCACCAGGAATGATTTGTTTGGGTATGATTACTGTTACAAACAAATTGATGGAACAAATACTGGAAAAACAAGGAGATGATCAATACCTGCAAAGAGAGAGAGAGCTAATACAACATGGAGTAGTGTCAAAATTTAGAGAAGGGACTGATGGAATTTTACGATTTGGTGAGAGGATTTGTGTACCGGATGACGCTAAACTGAAAAAGTTAATTCTGGAGGAAGCTCATAGAAGTAAGCTAAGTTTACATTCAGGAACAACTAAGATGTATCAAGACCTTAAGAAATTATATTGGTGGTATGGCATGAAAAGGGATGTCATGAATTATATGGCTTCTTGCTTAGTTTATCAAAAAACTAAGATTGAGCATCAAAAACCAGCAGGAATGTTGCAACCTTTGGATATTCCAGATTGGAAATGGGACAGTATATCGATGGACTATGTGTCAGGTTTGCCGAGAACTCGAAAGGGAAATGATGCAATATGGGTAATAGTTGATCGATTGACCAAGTCGGCTCACTTTTTACCTATCAAGATGAAACAGTCGTTGGAAAAGTTAACTTAACTATATGTTGATGAAATTTTTAGGTGACACGGTATACCTACCAGCATCATTTCAGATCGTGATCCAAGATTTACGTCGAAATTTTGGCAGAGTTTACAAAAGGCTTTGGGAACGAAACTCATATTGAGTTCGGCATATCATCCACAGATGGATGGACAATCGGAAAGGACTATACAGTCACTTGAAGATTTGTTAAGAGCTTGTACACTAGAAGACTCGAGGAGCTGGGATGAATTTCTATCATTAATAGAATTCACCTACAGCAATAGTTTTAATTCAATCATAGGAATGGCACCCTATGAAGCTTTATATGGTCGACGGTGTAGAACACCTTTGTGTTGGTATCAGGATGGTGAAAGTTTACTGTTGGGACCAGACTTTGTGCGACAAACAACGGAGAAGGTGAAGATGATTCAGGAAAAGACGCGGACGACTCAAAGTAGGCAAAAAAGTTATGCTGATAAGCGAAGACGACCTCTTGAATTTGAGGAAGGTGAACATGTGTTTTTGAAAGTCACACCAACGACTGGGGTTGGTCGGGTAATTAAGTCCAGAAAACTCACTCCTAAATTTATCGGGCCATACCAAATTCTTCGTCGTGTAGGTCCTATAGCCTATAAAATTTCCTTATCGCCTTTTCTTTCAAATATTCATGATGATTTTCATGTTTCACAACCGAGGAAGTATATTCCTGATCCATCTCATGTCATTGAGCCTGATACTGTGCAATTAAGAGGAAATTTGTCTTATGAAACTAAACCTGTGTGAATCGTGGATAAGATGACAAAGCAGCTCTGAGGTAAACAAATATCTTTGGTCAAGGTTGTTTGGGATGATGTTAGTGGAGAAGCAACGTGGGAAGTTGAGGATAAGATGAAGTTACAATATCCTGGATTATTCTCAGGTATGTAATTTAGGGGACGAAATTCTTTTTAGTGGTGTAGTAATGTAACACCCTGTTTTCTTTACTGTTTTAAATAACAGAAATGTGGATGAATATGTTTATATATTTATTCGAGTGTTAGAAAATTATTTTAAATAAACGGAGTTAGTCATTTAATTCTACTTAAACGTAGAAAGCTAAGATTAAAATTTAGGTTGAAACGACGGGTGAATCCCGGCCCGCTATTTCTACTGACAGTATATTTATACTAACCAGAAGACCTAATTTTAACTCGTGAACAAAAAACTTAAGATTTTTATTTTATTTCCTATGATTGTGTATTTTTAGAATTATTTCATCAAAGTGAAATAATTTATCTTTTATGGGCGAAATATGTAATCGAGTAAACGGCGGGGCGAACGACGGAGTTTCCAAGAGTAGATAAAGGAGTTATCTTAGAATTTTGGATGATTCATGATGATTAGTCACAATTGAACACATTAAATGTTGCACATGGTCATCATTACAAACTATTAGGAATTTGCAAACTAGTCCTTATACTTTTGGAATTTTGCAAAATGGTCCCTATGAGTTATTTGCACCTAAGTCCTTGAAGAAGCCACCTCCTTTCCACTTAATCCCTCCCTTGGACGCAGCCCTCTCTATATATATAGACCATCACACTTTATTTTCTTCCTATTACAAGTCTAACACAAAAACACCAAAGTTCATAAGTCTTAGAATCATTGTGTGAAGCAAGTCATTGGATCTTCACTTGTTTTTGGATATTCAAGAGGTAAATCATCTTCTCCTTTCCTAATCATGTTTATGTTCTTCAATAAGTTTCAAGATTCAAAGCTTTATTCATCTAGGTTTCTCACTTTTACGTTTCTAGATCTAGAACTTTGAAAATCCATAACAAATTCTAGAAAAATACCATGATGTTGAAACCACTTGCTATGTTCTTGTAATCATGTGTATTGTCTATACCTAAGAGCATGTGATGATAAAAAATTTCCTTCCTATTTAACTTGAGTTGGCCGAACCTATGGAGAAAGGATCCATGGAGTTTTGTTTTTGGTATCTTTCATGTATGATCATGTATTCAATATGACATGTATGATACCATGCCTAAATCCATGTTAGTCGATCAAAATGAAATTTCTAACCCTAAGTTAATGTGATGGCCGAATCATAGAGGAAGAGTTTTGATGGAGTTTTGTTCATTGTTTTGATGTATGATCATGTCTTTCAACATACATACATGTACACTTGTTAAATCCTCATTGGTTCATGAAACTACAAGCCCTAAACCTAGGATTTATTGATGGCCGACCTTGAGATTTGGAGGATTAGGATGATTTTGATTTCCTAATCTTGTTGTTTAGTCTTAATCCATTGTCTTAAGTATGTTAGAAACCTTAATCCAAGACTTAGGAGATTTTTGGAATTGGTTAAGCCACTAAACCCTAGTAGGCCATGACCTATATAGGTTTATTTTGTGATGTTTTAGTTATTTGATTAAGTGATTGATTGGTTGTGTGTTGAAGGTTAACTGTTCTTTACGGCATACGAGGATTTTCGACACCCGGCGAGTTATTACTTTTTCACCGAGGAACTTCAAGAGGTAAGAGGGGTTACCTGACGGGTTATTCGGATGGCCCACATGTTCTTGTTTGTGGTCTGTATATTTTTATTTATGTGTTTGGGGTGTTTTCAGTTTATTTTATTCGGCTATGTGTGTTTATAGCTGTTATTTATTTATCTGCTTTTAATTTATTTAATTATCTGCAATTATTTATTATATAATTGTGATGCATAATCTGCCTGTAATATATTCATGATGATGATGTTGGATGTTGTTTGTGAAGCCTGACAGAGGTTAGTGCCTAACCGATTAATCAGATAAAAGCGTTAATAAGCAGTATAAATTATATTCAATGTTTTTATGGGAAAATGTTGATATATAATATTTATGGAAAATATTATTTGGGAAAAATAATAAGTATTTGAGAAATATTATTATTTTAATGATTTATTAATAAAAAATTGATTTATGAGTCACAGAGAGGGCGTAACCATGAAATTATTTTACTACTGCTAGTAGCTATATAATATATTCCGAAATATTATAAAATGTTGTTCTGTGAAATTTATCTACGAAAATAAGTTCACCGTGATTTTTAAAAAAATGTTTAAGTGGAAAAATCTAAGTTTTGGCTTTAAATTGGTTTAAAATGATGTAACGGTTTAAAATGCGTATTTTTGGTGAACTTCAAATCTCTGTGACCCTCTTTTCTGAAAATGATATTTTTGGTAACCGGTGTTTTATGACGGTATTTGCCCATATAATAAGTTTTCCAGAAATCAAGTTTTGAGTTGAACATGATTTTAAAGATTTTAGAAGTTAATAGCCGAGATGTCGGGATGTTAAAGTTATGTGCGTTGTGGACTTAATGTCTACTGTATACAAGAGGTATATTGTGCATTAAAGAGGAGTTTAATGATGTTTTCTATCACCACGAACTTAAGACTGATTGCAATGTCTAAAGGTTTCATGATTGAGCACTCGGATTGTGAAATCATGTGTTGTTAATAATGTTTTAAAGACGTTTTGAGTTGAAGATGGTCGAATGTTTTGTGTACTTCGACAAAAGAACATTATTCACAAAGAGAAAAGACGAGAATAAAATGTTTTACATGCATTTAAGTAGACGTGCTTTCGAATTAAGTTGAGCATGGCACCTTAATGGTATACATGTAGTTAATCATGATATCGAGAGGATATTCATGTCATTGTACCTTGTGTGGACAGTTGTGTTAACGGCCACTGTACCTTGTGTGGACAGTAATGCATGGTCTTGCGAGTGCCTTTATGGGAACTGAGTTTGATCAACTCTGCGTGTTGTTGATATCTCTGGGAGATTAGGTAAAATGTTAGAGAACGATTATTGTAGTGTATCATGTATATTTTAAAATTACGACGTTTGGGTGTGAATCCCTTTGAAATGCTATGATGTGTGATACCTTACTTGTGAGAGTTTAACTGATATCGTATACATATGTTTTGTTGCGTCGTGCATGTGGTTCTTGCGTTATGACTCAAATGTCGGTTTCTCACTCTTGCATGTTTTCTTTCAGTTCTCTACTCGCGTTATATTTTATGTGCGATTAGATGGATCCAGAGATCCCCTTAGCCTATCAGCGGTTGAGGACGATCATGTTTGATCGGGCCCACTATGTTGGTGCATGGAAGATAAATCCCGGGGCTTTGAGCGCCGCATACTATGGCCCATCTACGGAGACAGTCGACATGGCAGCTGGGGGACCCATTTCGAGACTACATATGGTGGAGACTTGTGAGATATCGTTACCTCCTGTATGGCAATACCTACAGTTCTTGAGGGATCATGGATTGCTTGATTATCCGCACCAGCCTGTTGAGCCGCTTCAGGTGGCACCTGTAGCAGCAGCACCACCAGTTGAGGTGGAGCTGGATGAGATAGAGGAAGATCCCGAGGAGCATTTTGAGGAGGAGCTTGAGGTTCACTCACCAACCATTGGGGATGACCCAATGGGTGAGGTAGTAGATGTATCTTCACCGGATACACCTTCAATGAGTATAGGTGATCATTCTAATTCCCCCAGTAGTTCTTATTAGCTTTGACCAGCTTAGGTATAGTCGTTTTTAGAGTAGGGAGTCTTTCATCGGTTTTTGATCAGGCTACTGAGAGCCATTTATTTTGATTATGGTTCTAGTTGTGTCGCTACTGTTTATGTATATGTCTTTACTTTTTCTTATTTAGTGTGATAGAGAAAAGCCTATCGTGATGGAGGTTGTTTTGTGATATCCTATAGTTATAGTTTTATGTTTTGTATAAAACTTATGACGCTTATTTATGCTTATGACGTACATCTCCGAGTTGGTTGCGTTGTCTTGAGTTGATATTATGAAGAAGGAAAATTTCCAAATTTTATCACAATTTCCGTAAAGGTAAAACATTGAAAGTAACATTTTCCGAAAGTAACCAGCATTTTAGTTTTATTTCCGCATTTTGGGTAACTATGTGACGGCCCCCAGAAAGGGTGTCGCAACTTTCATCCTTTTTCTCTAAATCTTCTTAGAAATCTTGTTAATAGATAAATGCATGTCATCTTTGCGTGTTTAAGCTTTTGATTTCAAGCCTTGAGAAAAAGTTTAGAAGCACCTTTGAACTAGAAACCAATCTTTATAAGCTTATCATCATCTTTACTTTCATCTTAATGGTTTGCATGTAAAGAAAACAAAAAACTCCTCCAAACCTATTTTTCTACGATGGCCGAAAATCATAGGTGGAGGAAAGTTAGGGTTTTGTTGAGATTTCTCATTGCATGTATGTTTTAGAGGGTCTAGGACCCTTGCATGTTGGTTTTATGGCTTGTGGATGATGCTAGAGTGAAGATAATAACTTGATGTAGATAAACTTGTGTAGATTTTGATTCGGGTTGCATGATGTATCTTTATTCGTAAGCCCATAAGTTTTTATACAGAATGGATTTCTGGAAAATAAATACATATTTGGAAAGAATACATCCGGGGCTTTAATTTGATATATAATATGTAGATATTTGGATAAGATTTTCTGGGTTAAAACACCTCTCAAAGTAGAATCAAATTCGGACTGCGAAAATAAGAACATAGTTGGTTGCATGATGATTTAAAATATGAATTTGAAAGATAAAAACTTTTATAAAATTTTCTGGGAAATTACTAAAGTATAACTAAAGTTTTGTTGAAGTTTTAGAATTTTTAAATACGTATATAAAGAGAAATAATTTCATAAAGTTACAAGTTAGTTAAATTGGATTTCTGGAAAAATCATGTGAAAACAGAGGCAGTGCTTGATTTTTAATAAATTAATGCCTTTGAATTTTTACATGGGACCAACTGCACTATATTGATGTGTGAGTTGGGTACCTTTCATTAAATTTTCAAAAAATTTAAAGGTCTTTTGAATGGTCATTCACATTTTAAAACCACTGTTGTTCTGAAAATGCTTTTATAAAAAGAGTTCATCATAATTTTTGAATGAAAAATATGATTTTGAAAATAATATCTTTTAACATGATCAAGTAAAGATTTTAGTATAAAATGGACTATCAACAAGTATTAATGTAAAGGTATAAAAATATGGGATTAAAGTGTATATATATATATATATATATATATATATATATATATATATATATATATATATATGTATGTATGTATGTACGTAAAAGTAAGTCTTGAACAAAATACAATCCAAGAATTTGAAAAATATTGGACATCTCTAGCATTAGTTTTCCAGCCATGGCCAAAACCTATGCTTAGGAAGATAAAACGACTTTGTTGATTTAACTTAAGTCGTTCGCTTAATTCATAGACTTGCGGCACGCGGTAGGCAAAAAGGAAGTTCACTCTGGGCAACGCGGAAACAAAGACCTTGTCTATCCGTCGAATTAGGTAAGGGGAGAGAGCCTGAGGGATAATTATGTTATGATGACTATATCCCTTGTGTGTTTATTTTGATGTGTTTGATTGATGTTATTATTGATGTGACCATTTTGGTTGGATTTTGAGTTCATGATATATTGATGGTTTATGAAAATATAAATGTTGCTTATATGTGTTGAAGTTGTTGTATATGTGTTGATGATTTATGAAAATGTGCATGTTACTTATATATGTTGAAGTTGTTGTATATGTGTTGAAGTTGTTGCATGGATGCCTAACCATTGGTTAGAGCTCAAATAATGAAGATAAAAGCTTTAAGAAAGCATTTACCTTGTAAGGATTTCCTTTAACAAGGTTCTGACAAAAAGGGGATTCAATTGAAAATTTAGATGATTTTACAAGGATTTCCTTTTAATGTTTAATGAAAGTTTTAGAAAATAAAATATATATTTTTAAAGGAAATTCAATTGAAAATTTAGATGATTTTACACTAATAAAAATCAAACTTTGAAAAGATTTCATGGTAAGAAAGCATGAAGAAAAACAAATTTATTTTGAAGTTTTGGAAAAGATTTCTTTTAGTAACGTTTTAATGAAAGAGAAAATTTTTAGATTCAAAACAATTTTATAAAGGGAAATTATTTAAGCTGAAAGATCTTATTTTTGAAAAAAAATAATAATTTTGAGCACACTTGTAGTAAAGTACCATAGAAAATGGGATATTAGTTTCCAATGTTCTAAGAAAGATTTTCCTTTAAAAAGGTTTACTATATTTTTGAAAGGAAATAGACTTTTCCAAAACAAAGAAGATTTTTAGAAAAAGAAATGGAGTTCCTAAAGTTTAAAGTTTTGAAAATGAATTTCAAAAGAAAATATTGTTGAAAAGAATTTATTCAAGTAAAAATATCCGGTAACTTGGATAATTTATTCACAACGTTGTGGGCTGTGAGTCCTATATATGAAGTTGTGGACTGTGTGTCCTATATACGTTGTTTTGGACTGTGTGTCCTATACACGTTGTCGACTGTGTGTCCTAGACACGTTGTTGTGGACTGTGTGTCCTATTTTCGTTGTTGTGGATTGTGTGTCCTACATACGTTGTGATAAAATGTGGTGTAAGTAGTAAAAAGTTGAAAGTTGTTTTCTACGACCACAAAGTCTAGGACTAGTGCACAGGTCTAGGACTGTTGTGATTGGACACTCGGGCTAAAACATCCTGTGTCGACAATGAAAGTTTTAAAACATTGAAAATTTATAGGAGGTCGTGAGCCTTGAGCTTCGACAAAGGAAAGAATGAAGCACAAAGAAAAGTTGTGAAAAACAAAATGATTTTTTTCATGCATTTGGCAAACGTGCCCACGTTGTTTCGTATGAATGCCTTGACGGGTAAGGTATTTCATGCTACGGTGTTTCATTGTGCCTTGGTGGACAATGAAGTCCATATGCCTTGGTTGGTGTGCCTTGTGTTGGATAGTATGCTATGGACATCCACACACGTTGATCACTGTGCCAGGAGTTTTAGGCAGTGCTGTGGAAAAACATGTTGTGCCTTATTGGCAATCGGGCCTGGTCAGCTCATCTTTTAAAGAAGTTGGGATCTCCGGAGATTAGAATAGAACGTTGAAATATAGAAGTGTCATATGTTTTTCAAAAATGACGGTGAATTCTGTGATATTATGCTTTTATTGGGAATTATATGTTGAATATGATTGATTATCTGTAATTGTTGTTTATGTGTATTGGGCTTGTAGTTGTCATAATTCATCCATATATTGGTATCTCACCCTTACAATATATCAGGTTCTCCTAGTTCTTTGCTGATGTACTTTTTAGTACACAAGGGCGAGTGGTGCCGAGATGTTCTAACCTCGCATGGGGACTTTAATGCCGCATCCATGAAGAGGTTGCTGAACGTTAAAATGATGAGAACTACGGAGTTCTTTCTAGTTGATGTCTTTTAGAATGACCAGCTTAGGATTTTTCGTTGGGTTATATGTTTTGCGGAAGTTAGTTTATGTGGTCTGAACACCTTTTTGAATTCTATTGTGAATAATGAAGTATTTTTAAGAGAAATCTGTACATTTTAGAAGAGCTGTTTTTGAATAAAATCAGTCTATGTATGTTGGTAAATATAATATAGTTCGTATTATTGTGTGGTTCGTTCTATTCTATTTTTAATACTCCACCGAAAAGAAAAAAATTTACCCCCATATTTTCAGACTGATGAAAATAATAGAAGTTTTCCGAAAGCAACCAGTAAACTTCATTTTAATTTATTTCCACAAGTGATTAGGAGGTAATGTCCAAAGGGGGTGTTACATTGGTGGTATCAGAGCTGGTCGAGTCTTTCGGGAACTTGGGGAATAGGTCCGTTATGTTTTTGTTGTACAATCTCTGTTTGGTCAATGTTTGAATTGTTTCCTTGTCGAAACAATGTGTGTTGACGCACCGATAGGTGTGCTTTGATGGGTTTTGATCTGGACAGACCTTATGAGAACTCATGATTAGCAAATGGTACGTTGGTTCATGTTGACACGTTCATTTATCCTTTAGGAATGGTGTCAGACATTTTAATGAAGTACGCGTTGTGGAAGATTTTTCGGGAGTATTCCCTGAGAATGTTCCAGGTTTGTCACTGCGAAGGATGTTGAGTTCGATTGATCTAGTTCCTAGATTCAATCGGATCTCCATCGCCTCGTGTAGGATATGACCTACAAAGTTAATCGAGTTAGATGAGTTGACTTAAAGGGGATATTGATGTCAGAACAGTCTGTGGGACAAAGTGTGTCCCGATGGGAGTGTCAGTGTTGCTCATAAGGATGAAGCATCACTTTTGTGAAAGTGACCACAGACGGTGATTAAAATCCGTAGTTTGTTAGGCAAACCGGTTATTTTCGAAGGCGCATCGGGGGACTATCTAAGATTTTGGAGCTATGGATTCACCTTACAAGGAAAGATCAACTCTTCACATGACTGAGAGACGGACTATGTCATCGATTATCGTACGCAGTTCAAAGAAGAATGAGGAAGACGACAACAAACCAAATTAAGCGTGTTTAGAAAGAGCTTCATGTTTGTTCGAGGTCATGCCAAGCCAATCCGAATCTTCACTTTTAGAATAAGTGTCTCATGTTTAAGAAGACTCTTCATTGTACTTTTTGATTCTTTATGAAGGTGTCAGTTAACATTTGTTCTTCGAGTCCTTATGGTTGTATCAAACAATCATAATGAATCAAGTTTGCGTGTGTCAGACAAAAGTTTTCGTAGTTTGATTTGAAATCTGTCAGGACTCCTAAATTGGTTATCACTATTTCTTGCGTTATGACCCAAATAATTTTTTTAGTAACAAAAGCTTCTTGATGAAGCTCATGCTAGTCACTTTTACTTTTGGTAAATGTGACTCAGTCCAATTTTGTCGGACTAATTCCCTTTGAAATCATCATTTGACGAATGTCTTGTAGTACGTTGAATACTCTTAGAGTTAAAACATTCCAAGGAAATTCTAATGGAAGGAGTAACTTTATTAGATTCATGCTTGTAAATGTGTATTGGCCATACATTTTTACATCCACGAACCTAATTGGAGGATCTTTTCCCATACGAAATGTTCCTATATCTTTCAAAGTGATGAAGTTCTTCTTTAAACTTTTGAGAAAGTGAAAATCAAGAAACTTCTTTTCTTGAAAATTTCTTTCTGTAATCTCCAAGACCATGCCTTATTGTAGTTCGAAAGGATTTATCATCCTTAATCAATTTTACCCTACATATTCTTCCAAATGTCATTGACATGTAACCTACCTTATGAGTCATGAGGATGGGTATCTGATTCACATCAAGAGGTCAGAGTCTGTCGAGTACAGTGAAGGAGAGATAACTTGATGCTTGAGACATTCCTTGTCAAGAAGTTAGTGTTGCGATGGATTTAGTTTTGATCTCACCGAAGGACCGCTAAGAGATTCATTTTGTTTCGAGTGACCGTGGACAAGCTGACGAAGTTAACATCTTTTTTGTACCGTTAAAATCCAATAGGCAATGGACAAACTAACTGACATGGGTATCAGAGGACTGACCATACTCCATGGAATACCTTCAAATTTCGTTTCAAAGTGAAAAGCCGAAGTTTGCCAATGTTGTCAGGAAAAACCCGCTCTGAATGTTGAGGGCCGAGCTGAGATTGATTTCAGTGGACCACTCTCGACTCGAGTGGACGAGCGATAGAAACAATAGGACTTTAGGAAGTTTGTTTAGGAGTAAGGGTAGTATTTGGCTACGATCCTCTTATTAGTTGGATGGACAAGAAGTGATGAAAGTTTTGTTGAGGTATAGTTATGGCTAGTAAGGTGTAAATCGTTAAGATCAATAACATCAAGTGAGGTAATTGGTATAACTCAAATGTTGATCAAGGGAGAATACTGTTAAAGGAATCTAGGGAAATGATCAATGTACATGGTTAAGATCGATTTTATGAGTTTGAAGATTTATAGAGGAGTGTCTATAGTAGTTTCCCTAAGCCGAACAGGAGCAGTAAGGAGGAGTTCTTGAGTAAAAACTAAGTCATTAGAGAAGTTCAAGACTTATGGTTGTAAATGATTTAAAACTAAGGTGATTCCTTTTTTGTTATAATCGCATGTAGAGTGTAAATCATGTTATTTAGGATTTAAAATGTATGATTATGATATAGTTTGGAGTAGTAGGATATATTCAAAAGAAACTAAGTTTCTGAAGGAGTTCAAAGTTGATGAATTAGAAAATTCTACCCAACGAGATTCCTTTTTGATTTTTGTTTATCTTAGGAAGTATTACGATGTTTTGATTAAAGACTTGAGATATGTGATTTTGATAGAATATGGAAAAGTAGATTATGTTTAGAGGAGCTAAGATTACAAATGTATACCTTGAGTAGTAAGTTGATGTATGTTGGGGTAATGTTAGTTTTATCTTGATAATGACTATGAGAGTTAGATGTGTGGAAAGCAATTTTTCTAATGGTCTAGTAATTGGGGATAGAAGTGATTAAGTTTTGATTTTGTCCTTCATATGGGAAAAAATAAGATTCAAAGTCATGAATAGCAGATATAATCTGATGATAGGAAATTTCGAGGATGAAGGAGAATGATATAGAGATGGATTATGAGGAATGAAGCGACTGAAAATACGACATAGAAATTTGAATAGGAACTTATGTGTATGCTATCAGAAAAGTGGGAATCTTAGTTTAAATCTGGGAGTTAATGGTAATAATTAAGGAGGACGAAGAGAAATTTTCCTAATGGATTAGTATTGAGGAAGAAGAGATTAGGTTTTCAATTATATTTTTATGTAAAAGAGATTAAGATGAATCTGTTAAGTACAGGGTGTAAGAGTTGAGAATAAGCAATTTCATGCCAAGGATAAGTAGAACAAAGGATAAGCGTGAACTTCATTTTTAAGTTACGGTTGTCACCTGAGGAAGAATGAAATGTGGGAGATACAATGTAGGATCTTGAGGCACAAGATCCTGTCTAGTTCGGAGTCAGGAAATTTCGGGGACGAAATTTTTTTTTAGTGGCATAGTAATGTAACACCCCGATTTTTCTGTTTCTTAATAATCTATGATTATGAATGTGTATGTGTGCTTACTAGTTTAAATTTGAAAGAATTATTTTAATAAACCAAATTTCATTCCTTATAATTTATTTTATTTCATGAAAGTTCAGTTGAATTCTCGGTAGAAAATTGCAGACGTTTTTAGTCTGAGTTTTTCACTGTCAATAAAACTCTACTGACCCGAAAATTAATTTTCTTTATGCAAAATAAAATTTTAATTTTTATAACTCCATTTTTTACTAATTCCATGATTTTAGAAATTTTCTGGTGGAAAATTAATGAAGTAAAATACGATCGGTTTTTACGATCAAGAAATTAATGGAACCGGGACGAGCAACATTAATTTTTGGTACAATTTTGAATAGTTTTGATGTGATTTTGAATAGTGTTGCCTTCAAATCACAAAATCATGATTTTTCATCAAATCATTTCATCAATTTTTACAATAAACCTATAAAATATTTAAAATTAAGAGAGTTTTATTTAAATAATTTTTTTTGGGTGCAGAATTTTAGAGACATGATGAAGAAAAGACTTGATGGATTGATGTGCATAGTACTCTCATTTTTTACCATTCATCATTTTGTTAAATTTGCAAGAAAGCTATCTTTTTACTATTTAAAAAAAATTGGCTTTGTTTAATTTTAATTTGAATTCAAAAAATTTAAAAACCCCTCTTCCTTTCTACACATGTAAGTAGCGCCCCCCTCATTCAATCTCTATAAATACCCTCCTCCACCACCATCATTTTCTTTCTCCAAAATCTCTCAAAAAAATTTCAACTATTTTCTCACTCACTTTCTCACTCAAACTATCATCTTCTTCAACCTCTTACTCTTGAGTTTGAAGACTTGGAGAGCTTGCTCATCTCCTTCAGGTCATCATCAAGAGGGTATAACTTTCATCCTTTTCTCTAAATCTTCTTAGAAATATTGTTAATTAATAGCTACATGCATGTCATCTTTGCATGTAGAAAAAGTTTAGAAGCACCTTTGAACTAGAAACCAATCTTTATAAGCTTACCATCATCTTTACTTTCATCTTAATGGTTTGCACTTAATGAAAAAAAAAAACTCCTCCAAACCTATTTTTCTATGATGGCTGAAAATCATAGGTGGAGGAAAGTTAGGGTTTTGTTCAGATTTCTCATTGCATGTATGTTTTAGAGGGTCTAGGACCCTATGCTAGAGTGAAGATAATAACTTGATGTGGATAAACTTATCTATATTTTGATTCTGGTTGCATGATGTATCTTTATTCGTAAGCCCATAAGTTTTTATACAGAACGGATTTTTGGAAAATAAATACATATTTGGAAATAAGACTTCTGGGGCTTTAATTTGATATATAATATGTACATATTTGGATAAGATTTTCTGGGTTGAAACACCTCTCAAAGGAGAATCAAATTCGGACTGCGAAAATAAGAACATAGTTGGTTGCATGATGATTTTAAATATGATTTTGAAAGATAAAAAATTTTATAAAATTTTATGGGTTATTACTAAATTATATCTAAAGTTTTGATGAAGTTTTAGAATTTTTTCATATGTATATAAAGAGAAATAATTTCATAAAGTTACAAGTTAGTTAAATTGGATTTCTGCAAAAATCCTGTGAAAACAGAGGCAGTGTTTGATTTTTAACAAATTAATGCCTTTTAATTTTTACATGGGACCAACTGCACTGTATTGATGTGTGAGTTGGGTACCTTCCATTAAATTTTCAAAAATTTTAAAGGTCTTTTGAATGGTCATTCATATTTTAAAACCACTGTTGTTCTGAAAATGCTTTTATAAAAAGAGTTCATCATAATTTTTGAATGAAAAATATGATTTTGAAAATAATATCTTTTAACATGATCAAGTAAAGATTTTAGTATAAAATGGACTATCAACAAGTGTTAATTTAAAGATATAAAAATATGGGATTATATATATATATATATATATATATATATATATATATATATATATATATATATATATATATATCTGTGTGTGTGTGTGTGTAAAAGTAAGTCTTGAACAAAATACAATCCAAGAATTTGAAAAAGATTGGACATCTCTAGAATTATTTTTCCAGCCATGGCCAAAACCTATGCTTAGGAAGCTAAGACGACTTTGTTGATTTAACTTAAGTCGTTCGCTTAATTCGTAGACTTGTAGCACGCGGTGGGAAAAAAGGAAGTTCGCTCTGGGCAACGCGGAAACAAAGACCTTGTCTATCCATCGAATTAGGTAAGGGGAGAAAGCATGAGGGATAATTATGTTATGATGACTATATGCCTTGTGTGTTTATTTTGATGTGTTTGATTGATGTTATTATTGTTGTGACCATTTTGGTTGGATTTTGAGTTCATGATATATTGATGGTTTATGAAAATATGCATGTTGCCTATATGTGTTGAAGTTGTTGTATAAGTTGAAGTTGTTGTATATGTGTTGAAGTTGTTGCTTGGAAGCCGTTAGAGCTCAAATAATGAAGATAATAGCTTTAAGAAAACATTTACAAAGAAAATCACAAGTAAGGATTTCCTTTAACAAGGTTTTGACAAAAAGGGGGAATTAAATAATTTTAATGTTTAAAGAAAGTTTTAGAAAATAAAAACAATATTTATGAAGGAAATTCAATTGAAAATTTAGATGATTTTACACTAAGAAAAATCAAACTTTGAAAAGATTTCATGGTAAGAAACCTTGAAGAAAAACAAATTTATTTTGAAGTTTTGGAAAAGATTTATTTTAGTAACGTTTTAATGAAAGAGGAAAATTTTAGATTCAAAACAATTTTATAAAGGGAAATTATTTAAGCTGAAAGATCTTATTTTGAAGAAAAACATAATTTTGAGAACACTTGTAGTAAAGTACCATAGAAAATGGGATATTAGTTTCCAATGTTCTTAGAAAGAGTTTTCCTTTAAAAAGGTTTACAATATTTTTGAAAGGAAATAGACTTTTCCAAAACAAAGGAGATTTTTAGAAAAAGAAATGGAGTTCCTAAAGTTTAAATTTTTGAAAACGAATTTCAAAAGAAAATGTTGTTGAAAAGAATTTATTCAAGTAAAAATATCCGGTAACTTGGATAAGTTACGGAAGTTTTGATTTTGTATTTGTTTTTAACTGAACGAAAAATAATGTTGTAAAGTGAACCTAGTAACCGAGACGTCTAGATACTAGGGTTAAAGCACGTGGATCCATGATCCGTATCACAACGTTGTGGACTGTGTGTCCTATATATGAAGTTGTGGACTGTGTGTCCTATATACGTTGTTTTGGACTGTGTGTCCTATACACGTTGTTGTGCATTGTGTGTCCTAAACACGTTGTCGTGGACTGTGTGTCCTATTTTCATTGTTGTGGACTGTGTGTTCTACATACGTTGTGATAAAATTTGGTGAAAGTAGTAAAAAGGTGAAAGTTATTTTCTACGACCACGAAGTCTAAGACTAGTGCATAGGTCTAGGACTGTTGTCATTGGACACTCGGGCTAAAATGTCTTGTGTCAACAATGAAAGTTTTAAAACATTGAAAATTTATGGGAGGTCGTGAGCCTTGAGCTTCGACAAAGGAAAGAATGAAGCACAAAGAAAAGTTGTGAAAAACAAAATGATTTTTTTCATGCATTTGGCAGACGTGCCCACGTTGTTTCGTATGAATACCTTGAAGGGTAAAGTATTTCATGCTATGTTGTTTCATTGTGCCTTGATGGACAATGAAGTCCATATGCCTTGGTTGGTGTGCCTTGTTTTGGACAGTATGCTATGGACATCCACACACGTTGATCACTATGCCATGAGTTTTGGGCAGTGCTGTGGAAAAACATGTTGTGCCTTATTGGCAATCGGGCCCGGTCAGCTCATCTTTTAAAGAAGTTGGGATCTCCGGAGATTAGAATAGAACATTGAAATATAGAAGTGCCATATGTTTTTCAAAAATGGTGAATTCTGTGATATTATGCTTTTATTGGAAATTATATGTTGAATATGATTGATTATCTGTAATTGTTGTTTATGTGTATTGGGCTTGTAGTTGTCATAATTCCTCCATATATTGGTATCTCACCCTTACAATATATTAGGTTCTCCTGGTTCTTTGCTGATGTACCTTAGTACACAAGGGCGAGTGGTGCCGAGATGTTCTAATCTCACATGGGGACTTTAATCCCGCATCCTTGAAGCGGTTAGTGAAGGTTAAAATGGTGACAACTACGGAGTTCTTTCCAGTTGATGTCTTTTAGAATGATCAGCTTAAGATTTTTCGTTGGGTTATATGTTTTGAGGAAGTCGGTTTATGTGGTCTGAACACCTTTTTGAATTCTATTGTGAATAATGAAGTATTTTTAAGAGAAATCTGTACATTATAGAAGAACTGTTTTTAAATAAAATCAGTCTATGTATGTTGGTAAATATATTATAGTTCATACTATTATGTTGTGCGCTCTATTCTATTTTTAATACTCCTCCGAAAAGAAAGAAATTTACCCCCATATTTTCAGACTGATGAAAATAATAGATGTTTTTCCGAAAGCAACCAGTAAACTTCCTTTTAATTTATTTCCACAAGTGATTAGTGTAACGCCCCGATTTCTGTGCTTTTATGTAGCTATAAATACATGTGTATATGTATTAATTTTTGATAAAATCCAGAGAGTGATTTTAAATAAACTAACATCATTCTTATGTTCTTTTACCGTAGGAAGTCACGGTTAAATTTTGGGTTGAAAATTTCGACGAAAGCTGGTCTGCATTTTCACTGTCGGTACAAGTTTACTGAGCAGAAAACCTAATTTGGAACAGTGAACGAAACATCTAGTGTTTTTGTGATGTTTTGTATGATATTGGAAATTTTTGAAAATTTGAGTTCGGAAATGAAATATAATATTTATTCCGGGCGAAATATGATTGGAAACTAGAACCGGATACGCAAAGGAGTAGAGTAGGGAGCACAAAAGTGGTGAGGTGACATGTGAGAGTGAGGTGACTTACTAGGGGGATGGCCTAAGTCACATCCTAAAAAGTGGTCATGATGACACTTTTTGAATTATAACATATTATATGCTAAAAACCCAATTTTCTCTCTCTTCCTCAACCAAATAAGGCATAAGCCAAAACTTGGCAATCAAGTTTTGTATTTCCCTCTCTCTTTCACGCCACTCTCACCTCTCCTTCTATAAATACCCACTTCATTTCATCTCTTCCATTTTTCTTCTTCTTCTCCATTCTTACTTCAAAACTTCCAACACTTAAAGTTTTCATTTTTACTTAGTTTCAAGCTTCAAGTTATTCATACTTTTTCTTTATAGTTTCAAGGGTAACCCCCCTCATACTCTTCTCTTGCAAGTTTTTCACTTATTTCATGAGTTTACTCTATTGTAACACCCCGATTTTCGCTGCTTTGTAATATCGGTAATAAATATATAAATATATATTTTTATCCGAGACTTAGAAAATGATTTTGGATAAACTAAGGTCATTTCCATGTTATACTTATTTTCATAAGGTTACAGGGAAGTTTTTGGTTGAAAATTCAGACGGAAACCGGTCTGCTGTTTTCTGTGTTTTCACTGACAGTAAAAGTTTACTGCTCAGAAAACATAATTTTAACTCGTGAACGAGATGAAAAATGTTTTTATCATATTTGATACGATACTGGAAGTTTTGAAAAATTTAGCGTAAAAATTAAAATATTATATTTGCTGCGGGCGAATACGTCGGGATATCTCTAGGAAAAACCTGCGTCAGATGAATCAAGGAGTCAGCAACGAGGCTGAGGTGACAGATTTGACTGATGTGACAGGCATTTATGACGATCTTATCCGCGTCATAATGGCCATAATGGCACATTTATGACAAAGGAATATTTTGCCTGGAAATGACGATTTTACCACTAGTGTAAAATATGCTTTTTATATCGAAGTTTCCACATCGGTTTCTTGTAAACCGATGTGTAAAACGAGGCGGTGGCATTTTTGAAATTAAAATCAAAGTATTACACATCGGTTTATTTTTAACCGATGTGTAAAACCATTCCACATCGGTTATTTCTAACCGATGTTTAAAATTAAAACAAAAAAATTTTAAAGTCAGAATTTTTATCATTTAACATCGGTTCTTTTTGAATCGATGTGTAAAATAGTGATTAACCACATCGGTTTTAATGTAACCGATGTATAAAATTATAAAAAAAAATTAAAATTTAAAATTTTACTTTTCCCACATCGGTTTTTTGTAACCGATGTATAATATGGTTAACCACATCGGTTTTTCCATAAACGATGTGTATAATAGGGTTAACCACATTGGTTTTGCTCATAGCCGATGTGTAATATTCCTAATTTTCTCATTCCCTCCTTCTGTTCCTCCGCGCCCTCTTCCATTCCTAAGTTTCTTCCCTAACTCTCTCACTGCTCTCTTTAGTTTATGAAAACCCTAAAACACAAAACATTCATCTGCTAACGCGCGGCCCTCATCTCCTCCTCGAAGTTCATCTCCTCTACTAACGCGCGGCCTCCCAGCTCGCCGGTCTCCGCTTCTGCCTCCGCTTCTGGTTCTGCTTCTCGCTCCCATCTCTGTCTCTCAAGGCGTGAAAGGTATTTTTCTTTAACTTTTTTGTTTACAGTTCTATCTCTGTCTCCCAATGTATGATATGGTTGTGGTGATGTGTGGGTGTTCTTTGCCATGCATTATCTGGAAATGTACATCTGTTTTCCTAGTCCCTGGAATGGTTTAGAAAACTGAAAAATAATTAATGTAGCTGCTCAACCGTATAAAATTATTGTTGCAGGAATCACAACATTGAGAACTCGCTTAGCTGTTATCGTGAAGCTTTTGATGTTGTTCATGTGGTAAGTGGATTGGATGGATGGTAAAATATCTTTATATTCCTGGTTCCTTCCAATTTGTACGAGAACAAACCTGTTATTGTTGACTTCTATAAATGCCTCCGCAATTGTAAGGAATAACCTTATATTAAACTAAATTAATGCGTAGATACATGTTCATATGTGATTTGATATTAGGTGATTACTGTTTACTCTTATAATGATGTTTGATGTTTTTCATTGATAGTATATAATTGACATTATACGTTTTTAAGTTTTAACAATTTATGTTCAATTGAAGTGAATATACCAGTAGAAGGGAACTAGGGAAGAGAAAGTTGCTAATTTGTAACTTGAAAATTATTTCTTGCAGAATGATGCACCCATATGGGGAGTTATCAAACTGGTCTCTCAGATGTTTCCAAGTGGGAGTTGATTATTTCCTGTAATCATATATTATTAGCAGTCTCATTCTTTTTAGTCTAGTACATTCCACGGTTCCTCATTATATTGTTTCTCATCTTTATTTGTATAGATTTTTTGAAATTGGTATATAAAACTGATATAGTGGCTCTTGCAAAAGGCTGTGGGGTAATTATTCTGCGAGATTCATCATGATTAAGCTTGCATAACAAACTGATTTTGAAGTTTGCCAACCAGTCTTGAGAAATAGAGAACACTAAGGCTGTGAAAATTTGGTACTTCAACTATTTTAGTTGATTTATTGCTCTAATTTCTTTTCTTATCATTGCAGTTACGAGCTATGTGTGTATTATTATGCTAACCTTGGTTTAGTAATTTGTCTCCATTTGGGCAAGAATAAAGATTGAGAGATTGCTTTCAATTCTTCTTTCCCCTTTTTCTCTCTTCATTAAGTATTACACATATACAAGTTAATTGTACACATCTCTGATTTTTTGTTTATTGGATTAGTTAGATCAGTTGTTGAACCCTTTTTCTCTTGATTTCTTTAGTTTTCTATATCATGATGGTTTCTATGAAACTGAGTTTGATAATTGTTAATGATTGTACACTTCTCTGATTTTTATTATGTTATTTGGTATTTAGGAATGCCTTTGTGTTGTTTTGGTAACAATCAAGCGTAAAAAAGGGTCGGAATTGCGTTTCAAACGTGAAAGCTACTCACTGTAGCTTTGCAAAACGCAAGTCCATCTCAAACCAATGTCCATCCAAACACATGCCTAACATCCTCCCAGTATAATGCTTTATTTTTATTCGTTATAGGATGTTGGAAATGATATTGTGCCTAAAAGGTCGGATCCAGGAAGACCAGAGATGTCTGCTCCTGCCAAGGTATTCATTTGACCATTTAGTTAATTACGAATTAAATAACTTAATTATCCGTGATTACTAATATATATCTATGTTGTTTAGGGGATCGACAAAGGGGCACCTGACCATGGTGATGTTTTTAAAGTTCTGTCTATACAGGTTGTCACCATGGAGAATGACGCAGCCTTGGTAAGGTTGGAACATGATGCCAGCCCTGATGATGAACTGTATATCCCAAAGAAGGAACTTATGGAGATGGTACTCAATAAAGAAATGGCTAGTTCTGCACACATATCGTTATGGTGAACGTAAGTACATTTTATTTATAAGTTAAGTAATTAATTTTTAAATACTATGATAATTAACATATTTTTCCAATATATTAGGTATCTGCATCGTATGTTAGTTGATCAGGGTAACCTCGCCCTTTATGGGTTCATTGACCCCATGTTCATTCAGGGTGATGTTCTCCTAGCATCAGAAGACCCGGTCACTACCATACGTGATATACTTGCCCGAGACGATCATCAATTCTACCTTGCGCCTTATCTCAATAAGTAAGTATCGGTTATTTAAGTATAACTATATATGACTTAGTCACTAACTGTTCCGTAAATACAGCCAGCATTGGCAACTGTTGATCTTGTACCCTAGGATTAACGTCGTGGTCTTCTTCTGCTCATTGGGAAATAAGCCGGCGAATGAACTGAAGACGATCATCGAAACGTAAGCATTAAAATACTTTATAATCAGTAATGCAATTGTTTGAATTATCTGAAATCTATTAGATATACTTTAATTAATGTTTTTGTCATGATAGGTCTATTAATGCAACCCACATGTTGCATGGTGAAAGGCGTACTCGGGCTATCAGATGGATTATTCATATCGTAAGATATTTATTAGTTCAAATGCTTCAAATGCAGTGGGTACAATAATTGATTTCTATTTTATTTAATTCCTCATATTCTAATTGGGTTTCATTTGTACGTAGTCACGTATACAACGTGGATCATGGGAATGTGGCTACTATGTGATGCAGTGGATGTTGGAAATTATCTCCTCCAGGATCACTGAAAGATGGCACGAGGTAAATGTTAATTGACACAATTAGAAGTAATAGTATAGATTCGTTATATGTTTTATGTTAGTTTATTACTTAAAAGATATAATCTTTTGTCCAATTAAACTTGCAGATATTCAACAATCCAATTCCATTATCTGATTCCGACATCAACAACATAAAGAGGCGTTGGGCAACTTTCTTTCTTGAAGTGTACCAACCATAGTTTGTACATATGTAGTTAGTTTAAAAACTTATCATGTACTAGCTATAGTGTACTTTTGACTGATCATATGTATTTTGATATGAAATCTATAATATATCATGTAGCTTTTTGGTTTCTAATTATTTTTGTTGTCTGAATGTGATTGAACGTACATATATATGTATTGTTCGTAATAAATTCAGTATATATTAGTTGTGTTGAGAATATTTACAGTATGTTATTCTGGTATTGATCTGCATTACTGAAACAGGGGGAAAGGAAAGATAGAAATGTAAATAACAGGGAAAAAAATGAGACTTTACACATCGGTTTTACTAAAACCGATGTGGAAATTTCACCTTCCACATTGGTTTTACGTAAAACCGATGTGGAAAGTGAAATTCCCCAATAGGATACCAATTGACAAATTAATTTTCCACATCGTTTAAGTGAAAACCGCTGTTGAAAATATATTATAAACATCGGTTTTAAAACCGATGTGAAAAGTGGCAATAAACCACATCGGTCATTTCAACATCAGTTTAAAAACCGATGTGAAAAGCCAAAAATAACCGATGTGGAATCCCTTTTCTGCACTAGTGTACCCTTGGCTCTTCATGAATTTTTCAAGCCATGCCATTGTAATTTGGACCAAATTACCCCTAAAACCCACACGGCTCCTTCCTCCATTCCAAGCATTTGGACATCACTTTTCCTAGCCATAAATGAGCATTTATGTTAAAGTGGATGAATCATTCAAATTTCATTAATGTCAACAAGTGAGTCATAGGCAAAGTCATTTTCTCCTCATTCCCCCGAAACTGTCACGAAATTCTGACTCTTTTTTGTTCTGAATCTCGGAAAACTTTCTACATGAAAGTTGTTCATCTTTCTCTCTTCTTTCCAACGACATAAAGATCATCAAAAACGGACAAATATATTGACAGATATGTCCAAATTACCGAAACTGCTCTAAATCTTCATCATCTTCATATTTCTCTCTAAACTTCTCAAGAACCCTTAGAACACCAAGGTGATTTTGTGAAGAACATCACCCAAATCATCATGGTGAGTCATGGTGATAATTTACTCTAGTCTTCATGACGACAACAAAAAAATATACCTAGATATTTGAAACTTTAACCTAACCTATGTCGTTAAATCTAACCGAGGTTAATTAACCATGATTTGCAACCCAAAATATCTTCTCCCTAACATGTGGTGAAGGAGGCAGCCACATCTCTTCAAATTTTATGACCACGTGTTTTATTAACCATGATTACAAATAAACCCTAGTTAAGTTATTATTAACTATGGTTAAGTTATTGTATTATTTTCTAACTTAACCTTGATCAAATAAACTCAACCATGGTTCTTTTATCTCATCAAACCACATATTTTCTCCTCACACCCACCTCTAGGCCGCACCCATCTTCCACACTTGAACCATTTTCACTCATTTTCCTACTTCATCATTTTGTTTCTCCAAAAGTTCATGTTCTTCATTTTCTCTCACAAGTTCTTCACTTGTTCTTCATTTATTCTTCACTTGTTCATCAATTATCTCTAACTTAGAAACATAATCTCATGATTATTCATTCGTGAAACTTGTTCCTTAGATCAATTACCATCACTTAATCCATTTTGTTCTTGAATCCATGAACTTTCAAGTTCATCCTTTCTCTTCTCAAAATCCGGCCTATACCCATACATAACCATCCAAACCTTGTTTTGATCTTCAAAGATCATATTCTCACTTATCTAGATGATCTAAACAATTTCTATTTCACATCTCAAGTCATTTCCCCACAAAACACAAAGAACTCCTTAGTGTTCTTGCTAAGATCATCTTTGTTCTTCAAGTTCTAGAATAAATCTTTTTTTTTTCAAGGTGAGGAATCTCTCTCTAATCTTCGTATCTTCATTAATCATCCATAAAATTCTATTTTGATTAATTATTTCATGAATACAATTCTTAGAACTATAACTTTAAAGATTTCTACAAAATTGTAGAAAAATCCTTTTGACATGAAACCAATTGATATGATCTCATAATCATCTCTATTTTCATCATCTAGAAGCATGTGATCATGAGAAATTTCTTCCCTATTTTTCTAAGCTAGGTTGAACCTATGTCAAATAGGTGTTCTTGGATTTTGTTTCAACTTTAAGCCATGATTCATGATTTAATCTCTAGATATCATGATAACTATTGTATACAAGTAATTTTAAAACCAAAAATCAAACCCTTGCATATTTATTCCAAAAAGGGCCGAGACCCTAAATTTTGTTGTTGGGTGAATTTTGATTCAAAAAGTTGTCTTGTGACACTTAAATCCAAATCTAAGTTACCTATGATTGTTGAATCCAAGAGTTGATAAAATTTCAAAATCCCTAGCTTTTTATTTTGTGAAAAATCGAAACCCTAGTCTTGGAACTAGATGAGTTTCATTCAAAGTTCTTGGTTCATGATCATTGATTAAGTCTCCACCATGTTTAACGATCATAAATCCATAAGTTATAAAATTTTTAACATCCTTAGCCTAATGATCTTGAGTAGGCCGAACCATTACCATATGGTTTAGAAGGTTTTTTGTTTGATTTTCATTAATTTTGTGATGATTTGTTGTGAAGGATAAATCGTTGTTGATTATCCTGAGGGTACGAAGGAAATAGAGATCAAATTGGGAAATCGTTCGGGAAACAATTATTCGAATCTTCAAGAGGTAAGGGGAGTATGCCTGAGGAGTTTGAGATAATCACATGCTTATTGTTGGAGTCATTTATTAATTTTCTGTAGGAAATATTTTGTTATCTTGCATTGTTTACTGTTAATTGCTGGATTGATGTGATGTGTGGATTTATATGATTATAATTATTTGTTTATATTATAATTGTGAGGCATGTCATGAATTGATATATGCCATGCTATTCTGTGATTGGAATTTATCTGCTGTTGAGTGTTGGACTGAGAGACCTGACATTGGTCAGTGTTAAAAAAATTAATTAAGGATAAAAAACTTAATAAGCTTGGATAATTAATCATAGGGACTAATTTGGGAGATTTTGAGAAAAATGAAAAAAAAAAATATTATTTTAATAATATTTTGTGGAAACTGTGTAAATAAGCAATAGTAAGGGCGAAACCGTGAAATTTTTTTACAGGCTCTAATTTTTATAAAATAAATTCAATTTTATTATAAAATGTTATTTAAAGAGATTAAGTTCCGAAAATAATATTTTATAACAGTCATAACAATTACTTCTGACAGAGAAGTGATATAAGTTTAAAAAAAATTAATTATTTAATATTATTAAATATTTAATTTATTAATTTCTTCTTAAAGTTGACCTTTATTGAGAATTAATTTTTGAAGTGAAACAATTAGAAATGAAAGGAATTTATCTATGATTTTCAGATTTTATTAACGTTTTAACAGAAAAAGGATTTCTGTAAAAATATTTTTATTCAGTGAAATTATTTCGTTAAACTTGGATAAGTTTTCGGAGCTTTTGTTTTGTATTTGTTTTTCACTGAGCGAAATGTTTTACAAGCAGATAAATAAACCTAAGAACCGAGACGTCGGGGTTCTAGTGTTCTATGGACACGTAGATCAAGGATCTGTGTCATTGGACGGAGTGTCCTGCAATGATTTTGTTTTTGGACTGTGTGTCTAATTTGATGTGGAAAGTGAGTTCCATATCCGCGAGCCTAAAACTGGTGCATCGGTTTAAGGGCCTCGTGATTGAGCGCTCGGACTGTGTGTCCTGTGTTGAGTTTAAAACATTTGGGCTGTGTGTCCTGTGTTTGTTTAAGGGGAAAGTCTTAATAAGAAATTAAGGGTGGTCGTTAAGCTTTGTGCTTCGACAAGGAAAGATTATCACGACAAAGAAAACAAATCGAGAATAAAAGTTTTTCTCATGCATAGATGGCAGATGTGTCATGTTTTGTGATCATTGAGTCCGGAATGGATCAATGTATATGGCAGACGTGTCAGGGGATGTGATCATTGAGTCTGGAGTGGATCAATGTATCTCTTATGGACTATGTTCCATTTAAATATTGGGCCTCTGTACATGTGTGAGCCAATATATCTTTATAGGACTGTGTGTCCAAGTTTATGCATTAACTATTGTAATCTGTATGCATAATAGGTTATGGACAATGAACTCCATAATTCGCAGTGACCATTGTGCCTCTATTCAGTGTGACAATGAGTCAAAACTTTTGAATAATAACCCTGGTGAAACTGTGTGTGACCAGTGTGTTATGTGATTTCTTGGGCATTGTTTTATTCGTTTTTACAATGCGCCATGTGCGGAGCTTGATCAGCTCGAAACGAAACAGAAAGTTCTGGGATCTCCGGAGATTAGGCATTAAAATAGAGCCTGAATATTGAAGTGTCATGCATTTTTATAAAATAACGATGATTGTCGGGTATGAAACCCTTTGAATTAAATTATTATGTTGTTTCGAATTAATTTTATTATGTTGTGAATATATGGTATTTGCTGTTTGAGTGTCGTACATGGGGTTGTCTTATCAAAACTCATATATTGGAAACTCACCCTTACAAATATATCAGGTTTATTGTTGACTAAGGTAGTACTTTGGTACACTAATACGGATGAAGCGAAGGAATTCATTGAATCGTTCGAGGACTTAACTTCTAGATGCTTGAAGAGGTATGCGTTAGTGGGAATGTCACAAGGGTATTTACAATAACAATGATTACTAGTATTGACCAGCTATTGGACTTTTGGTGTCTTATGAAGTAGTGGTACTTGGTTAGTCTGGATGTTTGGCTATTGAGAGTCATTCTTTTGAGTTGTAATTCCAGATTACCGCTACGCTATGATTTCGTCTTTATTTTCTTATGTTATGACTTCGGGAGATGACCTGTTATGTGAAGGTCTAAGTGTAAATCTCTTATAATACCAATATATGTTATATAGTGGTATATTATGTTAATGGTATTGGATTGTATAAGGAGTAAAAGAAAATGAAAAAAAAAATTATCACTAATTTTGGAAAAGGATAAGTAACTAGAAAATTATATTTTCTGAAAGCAACCAGCAACACGATTTTATTGAGTGTACTTCCGCAACAAGTTACTAAAATGTGATACCCTGAAAATGGGGTGTCGCATCTATGTTTTCTTAAAAAGTTCTTAAAGCTCTTTTCACTTCTAAAATCTCTAGAAAATGCTAGAAAAATCCTTTTGAGTTGAAACCAATTTCTATGAACTTCCATTAATCTCTACCTTCATATTCTAAGAGTTTGTATCAAACAAACATCTCTAACTTATTTTTCCAAGGATGGCTGAAACTATATATTAGTGGCCTAGGAAGTTTTGTTTCAACTTTTTGAAAGATGATCATGTATTTGAGCTTCTAGATACCTCTTGATCTTCAATCTAAAGTCTTGGAAAGTTTAAAGATTTCTAGCCTGTTTATCCTATGATGGTCGAACCTATGATGGTTGTGAACCTAGGATGTTTTGTTTTCATTTTCCAATATGATCATGGACTTGAGCTCCTTAATACATTTGGATGCTAAGTCTAAGAGATTGGAAAGTTTAAAGATTTCTAGCCTATTTATCGTATGATGGCTGAACCTATGATGGTTGTGAACCTAGGATGTTTTGTTTTCATTTTCCAATATGATCATGAATTTAGACTTCTTGATATCTTTCAACTCTAAATCTAAGAGCTTAAAAGGGTTGGAAATTTCTAGCCTACTTATACTAAAGAGGCAAAAACCCTAATCATGGATTTAGTGTGATTTTTGCTCTATCTTTGTAAAATGAACCTCGGTTATGAACTCCTAACACTTAAGGATCATTAATCCATGAGTTGTATTCTTTTTTTTCAAAACCTCTAACCCTATTTTATGCCATGGCCGAACCTATACCTTCTTGGTTTAGTATTCTGGGTTAACTTTTAACTTGTGGTTTTGTGTTCATAAACCTAGACTTTCGTCGCGGAGTAGGCGAGGACATTCGTAGTACACTTCCTCAAGCATCACGTACCTTTACCTTCACAAAAGGTAAGAGGGGACAGCCTGAGGGATATTCAATAGCTAGGTGCATGTGTGTATGTGGTTTACTCGATTTATTTGAATATTGTTATTATATTGAATCAAAGTTTGAATGATTTGTATACTTAAACTGTTGTGATAACTGTTTGAAGTTGATCCTTACTTGATTTAAAGTGTTGTGAATCATATATGTTATGAACTGTCATTAACTGTTATATTGTTGAATGAGATTATGATGATATTGATTGATGTCTGAAAATCCTGACGTTAGTCTGTGCTCAACTAATCATATGATTAAAAGCCTAAATAAGCTTCAAAGAGAACTTTGAAAGTAATGGTGGTCATTTTAAAATGTTCTTTAGTAAAGTATGTGTTTTGGAAAGTAAGTGATCTTACCTGTATTTATTCCGGAATGATAAAACTTTGGAACTTGTGTTAAATAATTTCAAGTTAAAGGAAATTATTTTCTTACGAACTAAGTTTTTGTACAAGAGAAAATCATTTAGAAAATATGTGTTTTTACGGAAGGAATAGCCTTTGGAAAATATTTGACCTTAAATAGAGATGATTTTAAGAAAAGGATTTAAAGAGAAAATGGATTTGTTATAATAGTTTATAAATGATTTTCCAATGAAAAGATTTCCTGTAAAGAAATACTTTTGAAAATATTCCGGTAACTTGGATAGGTTACCGAGGTTTTATTTTGGTATTTGATTTTCACTGAACGAAAAGTAAGAACAGATGAAATCGAATCTAGTTCGCGAGACGTCGCTTCTAGTATTCTATAATGTCCACGTTGATCTTTGATCCGTGTTAAGTATTGTGGACCGAGAGTCTTAATCATGATGTTGTGGGCTAAGAGTCCTAATCTCGTTATTATGGACCAAGTGTCCTAATTACGTTGTTGTGGACTAAGAGTCCTAATCATGTTGAATTAAAACATGTGTAAGATTGTAAGTCTTTTTCTATGACCACAAACCTTGACTGAGGCATCGGTCTTAGCTGTTGTGATTGAGCACTCGGACTGCGTGCCCTGTGTTGATGTTGAGTAATTTCAAGTGATGAAAATTAAGAATGGTCGTTAGCTTTGAGCTTCCACAACGAATGAGATTGAACACGAAGAAAACATCTTCAACGAATGTTTTTCTTCATGCATTTAGGCAGACGTGCCTCACAAGTTAGTCACTTCGGTGATGCCCAAGCAGGGGCTATTAGTCACTTCGGTGATGCCTAAGCAGGGGCTATTAGTCACTTCGGTGATGTCCAAGCAGGGACTTATAGTCACTTCGGTGATGCCCAAGCAGGGGCTGTCATATAGGTCACGACGGTGATGTCCAAAAAGGGACTTAAGTCACGAAGGTGATCCCCAAGTTGGGGCTTTGAGTTTGATCAACTCTTAGAAAGATGAAGGGATCTCATGAGATGAAGTTTATATAGCCGGAATATTGAAGTATCATGCATAATCTTTATAAAATCTGATTGTACGGGTATGACACCATTGATATGATACTTGTTGTTTTATCTATTAATATTTGGTAAATGTTAATATGTTGATGTGATGCATGTATCATGCATATGGTTATTGTAATCTATCCATATATTGGTATCTCACTCTTGGATATCTTCTTGTTATTTCTCTTTGCTTTTCGGCATCACTGTATATCTATGAGTTTAGATGGATACGAACATCCCATTGGTTTCGTCGGAATTGAAGAATGAGATCTTCGATGATGCGGGGAATGCGGAGGCGTGGCAGATTCACCCCGGATCTACATCGGCTACCCATCATGGACCGATAACCACACTGGAGAAGAATGCCGCGGGCGAACCATGTCGCAGAGTTTAGATAGTTGAGACGAGGAGGATTGCTTTCCCACCACCTTGGTACTACTTACACGTGCTACAGATGAATGGACAGCTACATGAGCACCCGCTTCTAGGGGTACCATTACCTGGAGTCGAGCCGGCTTCACTGATTGCCGAGGACCCGGAGGAGGACCCCGAGGAGTACCCGGAGGATGAGCCCGTGTACCACGTCTTGGATCACGACGAAGATCTTGATGAGGTGCCGAAGTATGTGCTTGATGACGATCCATATTTTTATGTTTCCGACTCTCCTGATGAGGGGGAGACGTCGTGGACCCATCACCTAGGGTCTCTTCTTGTGGGAGTGTTCGTGGCGAGTCTTCCTTTTAGTCGTTAGTAGTGGCCAGCTTAGGGGCGTATATTTTGTGGTTAGTCTGTCTCAGTCCGACTGTATTTGGCTTCTTAGAGTCACCCTTTTGATGCGTGGTTCCGGACCCTCCCCCTATTTTGCTTTACTTAGTTTACAGCTGTTAATAGTATGTTGTGTAACTCTGTTATTAATGGCCATCCTGATCAGGCCCTAGTTTCTGTACTAAACTCTGAATTCCATTGGGATAGATTATATATATGATGTTTACATTTCATGTTCTGAGTGTTCATCACTTACCCTTGTTTTTTAGAATACTCACTTATTAAGAAAATATCATTTACCGAAAGCAACCAGCAATTTAATTATTTTATTTTTCGTAACTGGTAACAAAGTGACGCCCCAGTTTAGGGTGTCACAATTAGGAGGTAATGCCTAGGTGGGGGAGGGGGGTGTTATAGAAACGAACTGTTAAATGCATCTAGGAGATGATCTTTTTCTGGTCTACAAAGGTAAAGGGAGTTTACTTGAGGAGTTACTAGTAGTCATTTGCTTAATATATAAATTGTTTGTGATGAATTATAATATGTTGGATTGATAATTTTTTATTGTGATATATATATATATATATATATTATATGTTGTTGAGATTAGTTAGACTATATGTATATGTCTGATGAATATATTTTTCTATGAAATTGTTTGACTGAGACTGGTTGAAGCATGACTCTCGTCATGGCTTACGAATGGAAAACTTATTTTATTAAAATTATACGAACACGGAAAAGTTGTAAAGAAATTTTGGCTTTCTTTGGAAAGTGAAAATAGGAAAATGGAAAGGAACTAGACCTCCGTGCTAAAATTTCAGACTAGATTCTGATTACCGTGAAGCCGGACTAGTATTCCTACTGTGGAGGACCTAGTTTTCTGAGACGTCGGACTAGTGTCCAATTGAGGAAAATGATTTTGAAAACTTTAATGATCTTTTAAAAGACTAAAGAATATGAGATTTGAGGTTTAGGCGGACGTGTCAACTGCGGTTTTTCGAGCTACAGTTTCACACGGTGAACTGACAAATTTGATAGTTACGGACCAAAGGCATGTTTTTGGGCTTTTAGGTCTTTAGGGACATTCAGGATAGAACTCAACGTAATGCTTGGGGCTTTGAAACCTCTTGCTGTTGAAATCAATTACCATGCACAAATGTACTCAATCAGGAACTATCCAAATATTATTTAGGTGTGGATACGCGTAATCCTAGAACAATTGGAGATCGGACCTGAATTAAGAGGCCGACTCACAGCACAAAACAATTGTCATATAGGAAATATTGCGGCCTATCATGCTCGACGAAGGGAAGTTATGTGTAACACCCTATTTTTCGTATGCTTCTTTATCATTAAATACATGCTTTAATGTGTTTATTTTTGATAAAATCCAGAGGATGATTTTATTTAAAATAAAATAATTTCTTGTGTTGTTTTACCGTATGAAGTCACAGTAAAATTTTTGGTCAAAAATTCATTCGAAAACCGGTCTGGGTTCTCACTGTCAGTACAAGTTTACTGAGCTAGAGACCAAATTTTAATTCGTGAACGAGACGATTAGTGTTTTTATGATGTTTTGTGTGGGTTTGGAGTTTTTGGAAAAATCTTGTTCAGGGCCAAATCTCAGGGATTTCCCGGGCGAAATCGTCGGGAAATACGATCGGGGAAGTCATCTGATACGCAATGGAGAAGAGCATCAAGAGGATGAAGTGACTTGATGTGAATGTTATGACACACCTCAAAATGTGAATCATGACTTTTTTTTCAAAAATCTCACTTTTTCATCTTTCTCTCTCCAATCACATCACATCACCTTAACTCCTTATCCTCTCTACAAGCAACCCACCTTCTTTCTTCTCTTCTTTCTTCCTCTCCCAAAACCGTGACCCTCTCCTCTCACTCTCTAGAAACACTCTTCATTTCCACACTTCATCACTTTCCTCCATTTCTCACATTTACACTTTACTACATTTCTTCTTCTTCTTCTTCTCTCTTACAAAGTTTACATTTTTATCAATCTTTTCTCTTAGAGTTCTTCATCAAAGTTGTTCATCTTGTTAAGGGTAATAATTCTATGTAGTTCTTTTTCAAAGTTTCATCTTTTGTTTCAAAGTTTTCTTCATATGTCCTTTATGTGCTTTTAACTTCTAAAACCTCTCAAAAAATGGTAGAAAACTCCTTTTGAGTTGAAACCACCTTCTATATTCTTGTATTTACTCATACTATCACATACTATAAGGTTGTGTAAAACAAAGTTTCCTAACCTCTTCTTCCTAAGGAGGCTGAAACCATGTATATGGTTTAGGTGAATCTTGTTTCAACTTTTACATGTATGAGTTTGTATTTGAGTTTCATTTCCAAGATGATCATGGACCAAGGCTCCCTTATGCTAAAGGATGCTATGTCTAAGTGATTGGAAAGTTTAAAGATTTTTACTCTATTTTTATGTAAAGACCAAAACCAATGAGTTTTAAGGCAATGGTGTTTAAGTTTTCTTTTCCAAAATGATCATGGATTAAGACTCCTTGATATAGAAGGATGCTAAGTCCAAAAGATTGGAAAGTTTGAAGATTTCTAACCCCTATTTCTTGAAAAGGCCGAAACCTTAAATGGTTATGGCAAAGATGTTGAGTTTTGTTTTCCAAAGTGATCATGGACTAAAAAGCTCCTTATGTTAAAGGATGCTATGTCTAAGTGATTGGAAAGTTTGAAATATTTTCTTGCTTTATTTTCCTATGATGGCCGAATGTAACATTTGACCTATGTTGTGTTATTTTATTTTGTTTTCCAAGATGATTATGGATTAAAGCTCCTTCATGTTAAAGGATGCTATGTCCAAAAGATTAGATGATTTAAAGATCTCTAACCTCACAAACTTGTTAAGGCCAAACCTAAGAGTTCATGGTCTAAGACATTTGATTTTTCCATTTTCCGAAATGATCATGGTTTCAAGCTCCTTACTATGTATGGATGCTAACCTAAAGAGATTGGCAAGTTTAGAAATTCCTAGCCTATTTACCTATGCTTGGCCAAAACCCTAAGTCAAGTACTTAGTGGGTTTTTGATTCAACTTTGTTAAAAGATTGTTGTTTATGAACTTCTAGCACTTAAGGATCATAAATCCAAGAGTCGCATAAATTTCGGAAACCCCTAATCCTAGTTTATTGTATGAACCGAACCTATACCTTGTGGTTAGTGTTCTCGAGTTGATTTTTTTAACTCATGATTTTATGTTGGTAACCTTAGACTTTCATCACCGGAGAAGCGAGGACGTTCGTTAACCTTCTTTTCAAATCCAAAACTCTTAACTCCGACGTGAGGTAAAAGGGGATTTCCTAAAGATATTCAATAACTATATGCATGTGTGTATGTGTTTAACTGGATATTTATATGTTGATTGAGCTTACTTGGTTATCTAATGTACTTGAACTGTTATGCTATTATTTGATGTTGAACTGTGCTTGTTCTAAATGTTATAATACATATATGTGGTGAACTGCTTTCAACTGTGATATTAGCATTGAACTGAGAATATATACTGCTGTTGATTGAAAGTTTGCTAAGTCAAACTTGTGTCTGTGCTCAACTGTTATAAGGATTAAAAACCTTAATAAGCTTTGAAGATGAAGGGATTGGTGTTCTTTTCCAAAAGCTCATTAACTTAAAGTACTTGTTTTAAATGTTGAAATGGTTTTGGTGAACTATTGTTATACAAGAGAAAAATCCTTTTCGAACTATGTGACTTCCAGTGAAAACTTTCAAGATTATTTGGCAATATCCTATTGGGGATTTTCAAAGATAAAAGTATTTCAAAGATGCTTTATAAAAGATTTTCAAAGAAAGGGTTTTCTCCTAAATGTTTTAGAAACTTTTCGATAACCTGGATAGGTTATCGAGGATTCGGTTTTGAATTTGATTTTCACTGAACGAAAAATAAGTACTTAAGAAAGAGAATCTAGTACACGAGACGTCGCCTCTAGGATTCAGTTATACGCACGTGATCTTTGATCAGTGTTAATTCGGGGCCATGAGTCCTATTCATGATGTTCTGGACTGAGAGTCCAATTCTCGAAATCGAGGACAGTGCATTCTGATTTCGTTGTTGTGGGCTATTGTCCTTATCATGTTAAGTTCAAAACATGAATAAAAGCATAAGTGAATTATACGACCACAACCCTTGACTGCGGCATCTGTCTCAGGCGTTGTGATTGAGCATTCGGACTGTGTGTCCTATGCTTCTAAGTTTTCAAGTGATGGGGAAATGATGATTAAGTCATTAGCTTTGAGCTGCGACAGCAAAAAATAATGAACACAAAGAAAACCTTTTGAATAAAATATTTTCTCATGTGCATTTCCCCAGGCAGACGTGCTTTCTTACATATCAAATACAAGGTGGTATCTGGGAGTCAGTCCATGTGACCAGTTCAGAGGCACATGTGACGTTGCTCGTCCTGAGACCTTAAATGCATGAGGGTATGGAGGCAACTTCCCGGTGGGCTAGATATTGACCAACTCTAATTCTTCTCCAGTGGAAAATGGTGTTGATATCTCATGAGATTAAGTTAGAGCCTGATATTGAAGTGCCATGCATATTTTCAAAGGTTGACTGTTCGGGTTTGAGACCCTTTGATATAACACTGTTATGTTATGTATATGCATGATTTAACTGCTTATAAGATTATGTGATGTATGTATCATGTATATGGTTTTTGTGGGATATATCTTATGACGGTATCTCACTCTTGCACATCTGTATGTTATGTTCTTTTCTTCTTGTATCGGGTATGCACGTGCTTTTAGATGGATCCGAACATTCCCTTGGCACAGTCGAGCTCGAGGAGCGAAGTGTTTGATCATTCTGGGACGCCAGGGAACTGGACTATACATGAGGGTGCGACGACCGCGACGTATCAAGGACCAGTCACGACTAACTAGACGAATACTAATGGAGTGCCCGTAAGAAGGATTCATACCGTCGAGACGAGGACTGTGGCGCTTCCACCTCCATGGTACTACCTTCATATGCTACAAGTCACCGGTCTCCTTCATGAGCATTTTGATCCAGTTGAACCACTTGCGGAGGATCCAGTGGAGAAGGATTCCGAAGAGGATCCCAAGGAAGAACCTCTTGAGCTGATAGAGGAGGAGGAGGAGGAGGAGGAGGAGCCAGAGTACCATCCGCCGGATCTCGGAGATGACGACGTCCCTATCGACGATGGCGGTGACGTTATCGATCCGACATCTGATATCTCGTCTGGGGGTAGCATCTGTGGTCACTCTGCATGCAGGAGGCATTGGTAGATCATTCGTCGGCTTTAGGAGTTGTCCCGATAGTCCCTAGGCATTTAGAGCCATCTTTTGAGTCTTGTACCTAGTTCCCTATCCCCGGTTTGAAGTTTCTTTTTTACCTATTTCTTCAGTAGTTGTTTTAGAGTATGTTGGCCAGTTTGACAAGGCCTGTTTCGTAATCAAACCTAAGATCCCAAGTGGGATAGTTATATTTGTATGTATGATGTTTATTTTCATGTTCTGCGTGTTCACCACCTTTTCTTAACTTCTTTTAACAAAAAAAAATTGAGTACCCTTTTTCAGTAACCCTATATAAAAGGTTATTATTCCGAAAGCGACCAGCGTTTTAAATAAGTTTCCTTTCCGCAATGGGTAACCATGTGATGCCTGGTTTTAGGGTTTCACATTAGGATCTCCGGAGATTGAAATTCTAGAATTGTGGATATTGAAGTGCTAAAACTTATTTTACAGAACATTCTTTTTGGTTATATTTATTTATAGAGATAATTATATTTACTATGCCATGACTTGATGATTTTTATATTGGTTGATGTAGTTATGGATATGGAATGAATATATATATATATATATATATATATATATATATATATATATATATATATATATATTTGACTGCTAGTTCTTTTAAACTCGTATATTGGTATCTCACCTTTGCATTATTTTCGGTTTGGTTTCTATTTGTGGTATCCTGGTTTGCGTGTACAGATGATGCAGAGGGGTTCTCTGCCCCGTTTGGAGGGTTTGGTCCTGACTTTTGAAGAAGGTTGATTTAGTAGAATAGCCATGGGGCCTTTTCCAATAAGAGTCTCATAGTACAACCAGTTTAGTCTATCGAGTTAAGTTTAGTTTTGGAGAAGTTTCATACATATTTGCATTATGGCTCTGAGAGTCTTTTATTGGATTGTTGTTAGGTTTATGAATGTCTTTTAGAACGACCTGCTTAGGTTTTTAAGACGACGTTGATGAATGATAGTAGGTATGTTTATGGCTTGGAGAGCCTTTATTTTGGATAGAATGTTTATGGCTCGGAGAGTCTCTCTTTTGGATGAAAATATAAATATATTATCAGGTGTTTTTGTTTGGGATGTTGAAATTACAGAGGAGACTCTGTCGAATTTTTTTAAAAGTTATATATCTGTATATCCAAGTATGTTTCTAAAGAAAATAGACTTGTCAAGCTAGGATTGGAAGTTTGTGCGCCGGTAAGGGCTCGGGTTTTTGAGTCGTGATAAATTTTATATACGTGATCATAATCTATACAGTGATAGGTGAAAATGTAGTGTTATTATCTTATAAAATGTTTAAGTTCTTACCGCAACCTAAGGAAAATAAATTTTATACCCATTTTTATGACACTTAAGTACTTATATAAATTATTTTTCCGAAAGGAAACCAGTTATTATTTTAAGTTTTATTTCCTAAATGTGTTAGTTGTGTAACGCCCAAGGAGGGTGTTACACTATTAATTATTGCTTTGTTAATATATAATCGTTACTAATAGAGAGGTTAAGTTGTCTTTATCTTGTTCGTCTTTATGTGAAAATGCTTGTTTTCGACAAGATCTTTTTAAACTGTTCAAACGTCTGTATGCTCTTTTGTTGTTGTGTTTGTTGTTGTTGTTGTTGTTTTATTTCGAAACTCGTGCTTTCATAAAAGTTGGATAAATACAATTCAACCCGCTTCTCGTCTTTATTTACGATTAGAGAAATGCTAGCAACACACTCTCTGACATACACTTTCCAACACACTCCCTCCAATTGGTTGAAATTTATGTGGGTCCTACAAAATTCAAGTGGGACCCATGTAACACCCTAGTTTTCACACACAAGATTAATTATTTTATTTGGATGGTTATGTTTATTTTGTTATGTGGTTTAGTTTGAGTAACTAAATTACCCTCTTCAAATTATTTTACTGGGTACGTTAGCACTGACTTATTTCAGTGAATGCACGCTTACTAGACAATAATTTATGTTATTGTCACTATTAATACCAGTACAGAAAAATGTTTTAAATAATATGATTAAGAGAAAAACATTTCCATATTTTCATTCTATTTAATTTTAGATTTGAAAATAAACTGGTTTGACATTAATCGGAGATTAAATTTTGGACCGAGTATTTTCTTAGTTGATCAGTTCAACTATTAATCTTTACTCTAATTTGAATTTCGAAATCATATATTTATCAAACTTTATTTTTAGATTACAAAAAGTAAAAGCATGTTTATTTTAGGCTTAATATCTATCACTCATTTTGTACTTACTAATACAAAAAACTAAAATTCTCTCTCCTCTCTCTCTTAGAAACCCGTAAACCCCCCTCCCCCTCACTTTCTCTTTTCTTTCTCTGCTCCTTCTTCCTTCTCACCCATCTTCTTATATTTTCTCCTTCACTCCATCTTCTTCCTCCTCCTATGCACCAAACCAGCCGCGCCGCCCCTAGGAGATCCGGTAGTCACCGTCTTGTCGCGTCCAGCAGCGAACGTGCCGCCCCTGTTAGCACCTTCGACCGCCGCTCGATGGAGAGGATACAACCACCGCACCTGGGTCGATCGCTTCCTCTTATGCTGCCCTCTGCCGCCGGAATAGCTCCATGGCAGTCCGACCACCGTCACGGTCGTGTCTAGAGTTAGGAGAAGCTTACCTTGCACTCAAACTCTCATCCCATATGTTTGTTCCATCTAGTTCAACACAGACACCATCCCTCCGCCACGACCGCCGCCGTTTCGCCACCCTTGACGCCACCACAAGCTCATCTTCTTCCTTGGGTAAGTGAAAACCCCATCTATTTTGCTTAGATTCAAAAATCCCCAAATTGATTTTGAAACCCTAACCCTAACCTTTTGATTTCAGATTTTAATCTTGAAATTAAACCTTGTTTTATGAAATTGGGGCTGTGAATTAGTGTTTCCCTAAACCAATTTCATTATTCTTTAGTTAAAATGAGTTTTCCCCCAAATTGTATTTAGGAACCCTAAACCCCAATTTGATTTTATTTGAATTTGGTTCTGATTTTGTGAAATTAATTATGATTTAGTGCAATTAGGACTCTTAATTGATGATTCCTAAGTTGTTTTTCAGGATCCTTTAATCAAAACAAAGTTTCCTCAAAGGGTATTGTGAAGCTTAAGCTCTAAACATGATTTTCTTTGAAATTGACCTTGTTTGGTAATAAGATTAAGTGTTTAGACCAAATTAGAATGTGTGTTTGATCATGTGTAATTGATTTCTCGATTTCTGGTTGTTGCGTGTTGTTGGATTCCCTCTGAGACGTTTGACACGGCTATGCTTGCTTGATGGAGTAGATATGAGCTAACGTGATCATTAAGATGAGGATCCTTTACTTGTCTTCAAAGGTAAGGGGAGCTTGCCTAGGGATATTCAATGACCATGTACATGTGTGTATGTGTTTAATTGAGTGTTGTGAATATTATTGTGATATTGAGCAAATACTTGAATGACTTGTTTACTTGAACTATTGGGATTATTACTTGAAGTTGAACGTTTCTTGCTTTAAAGTGTTATGAATTATATATCTATATGTGATGAACTGTCATTAACTGTGATATTATTATGGTTGTGAATATATTACTGTTGATTGAAGTTTGTGAAGCCGGACGTGAGTCTGTGCCCAATGACTATAAGGATTAAAAGCCTTAATAAGCCTTGAATAGAACTTTGAAAGTTTTGGATTCACTTATAAAAGTTTCTTGTTTAAAGTGCTTACTTCAGAAGAATAAGATCTTTGTTTTTATAAAAATGTTGAAGTGATTTTGAGTTGAAGGAAACTACCTTTTTATGATCAAAAGTTTTGTACGAGAGAAAACCTTTTCGAACGGTGTGTTCTATGAGGGAAAAGCCCCCTAGAAAATATTTGACTTTATTCCATCAAGGAATTTCAAAAACAAATGAATTTCCAAAATGTTCTAGAAAAGATTTTACAAAGGAAAAGGATTTTCTCCTAAATGATTTAGAAACATTCTGGTTACTTGGATAAGTGACCGAGGTTTTGTTTTCGTTTTGATTTTGATTTTTACTGAGCAAAAAGTAAGCACATGTGAAAGAGAATACTAGTTCGCGATCTGGGATCTATGTCAAGAATTATGGACCAAGGGTCCTAATCGTGATATTATGGGCTAGAAGTCCTAATTTTGGAATTGAGGACTGTGTGTCCTAATTTCGTTGTTATGGGCTAGGAGTCCTTATCATGTTGAAATAAAACATGGATAAAAGTATAATTGTTTCTATGGCCACAACCTTGGACTACAGCATCGGTCTAAGGTGTTGTGATTGAGCACTCGGACTGCGCGTCATGTGCTATTGATTTTCAAGTGATGAAAATTGTGAATAGTCGTTAGCCTTGGGCTTCGACAACGAAAAAGAGTGAACACAAAGAAAATTCTCAATAATGAAAAGGCTTATATTCATATGCATTTCCCCTTGGCAGACGTGCTTGAGTTACCGAATACCCGCTTAAGATGTGGTATTTGATGATGTATGCATCCGAATGGCCGTTATAAGGGATTCGTGATGGTGTTGATCCGGGTACATGAGGTGACGGAGACAACTTGCCAAACGTGGCGTATGAGTCTGATCGACTCTTTATTTCTTAATGATAAAACGATGATGGTATCTCATGAGATTAAGTTTAGAGCCTGATGATTGAAGTGTCATGCATTATCTTTACAAAACTGATTGATTCGTGTAACACCCTAGTTTTTACACATGATTAATTATTTTATTTGGATGTTTATGTTTATTTTGTTATGTGGTCTAGTTGAGTAATTAAATTACTCTCTTCAAATCATTTTATTGGGTGCGTTAGCACTGACTTATTTCAGTGAATGCACGCTTACTAGACAATAATTTATGTTATTGTCACTATTATTACCAGTACAGAAAAATGTTTTAAATAATGTGATTAAGAGAAAAAGCATTTCCATATTTTCATTCTATTTAATTTTAGATTTGAAAATAAACTGGTTTGACATTAATCGGATATTAAATTTTGGACCGAGTATTTTCTTAGTTGATCAGTTCAACTATTAGTCTTTACTCTAATTTGAATTTCGAAAACATATATTTATCAATCTTTATTTTTAGATTCCAAAAAGTAAAAGCATGTTTATTTTAGGCTTAATATGTATCACTCATTTTGTACCCACTAGTACAAAAATAAGAAATTCTCTCTCCTCTCTCTCTAAGTAACCCGTAAAAACCCCCTTCCCCCTCATTTTCTCTTTTCTTTTCTTTGCTTCTTCTTCCTCCTAACTCCATCTCTCTCTTCCTTCTCCTTGGCTTACAACCACCTTCCGGCATCACTGGCTCCGTCCGACCACCATCACGGTCGCGTCTAGAGTGGGGAAGACGACCCCGCAACGGAACTCTTCCGCGTCATGCTCCGTTTGGACGCCGCCGCTGCAGTGGAAACTGGACATTTTAAATCCGAGATTGCCATTGGGGAGTGTCCACCTGGATTTCTTGGCTTTGTTTTGGTGCAACTCCTAGGGGTAATGGCCTCAGAGAAACTCTGTTTTATAATCTTTTTTCTCGGCTGCGAATATATAAGATAAGGGCATATATGATACACGCACTTCCTTGCATAAGTGATAGAGCTCTGTCTTTAGATGGAGGAATTGTTAGGAGTTGTGGTGTATTTTCCTTGGACAATAGGGGTAGATGTGCATGTGAAATTTCTTAAACCAGGGATATTAACGAGGCTTGATATCCAAATTGAAAATGAAAGGCAAATGAAGGATATGAAAGCGAAGAAGGAAATAGATTCTCGAGGAATTAAGAAGGGAACGGACTATGTTGGATGTGGTAAGGTTCAATTTCAATAAGAAGATTGAATTTCTTAGGTTCTTGGCACAAAGTTTATCATGTGCAACTCAGGCTCAGATGTAGTTAAAGGATAAATAGAATGACATAAGAATCGATCCTGTTGTAGAGTTATAGATGAAAGGAATGAAGCGACGAGAATACAAAGTAAGATTTTAGGGTCAAGGTGTGATTACAAAATCCTGTTTACTTACGAGCCACGAAATTTCGAGGACGAATTTTTTTAAGAGAGCTAGTAATGTAACACCCTAGTTTTCACACACATGATTATTTATTTTATTTGGATGTTTATGTTTATTTTGTTATGTGGTTTAGTTTGAGTAATTAAATTACCCTCTTCAAATTATTTTATTGGGTGCGTTAGCACTGGCTTATTTCAGTGAATGCACGCTTACTAGACAATAATTTATGCTATAGTCACTATTATTACCAGTACATAAAAATGTTTTAAATAATATGATTAAGAGAAAATCATTTTCATATTTTCATTCTATTTAATTTTAGATTTGAAAATAAACTGGTTTGACATTAATAGGAGATTAAATTTTGGACAGAGTATTTTCTTAGTTGATCAGTTCAACTATTAATCTTTACTCTAATTTGAATTTCGAAATCATATATTTATCAATCTTTATTTTTAGATTAAAAAAATAAAAAACATGTTTATTTTAGGCTTAATATCTATCACTCATTTTGTACCCACTAATACAAAAAACTAGAATTCTCTCTCCTCTCTCTCTTAGAAACCCTTAAACCCCCCCTCCCCCTCACTTTCTCTTTTCTTTCTCTACTCCTTCTTCCTTCTCACCCATCTTCTTATTCTTTCTCCCTCACTCTATTTTCTTCCTCCTCCTATACACCAAACCAGCCGCGCCGCCCCTAGGAGCTCCGGTAGTCACCGTCTTGCCGCGTCCAGTCGCGAGCGCGCAACCCATGTTAGTACCTTCGGCCACCGCTCAATGGAGAGGAGACAACCACCACAACTAGGTCGATCGCTTCCTCTTACGCCGCCCTCTGCCGCCGCGATAGCTCCATGGCCGTCCGACAACCGTCACGGTCACGGCTAGAGTGAGGAGAAGCTTACCTTGCATTCATACTCTCATCCCATATGTTTTGTCCATCTAGTTCAACACAGCCGCCGTCCCTCCGCCACGACTGCCGCCGTTTCGTCACCCTTGACGCCACCACAAGCTCATCTTCTTCTTTGGGTAAGTGAAAACCCCATCTATTTTGCTTAGATTCAAAAATCCCCAAATTGATTTTGTAACCCTAACCCTTTGATTTCAGATTTTAATCTTGAAATTAAATCTTGTTTTATGAAATTGGGACTGTGAATTAGTGTTTCCCTAAACCAATTTCATTATTCTTTAGTTAAAATGAGTTTTCCCCAAATTGTATTTAGGAACCCTAAACCCCAGTTTGATTTTATTTGAATTTGGTTCTATTTTTGTGAAATTAATTATGATTTAGTGCAATTAGGACTCTAAATTGATGATTCCTAAGTTCCTTTTCATGATCCTTTAATCAAAACAAAGTTTCCTCAAAGGGTATTGTGAAGCTTAAGCTCCAAACATGATTTTCTTTGAAAATGACCTTGTTTGGTAATAAGATGAAGTGTTTAGACCAAATTAGAATGTGTGTTTGATCATGTGTAATTGATTTCTCGATTTCTGGTTGTTGCGCGTTGTTGGATTCCCTCTGAGACGTTTGACAAGGCTATGCTTGCTTGATGGAGTAGATATGAGCTAACGTGAGCATTAAGACGAGGATCCTTTACTTGTCTTCAAAGGTAAGGGAGCTTTCCTAGGGATATTCAATGACCATGTGCATGTGTGTATGTGTTTAATTGAGTGTTGTTAATATTATTGTGATATTTAGCAAATACTTGAATTACTTGTTTACTTAAACTATTGGGATTATTACTTGAAGTTGAACATTTCTTGCTTTAAAGTGTTATGAATTATATATATATATGTGATGAACTATCATTAACTATGATATTATTATGGTTGTGAATATATTACTGTTGATTGAAGTTTGAGAAGCCGGACCTGAGTCTGTGCCCAATGACTACAAGGATTAAAAGCCTTAATAAGCCTTGAATAGAACTTTGAAAGTTTTGGATTCACTTATAAAAATTCCTTGTTTAAAGTGCTTACTTCAGAAGAATAAGATCTTTGTTTTTAGAAAAATGTTGAGGTGATTTTGAGTTGAAGGAAACTACCTTTTTATGATCAAAAGTTTTGTACGAGAGAAAACCTTTTCGAACGGTGTGTTCTATGAAGGAAAAACCCTCTTGAAAATATTTAACTTTATTCCATCAAGGAATTTCAAAAACAAACGAATTTCCTAAATGTGTTAGAAAATATTTTGCAAAAGAAAAGGATTTTCTCCTAAATGATTTAGAAACGTTCTGGTTACTTGGATAAGTGACCGAGGTTTTGTTCTGGTTTTGATTTTCACTGAGCGAAAAGTAAGCACATGTGAAAGAGAATACTAGTTCGCGAGACATCGTCTCTAGTATTCAGTTGTATGCGCACGATCTGGGATCCGTGTCAAGAATTATGGACCAAGGGTCCTAATCGTGATATTATGGGCTAGGAGTCCTAATTTTAGAATTGAGGACTGTGTGTCCTAATTTCGTTGTTATGGGCTAGGAGTCCTTATCATGTTGAAATAAAACATGAATAAAAGTATAATTGTTTCTACGACCACAGCCTTGGACTGCGGCATCGGTGTAAGGTATTGTGATTAAGCACTCGGACTGCGCGTCCTGTGTTATTGATTTTCAAGTGATGAAAATTGTGAATAGTCGTTAGCCTTGGGCTTCGACAACGAAAAAAAGTGAACACAAAGAAAAGTCTCGATAATGAAAAGTGTTTTATTCATATGCATTTCCCATTGGCATACGTGCTTGAGTTATCGAATACCCGCTTAAGATGTGGTATTTGATGATGTATACATCCGAAAGGCTGTTATAAGGGATTCGTGATGGTGTTGATCCGGGTACATGAGGTGACGGTGACAACTTGCCAAACGTGGCATATGAGTCTGATCAAATCTTTATTTCTTAATGATAAAACGGTGATGGTATCTCTTGAGATTAAGTTTAGAGCCTGATGATTGAAGTGTCATGCATTATCTTTACAAAACTGATTAATTGATTTGGGTATGAGACCCACTAATATAACACTTGTTGTTTTATCTATGAATAATGCTTAAATGCTAATTTACCAATATGTTGTATGTATCATGTATATGGTTGTTGTGTGATATATCCATTTGTCGGTATCTCACCCCTACAAATATATCAGGTTTCTTCTGGTTCGCTATCGTACCCTGGGTACTTTAGTACAGATGGTGCAGAGGAGTCCATTTTAAATTACTGTGACTTCATATGATAAGGTGGATTAGGAATATGATTTTATTTTATTAAAACAAAATATTTTATACTTTCATATTAAAATATAATTACTTATATTTTAATTGATTAAACAGTATAATGAAAATCAGGTTGTTACACGAACCGGGGAGCGATAGGCTCCGGTATATAAATATCATCCTCGGGGATGAGGGGACCTTGTTAGATATCTCGGGCGTTGAGGAGTGATGTTGATGTTTGCCGGAGGGTGCGGTATCTTCGGGGTACGAAATTAAAACCGTCGGGGTGGGGGACCTTGAGAGAACAACCCTAAGTGGACCCAAAGATTCGATATATATGATATGATGTATATTACTTTATGAATGAGACATTATTTTAAGAATTTAATAAAGTACAAGTCATTACACAAGTACTCTCTTGAGGGATAAGGTGTCCCTACAATACTTTTGTTAGTTTATGAGATATTTTATATATGTAAAGACATTTATGATGTGTAGATTGAAAGTTACTGTCTATTTGTTTGATCTAATGCTTGCCTGAGTGGGTGACTTTATTTCACCCTGATTTTGTGTGATTGCATGTGTTTGGGGAAAACTCCCTCACTGAGTCAGTGGACTCACCCCACGTTTAACATTTCAGATGCAGGTATTTGCGAAGTCGTCGGAAGTCTTGGATGCCATGTGGACAACTTTTAATGGGTTGATACCCATAGTATAAGAGTATATAGTTTTTAACAGGACTTTGTAATTTGTGTTGTTTTAATTACTTTGATGTATTATATTCATTATGTTGCAATTAATGAATGTAATCGTTTTCTTTGGATTGAACGAATTTTTGTATGCTTTTTAGGCTGCGAAGGGGAAAGAGAGACTTTCCTCTTCAGCCGGTCATGGCTAATAAATTCGGGTCATGACACCTCGCCCTTGCCGAACCTCCTCTGGTAGACTCTGGCATCTCTAGCTCTCGGCTCCCAGATGGACTCATCATTATTCATCACCACCCTTGCAGCGACGGAAGTGATACATGGGCTGGACGTTCCTCCTCCTGCCTCTCTGAACCATGCCCACGTGTCTCCTAGCATCTAACCGATCCACAATATTGCACATATCGTCAGAGAGCTCCCTCTGACGTGGTGGATACCACATCTCTGAAAATGGTAGGCGCTGGACAATCCGATACGGACCGGTAAGGGTAAAGTAAGGACCTCCACCAAGACATACATACAGATTGACTGGGCCGATATAATTCATGAAAAACTGTTAGCAGTCGACCTGTCATCCATGGTCGCCATGATACACAACCTCGATATCACCGAGAATAGGGATCCTATGAAGGTAGTGCGTTGGGTGATAGTCTTCCCAAGTCGTTGTCCCCGTCCTGCTGCTGCTGCTCATCTATCGTACCGATAAACATACACAAAAAGATAGAGAGAGGGGGGGGGGGGGAGATAAGCAACATGTTACACACAACACAGATATGCGAACTGACACGCTGTCGCACACGGGTCAAAAAGCGAGCGATTTACAAAATTGTAGTAGAGCACGACAACTCGGGTATCGTCTCACAAGGACTCTTGAATTGTTATTCACCACAAAAATCAGTTTTTGGGGGGGCGGGGGTTGGTTTGAAATTCAATTGAAATAGAGCGATAAAAACAGAGCAATTTAAGAGATTATCAAATAAGCTAAAGACGATTAATCTACTGTTCTCGATTTCCCAACCATCATCAGTTCATATAAATTCCAAGCCCTAAGCAGATTCTAATCCCCTTTCGGTTGTAGCAACAATTAACAAGCGAAATCGCTACTACGAGATATATGTTCCTAATTCCCGAATTAAGCAAACGGGGTGAAGCACTCGTGAATTAAGCAAACACGATTAAATATAGGAACATAAAATCACCGAAATAAATCAACACAAACACTATACAATCCTAAATTAAGCAAACAGAAACATATAGCATAGTATTGAAAAGGGAAAAACAAACAAAACAGGAATTACAGAACCTCAAGTGCGGTGGAAATCAATTACAGTAGACTAATCCAAGAAAATTAGTTCTCCATACAAACGTAGCACAACCAGAAAATCTATAAAAATAGTGGATAATCAGAAGTGTCCCCTAATCTGCCCAGAACAACAATTTATAACTTTCAGGATCTGTGCCCTCTCGCGAGACGAACACTCACTCGCGAGGCGAATCTTATGAAGAAATCTGCAACGTTTGGACTTCTCGCGAGGCGAGGAATGGAAGAGTCTTCTTATTACGCCCGTTATGAGAATCAGAGCCTGGGCGTGATGGCTTCTGGTCTTCAGGCTCGCGAGGCGAGACATGGTTCGCGAGGCGACACAGAAAGGGTTGCAATTTCTGGCACAGTCAGCCTTCAGGTTCGCGAGGCGAGAAGACTCTCGCGAGGCGAATACCTCCAGGATTGAAATTTCCCCTGTTTCTTCATTTCCTTAACTTCTAAGCTATCCTAAAAACAATGAAATAGCCATAAGTGTTTTATTTGACTCAAAACTGGCTAAATTAACCTAAAACTACTTAAATGACTCAAAATGTTGCTTGAGGACAATCGAGTCTAATTTGGGCGGAAACGAAATATAATTAGCACAAAACCCTGGTCATACTAGCCATAAAACTAGATGACCCAGAGGCTTATCAAAATACCCCAAACTTAACTTTTGCTTGTCCCCAAGCAAACTAAAACTCAAAAGGACTCAAGACTTGGCAAGCTTAAAGGATTCAATCAACTTTGCACAAATTTCAAGCAAACAAAACATTTTTCCTTCAATGTCCCCCCTTTCAAACAAAGCAATCCCCACATGCATTTACTCTAAACATTTGAGAACTTCATCATTCAAACAGTCATCAATTTAAGCAAGGGATCCAAGTTACACACAAAAGGGAGATCACCAAATTCAAACAATTGCCTTCCTCACAAGGGCATTTAGTGTTTCGCTCATTCGCTCAATTTTTGTCTAGGCTATCAACATTTCACTCAATTCACATTTCAAGAGCACTTCCCATGAATTTGATTTTCATCTCAAAATGGTTCCCACGGAAAACATGCATGCAACATCAAAAGGTCTTTTAAGGTTGTAATGGGGCCTGGCTAAGGGTAGGATATACAAAGGAACTAGGCTTAAGTCCCTAGGAACTAAGAGAGCATGAAACTTGTTACATTTTGAATTTCCACTCAAATTCCTTTTTTCATTTTTCTTTATGATTTTGGTGACTACAGCCTTTTCCTTCCTTTGTTGACATTTTTGCACTTTTCTTTTTTTTTTTTTAAGCTCCAACCTTTTTATTATTTTTTTTTCTTTTTCTCACCCCAGAATGACATGTCACATCCTTGTAGCCACCCCAAACTTAGTTTCTTACAAACCTTCTCTTGCTAAGCTTCCATGCTCTCCTAATCCTAAGATCGGGTTAACATGGTTTTTCAGATTTTTGGCTTGTAACATAGGGATATCAAGATCAACAGGCTAATCAGGCTCAATGGGGCTAACTAGGGAACATGCATTAGGGATGGTTCAATTTAGGCCAAGTGGTTATTTACAAAGAAAAATTTCCTAAATCATCTGATGCAAACACATAGACATGCAAACCATGAAGATATTCAAGCAAATTTGGGAAAGTACAACTTGAAAGTGATTCACACAGTTAAAAAAAACATGTTGGAGGCTCAAATCCTCACCTGGACATTTTTGCAAATTGTTTGACCGAGATTCTATCCCTAGTGTGTGCTTCCCATCACCCCAAACTTATCATAAATCATGCAATCACAACAAAATATCTCAAAGTTCAGTTTTCAATTTTTTTCACATGGGGATCACTTTTCAAAATATTTTTTTTCTAGGGGGAATCATCAGATAAATCATGCAATCAATCTGTGCCAAATCAATCAAAATCAAACAAGCTCACCGACACGAGACTCACACAAATTATTCAAGAGCTACAAGAAAAACAAGACAAGCTACAAAACAATTGGTTCCCTCCCCCACACTTAAAACATACATTGTCCTCAATGAAACAACATAACTTTAAAATCAGAGTGAGGGAAAGGAAAGGGTGTTCCCTGATCAAGTGGCAGTGTAGGTGGGAGCTTCCAAGGAAAGCTCCTCAACAGTAGCATCTTCAGTCACCGAGCTCTCATGGAATAGCTTCAACCGCTGCCCGTTAACCTTGAATGCCTTGTTGCTACCTGCACTTTTAATCTCTACTGCACCATAAGGAAAAACGTTAGTAACAACAAATGGGCCAATCCACTTGGACCGAAGTTTCCCAGCCATCAATTTCAGGCGGGAGTTAAACAGTAAGACCCGTTGGCCCACAGAGAAGTCCTTCCTAGCAATCATCCTATCATGGAAATGCTTGGTTCTTTCTTTATAAATCCGGGAGCTTTCATAGGCTTCTAGCCTAAGCTCCTCAAGCTGCTATAATTGGAGTTTCCTTTCAATACCAGCTTTTTTCATTTCCAAGTTACAGCACTTGACCGCCCAATACGTACGGTACTCAACTTCCACAGGGAGATGACATGCCTTATCGAATACAAGACGAAAAGGGGACATCCCTATTGGTGTCTTGAAAGCGGTCCTCTGAGCCCACAGTGCGTCTTCTAGACGGCGGCTCCAGTCCTTCATATTCGGCTGCACCACTTTCTCTAAGATCTGCTTGATCTCCCTGTTTGAGATTTCAGCCTGGCCATTGGTCTGGGGATGATAAGCAGTGGATACTTTGTGCACAACTCCATACTTCCGGAGTAAGGCTTCTATGGTACGGTTGCAGAAGTGAGTGCCCTGGTCACTAATGATAGCCCGAGGTATTCCGAACCTGCAAAAAATATTGGACCTAACAAAAATTGCAACAACTTTAGAATCGTTAGTCCTAGTGGGGATAGCTTCCACCCACTTTGAAACATAGTCAACAGCCAAAAGAATGTATAGAAAGCCAAAAGATGCGGGGAAAGGACCCATAAAGTCAATTCCCCACACATCAAACACCTCACAGAAAAGCATGGGTTGCTGAGGCATTTCACTCTTGCGAGTGATGGTTGTGCCTGCTGTTTGACACTCCTTACAAGTCCGGTAGACCTCATAAGCATCTCTAAAAATGGTGGGCCAGTAGAACCCAGAATCTAGGACTTTTCTTGCAGTCCTCTGTGGCCCAAAGTGTCCCCCTACTTGAGAGGCATGAGAAAAGTGCAAAATCGACTCAATCTCATAGTCGGGGACACACCTCCGAATTACCTGATCACTGCCAAACTTCCAAAGATACGGATCATCCCAAACATAGAACTTGGAATCACTCTTGAGTTTGTGGATCTGTGATCTAGTTGCACCTACAGGAAAAACACCAGCAACAAGATAGTTAACAATGTCAGCAAACCAAGGGGTTACCCCATGCAGATGTAGAAGCTGCTCATCAGGAAAGTCATCCTGGATGGGAGAAGGATCCTCATCCCTTGCTATTCTGCTCAAGTGATCAGCTACTAAATTTTTAGCTCCACTCTTGTCTTTTATCTCCACATTAAACTCTTGGAGCAACAGCATCCACCGAATCAATCTCGGCTTCGCTTCTGGTTTCTTCAACAGGTATTTTAGAGCTGCATGGTCAGTAAAAACAATAACCTTGGAACCTAGCAAATATGACCTAAATTTATCAAGAGCAAAAACAACAGCTAGATGTTCCTTTTCAGTGGTGGTGTAATTAGATTGTGCAGCATCTAAAGTCCTAGAAGCATAATGAATGACATGGGCAACCTTGCCCACCCTTTGTGCCAGGACCGCTCCCACAGCATAGTTAGAAGCATCACACATGAGCTCAAAAGGGAGGGTCCAGTCAGGGGGCTGGATGATGGGGGTAGAGGTCAATGCCCCTTTCAAGAAGTCAAATGCCTTTTTGCAATTGTCATCAAAGTTGAATATGGCATCATTCTTCAGCAAGTTTGACAAAGGAAGAGCTATCTTGCTGAAGTCCTTAATGAAGCGCCTGTAGAAACCTGCATGACCAAGAAAAGAACGAATCTCGCGAACGCAAGATGGGTAAGGCAATGTAGAAATCACATCAATTTTAGCAGGATCTACTGAAATACCCTCTTTAGAAATAACATGCCCCAAAACAATCCCCTGTTCAACCATAAAGTGACACTTTTCATAGTTCAAAACAAGGTCAGTTTCAATGCATCTTTCTAGAACCAAATTCAGACTATGCAAGCATGCATCAAATGAGGAACCATATACAGTGAAATCATCCATGAACACTTCGATGCAATTTTCAATAAATTCAGTAAAAATGCTAATCATACATCTCTGGAAAGTGCCAGGAGCATTGCAAAGACCAAATGGCATCCTCCTGTAAGCAAACGTGCCGAAGGGGCACGTGAAAGTGGTCTTTTCCTGATCCTCTGGTGCAATGTGGATCTGGAAGTAACCGGAAAAGCCATCAAGAAAACAGTGGTGGGATTTACCAGTCAGCAGTTCGAGCATCTGATCGATGAACGGCAAAGGAAAGTGATCCTTTCGAGTGGCCTGGTTCAACCTCCAATAATCAATACAGACTCGCCAGCTATTCTGGACTCTAGTGGGGACAAGCTCATTATTATCATTTCTTACCACTATGAGGCCGGACTTCTTGGGTACAACTTGTACTGGACTTACCCAACTACTATCAGAGATGGGGTATATGATACCCGCATGCAGAAGTTTTGTCACCTCCTTCTTCACAACATCCAGAATCAATGGATTGAGCCGCCTTTGGGGCTGCCTAACTGGTTTAGCCCCATCCTCCAACAAAATCCTATGCATACATCTGGAGGGGCTAATTCCTGGAATGTCAGCCAAGGTCCATCCAATTGCCTTCTTGTGCTTCTTCAACACCTCCAAGAGCTTAGCTTCCTGGTCAGAGTCAAGGTTGGAGGAAATAATAACTGGAAGTTGTTCATTCCTCTCCAAGTAAGCATACTTCAGATTCCCAGGAAGTTGCTTGAGCTCTAAGGAGGGTGGCTGCTCAATGGATGGTATATTTGGAGCAGCCCTGATGTCAAAAACTTCAGCTGAACAGACAGCTTCACTCACACTATCACCCTGCAAAGTAGAATCAATATAATTGGCACAAACAGCACAAGGGTTGGTGTTAGTACAGTCAGTACATGAATAAATATCATCAAAGCCAGAAACAAATGGAAAATCAGTAACCAAGTCATCATAGGTGTCATCAATAATTTCAGAGAGCAACTCTATTTGAAAGACAGAGTGCTCTTCCAAGGGATGCTTCATAGCATCGAAGATGTTAAACTTTGCAACAATGTCACCAAACTCCATGGACATGGTTCCATCATCAACATCAATCTTTGTCTTTGCCGTCTTCATGAACGATCTGCCCAGGATGATTGGTGATCTACTTGAATTTGTTTCCCCTGCCATGTCCAGGATGTAAAAGTCAGCAGGGAAAATCAACTCATCAACTTGTACCAGCACATCTTCTACCACTCCCATGGGGCGAGCATTGGTCCTGTTGGCCAACTGGATAGTGAGACCCGTATGCTGCATGGGACCAAGATCAAGGTTGTTGAAGACAGAAATGGGCATGACATTGATGGAGGCTCCCAAATCCAACATGCAATTTTCGAATTTGATGTCCCCGATGGTGCATGGAATAGCAAAAGTGCCAGGATCCTTGCACTTCTGTGGCAGTGCCTGAGTGAGGGCTGAAACAGTAACCCTTTCAAGTGCAGGCTTAGGTTGAATGAGAGCTGAAACATTTCTTCCCAAATTAACTCTCTCATTACCCTTCAACCTCTTCTTGTGTGTGCATAAATCCTTCAGAAACTTTGCGTACTTGGGCACCTGCTTAATCACATCTAGAAGCGGAATATTTACCGCCACCTTTCTGAACACATCTAGAATCTCCCTCTCCTTGTCTTCCCCACCAATCTTCTTATTTTTCTGCACTCTTTGTGGGAAGGGGATCGAGGGCACATATACTTTCTCAGCTTCAACAACTACAGAAGGTTCAGGAGTTACCTCAACAGTTTCTTCATCTTTTTTAGGGGCTGCCTCTACAACTTTCCCGGATCTCAAACAAATGGCACTCACATTAGGATTTGGAGCATTAGGATTCACCACCGTTTGTGCAGGTAGTTGGTTTAATCCTTGAGCTTGCTGCATGGCATTCATCGAAGTGGCAAGCTGTCCAATCTGTGTCTGCAAGGCCTGAATACTAGCATCCGTTCGCTGCTGAGACTGTCCAACTTGCTGCTGAAACTGAAGGTTTTGTGCAGCCATTTGCTTGATCATGTCCTCTAGTGAAGGTCCAGAAGATGTGGAGGTGGTCACTTGGGGAAAATTCTGTGGTGGTGCTGTCAGCTGCTGTTGTGTGGATGAGCTCCCATACCGAAGGTTTGGATGATTCCTCCAGTTGGGATGGTACTTCTTCGTGGAAAGGTCAGGGATGTTGTGCCTGTTCTGATTGTTGCCTTGATTGTAAGGATTGACTGCATAAGCTTGAGGCAAATCAGTGACTGACTCTTCTTTCAGAATGGGGCATGCATCGGTCAGGTGCTCAGGAGAACTACACATGCCACACAACCTTGCCGGCTGAACCTTATCCATTGCCAGTTGCTTCACCAAAGAAGTGAGCTCATCAATTCTATTCTCAAGGGCCTGGTTGGAAGAAGAGCTATGGACCTCATTCACACCCCTTGTCTCAACAGAATTTCTCCTGGTTGTAAACTGCTGGGAGTTTAGTGACATATTTTCAATCAATTGCTTGGCAACAGCCGGAGTCTTATCAACAAGTGCTCCCCCACTAGCAGCATCCAAAATATTTCTATCCATCGGTAGTAACCCCTCATAAAAATATCTTGAATAAGGAGCTGCTCGAAAATCGATCTTGAGGGCAACTGGATACCAACCGCTTGAATCTCTCCCAATACTCAGCCAATGACTCATTGCCTTGTCTCGATGCCACATATTTCCTTCCTGATTGATGCAGCTCTGGAGGCAGGAAAGTATCTCTCTAAAAAGACCTTCTTCAAATCGTTCCAGGTGGTAACAGAGTTTGGCTCAAGATAGTACAGCCAATCCTTTGCAGCGCCCTGTAGTGAGAATGGGAAGGCTCTTAGCTTGATGTGATCCTCAGTTATTCCCTCTGGTCTCAAGGGTGTAGAGCAGACAACCTGGAATTCCTTCAGATGCTTATGTGGATCCTCACCTGCAAGACCACTAAACCTTGGCAACAAGTGTATTAAACCAGATTTTAATTCAAAGGGAGCAACAGCACCAGCATATTCAATACACAAGTCATTATAATTAATATCAGGGGCAGCAAGCTGTCTTAATGTCCTTTGGTCACCCATGTTATCAAAAACAGTTTCAGAATTAGAATCACCACTAGTGCTAGCCCGAATTGCTCTACGGCGTGTGTGCAGTGTACTTTCAATTTCAGGATCAAAATCACACAAGTCAGGGCAAGTAGACCTAGTAGCCAGACTAATTCAAAACAAAAACGAAAGAAAACGAAAAAAAATGCGAAAATAACAAACAAGAGTCCCCGGCAACGGCGCCAATTTTTGACAAGCTGTCGCACACAGGTCAAAAAGCGAGCGGTTTACAAAATTGTAGTAGAGCGCGACAACTCGGGTATCGTCTCACAAGGACTTTTGAATTGTTATTCACCACAAAAATCAGTTTGGAGGGGGGGGGGGGGGGGGTTGGTTTGAAATTCAATTGGAAAACAGAGTGATAAAAACAGAGCAATTTAAGAGATTATCAAATAAGCTAAAGACGATTAATCTACTGTTCTCGATTTCCCAACCATCATCAGTTCATATAAATTCCAAGCCCTAAGCAGATTCTAATCCCCTTTCGGTTGTAGCAACAATTAACAAGCGAAATCGCTACTACGAGATATATGTTCCTAATTCCCGAATTAAGAAAACGGGGTGAAGCACTCGTGAATTAAGCAAACACGATTAAATATAGGAACATAACATCACCGAAATAAATCAACACAAACACTATACAATCCTAAATTAAGCAAACAGAAACATATAGCATAGTATTGAAAAGGGAAAAGCAAACAAAACAGGAATTACAGAACTCAAGTGCGGTGGAAATCGATTACAGTAGACTAATCCAAGAAAATTAGTTCTCCATACAAACGTAGCACAACCAGAAAATATATAAAAATAGTGGATAATCAGAAGTGTCCCCTAATCTGCCCAGAACAACAATTTATAACTTTTAGGATCTGCGCCCTCTCGCGAGGCGAACACTCACTCGTGAGGCGAATCTTATGAAGAAACCTGCAACGTTTGGACTTCTCGCGAGGCGAAGAATGGCTCGCGAGGCGAGGAATGGAAGAGTCTTCTTATTACGCCCGTTATGAGAATCAGGGCCTGTGCATGATGGCTTCTGGTCTTCAGGCTCGCGAGGCGAGACATGGTTCGCGAGGCGACACAGAAAGGGTTGCAATTTCTGGCATAGTCAGCCTTCAGGTTCGCGAGGCGAGAAGACTCTCGCGAGGCGAATACCTCCAGGATTGAAATTTCCCCTGTTTCTTCATTTCCTTAACTTCTAAGTTATCCTGAAAACAATGAAATAGTCATAAGTGTTTTATTTGACTCAAAACTGGCTAAATTAACCTAAAACTACTTAAATGACTCAAAATGTTGCTTGAGGACAATCGAGTCTAATTTGGGCGGAAACGAAATATAATTAGCACAAAACCCTGGTCATACTAGCCATAAAACTAGATGAGCCAGAGGCTTATCACGAACCTCAAACGTCTCTCAAGTCATTCTTTCACAAACATCCCCAATTATACATCTAGGATCAATACTCTAAGGAGTCACACTCCTATGCATGTCGACTGATCTCTCACACATGGAATACTGATTCTTGGACATTCGCTTTTTCTCTCGGGTCTTCCTTTACCTTGAGAATGTCAATTGGTTTGTCCAGGTAACTGTTCCACTCGTCGTGACCAATAAGGGTGCTGCTCCTATAAGCTCATCTCCAATAGGGGTATCTTGCTCACTTCGGAAGGTCCACCTGTGACTGGAATACTCAGGGCCTAGACGTCGAGATAGTTGAGTACCGGCGGAGATCATGACACAGTGGTGTACTAGTCATTGGTCATTGTCAATTGATATGAACCCAACTACATCCCCTAGGTCCCTCGGATAGTCCCTCTCGCATTCGATACCCACACTCAGGTACACCAACCTCGCATGACTCCCAGTCACACGGCTCGCCACTTTGGCAATATGCAATGTCCAACCATTCTATGTTGACACCGATACAAACCCTACATTTAACCATTTCACGATGCCCTAAGCATCCACAGCTCATCTCGGTGTCCATACACCGCCATCGCATCACAAAACCATACAACATACCCTTAGGGTATCAACAAGGATTTCTAACACAACAGTCAGTCAACCTCAACAATAGCACGTATACAAATCATTTATCAACCATCAATAATATTAAAATAATTTAAAATAAACATATAAACAGGTATCACACATCAACCAGCACAATCATCTAAAGATATTATCATATAGCAAATAAACATGCATCCTCAACCAGAATTGTCTAACCTAGGGTTTTGCCCAAAATTCGATAAGTCTACAATAACAAAACCCCAACAAGCATTTTAAAACCATTTTCACTAACGGTTTAGCTATTGTCGACTACTCGACAACTAGTAGGGTCTAGGGCACCCTGCATATACACTCTAACATACACTACTATGCTTGCCTCCCCGACGTGTTAGGTACTTTCTCCCCACCTTGTACAGTTATGTACACTTGCTTGAAACCTCGAAAACCGCGCTCCCCTCTATCACACAGCTACTACCAAGCCTCAAAGGGAGCTCCTCGGTGCTCCAAAATTTTCCCTAACACACAGACAACATCCACACATTGTCACAAACCCTAATCTTGCAAGAAATCCAAAACGAAGCTAGAAACCATGCAAGAATGAGGAAAGAACGAATAATGACAATGCCGACGCGTTGGGGATTCAAGCATTACCTCGGTAGATCGACAAATCAAAGACAAATATATGACGTGCTCGTCGCCCTGATCGCAGATTCAAAGTCAGAATCGAAATCGAACAAATGGATTGCTCACAAACTCACTTTTTCTCTCTAAAATGCTTTGACCTCTCTATAAAGCTCTCTGGTTCGAACATACAAGGGTGAAGAAATGACCAAGAGAAAAGAAAATAAAAGAACTTAGGGGTGATGGTCAGCACTTAGCATGCTTTAGCGTGCTCCACCCCTACGCTCTAGCGTGGAGTCTCTCCACGGTTGAGCGTAGAACCCTGATCTGCCACGTTTCGCCATGCGTCATTTCTTTGATCCCACGTGTCCCACACATGTTTGGGACCATGCCACGCTTGGACGTCCATAAGACCCACGTTTTAGCATGCTAACGCTCAAACGTTGGGCTTTTCCACGCTCAAACATTGAACTGATGTCGGTACTCGACTTTCGTGCGTTTCGGTGCGTTCTAAGCTTGTTTGAAGTTCGATTGACCTCAAATTTGAAACACAAGCTTGGAGAAGAGGATTTGGGAATGATGAGAGTCATACCAAGCTCACTACCGAAATCGGCCCTTCCTGCATGCTTTTCCTTCCTTCCACTCTTCTTCATACACACACCTGCCTTGCCATACATGTTTTTCATTGTAGATGTTACTAGAAGAGGAGGAGGAGGAAAGGTGATGGGAGTCACGTGCTGCGACCCTAGTTGAGATCGGGTTCGGGTAACGAGCAAGGACGGTGGCAAGACTGGTGGTTTGTGTTGTTGGGATTTTTTCTTTTTAGGTGTGTTTGGGTGAGTGTGAATGTTTTTGTGGGAGAGAGTGGGAACGTCTCTTACACTTTCTTTTATTATTATGATCTATTTTCTTTATCGCATTCTGTTGTGGTTGGAAAAGAAAAGAGTAATGGTGCTACTTTGCTACCTTGACTTTAATCTCTGGAGCTGCTGGAATTGAGGGGTGGATTCATATTGAGACAAGCCAAATTGGACCAACTTGTTAGTGTGGCATTTCAGAGGATGATGCGTTCATAGAAGACATGGATGGTTCATGATCTATTGTGCGACTAGGACAAAGATCATCAGGTGTGAGGCATTAACTTTCCATTCACGAAGGAAGAAAATGAAGAAGCAGAGGAGTGTTGGGAAGGGAACGAGTCCATGGGTCTCGATTTCAAACTTGCTTCTTCGTCTTCAACTCGTGCCAACACCACCAGGTTGTCGAGGAAACAAAAACATGGCTCCCTTGAGGGTGGTTTGCATTGATTATCCACGCCCAGAGCTTGAAAACACCGTTAATTTTCTCAAAGATGCTTACTTGTCCTCTGTAAAGAAAAGAAACAATTACTTTTTTAGGATCAACCGATTCAATGTTTTTGGTGTAATAGGTAACTGATAATCAAATCCGTCCATCCATTAGGAAATAAATTGATCTAACGACCTAAAGAAGTGCTTCACGGGTGTACCACCAAAATGGGTACTTCACCGTGGACGCTACCTATCGTTGTCTGAAGGTGGATTCTAACATGAAGCACCAGAAAATATGGTACATCTGTAAACATTTTCAACTCAAATGACTTGTGATAACCATTTTTTTTAATAAAATTCAAAATTTCAATTTTACCCCTCACTCAATCGGTCACCACCCCCACTATCGGCCACCACCCCCCACTTTTCACCACCACCGCACTGTCTCAATCTCAGACGCACTTTTGATAAGGTCCAATCCTCTACCATTGTGGTCAGATCCAGCCACCACTTTCTGTCGCGCCCTTCACACCTGATTTAGCCCTCCATGTGAATAGCACCTTGCCTCGCTGCATGCTTTCCGTCCTAGAGCACCATTGTGCTTCCTTCATCGACACTGCCACTCTCTCCTCCACGCCAAGTTCTTGCTCACCACTGGTTCATAACCTTCGAAACTGTGTTCCTGGAACCAGAGCTTTCCTACATGTGCCCTTTAAACCCCATAAACTAGATCCGCCTCCCATAAACCAGGTCTGCCACCGTGTATGTTCTGTAGTAGTTTGTGCGTGAGGCGGCGACACTGTAGTGGCTTGTGCGTTCTGGACAGCGGCGTTCACAGCCGCTAGATCAACGGCAAGAGGTAGTGGCTTGCAAGTTGCCGGTGGTGGTTGTCATGGAGGAAACAGCGGTGGCTGGTGGTGGTTGTGGATCTGATGGGATAAGTACAGGCATCATGTTTCTATCCAAGAATTTGTATATATAAAACCACCTCTTTGTGTATCATCATGCGGGCTTCTACTAATGGTTCCATTCTTATCTTCTCGAGGATATTTCTTGGGAACATCCCGACATGCAATTATTAATGATAAGGCTAAAATATACTTTTATCCTTTATCTTTTGTTCAGAATTCATATTGGTTCTTTATCTTTTAAAAGATTCATTGTGGTCATTTATCTTTCTAACATCACACAAACTTATCATTTACGTCAACTCTGTTACAACAGATGTTACTATGAGCTGAGGTGGTCGTTAACTCTCTCTCTTGGTTTGTGACATGTCAAAGTAGTGTGACATGTCATCACACGTGGACTTTAACATTGGAAGAAGATGTATTCATCCCCAAACTAAAAAGGCTATCTTCTTCCCCATGGACGAGAAAGACACGGTCATTTCTAGACAGAGGAAAATGATCATATCTTTGCCGAAGTCATTAAGCTACAACAGAAGATGATTGAACGTGTTCATGGTTGAAGGCGTTGAAGCTGCCACATCTGGAATTTCCTTCAATTGATTTAACAGAGTGGACGAAAAATATCAGTTTGTGTAACGCTAGAGAGATAAAGGACTAAAATGAATCTTTTAAAAGATAAATGACCAAAACCTGACCAAAAAATAAAGGATCAAAAGTATATTTTAACATTACTGATAATAAGTAATCTTGCCATAGAAATTCTAGATGCCACCTATACAAGTAGGAGTGGCGAAATGGAAGGCGAACTTGACGAGGTAAAAGAGGAACGCAGTGGGGTTTTGTGTGCAATAGCCGATGAAGTTGGGTGGGATGGCATGGCGGCAAAGTTGTCATTTTCATTTTTCTTGGTTACATGTATCAAAGTTAGTATTTTTTATCTACCATCAAATCTAAATCATTGATTAATTTAATAATAAATTTATTAATTAAAAATAATGCTTTATCCAAGTATCGTTTTATAGCCATGCTAGAATCTACCTTGGCTGAATTAATCGTTAAAATTACTTTTTCTTTTCACCATGTCGTTCTTTTGAGTCAGCTTCTACAGACTCGGCTATGATGACTTTGCGCGTGCACACACATTTGAGCCTCTTTCTCAAGTAACCTTTATTTTGATCTAGTCCTCTCACGTGTTTGTTAATTCTCTCTTTCTATATTATTCTCGGAAGAGGATTCGCTCCTGCGAGAATCCCTCCTGCGTGTATCTTGCGGGTGAATCTGGACCGTCCATCCAAATCGGACGATCCAGATTAAATGACCATTAAAAAATTTAAAAAAAAAAACAAAAACCCCAATTCTTTTTCAATCTGTCTTCCCCCTCCTTCGACACATTTGTGCCCTCCACCCTTCGCACACCCCCCTCTCACATCGCCGTAGTGCCGCAGTCCACCACGCCGCCGCCGAGAGCACCGGAGAGCCGCCGCCAGCGCTTATCAATGGTCGCGCTTGAGATCTCGTGTGCATCTCTCCTGCGTCGTGCCTGCACCGTCGCCGCGACTCTGGTTCGTTTCACACCGCCGCCGCCGTTCAAGCCCACAACTGTCGCGAGACAGTCAGCCACCACCCTTCGCTCATACAATTTTCTGTTATGCTTGAGCAATTTTCGGATGCTCGTGGATGGCACGGTGGCGGCGGCTGGCTTCAGTACGCGGCGGTGAAGCAGAGGCGGAGGGAACACATCAAGGCCGAGAGAATATTGAAGGGAGAGAGATGAACGGGAGGTTGCCGAAACCGGAGTTGGGATCGGCGGCGCGATGGTGGTTGATGGCGGCGGCAAACGACAGTGCAGTGGAGATAGGTATTTGGGTGGGGAGTGGGGGGTGCCGTGCGCGTCTTATGGGATTCAAAGTTGTGAGGGTTTTGAGTTTTTTGAAACAAATATTATATTTTGTTTTTGTTTTAAATTTTTTTAATGGTCATTTAGTCTGGACCGTCAGATTAGAACGGGCGGTCCAGATTTGCCTGCAGGATACACAGAGGAGGGACTCTCGTAGGAGCGAATCCGCTTCCATTATTCTCCTTCTTAACGGTGCCATCTTCTCGTGTCTTCCTAACACTTCCATGTTTTTCCGTCCCTCTCATTCATCAATGTTTGAGCCTTCGATTCAACGCAGACCCTGAAATTTTCACTCCTTTAGAACCCTAAATTTCCCATTTTTTTCCCGTTTCGGATTTCCATTTTCTCGATCATGAGTTGGTACAGAAGAGTAAAACTCCCTTTTGATGGTTTTCGCGGCTTGGCTTCAAGGGTCGAGCCCAAAAACCCAATTTTCCAGCGTGGTTTGAGGATTTTGCAATCTGGGTATTTGAATTCGTGTTCTAAAGGAGCTACCTTTAATGGGTTCTCTTCGTTTTCTTCAATTTCTCAGAGACTAGTCACACGAGTATGTGGAGTTAACAGGAACTTACACAACCCCTTTGTTGTCGGTGCTAGGAGATTTTACTATGTGGATCCTCGCAATGTGAAGCATTTTAAGCCACGTGGGCCAAAGAGTTGGCTTCAGAATCCTAGGTATGTTTTCATTGTTGTGATAGTTGGTTCAGGTGTTTTGATTACTGTGTATTTTGGGAAAATGGAAACGGTTCCTTATACCAAAAGAACACATTTGATTCTGTTGCCTAAAACCATGGAGAGAAAGCTTGGGGAGAATGAGTTTGAGCAAATGAAAAAAGCTTTCAAGGGGAAGACATTGCCTCCTATACACCCTGAGAGTGTGAGGGTGAGGATGATAGCCCAGGAGATAATTGATGCATTGCAGAGAGGGTTGAGGAAGGAGACGGTGTGGAGTGATTTGGGGTATGCTTCAGAGCATGCCATGGTGGTTGAAGGGGATGATGGGCATGAGACACTGAATGCATTGGCTTCTGGGAGTGAAGGGAAGGTTGAAGGGAATTGGAGCCGTGAGGATGAGATACTTGATGATAGGTGGGTTCAGCAGAGCAGGAAAAAGGGTCAGGAGAAAGGGTCACTGCCTGCTACTTCTCATTTGGATGGATTGAATTGGGAGGTGTTGGTGGTGAATGATTCTGTTGTCAATGCCTTCTGCTTACCTGGTGGGAAGATAGTTGTGTTTACTGGTTTGCTTGAACATTTTAGAAGTGATGCAGAAGTAGCAACTATTATTGGACATGAGGTATACTTGTGCTTGGTTTAGACCCTTGTGTTTGCAGCACCTAAAGCTTATTAGTTTATAACTTGCAGAAATATCAGTTTATATGGGTTTTCATGTTAATTAGGTTGGGCATGCTGTGGCTCGACACAGTGCTGAAGGGATCACAAAGAATCTGTGGTTTGCTATTCTACAGTTGATACTTTACCAATTTGTCACTCCTGATATTGTCAACACAATGTCATCCCTTTTCTTAAGGCTACCTTTCTCCCGGAGGTACGATTTGTTCACTCTTTCTCAACCAATTGATTTCCTTATGGTTCTTTAATTGTAGCAGACTCATTTCATGGAAACATAATGTTTATCATGAGTCATGATTTGTAGAAATATATTGAGTACTAGTAGTGAAGCAATGCTGCTGCCCTGACATTCCAAATGAATTGCTCTATTGCTATCTCTAGACCAATTGGAACCAGTAGCTTATCACAATTTTCGTCAATGTGAGTGTTGGACCTTAACTAGTTATATTTTTCTTATCTTACACATGAAATTTAATTTTACTTGGATATTAATTACGATTGTATGAATAATAAGAGTTTTTGTTACTTACAGGACAAAAATAAGTAAAGAAAAACCGAAACGAATTTAATTCTAATTAAAAGTTGGTATCTATGTGCAATTTGCACTTCCGTTTTTATTTTTATTTTTTTTATAGGCAAATGTTAGTGGTTAGTTGTTATGTTAATTTTTTCCTCCTTTACCAGGGTTTCAACCCTGGACCTCCAACTCCTTAAACCCATAGCTCAAACCACTTGAGCTAAATTATTGAATGTGCATCCAGGGCACTTCTCATATATTTTGATGAATTTAAGTAGCAATTTGAGTGGACTTTACTTTAAGTATGATTGATAACGTTATGTAGAGCCAATCTATTGCACTTTTCATTTGTCTTGATGAATTAGGTAGCAATTTAAGTTGACTTACTTTACGTATGATCAATAAGACCGGGAGTGAATGTATAAGAGGGAAAGTAGGAGTGACACCTATTGAGGAACAGATGATAAAATTGTGTCTAAAGATAGTTTGGACATGTGAGAAGCAGACCAATAGAAGCTCCGGTTAGATAGTCCCATAATTAGAGGGCTGAAGGCCAAGAAAAACTGTGTGAAACTATTAGGAAGGATTTAGACCTAACTGGCCTATCGAGAGATCTGGTTTTCTATAGAATACAGTGTCATCATTCGATCTTGTAGGTAACTCCACCTAATGACAAAAGGCTTTGATTGTTGTTGTACTTTATGTATGATTGACTGCATTGTGTAGTGCCAAACATGTGGACCATGGCTCCTTTTTTGTCGACTTTGATAGTTCCTCACAAATAAATGCTCCTTTTGGTCAACTATCTGCTTTACCCTTACTTCAATAGACCTTATATCCTGATGTTTGGTTTTTATACCATGATATGAAGATGACTGCAGTTTTTGGATACATGCTGAATGACACAGTTTATAGTCATTTCAATTGTTAATCAATAATATTTGTCCTTTCCAGTGCAGCTACCTAGTCACAATAAATTAAGATGACCTGCATAGAATTTGTGCATGTGTCTTTAAAATCCAGTTGATTGCGATGGTTCCAGATATTCTGAAGATCGATTAAAAAAACAGAGCATTCACCATGCTTCCTTTTAAGAAGGTATTTGAAAGTAAACCTATATGGCTATAATACCCAATGCTTAACAGTTAACATCTACATGAGTTATAGCATAAATGGACTATGTTCCAATTTCCATGTAGTAGCCCAAACTAAACAAGTTTATTAAATGAGCAACTAATAAACAGATGGTCTCATAACTTGCACACATTTGTTTGCGATAATTCTTAAATGCATTAATTGGTTTAATTCCATGTTTAGAGGAATGCCATCGTGATAGAATCTTCTAGATAAAGAGCAGAACTCTGTGGTAGTGATTAGGGATTGTTTCCAAAGAAAACATGTCTTATTAAAAGACGTGAATTACAGTTAGTGATCATTTCTGAACAAAATTTCAGTGTGAGATAGACCAAATCTAACTCGTTTGAAACTGGTTGTTGGGGTATATGAATGCTTAAATTTTCTCAGAGCCATCTCTTGAGTATAGTACAATGAAAATCATAGTGTACTTGTGTGAAGTAAAAGTAATTGTGATGGAATTCAAACAAGTTTTGAATTGGTATGATATTTTATGTGAATGATCCGCATAATGAGGCTGACCATGAGTTTTGTGAGACTACATTTTATAAAAATGTTACTTAAAGGTATATAATTGGTTTAGTTTCTTGTTCAGGTCATGTCTTTAGTAAAATAGACTAACAGCCCAATGTAGTACATGATAAGACAAAGAGACATAATTACCCTCGAGCACACTAAACACGTGCATAATACCCTACTGTTAACAGGTAGTGAGTAGGATATCCTGAAACATGATTTTTTATGGTTCCTTCTTAATCTTAATTTCAATTGTCTTTTCTAAAATGTTCATCCACGTGTTCTTAGGTTTTTCAGTTTCCTTTTAGCTTCATGATCTGGAAGCAGACTTTTTGTGGATGCATTGATATCAATTTCCCACATTTTCGTGAAGAGGTGTGGGTAAAAAAGCTAGTTCATAAGATTAGTATTTGCTTTGGAACTTTGAATTTTGGCATACTTACAGGTAAATCAATGGAAATAGTGGGCACCATGATTAGGAAGAGGATCAATTTTATATGCCTACAAGAAACTAAGTGGGCGGGAACAAAGGCAAAGGAATTAGACACTTTGGGTTTTAAGCCTTGGTATACTTGCAAGGTAAAATCAAGAAATGGGGTGAGCATAATTGTAGATAAATATTGGAAGAATGATGTTGTGTATATAAAATGGATAGAAGATTGGGTCATGGCCCTCAAGTTTGTAGAGAACGAGATGCCTTTAATGTGACTCGGGTAGGGTTAGAAGAACACAAGGTAAAATTCTGGGAGGGTTTAGAAGGTATAGTTCTGGGAATATCATTAGTAGAAAATATTTTTCAAGGACAGGATCTAAATGGCCATGTGGGGAGTGCATCTAGAGGATACCAGGATTTGCATGGGGGATATGGCCAAGGGGAAGCAAATGCAAAGGGTAAATCTTTCCTTGATTTTTCATTAGCTTTTGATTTTACTATAGGCAACACGTGTTTTAGGAAGTGGTAGGAGCATCTTATCATATACAAAAGTGGGGTGACTTGCTCTCAAATTGATTTATTTTTTATTAGGAAATCAGATAGAAAGCTTTGCATGAATTGCAAAGTAATACCTGGAGAGAGCTTGACTATCCAACTACCCAACATAATAGTCTTGATTATGGATGTATCATGTAAGAGTTAAGAGGAAAGTAAAGAGAAAATGTCAAGACGAGGTTTCAAGGATCAAGTGGTGGCAATTGAAGGGTGAAAAACAAAGGAGCTTTCAGCATAGGGTTTTGTAGGAAGGGTTTTGGGAGGCACAAGGAAGTGCAGATGATATGTGAGACACAATGGCCAGAGGGATTACGAAGGTAGCAAAAGAGACACTTGGTGAATCAAGAAGCTTTGGACTTAAGGGTAAAGAATCCTGGTGGTGAGACTCAAGCGTACAAGATAAAGTTAAGGTTAAAAGGGAATGTTATAAGGCATGGTTCTTATGTAAAAATGGTGAAATTTTGGAAAATATAAGGTATTGACGGGTTTTGCCAATCCTTAGGCACCAAAGATGGAGAAAGAACTGTTTACAAGTTTGTTAAAAGTAGGTAAAGAAAAACATGAGACTTAGGCCTAGTGAAATGCATTTGGGATGAAGAAGGTAAAGTCTTGGTTATGGAACAAGATATCAACGAAAGATGGAAGAATTACTTCCACAAGTTATTTAATGAAGGACATGATGTTTTATTGCTCTCTGATATGCTAAACACTACAGAGGAGGACTAAAATTATACCTTTTATCGTAGAATTTGGGAGCATGAGGTAAAGGAAGCTTTGATAAGAGTGGATAATGGCAAAGCAGTTGGGCAAATAATATACCTGTTGAGGTATGGAAGGGTCTAGGAGAGAGAGACATTAGTTGGCTCACAAGGCTTTATAACGAGATTATGAGGTCTAAAAAAATGTCAAACAAGTAGAGGAGAAGCACTTTAATCCCTATTTATAAGAACAAGGGAGAATATAGAAGACAAATTATATGGAATGTAAGTTTAGCAAGAGGCGCATCACTACTATCTTAGTTATGAAAGTTGGAGACCATACTATACCATAAGTCGCCCGATTTAAATATCTTAGGTCCATCATACAAAACGACGAAGAAATGGAGAGAGATGTAAATCATAGGATCCAAGCGGGATGGATGAAATGGAGGAAGGCCTCAGGTGTTATATGTGATAAAAGGGTACTATTCATGCTAAAGAGAAAAATTTATCGCACGACTATAAGACCTACGATGTTGTATGGGACCGAATGTTGGGTAGTAAAAGGTCAATAAGAGAATAAACTAAATGTAGCAAAGATGAGAATGTTACATTGATTGAGTGAACATACTAGTCAAGATAGGATTATGAATGATTGCTATAGAAAGAGATTCATGGTAGCACCTATTGTAGAAATGGTGGTAGAATCTCACCCTAGGTGGTTTGGGCATGTGTCGAGAAGACCTGAGAATGTTAGGATTGAGTGGACATACTAGTCAAGATAGGATTAGGAATGATTGCAATAGAAAGAGATTCAGGGTGGCACCTATTGTAGAAAAGGTGGTAGAATCTCGCCCTAGGTGGTTTGGGCATGTGTCGAGAAGACCTGTCGAATCCTTAGTTAGGAGAGTAGATCAGATGGAGGGTAGCCCAATCGCTAGAGGTAGAGGGAGATCGAGAAAACTATAAGTGAAGCCATTAAGAAGGATTTAGGGGTCAATGATTTATTTATAGACATGATTTTTGATAGAACATTATGACGTTGTTCGATCCATGTAGTTGATCCCGCCTAATGGGAAAATGCTTGGTTATTTTGCCGTAGTCTATTGTGAATATCTATCCAAGTTTTCACATTGCTTTTTCATTCATTCTCAATTGCTCTGGTCCTTGAATACTTTCTTTCTGCCAGTCAGTGATTTTCCATTGAATTTATACTTGTATGTTTCTGTTCAAGCTTATTGTGATTATTATTCTTAGTAGATTTATTTTTTGAAACGGAATATTGTTGTAATTATAGCCCTTTTGTGGTGATGGTTGCTGACTATGGAGGGGGAAATGATGGCAATATCTTAATTAATGAAAACATTTTGGTGTTAGAATGTTTCTTACTTCACCCTATTTATTCACAATTTTCAGGATGGAAATGGAAGCTGATTATATTGGGCTGCTGTTAATTGCTTCAGCTGGATATGATCCACGTGTGGCACCCTCAGTGTATGAGAAGTTAGGACAAGTCACTGGTGAATCTGCGCTTAGAGATTATCTCTCTACTCATCCTTCTGGAAAAAAGAGAGCACAGTTACTGGCTCAGGCTAAGATCATGGAAGAAGCACTTTCTATATATAGGGATGTAACATCGGGACGTGGGGTTGAAGGATTTCTTTAGGACACCACAAACTACGAAGAGCCAGAGCCTGTGCTTGAAACTTCATAGGATTGTTTGATCTTTTTAAAGAAAAAATTAATTTTGTCTATATTGGCAATCAACTTCTGCCATTGTCTCTGATCATTATCTGGATTATCATGTCACAGTACATAATAATTGACAATACAACAAGTTTCATATGCACATTGCTTCAAAATTAAACCTTGGTTGGATCTGCAGTATATAGAAGTTGTATTTCTCAAATGACATTTTTTTTGCCTTCATTCATCTATATAAATAAAAGGTATACAATAAGTGTGATGGCAAAAACTCAATAAATTTAAAAAGACACCATGCTTATTATTTCACTATGAGCTTTATTATTGACATTGCAATATATATTTTATTGATATAATAAAAATGAAGAAATTAATGGCAAATAGAAAAGATAGGCAAGGTACCCACCTCAATATATGGGATAGAAGCCCTATGCAATAATTCAACCACGTAATCCCAACCTCATTAGTGCTTTGGATCATATTGTAAGCACTTTTTACAATATAATAAATAATTGTCACTCTTACCATAATCTGTAAGAGGCAAATTTTCTTTTAGCAGCAATCTCACATAATAGTACCACACGTAAGAGATGTTGACTTGTGAGTATAATCAGCAAGGAAAATGTCCCTTCGCGGCCCCCTGTAACGCCCACACGTTGATAGACGTTTCAATTTTTATCTCTCAAAACTCAAATTGCTGAAATTTGTTCCATTGAATTTGGATATCTTTATTACTGTAGCAATCATATATGTCAATAGTCTGGGATGTTTTTTGACAGAAACTTCTGGTACTTTTAGTTTGTATTTGTTGATTTTGATTAGGTCTGTTTTGACCCCATTTTTCCCCATTAGAAAAAGTCAAGTGTTATAGAGTCAAAATAATTGTTTTTTATTTGGTTATTAAAAAAAAATTATATATACTCGTAATGTAAATTAAAATTTGAATATCTTAAATAAGAGTAAGGAACCAATCCAATAAAACGAATAAAATCAAACCAAATAAAATTGTTCCTGTCGAGATCCGGTTTATCGGAGCCTCGCCGTGAACGTCAAACCAGGGATGACTAATTGGGGTTGTTTTAGGCTTTGGCTTGGCAGAATTCAATAATTCCGGTCCTACGTATCCCGAAGGGAATCAAAGCCAGACGTAGTTCTTGGTTCAACCCTTAGCCGTGGCGATCTCGATCTCTTAATTTTGTACCGGATGAATACTAGGGAGCAAGGACTCTCTGATAGTCTCTTGGTCGACGCTAGTTTCTCTAATACGCTTAAGAGAGAGTCACCGACGTTCAATGAAAAGTGAATTTCTATCATGGGTACTCCTCCTTTTATAATAGGATTCCCCTATCTTTTAGAGATATGGTTTATCTCTTAAATATCTTTTGAGATCTGATTTATCTCTTAGATATCTTTTAGAGATCTGGTTTATCTCTTAGATATCTTTTAGAGATCTGGTTTATCTCTTAAATCTCTTTTGAGATATGATTCCTTAATTTAAGGGATATTATCTCTTTTAACCAGATAAGGTTAAATCAGATAATATCATTATTTAATATTTAATATCTTATCTCTTAACTTCCGGACTGGGCCGGGTATCCGAGCTCGGTGGCCGGGTGTAACACCCCGATTTTCGCTGCTTCGTAATATCGATAATAAATATATAAATATATATTTTTATCCGAGACAGAGAAAATGATTTTGGATAAACCAAGGTCATTTCCTTGTTATACTTATTTTTATAAGGTTACGGAGAAGTTTTTGGTTGAAAATTCAGATGGAAGCCAGTCTGCGTTTTCTGCGTTTTCACTGACAGTAAAAGTTTACTGCTCAGAAGACCTAATTTTGAGTCATGAACGAGATGAAAAATGTTTTTATCATATTTACTACGATACTGGAAGTTTTGAAAATTTTGGTAAAAAAATTAAAATATTATATTTGTTGCGGGCCTATACGTCGAGATGTCTCTAGGCAGAGCCTGAGTCAGATGAATCGGGAAGTCGACAACGTAGCAGAGACATTGGATTGACCGACTTGACGAGCATTTATGACGAGTTTATCCTATCATAAATGGCCATAATGGCACATTTATGGCAACATTAAATTTTCTTATGAAATGACTAAAATGCCCTTGTCTTTTTATGACAATCTCTAACAATTGCCATTGGACAAGTTGACCAAACCTTGCCCCATCCTCACGGCTTCAATAGTGCCATCTTCTCTAAGTTGGTTGTCTTCTTCATATAAATAGCAATCTTCCATTTTCATGTTCTTTTGCTCCAAAAAGTTCATAATTCGTCCGATTTTGCCTAGCAATTCTGACCAGTTTCTATTTTGAATATCGAAAAACTTTCAACATGAAAGTTGTTCATCTTTCTATCTTCTTTCCAACGACATAAAGATCATCCAAAACGGACAAGTATGTTGAGAGATCTACCCAAAATACTGAAACTGTTCTAAAACCCTAACTATGTTCATCTTCTTCCTTAAGTTTCTCAAGAACATCATGAAAAATTTGTGAAGAACATCATCCAAATCATCATTTTCTTTGATCATCAAGAGTTAGTCTCTCTTAATCTTGCTATTCTAAGCTTTTCTCTTCATAAGATTCTTGAGTTTATGCCTTTGATCAACATGTTCTTCATTTGTTTAAAGTTCTTGAAGCTAGATTCAAAAATTCATAACTAATTCTAGAAAAATCCTTTTGACATGAAACCAATTGCTATGATCTTATAATCATCTCTATTTTCATCATCTAGAAGCATAAGATCATGAGAAATTTCCTTCTTTGATTTATGGTCATGGCCGAACCTAGGTCAAAGTTGTGTTCTTAGGTTTTGTTTCATTTTCATGTCTTGATTCATGATTATAACTTAATAGTTCTTGTATTCAAGTATATAGAAGATCAAAAATCAAACTTTAACCTATTGATCTCATCAAAACCGAAACCCTAGGTATGAGCACTTGTTGGTTTTATGATTCAAAAGTTGTTTGTAACACTTGAATCTAACTCTAGGTTTTGTATGTTGATTAAATCCAAGAGTTTAGAAATTTTAGAGATTTCTAACTCCAAACTCAGCCCTTGGCCGAAACCCTAGTTCTTGGAACTAGATGAGTTTTAGTTCATGTTCTTGGTTCATAATCTTGGTTTAAGTGCTTAATCATGTTTAAGTTACTTATGGATCATAAATCCCTAAGTTAACAAAATTTTAACTTTCCTAACCTAGAAAAGTTGTTGAGGCCGAACCTTAACCTCCATGAGTCAAGTATGTTTTTGTTTGATTTGATTTATTTTGGTTGCAATTCGTTTGAAGGAAACAACTGAGTTAACCGATTTACGCTGACGGAGAGGAAAAATCGGATCGGGATCAGGAGATTAACAGGAACGGTTAGTTCAATCTTCAAGAGGTAAGGGGGGCTTGCCATGATGGATTTTTCTCAATAACTATTTGCTTGTAGTGTGGTTATATTATTTATATGTGGTTGTGATTATTTGTTTATGTGGCTCACGTTGTATAGTTTATCTGAGTATCAGTGATTTATCTGCTTTTAATTGATTTAATTATCTGCAGTAGTATAGTATGTTGCTATGATGCATGATCTGCCTGGTGATATAATTATGATGATATTGTTGAATGATGAATGTTGGATGATATTGTTGAATGATGAATGTTGAATGTTGTTTGAGAGGCCTGACAGTGGTCAGTGCACAACCGATTAATCAGATAAAAGATTTAATAAGCTGTGAAAATTATATTCAACGTTTTATGGGGAATGTTGGAATATAATAGTGGTGGAAAATATTATTTTGAAAAATAATGAGTTTTTGAGAAATACTATTATTTTAAGGATTTATTAGTGTAAAAGAAATTTATGAGTCACGGTGAGAGCGTAACCGTGAATTTTTTTTAGTACTGCTAATTTTTACGCAAGAAATTCCTAAATATTATAAAAAGTTATTTTGTGAAATTAATATTCAAAAATACTTTATAAAAATAATAAAATAATAATATAAAATGAAAAGTCAAAGTTTGACTTTAAAAATATTTTCTTGGAAAATGATAAATGATGGCAAGTTTTGAAATTATTTACGGTGAAAGTTTAGAAATAGCAGTACTTGTTTTGAGAAGAAGTTAATCTGAATTGATTTAATTTTTATAGTTGAAGTTTCAGTAAAAAGTTTTTGATGATTGGACGTTTTATAAACAAATTTCAAGTAGAAAAGATTTTCTGTAAATGAGTTTACTCAATGACGTATTTTCGGTAATTTGGATAAGTTACGGAGATATTATTTTGGATATGTTTTCATAGACGAAAAACGACGTAAACGACGATGTGGAACTTAGTAACCGAGATGTCGGGGTACTAATGTTCTTATGACGTTATCCTATTTTGGATTTGTTTTTCACAGATAAAAACGATGTAAAACGACGATATGGAACTTGGTAACATAGACGTCGGGGTACTAGTGTTCTTATGATGTTATAGACTTGGTGTCTAGTAGGTAGACGGTGTGTCTACTTCACGACGTAATAAACGACGGTAAAAGATTTATGATGTTTTCTATTACCACGAACCTAAGACTGATTGCAAGGTTTAGGGTTTCGTGACTAAGCACTCGGACTGCGTGTCCTATGTTGTTAATGAAAGACTTTAAGACATTGAAAACTACGTTGGTCGTAAGCTTTTGAGCTTTGGCAAAGGAAAGATTTCACACGAAGAAAACGACGAGAACAAAATATTTTATATGCATGCATTGGCAGACGTGCCCATGATGTCCTATGTCGGATACCTTAATGATATGGTATTTTGGCTACGAAGTTATGTCGGATACCTTGATGACAGGGTATTTTGGCTACGAAGTTATGTCGGATACCTTGATGATAGGGTATTTTGGCTACGAAGTTATGTCGGATACCTTGATGATAGGGTATTTTGGCTACGAAGTTATGTATGGTGCTTTAATGAATAAAGTATTCCATGCCACGAAGTGCCTAATATATTTGGCTATTGAGCTTGATCAAATCATTTACGCGGTGTTGTGGGATCTCCGGAGATTAGGAAAAAGTTAGATGATGTATTGAATTGCTCATGCATTGTTTTCCAACATTGATGTTTGTGGTGTGAAACCCATTGATAAATTGTATGCTATAGTATGGATGCTTATGTGGTTATAACATGAAATTGTACATGTGCCTTCTTTTGTGCGAGCATTTAGTTATTTTGTTAAAATTCATATATTGGTGTCTCGCCCTTACAACACATATCAGAGTAGCACAAGGGGTATGACCTCTACAAGAAGAAGGAAGCCATCTAGTTCGAGACATGCTGTGTTGCTCCTGTCGAGTGTAGTGTCTGTTAGTGGCGACCAGCTTAGGTCCTATTGTGTTATATGATGTTTTGGGAATAAACTAAACTGATAATGATTTAGGTATGAAAATATGTGAGGCAGTATAGTTGTAAGATTTATATACTTTGTGTATCTGAATGTAATTTGGTTACGTTGTTGTTGTTGTGGTTGTGAAGTTAGAAAAAAAAAATTATCACCATATTTTGAAAATATGAACGTTGAGAAAACATTATTTTCCAAAAGTAACCAGCAAATAAAGTTTTATTTCCGAAAACGGGTAACCATGTGATGACCCGAGTTTAGGGTGTCACACCGGGTCTAGTCTCCGGTCAGTACACAAGCCCCCCAAGCTTTGAGCTGATTGGGCAGAAAAGCTTTCATGACGTCAGCCGAGCTCAGGAACTCAGTTTCATTTTTCTGTCTTTAGGCCAGCCGAGGTGGTTGACCGAGCTTCATACTCTGCATATACATACACTCCAACTCGGTGAGAAGCTCGGGTGATCGAGCTTGATGCTGGGTGACCGAGCTTAGTGCTTTCTGGACGCCGGACTCTGTATCTCGGCTCATACACAAGCCCCCCAAGCTTTGAGCCAACGACGTGGAAGCTTTTTCGTGGGAGCCAAGGCTAACCGAGGTGGAGGTAGTTACTTATTCTGTGTTGACACCATACTTTCTTGGGCCTTGAGATGGAAAAGAAACGTCACGCTGTACGACGCATGGCCTTCGTGGCATTGTTCCCGAGATTTTTGGATTTTGGCGTGCTCCTAGTTTCTCGTGATGGTGGTTTACGCTCTGACACTTCTGCCACGTGTGACCTTTCCATTAGTTGGCGAATGTGGTCAGACTTGAAGGGACGCTTCCCTGCTCTCGTCAGCCAACAACCCTCATTAATTCGCCGAGAGGACGTTTGCGCTTTCCCTATAAATTTGGGGGAGCCTCTAGCACGGGATTTTACCTTTCTCTAAGCCCTAAACTTTTCTTACTCTCGAGCTCTTTCTGGCCCAAGCAACCATACTCTCTTCAAGGTACGTGCTGCTCTTTCGAACTCTCTTAGGTTTGATTTCTGTTTGTTCATTCATGGAGAGTTCATTTGAGGTATCCCAGAATGCCTCCTCTGGGGTTCAGGTTGTGGAGCCTGAGCTCCATCTGATTGGATGCTCTCACTTTTCTTCCTCTTCGCGGCGGCGGCGGTGACAGGGGCTCTTCTTCTTCTTCTTTTGGGAGGAGCTCTGCTACTCCAGACGCTGTTGTTGTTCCCAAGCGTCGCTGGCGTGTGTCTAGGATGCCTAGGGTTCCCTACCCAGAAATTACCATTCCTGGGTATATCTGGGTAAAACATGATGTTGCTGGATTCCACTCTAATTTTAGGGATTTTGCTTCTCTTGAGGCTATAAAACCCAAGGTTACGATTAAACGAGGCATCGTAGAATGCCTTCCCTGTGGCGAGGATGAGCATGTTTTCCTCCCCCCCCCCCCCCCCCCCCATCCGAGCCACCTTTTACTTATGTATATAGGACCTTCTTTGAACACATCGGGCTCTCTATTCCTTTTAGTCCGTTTGAGTACGAAATTTTGCGAACTATGAATGTCGCCCCTACCCAGCTTCATCCGAATAGCTGGGCATTTCTGAAAGCCTTTCAAATTCTATGCGGCCAGCTAGGAATAGAGGCCACCGCCCCTAAGTTCTTATACTTTTACCGAGTTCGCTTCGAGGACCGTGTCGGTTGGATCTCACTGAGTGGAATTGAGAGGGGGGTCATTGGGCTCTATAAGAGCTCGTACAAATTCTTCAAATAAGATTTCTTTAAAATTCGACCTGTAGTCGGTAACGAGTCTGTCTTCTTTGATTCATCCGGAAGCCCTAAGTTTCCTTTTTATTGGCAACCACACCCCACCAAATTTTCCGGATACGACCTCGACTGCATGACCTCTCAGGAACGAGCTGACGTCGAGGTCCTGAAACTGTGTCCTCGGCCATTGCCTTGTGGTAGGCTTTTAAAGCTTAGGGCTTCCTCTACTCGGCAAGCTGATTTTGACCGTAAGTAACTTTTTGTTGATAGTGCTAATTTACCCTGTAGCGTGTTTATCTTTCTTAACCGATTTCCTTTTTGCAGTGATAATGGGGAAATTCAATTACAAGGCTTTGATGAAGAAATCAGTCCACCAAGGAGCGGGCGGATCAGCCTTGAACGTCAAAGGAAAGAAACAGAAGGCGGCTGAAACTTCTGCACCGAGTATCCGGCCTCTGAAGAGGACCCGGGAAGACATGACGTCAGAAGCCCTGACTGGAAGACCTTCTCCTCTGATGATTGAACAAGCTCCTGTTACTACTATGAGGTCGGGCGATGTTCCCCGAGTGATCGACCTTGCGTCAGGTACCAAATGGTATAATGGGAACTGCAATCCCGGGATTAGCTCGCTCTGGGGGAACGAGTTTGATCCTACCGGGCTGATTGATAGCCAGGTGCTGAAGCCTTCTGACACTCGGCTTTTGCTGGAGCAAGGGCCAGGGGAGAGTATGGAGGCCGCTGCTGCTTATGCCCTCCGGATTGCCTCTATTACTCGCTTTTGGAGCCAGCAGGTTATCGATAACATTAAGAAGATGGAGGTAAGGAGGGCCGATGTAGCTCAAACCACAAGGGTGAAGGATGAGCTTTCTCTAGCCTTGGGTAAATGTGAGGAGCAGGGCCGGGTTATCGGTCAGTTGAAGGCTCAGATGGCACAGCTGGATGAAGGTCATGCCACCCTAACGGCCGAGCTTGCGACGGAAAGGGCCGACCGACTCAACCTGCAGAACGTTGTGAAAGGACTGCAGGCCGAGAAGGAGGCCGGTCTAGAGCTGCATAAGTTGCTGGAGACCGAGAAGGAGGAAAACCTGAGGCTCCGTGCCGATCTGGCTGAAGCCGAGGCTTCAATCATGAGGGAGCATGTTAACGGTTTCTCCCGAGCCGTGAAGCAATTTCAGCACTTCAACCCGTCCGCCGACTTCTCCAGTGCCGATGTGGATAAGGATTTCAACCGAGTTGGGATCCTTGTTCCATTGGCCGAGATGGAGGATGAGGACGACGATGCCGTGACTCACGGGGAGGAAGGCGAGTGTCAAGGGACCGAGGAATTTCTCGAAGGTGAAGTGGGCCAACCTGTTCAATCTGCTATCATCTCTCCCCATGCCGAGGAGGACGTTGACCCTGAAACTGTATAAGTAGTTTAGGAAACATATTGTTTGGTGTAGTTCTCTTTTTGAAATTTCATGTATTCGGGGCCCTGCCCCTTTATTTTAATGGAATTCCTTTTTTACGTATGAATCCATTTGTACTTGGAAAAATTTCTTTTATGTTGTATAGGCTCAGTACGATGACTCTGATCAGTCAATTTGGATTTAAGCACCTTTATAGGCTCGGACGACCTGGCTCGGACGGCCTCTTTAGGATTTAAGCACCTTTACAGGCTCGGACGGCCTCTTTAGGAGTTGACAGTTTTAACATAATAGCTCAACAGAAGAAATTTTTTTTATTTATTTATTTTTCCTAGTGTGCCTCATTAAAACCTTCTCGGTCAAAACCACATGGGAAAAAGACCGAGATAGGAAAAAGAGTGCATCACTTCTAACTTTAGCTAAAATAAAATTTGAGGTGGGAAGTGTTCCATGTTCTGGGAACCGACTTTCCTGACAATTCCTCTAGTCTGTAGGCACCATTTCCTAGATTTTCTGCTATCCTGAATGGGCCTGACCAGTTTGCCGCGAGCTTACCCTCCCTAGAGTCTTTTCTCGCGTCGCTTTGCAGTCTCAGCACTAAGTCGCCCTGCACAAATTCCCTTGGGCGCAGCCTTGAGTTGTACTTCCGAGTTGCTTTTTGCTTGCACAGCTCGTCATTGATTCTTGCTGTATCTCGGACTTCCTCGACCATGTCAAGCTCAACTCGGAGTTCTTCTTCATTTTTCCTTTCATTGTGATGCTGCCTTCGATAGGAGAGCTCACCGAGTTCAACTGGAATCATTGCATCGGTTCCATAGGTTAGTTTGAACGGTGTTTCTCCCGTTGAGGATTGTGGTGAGCAATGGTAAGCCCGCAGAATGCTTGGTAACTGCTCCACCCAAGCCCCCTTTGATTGTCCCAACCTTCTTTTGAGCTCATTTAGAATAACTTTATTAGCTGCCTCTGCTTGGCCATTTGTTTGTGGATGCTCAACCGAGGTCACTTTGTGTTTAATTCCGAGGTTGGAGTAAAACTCTCCGAGCTCCTTATCGGTGAATTGTTTTCCGTTGTCTGTGACAACTGCATAAGGGAGGCCATGCCTGCATATAATATTCTTCCACACAAAACTCTGGACCTTTTTCGCAGTTATTGTAGCCAATGGCTCTGCTTCAATCCATTTAGTGAAGTAGTCTACCCCTACCAGGAGGAACTTGACTTGACCCTTGGCCACTGGGAAAGGACCGACTATGTCCATCCCCCACATGGTAAAGGGCCATGGTGAGAACATGGAGTGGAGCTCTTCTCCTGGGGCACGAGCTATGTTGGCGAACTTCTGACAAGGGTCACACCTATTGGTCCATGTAGAGCAATCGAGCCTCATGGTTGGCCGGTAAAACCCTGCTCGTAGGATCCGAGCTGCCAGAGATCGGCCACCTGAATGCATTTCGCAAATTCCTCAGTGCATCTCATTCATTACATACTCGGACTGCTCCTTTGTGAGGCACTTCAGTAACGGCCTGGAGAATCCCCTCTTGTACAGCTCACCGTCTAGGATGGTGTAGTGACAAGACTTTAGGCGGACTCGCCTTGCCTCCTTTTGGTCATCAGGTAGTTTGTCTGAGGCTAGATACTCCCAGATTGGAGTCATCCAGCCCCGGTCATAGTGCTCGGTTACTGTCACCTCGGCATTCTTTATGCTCGTCTCAAGGGGGTTTTCTTGAATGAAAGTTCTTAGTTGGCCAACCCTCTTGGTGCTTGCCAACTTGGACAGCAGGTCTGCTCTGGAATTTTCTTCTCGAGGTATGTGCTCAATGGAGAAATGCTCAAATTCAGAAATGAGGCTATGAACTTTGCAGAGATATCTGGTTAGTTGGGGGTCTTTTGTCTGATAACTGCCCGAGACTTGTCCCGTTACGAGCTGTGAGTCACTTTTGCATTTTAGCTCCTGGACCCCGATTTCTTTAGCTAACAAAAGCCCTACAATAAGGGCTTAATACTCTGCTTGGTTGTTTGAAGCAGTGAACCCAAACTTCAAAGATTGCTCGAGGATTAGGTCATTAGGTCCCTCAAGAATTATTCCAGCCCCGTTTCCTTTCAAGTTAGATGATCCATCAACATATAGGAGCCAGATGAAGGATTCTGACCTCGGTTTGGAAGAAAGCTCGGCAATAAAATCAGAGAGGCATTGGGCTTTCATGGGCCCCCTCGGTTCATACCGTAGACCGAACTCTGACAACTCCACTGACCAAGTTATCATTCGTCCGGCTAGATCAGGTTTCCTGAGTACCTGCTTTATCGGATGATCCGTCTTGACGATGACCTGGTGAGATTGGAAATAGGGTCGTAACCTCTGAGCTGCCATAACTAAGGCGAGAGCCAGTTTTTCAATTACTTGGTATCGTGTTTCCGCGTCTTTCAGGATCCTACTGACATAGTATACCGGCATCTGTTGCTCCTCCTCTTCCTGGATAATTACTGCACTGATTGCATAATCATTGACGGAGAGGTATAGGTACAGATCTTTGCCGAGCTGAGACTGAGTGAGGATTGGGGGAGATGCTAAGAAGAGTTTCAGATCTTCGAAGGCCTTCTCACATTCTTCAGTCCAAATGAAATCCTTTAGCTTTTTCAGGAGCTGGAAAAAAGGTCTTACCTTCTCTGCAGACTTCGGGAGAAAGCGGGATAGGGAGGCTAATCGGCCGGCTAGCCTCTGAATTTCCCTCACATTCCGAGGACTCCGCATTTCCATGACAGCTTTGCATTTATCTGGATTGGCTTCGATTCCTCAGTGTGTTAGCATATACCCCAAGAATTTTCCTCCTTGTACACCAAAAGAGAACTTCTCTGGATTCAGTCTCATGTTGTACTTTCTGAGTTGGCCGAAGATTTCCTCAAGGTCGGCGGGGTGCTGGCTCGGATCATCGGATTTTACTACCATGTCATCAACATATACTTCTAAGTTTTTTCCGATTTGACCGGCGAAAACCTTGTCCATAAGCCTCTGATATGTCGCCCCAGCATTTTTTAGGCCGAAGGGCATTACTCGGTAACAGTAATTTGCCCCATCAGTCATAAACGCTGTTTTTTCCTCGTCGGGTGGGTGCATCCTGATCTGGTTGTAACCTGAATATGCGTCCAAGAAGGACAAAACCTTATAACCTGAGGCCCCATCCACCAGTCTGTCGATATTGGGCAGGGGGTAGGAATCCTTTGGGCATGCCTTGTTGAGGTCGGTATAGTCGATGCACATTCGCCATTTACCATTGGCCTTTTTGACTAATACCACGTTGGCTAGCCAAGTGGTGTATTTCACCTCTCGGATGAAATTTGCTTTGAGCAGTTTAGAAGTCTCCTCGGCCATTGCTCGGCGCCTTTCTTCACCCAGTTTCCTTTTTCTCTGAGTTACAGGTTTAGCTTTGGGACATATAGACAGCTTATGGCACATAAAGTTGGGGTCTATGCCCGGCATATCTGATGTCTTCCAGGTAAACAGGTCAGCATTTTTTCTTAGGACCGTGTGAAGCCTCTCTCTGAGTGAGGGGTCCAGCTGACTACCGACGTGGGTGCACTGTTCAGGATGGGCTCCCAACTGGAACCTTTCTAAAGACTCTGTTGGTTCGTCCATGGACTCGTACATCTCCGCCCTTGGGTCCAGCTCAAACATGCTGACCGAACTGGCTGAAGTGACTGAGCTGACAGAGCTTACCACCTCTGCTTTACCATCCTCGGTATTCTTTGGGCCCTCCTGGTGACGGGTAACCTTCAGGCTGTCCACATAGCACTGCCTTGCTAGCTTTTGGTCAGCTCGGACCGCAATTATCTCCCCCGAGTCGGCTAGGAATTTCATTGTCAGGTGTGGGGTAGAGACAATTGCCCCGAGCTCATTCAACGTTGGTCTTCCGATTATGATATTGTACGATGTGCTGGCATCTATAATAACGTACCTGACTGATACGGACTTGGAGAGTCTGCCTTCTCCGAACGTTGTTAAGAGGTCTATGTAACCTCGGGTCCTGACTTGTTCTCCGGCAAACCCCACCAGCTTGTCCTCCTGCTCTTTTATCAGCTTTTCTGGGATTCCGAGCTTCTTGAAGGTTGCCAGGTAGAGAATATCGGTCAAGCTCCCCTGGTCAATAAGTGTTCGTCTAACCGAGAAGTTGGCCAGCTCGACCGTTATCACCATTGGGTCATCTTGGTTTGGATCTACCCCTTGGAAATCATCATCTGTGAATGTTATGGGGGCTCTTGCTCTTGGAGGCCTTCCAGACACCATGTTAACAGATCGGAGGGCTTTCACATGACGCCTGCGAGCCGAGCTCGTTGTTCCTCCTCCTACAAATCCCCCCGAGATTGTATTGATGCCCCCCCTGATTCCTCCCTCTGATTCTTCGATAGGGGCCCTTTGGTTATTCAGGCGATCTCCGCCCTGATGATTTCTCCGCAAGTTTACATCTCGATCTCGGTTATCATGACCGTGTCTTCGTTGTCTTCGACCGGGTCGTCTGCCTCCGTTGTCATCTCGACGGACGAAACAATCAAGACGGCCTGCTTGCACCAACTCCTCAATCTTTCTCTGGAGTGTTCTGCACTCTTCAGTGGAGTATCCATAGTTCTGATGCCACATGCATTCTTTGCTTCTGTCAGCATTGTCCGGTGTTTTGGATGGTTCAGGTAAGGTAAGCAACTCGGCGCTGCACACCTCCTGAAGGATGGTTGCCCGAGATCGGTTCAGCGGAGTGTAAGATGGATACCTGGGATGCCACTGCTGGAATTCTCTTTCATTGGTTTTTTGGGTCCTTTGTAAGTATGACCCCCTGTTTCTGTCTTTGTTCGAGGCTGAGCTCTTGTCCTCGTAACCTCTTTCTCTCCTTTTAAACTCCAGCATCTCTTCCGAGTTCATGAAACCTGTAGCCTTTTCCTGCAGCTCTTCAAAATCTCTTGGTGGCTTCCGAGATAGGTACTCGAAGAATGGTCCTGACTTAAGACCGGCCATGACGGTGTGGAGGCAGAGTTCCGATCTCATGTTGGGAATCAAGATCGGCTTTGCATTGAAGCGGGCCATGTAATCTCTGAGTGATTCATTCCTCTCCTGCTTGAAATTTACCAGTGAGACTGAGTGCCTTCTGTGCCTTCGGTTTGCCGCAAATTGTGCAGTGAACTTGGTTATGAGCACATCAAAGGAATCAATTGACCGAGGTGGCAGATTTGTTAACCAGGTCAGAGCTGGGCCTTGCAGGGTAGTTGGAAAAACTTTGCACATGACGGCCTCCGAATCAGTCACCAAGTAAATAGAGGAAATAAAGGACTCTACATGCTCGGTTGGATCAGTGGTGCCATTGAATTTGTCGATGTTAAGGGGCTTAAAATGGGTTGGCACGATTACCTCATTAATGTCATCGGTGAAGGGCAACCTCGGACGTTGGTCCGATGTCCTTCCCTTCTGGCTAGTCCTCTATGCGTGGGACTTGACTTCTGAAGCCCCGGGAGGGGGTTTGGTCTTGGATGCTTAGTTAGTGCCCCTAGGAGAGTGCGCCGGAGGATCCTTCTGGCCGGCCTCGGGTGAGGATTGCTCTCCGTATGAAGGTGTCGGGGACCTTTCCCTTTTCCGAGCTTTTAAAAGCTTCTGATTTTGTGCCCATATCTCCTCGTTCTCCTTCCGAAGCTGCTTGATCAGTTGTTTCATAATTTCTTCCAACCGAGGGTTATCTTCACTGAGGGGGGAGAAAAGATGATTGTCGTGGTTCTGGGCATCCGAAGCCTCATGGTCCTCATGATTCATGCTGCTCCCCCCTCCTCGCAGTCCATTCCGTGTGGTCACCATCGAGCTTTTCTTGTGGAACCGGGGAAAGTTTCGCCTCGGTCCCACGGTGGGCGCCAAATGTTCCTGCCGAGATCTGGTTTACCGGAGCCTCGCCGTGAACGTCAAACCAGGGATGAATAATTGGGGTTGTTTTAGGCTTTGGCTTGGCAGAATTCAATAATTCCGGTCCTACGTATCCCGAAGGGAATCAAAGCCAGACGTAGTTCTTGGTTCAACCCTTGGCCGTGGCGATCTCGATCTCTTAATTTTGTACCGGATGAATACTAGGGAGCAAGGACTCTCTGATAGTCTCTTGGTCGACGCTAGTTTCTCTAATACGCTTAAGAGAGAGTCACCGGCGTTCAATGAAAAGTGAATTTCTATCATGGGTACTCCTCCTTTTATAATAGGATTCCCCTATCTTTTAGAGATCTGGTTTATCTCTTAAATCTCTTTTGAGATCTGATTTATCTCTTAGATATCTTTTAGAGATCTGGTTTATCTCTTAAAACTCTTTTGAGATATGATTCCTTAATTTAAGGGATATTATCTCTTTTAACCGGATAAGGTTAAATCAGACAATATCATGATTTAATATTTAATATCTTATCTCTTAACTTCCGGACTGGGCCGGGTATCCGAGCTCGATGACCGGGTCTAGTCTTCGGCCAGTACAAAAATGTTCTGATTTGATTTAGTAGTGTTCTTTTGGAAACCACTAGTTTGAAACGTAAACTATTAAATTTTTTTATTTGAAGAAAAAGCAAATAATTGTAGTCAGGTTAGTGCATGTTTGGTTTGCTGGTTTCCTCCCTCAAACGTGCTTCTCCATTGGTCAGACGCGATTTTTTCATGTTTGGCTCCCAATATTGAAAATCGATTCTGACCCCAAAATCACGTTCATACAGAAGCTGGATTTCGTAGCTTCCACGGTGATCCGAAAATTGATTATACGCATGTCAGGTAACTCTCTTCAATAACCCCCTCATTATCCTTCATTAACTTCCCTCAATAACTCCTATTTCATTTTCATATATGGATGGTAACACCAACCTGAAAAGGGAACGTTGATGCTGCTTCTAAGTTCAATGCTTTGTGAGTTTAATGTTCATCACCTTTTCCACCAGATTCACCTACTTCGGATCTAATATTCTTTGTGCTCACCCAACTACATTAATGTGCAATTGCTGCTGCTGTGTGAAGCCGATGTGTTTGAATGGTTTATTATAAAGCTGCTGCTATTAGCCCCTCTAACACACATCATTTTGGAGCATTTTGTTTGAGCGTCTGCTTGTTCCTCAAAGATCCCAAGGTAACTTGTTGTCTTATTCTCTATCATAGCTCTTGTTTCCTTAACTTCTTCCTAGTGTAGTTTATATTTTGTGTCTCTAGTAGCTTTAAAGATTGCCTTTAGAATGTTTGACAAAATGTCTCTTTGAGAGTAAATATAGTTCTTTTGGATGTTGTGGTCCCTAAACTGATTTGTGGTCCCTGAGTTTTATTTTACAATGATTGTTTCCATGTTAGTCAGTATTTATGTATGGATGCCTGGTATTGTTGCATAAACAGCATGGTCGGGTGAACATTCTTTAGGATAATATATTGATGTATCTAATATATTGGTGAACATTCCAAAGATTCAACTTGCAAAAATAGTCCCTGTTAACCAACAACGGCAAGAATTTCTCGATGATAGATAACCTTCTTTGCACCAACCAATGACAGAAAAGTAGCACAAATCACAAATATTCCGGTAGTCAGGGGGTCACCAATTGATTTCATTTATGGCCAATTGTAAAATGCAAGAGCCAATTAGGTCCATCTGTTAATTGATGATACAACTTAATCATCGCTTTACACAACTAAGAAAATGGAGTAATTCCAAGAGAACATAAGCTTACTTGGACACAATCTTGCTATTATAAATGTAACCATCTGGGAGCAGCCTTAATCACAGATAGAGTGTTTCATTTGGTAACATTTATTAGAACCTGTTACCAGTGTCCTCTGCTGTCATAGTACTTCAGACCACTGATCACCATTCACATTAGAGTCCAAATACAGCAGCTTGAATAGTTTGTTTTATGTTTGTTAGTTAGTGATCATTGATCAGAAGTCATCCTTGGAAATTGTCTTAGCTATAATATGTCTATCTACTGCATGAATGATTTTATTCTTTGAAACATAGTTTCTGGAACATAGTGAAACTTTTAATCGCTTTATCCCTACTACACCACTACTATTAATTTTTTCTACATCAAAAGTTGTATTTTTGTCTTTAAAACTACTTGTTCTTTGTTCTGTTTGAGTGTTAACTTATAGAGATATATGATTTTTTGATTGAGTGCCTATTGCACTATTTCAAATGGAGGTTTGAAAAATTACACTTATATAGACTTTGTTTTATGCATAGTTTTTTATTTTCTATCCTACTTCATGTATAGAGAACTATGGCTACTCTTAAGAGGAAAGTTGTTGTGGATCCCCTTGTTTCTAACGATGAAGCACAAAAAGCAAAAGCTGTTTGGGATCCTAAAGTGACTGAATACTTCATCCAAGCATGCTTGGATCAAGTTTCCAAGGGTGAATGTGTTGGTACTAGCTTTACCAAGAAAGGGTGGAAAGTTATTGTTTCACAATTTAATGGCTCAACTGGAAGGAAGCATGACAAGGTGAAATTGAAGAACAGATATGATAGCTTGAGAAAAGAATGGCGAGTATGGTATAAATTATTTGGGAAAGAAACTGGACTAGGGTGGGATAATGTGAAGAATATCGTTGTTGCATCAGATGAGTGGTGGGAGAACAAAGAATTGGTATGTGATAAATAAATGTTTTGTTTTATGTAACATCCTAAAATTCTAACATAATTAATTTAAAAATATATATATAATAATAATAATATTAAGTTATTAAAAAGTATAGTGCAAATAAAATATAAATAAGAGATCTAGTGAAAAGACTTGATAGTATGAGGATTTATTGAAATTTATTAACTATTATAAAGAATGCAAAATTATTTATATATATATATATAATAGAAATATATATGTATATATATATTTAAAAAAATAAGAAGAAGGGGTACAAGGGCATAAGCCCAGGAAGGCAGAGTATATATAATTATACTCTTGTCACTGTGCGTAACAAGGAGCGCCACACAGCATCCGTTCGTCCCTTTCCTTCCAGTACAACCTAACAACAACACAAATTCAAGAATACCACTAAACGGGAGAAGAATTTTTAGGGAAGCACAAATCCTTATCATAAATAATTTTTAGAGCACATTGGAGGTCTTCGAGAGGTGAGTAACAATACTTTTACGAACCCTCTCCATGGTATGAATGATTGTTTGTGTTGACAGTTTTATTATTATTATTCTTATTGATGGATGAATTGATTTGCAAGTGTGTTCCCCTAAATCGAAGAGAAATTGTTTATTGCTAATTTATAGTTGTGTGCGAAATTCTTGTGTTTAAGCCAGACGGTAAAATCACTAAAGTTTCATACTGCGTGTCCAAAACCTCTCAGGAGTAGATTTTCTTTTTATCTTTAACTACTTTTGTGAAGTCTCCTGTATGCCAAGTTCAATTCAATAGGCATTGGTGTTCCACTGACGCGTGGTTTTACCTCCTGGGAGCATATAATTTTATTTAATTGGACTTTAATAGCTTAGACATAGCATGTATTAAATCCCATTTTGCTTATGGTTTAAAAAGAGAATAAGTACATTTGATTGTTATAATTTAAAATATATTCGGCATGTTTTATTCGGGATATAAATGATATACGTATGTGAGTGAAGTTTGCTGTTATGCCTCCTAAGATAGAGGCATTGACTTTTAACATCGCCATTTAATGGGATGTCGAAATTAAGATATGGGACAAGGAATCCATTTTAAGAACGAGGCTCTCGGGTCACCGTTAATGGGAGGCAAGGAACCCAATTAATTATGAGGTTCTCGGGTCACCATAGGGGCAAGGAGTCAATTCTAAAATGGGATTCCCGAGTTACCATCGGGGCAAGGAATCAATTCTAGGACGAGGTTCTCGGGTCACCATAAAGAGGGTGGCAAGGAATCAATTCTAGAACGAGGTTCTCGAGTCACCGCAGACTAGGGACAAGGAATCAATTCTAGGACGAGGTTCTCGGGTCACCATAAAGAGGGTGGCAAGGAATCAATTCTAGAACGAGGTTCTCGAGTCACCGTATACTAGGGACAAGGAACCAATTTAATGAGGTTCTCGAGTCACCGAATTGGGCAAGAAACCAACACGAAGTGGGGTTTCCGAGCCACTGGATGATTGTGTTATTGTGTGATGTGTGGTTACTTTGTTTAATTAATATATGATATTTGATTATGTTGTCGTTATATGATTGTTGTAATTAAATGTATTTTTTTTAATGAACATTATTTTGGAAAATTAGCGGGTACCATGGATAGTTTTTTCGGTTATCGTGCCGGCTGAGAACATCACTATTTTCGAAATATTTTATAAATGTATTGTTGTTCACTGAGATTTTATATCTCATTAAAAAGTGTTGTTTTCAGAGCCCGAGGACATCACTGTTGCGGTCACCGAGGCTTGAAGAACTACTTTGTTTTTAGCTTAGCTGGTTAGTATTGTAGCATGGCTTACGAGTGTCATGCAGACATCGTTTATTATTTTTAGTTTCCTCCTCGGATTGTAGTTAGACGCCCGGTTTTGAAGCTTTTCTTTGATTTGGTTTTATTCAAAGGTATGGATTTAATATTATATTTATTACTTTGATAAATTATTACTATTTTATTTAATACGAGACATTTTCCAAACTTAAATAATTGAGAAAATTTCTATGATTAACATATTTTAAAGAAATGTATTAAAGGATTTTTATACAATTATTTTGGGTTACTAATGTAACGAAGGGCGTTACATTTATGGTATCAGAGCAGTTCGATTATAAATCGGACTGTGGTAGTGGGGCTTTTTCAAAAACAAAACTCGGGCGCATAGGATGCTTGTTAGAGTTATAAATGTTGCATGATATTCTTTGAGATATTGGACCTGATCAACCCAGTATTTCATTGGTAATGAGCAGATTTATGGCTTTTAATAGGCGAGGGATGAACGTTGCACTTGCACCAGCTTTGGATTGTATAGCCAGAGTTATGCAAGCGCATGCGGAGACTCTCCGTCAACTGAATGGGAATGGAGGCCAATCACTGATGGAGTGGTGGCAACCTAGGACCCTTAGCACGTGGGACTTTCCGAATTCAAGAAGGACAACCCGCCATCATTCTGAGGCAGCTTAGATCCGAAGGAGGCTGAATTCCTTCACCTCGGAGGGGAGAAAAGTTACTCTATGGTTCGATTCGGGAGCGACACATTCATTCATTTCATTTAAATGAGCTCAATTCTTAGAGTTACCAGTTACTAAACCGTCATATGATTTGTCATATGATTTGTGTGTTTCTACTCCTGCTAAAGATAGATTGATTACTTCTTCTGTCTGCCTGCAATATCCTTTATTGTTTCAAGACCTGACTTATATTGTTGATTTGATATGTTTACCTATGTGTGATCTAGATATTATTTTGGGCGTGGACTGGATGTCTCGTAACAATGCTATTATTGATTGTGCTAGTCGAACTATTTCTTTCGTTCCACAGTCCATGTCTGTTAACTCTCATAGGACAGAACATCTTATCGAGCTCAGGGATACATTCTCCTCTTTTCTGCTAAGATAGAGGCTGAAAGTGATATAGCGGCATTACCTGTTGTGTGCGAGTTTCCAGATGTGTTTCTTAATGAGGTCTCTAGTTTACCTCCAGAAAGAGAGTTCGAGTTTACCATAGATCTAATATCCGGGAGTGGACCTGTATCCATAGCACCCTATAGGATGACACATTTAGAGTTGAGCGAGCTCAAGAAACAAATAGAGGAGATGTTAGAAAAGGGGTTTATGAGGCCTAGTTTGTCACCCATGGGGAGCGCCAGTGCTTTTAGTGCAAGAGAAAGATGGGAGTATGAGGTTGTGTATTGATTATAGGTAGTTGAATAAGGTAACCATCAAGAAAAAAAATATATATATATATCCCTTGCCTAGGATAGATAACCTTTGTGTTTTGAATATAACATACGTTACAATAGGTGCGTGTGTATGAGATGAATTTCGGGGACGAAATTCTTTAAGGAGGGGAGAAAATGTAACATCCTAAAATTCTAACATAATTAATTTTAAAAAAATATATAATAATAATAATATTAAGTTATTAAAAAGTATAGTGCAAATAAAATATAAATAAGAGATCTAGTGTAAAGAATTGATAGTATAAGGATTTATTGAAATTTATTAACTATTATAAAGAATGCAAAATTATTTATATATATATATATATAATAGAAATATATATATGTATATATATATATATATATATATATATTTATTTATTTATTTATTTATTTAAAAAAAAAAAGAAGGGGTACAAGGGCGTAAGCCCAGGAAGGCAGAGTATATATAATTATACTCTTGTCACTGTGCGTAACAAGGAGCACCGCACAGCATCCGTTCGTCCATTTCCTGCCAGTACAACCTAACAACAACACAGATTCAAGAATACCACTAAACGGGAGAAGAATTTTTAGGGAAGCACAAATCCTTATCATAAATAATTTTTAGAGCACATTGGAGGTCTTCGAGAGGTGAGTAACAATACTTTTACGAACCCTCACCATGGTATGAATGATTTTTGTGTTGACAGTTTTATTATTATTTTTCTTATTGATGGATGAATTGATTTGCAAGTGTGTTCCCCTAAATCGAAGAGAAATTGTTTATTGCTAATTTATAGTTCTGTGTGCGAAATTCTTGTGTTTAAGCCAGACGGTAAAATCACTAAAGTTTCATACTGCGTGTCCAAAACCTCTCAGGAGTAGATTTTCTTTTTATCTTTAACTACTTTTGTGAAGTCTCCAGTATGCCAAGTTCAATTCAATAGGCATTGGTGTTCCACTGACGCGTGGTTTTACCTCCTGGGAGCATATAATTTTATTTAATTGGACTTTAATAGCTTAGACATAGCATGTATTAAATCCCATTTTGCTTATGGTTTAAAAAGAGAATAAGTACATTTGATTGTTATAATTTAAAATATATTCGGCATGTTTTATTCGGGATATAAATGATATACGTATGTGAGTGAAGTTTGCTGTTATGCCTCCTAAGATAGAGGCATTGACTTTTAACATCGCCATTTAATGGGATGTCGAAATTAAGATATGGGACAAGGAATCCATTTTAAGAACGAGTCTCTCGGGTCATTGTTAATGGGAGGCAAGGAACCCAATTAATTACGAGGTTCTCGGGTCACCATAGGGGCAAGGAGTCAATTCTAAAATGGGATTCCCGAGTTACCATCGGGGCAATGAATCAATTCTAGGACGAGGTTCTCGGGTCACCATAAAGAGGGTGGCAAGGAATCAATTCTAGAACGAGGTTCTTGAGTCACCGCAGACTAGGGACAAGGAATCAATTCTAGGACGAGGTTCTCGGGTCACCATAAAGAGGGTGGCAAGGAATCAATTCTAGAACGAGGTTCTCGAGTCACCGCAGACTAGGGACAAGGAACCAATTTAATGAGGTTCTCGAGTCACCGAATTGGGCAAGAAACCAACACGAAGTGGGGTTTCCAAGCCACTGGATGATTGTGTTATTGTGTGATGTGTGGTTACTTTGTTTAATTAATATATGATATTTGATTATGTTGTCGTTATATGATTGTTGTAATTAAATGTATTTTTTTAATGAACATTATTTTGGAAAATTAGCGGGTACCATGGATAGTTTTTCCGGTTACCGTGCCGGCTGAGAACATCACTATTTTCGAAATATTTTATAACTGTATTGTTGTTCACTGAGATTTTATATCTCATTAAAAAAGTGTTGTTTTCAGAGCCCGAGGACATCACTGTTGCGGTCACTGAGGCTTGAAGAACTACTTTCTTTTTAGCTTAGCTGGTTAGTATTGTAGCATGGCTTACGAGTGCCATGCAGACATCGTTTATTATTTTTAGTTTCCTCCTCAGATTGTAGTTAGACGCCCGGTTTTGAGGCTTTTCTTTGATTTGGTTTTATTCAGAGGTATGGATTTAATATTATATTTATTACTTTGATACATTATTACTATTTTATTTAATATGAGACATTTTCCAAACTTAAATAATTGAGAAAATTTTTATGATTAACATATTTTAAAGAAATGGATTAAAGGATTTTTATACAATTATTTTGGGTTACTAATGTAACGAAGGGCGTTACATTTTCTAAGTCTTAGATTTATATTTAGTGTGTTTATATTATGATGATGAGTTATGAACACGCAGGAAAACCCTCTTTATGGCAAATTTAGGAACAAGGGACTTCAATTTGCTCCCCAACTAACCACACTTTTTAAGGACGTAGTGGCTAATGGAGAATTTGCTTGGGCACCATCATCTGGGATGTTGCCTAATGGGCCCGATGATGATGATGATAATGATGGATAACGTCCATGCCTAGAGGGTGTAGGCCTAGATATGCAAGAAGGGTCAGGTGATAGTGAAGATGCGAGTGTTGGAGCAACGACTGAGTTTGCAAATTTCAATATTATTGCTTCACAAGGCAGTGTTGGCCAAAAGAGTGGAGAGAAAAGAAAGTGTTTTGGTGGTTCTGAAAAGAAAAGTAAGAAAAAGGCAACCGCCTCCTCAAAGATAGTCGAAGCTGTTACTGTGATCGCGGAGACATGTAAGTCACGCAATGATGCTATGGCCAGTTCATCTATTGGTGAAGTGATGGCTGAGATTCTGATGATCCGGATTGGCATACAAGATGCTGTCAATTGATGATGTTTACGCCAGGAGGGAGATGTTTGTTGCCTTTGGAGGTCCAAAAAAGAGAAAGTTGCATTGGCTTAGGCATGCATCATATAATCCTTTGCCATTTATGAATATGCAATGAAGATTATGTGTTGGGATTATGTATCCTGTCTCTTAGGATTATGTATTAGGATTATGTATCATGTCTCATCTAGGTGTGTCTTTTGAATATTATGTATTAGGAATTAGGAATTTAAATTTGTGTGTTTTCAAGATTATGTATGAACCTATTATCTATGAATGTTTTAATGATTATGTATGCTTTATTGATAAAGTGATTTCCTATTTGTTTTCACTTCTTGTCCGTGTCAATTTCATGAAAATTGGATATTGCTATTTGTCACACTTGTTTGAAGGTGATGCTGATGGTATCTTGCAGCTACATCTAGCTTTTCTTTTCCCTGTTTTCTTTCTTTTAAGCGTGGATGAGTGGTAGAGTTTGTATTGGCTATTAGCAAGAAAACGACATTAGCAGCAAATAGAATCACATGCAAATATATTGAGCAGTGTGAATTTTGATAGCATCTTTATTTGGTGGATTTTATTTTTCAGTAATTCATTATATTAAATCTTAGCACTTCCTACTCTGCCAATGTGTGGAAGAGCAGAAAATATCCAGTTGTAATAAAATTATATATTCAGTACTGAAGTTTAGGTCTTCATTCAACCTTACTTTCATTGCAGAAACCAAAAATTGAACAACTTGTAAAAAGATAAAATGAATGACTGGAATGGACATTTGGATCAACTTACAGATGAAGACGATACTTTTTTTGAAGAAGCTTCTTATGTGGCTGCACTAATAGGTGAGTATGTAGTAAAGTATTTATGTAAAGAGCCTCGTAGAACTAGCGAACTAACGGGTCATACATGGGTGCAAGAAGTATTACAAGGGCATCCCATTCGTTGCTATGAGATGTTCCGAATGAAAAAACATATTTTCCATAAACTTTGCACTGAATTAGTTGAGCATGGTTTAAAGCCCAGTAAACGCATGGGGGTTGAAGAGATGGTTGCAATGTTTTTAAATATAGTTGGCCATGGGGTAGGTAATAGAATGATTCAATAAAGGTTTCAGCACTCTGGAGAGACCGTAAGTAGACACTTCCATCGAGTACTATTTACTTGTCTTAAGTTGTCTTGCAAATATATTAAACCACAAGATCCTATGTATCGTGATAGTCATGCAAAAATAAAAAATGATCAGCGATATTGGCCATTTTTTAAGAATGTCATTGGAGAAATTGATGGTACACATGTGTCATGTGTGGTTGGTGCCAGCGACCAATCAAGGTTTATTGGAAGAAAGGGATATCCAACACAAAATATAATGGCGTGTGTGATTGGAACATGTGTTTCACTTTTGTTTTGGCTGGATGGGAAGGTACTGCCCATGATGCTCGTGTTTTTGACCATGCTCTTACCAATGCGAGTCTCAATTTTCCACATCCTCCTCCAGGTATGTTTTTTTTAGTATAGCTACAAATGATTTTCTCTTTTACTTAAAACTCTTTTTTATATTTTATTAATTTTATTCTTTATTAGGTAAATATTATTTGGTGGATGCTGGCTATCCAACACCAAATTGGTACCTTGGTCCTTATAGATGTGAACGTTATCAACTACCTGATTTTAGGCATTCATCTGGATTTGCGAATCGTAATGAAATGTTTAATTTTTATCGCTCAAGTTTAAGGTGCACAATAGAAAGAACTTTTGGTGTATGGAAGAACAGGTTTGCAATTCTGCGTCACATGCCTAAGTTCAAAATTGAGACACAGGTTCAAATAGTCATTGCAACAATGGCTATACACAATTTCATCAGAAGGAATGCTGAAATGGATCTTGATTTTAGTCATTATGAAGATGAGAATATAATCCTTGACATTGATGATGATGATCATAGCACAGTTAACTTGGATCCATCCCCAGTTTTAAACATAGCTTCTTCAGTAGAGATGGATCATGTTCGAGACTCGATTCGAGATCAAATTATAGAGTTCACACAAAATAATTAGTATCGTAGTTATGTTTCAGCATTGTATCAAACTATAAATTATATTCTTTACTTGAACTATTTTTAGATGCTTTAAATTTAATAGCTATGCTAATTTAGTACTTTTATTGTCCATTTCATCAAATTTGAAGTTTTTACTACCATATACATTTTACTTCAAAAGATAAATAACATGTGTATAATTATTTTTAGTTTCATAATGTAACATAAAAGAAAATAATCATCTTAATATATTTATCTTACTTGTTGGTATATATATATATATATATATATATATATATATATATATATATATATATATATATATATAATAAAATGACAATAAAATCTAGTTAAAACTCATTTTGGTAATTACACACCCAAAAGTAATTTTGATCCAAACTATCCAAACAACAAGAATTGATAAAAATCACTTTTTTCATGAAGTTATCTAAACATAAATTACTTCACTGTGAACTCACTTTTAACCAAAATCAATTCTGCAAAATCAATTCTTCTCAAAATCATGTTTGTCAAAAGTTTATCAAAACACACACTTAATCTACGGTGGAATTGCTTGGAATCACGTTGAGAGACGCACGAACAAACATATACTATAATAGGCACATTTTACCATAAGCAACCGACGTTGGTGAGCATCGTTGTGTAGGGTTGGATGACCTCCAATAACAGGTTTTCAAGGACATGCAAATAAGTTTGTGTTTGTTTGATTTATTTTTTAGTTCTTGATTTATAAAAAATAAAAAAACAATGAATGGCTTATATTTAAACGAAATGATATATATATATATATATATATATATATATATATATATATATATATATATATGTTGGGCTAATGTACACCATCCATATTTTACATCACCCACTATACCATCCATATGTGACAAATTTTGAACCAATCAAATTGTCTTTATATTCACAAATTTAACCCATATTAAAATAATGTTTTTTAATTAAAAAAACTGATTATATTACAAAATAATATTTTAATATGAATTAAAATAATGTTCATTGTCAATAATATTTTGTAATATAATCAGTTTTTTTAATCAAAAAACATTATTTTAATATGAGTTAAATTTGCAAATACAAAAAGCACATATATTATTCTACAATATATTGTATTTATATAGTTGGACTACAGTATAATATAATTAGAAAGTTTGAAATTTTGACCAACCTACGTGGCAAATTGATTGGCCCAAAATTTGACACATGGGTGATGTAATGGGGTGTAAAACGTGGGTGGTGTACCATAGCCCAACCATATATATATATATATATATATATATATATATATATATATATATATATATATATATATATATAAAGAGGCCTATATGTAAATGATATAAAGTTTAGAAAGTTGATATATGCTTTACACAAAAACATCCATTCCAGCAACCATTTGGTTCTTAATGAGAAGACCAATGTCATGAGATAAAAATAACCCGATGGTCAGTAAAAAATATAAAATAAAACAAAATAACGTGATGGGGTCACTCTTTGTAGTTTGTACTTGTCTCATGACTTCGATCATACATTGGCGAGGATGTAAGTTGAAACCGTAACATTCTAATTTTCAATTAATCTATTGTTGGTTCTGCTGGTTAATTGAATGTTGGTTCGTCCATGAGTAATGTTTGGAGTTTTACTTGTTGTATGCTTTATTTGTTGTGAGTTGATGATAATGGTCACTCTCCTTGATCCCAAAACTGTGGAAACTCTCAAGAACGCACTTTCTAGATTGATTGAACAATGTAAGAACGTGAGAGAGCTCAAAAGAATCCACACCCAAATTCTAAAGTCCCCAACTTTACCCACTGCAGACCAATATCATCTCACTACCCGTCTCCTTTTCTTTTGCTCCTTTTCCATTCGTGGCTCTTTCAGCTATGCCACCAATGTTTTTCACATGATCAAGAACCCAGATCTTGGTGCTTACAACATTATGATCAGAGCATATGCAAGCATGGAGGGTGGTGATGACACCCATTTTAGGAGGGCTTTGATGCTGTATAAGCAAATGCTTAGTAATGGCATTGTGCCCAATTGCCTCACTTTTCCCTTCATTGCAAAGGGTTGCACTAGGAGGCTGGATGGTGCCACTGGCCAAGTTATTCATGCCCAAGTGATCAAGTTTGGATTTTTCAATGATGTTTTTGTTGGGAATTCTTTTATAAGCTTGTATATGACTTGTGGGTTGTGGAATAATGCTAGGAAGTTGTTTGATGAAATGCTTGTTACAGATGTAGTCACTTGGAACTCCATGATTATTGGTTATTTTAGAAATGGAGGGATTGACATGGCATTGGATTTGTTTAGGAAGATGAATAGGAGGAATATCATAACATGGAATTCCATTATAACGGGGTTGGTTCAAGGTGGTCGGGCAAGAGAGTCACTAGAACTTTTCCATGAAATGCAGTTCTTGAGTGATGATGTGTCTAAACCTGATAAGATTACAGTGGCTAGTGTCCTTTCAGCTTGTGCTCAACTGGGTGCTGTAGACCATGGGAAATGGGTGCATGGTTATTTGAGAAGAAGTGGCATAGAGTGTGATGTGGTAATTGGAACAGCTCTTGTCAATATGTATGGCAAGTGTGGGCATGTGCAGCAAGCATTTGAGATCTTCAAAGAAATGCCTGAGAAGGATGCTTCAGCATGGACAGCAATGATTTCAGTGTTTGCTCTTCATGGATTGGGTTGGAAGGCTCTTGATTGTTTTTTAGAGATGGGAAGAGCTGGAGTCAAGCCCAACCATGTGACATTTGTTGCATTATTGTCAGCTTGTGCTCATTCTGGTTTGGTAGAGAAAGGTCGTTGGTGCTTTGATATAATGAAACGCGTTTACTTAATTGAACCACAAGTTTATCACTATGCTTGCATGGTTGATATTCTTAGTCGAGCCAGGCTCTTTGATGAGGCAGAGATGCTCATAAGAAGCATGCCAATGAAGCCAGATATCTATGTGTGGGGTGCATTACTTGGAGGTTGTCAGATGCATGGTAATATAGAGTTAGGAGAAAAGGTAGCTTATCATTTGATAGACTTAGAACCTCATAATCATGCTTTCTATATGAACTTGTGTGATATATATGCCAAAGCTGGCAGGTTTGATGCTGCCAAAAGAATTAGGAACTTAATGAAAGAAAGAGGAATTAAAAAGGAAACCCCTGGCTATAGTATGATTGAAATCAATGGGATGGTTCATGAATTTTCAGCAGGAGGGTCACCAGAATTTCCAATCAGAGAACTAGTATTGGTCTTAAATAAATGAAGTAACGAGATGAAGATATGAGTATAGTGAGTCATTGGTAGAAGCATACTATCAAAAGATTATATTGAGAAATCTGCACATTGCTTTATTAAATGATAGTCCAACGATCAATCTTATAGTTCCTGGGCGCCTGGGCATCCACTGGTTGAATGATTAACAGCAGTAATGAGACAACTTTTATACAGCTTACATTTGGATGGCTATCTCCACTTCACCTCAAAACACGTAATACATTGATACTCTTTCACACTCACATATATGGAAAAATTGATCAATCACATTGACAGGAAAAATTCTGATATTGGTTAAACCCCTTGATATTTGTTATAGCAACTATTTAACTTGCTGGAACTGTTTTCCACCAACTATTTAACTTCAGCAGGCTACATGATTACATGACAGACCTTGCAAGAAAACACAAAACTTACAGGCTGCTTAGCTTATCCGGCAGTGAGGTTTACACTTCAGACCCCATTAATGTGGAATATATCCTCAAGACAAACTTTGCAAACTATGGCAAGGTACTGCACTTTAGAAACTCAAAGCAAGCATGCCAGGATTTATTTTTTGCACTAAGTGTTGAGTGCTATTATTTAGTTCCTCATTTCTTAGGCCAAAAAACCGGTAGGATTACAAGGCAAAATTATTAACAGATATGGTAAGTTTAGGGTCGAAGCTGAAGGTTCAGAAATCAAAATCAAGGTTAATAATTATATAAATCCATGTAATTTGAGTTCTTGATCTTTTATATATTTCTTTCTATTTCCTAGGAAATTCATTTCATGTACCAAATACATACTGAAATGGGGATTTTAATAATATTGTTATGAAAGTTGAATCATATATAAGGGTAATTTACAGAACCTTAGGAAGTGTTAAATTGATTCAGACAATTTAAATATTTCATACCTTGATGAAGAACACCATGAATTTCTGTTTCCCGACCTCTTGTCCAAAACACACTTTAGCCTTAAAATTCTTTAAACCTGTTGCAGGGATTATACCAGTATGAAATCTTGAGGGACCTCCTAGGTGATGGGATATTCACAGTGGATGGAGAGAAGTGGAAACATCAGAGAAAGGCAGCAAGCTATCAATTTTCCACTAGACTGTTGAGAGACTACAGCAGTTCAGTGTTCAAATCTAATGCAGTAAAGCTTGCTAAAGTAGTGTCTGAAGCTACAATCTCAAATCATGACAATTGAAATTCAAGTAAGAGAATTTATATGGCTATAGATGTATATTTAGTTAATTAAGTTTATGTGATAAAAATTAGATCTAATTAGCTTTTCTGAATAAATGATTTATAATAGAACACTGTTGAGTTTAAAACGCAGTAATTCACACTCACAGAAGGTGTTTGATTAAAGATCACACAGAAAACAGAAACAGAAACAGAAACACCAAGATATAACGTGGGTGGTTCACCAAATTGTGGCTACATCCACCCACGGGCAGAAGGAGAAAAGAGCTTCACTATCAAAGAATCAAAGTTACAAAGTAGGTTCCTCACACTCTAAGCTATCTCTCAGATTTTACAGAATTCTTGTATATTCTCTCTACTTCTACAATACAATAGGGATCATATATATAGGCATGTAGGAGTTGGTTAGAAGAGTGTGGCTTAAGAGTAGGATCACCAGATAATGTAAAACCTGTTATAATCTGTTATAATGTAAATCTGTTATAATGTAAATCTGTATACAACAGATTTGTTGGAGGCTTGCTTATGAGGAATGGCTTCAAACCAGATTAACAATCTCCACCTTGGTTTGACAGACTTTCCTTTCCTTGATATCAACTCAAAATCTCCTTTCCACTGCCATCTCACTGTTGTTATTTCCAAAGAATCTACATTGAGCGAGTCCAAACAAAGTGCATGAACTTGCTTTTAGGCACGAGTTTAGTAAACATGTCTGCAGGATTCTCTTTTGTATCAATCTTCCGGACCTTTATCCTTTTCTCGATTCGATGAAATGATACCTAACATCAATATGCTTGGTTCTTTCATGATGGACTTCATCCTTAGCTGCGAGATAGCACTTAGGCTATCACGAGAAAATTATGGCTTGTTCTTGAGGGAAACCAAGGTCACTTATAAGACCTTTTAACCAAATTCCCTCTTTAGCCGCATTCATTAAGGCCATGTACTCTGCCTCTGTTGTGGAGAGGCAAACTGTTGGTTGTAGTGTAGCCTTCCGGCTAACCAATGAGCTTCCTACGGTGAAAGCATACCCAAGAATGGACCTTCTAGTATCAACATCAATCGCATAATCAATCGAGAAGCCCGCAACGATTACATGATGCATTAATTCCATAAATGAGACCAACATCAATTGTGCCCTTAAGATACCCGAATATCCGTTTTCTGACTTGCCAATGATCCTTCCCTGGTCTTCCCATGTATCTGCTGACCACACTTACAGCTTGTGCTAGATCGGGTCTTGTGCATACCATTGCATACATAAGACTCCCAACAAAGACTTGCATATGGAACTCGGGACATGTATTCCTGTTCGATTCTCGATTGTGGGTGATTAGAAGTTGAAAGATGAATGCCCGATGTCGAGGTGTGCTCACAGGTTTGGTGTAGACATGCCAAATCGATTAAGGACTTTAAGAATGTAGCTTTTCCGACATAAGAACAACTTCTTCCGAGTTCTATCTCCGAGAATTTCCATGCCTAGAATCCTTTCTGCAGCCCCATATCTTTCATCTCAAATTACGAGCGAGAAGGGATTTCAACCTACGTATTGCGTCTTTATCGGTTGATGCAATTAGCATATCATCTACATAGAGAAGTAGATATATGAATGAACCATCCTCCACCTTCTTTGTGATAAACACATGAGTCATAGAGGCTTCTCGTTGTAACCATGAGATATCATGAATTGGTCAAATCTCTTGTACCATTGCCTTGGGGATTGTTTCAATCCATACAGAGATTTCTTCAAGCTGCATACCAATTCTTTTTCTTCATATACATGAAATCCTTACGGTTGCTTCATTAGTATATCTTCTTCTAAATCTCCATGTAGGAAAGCAGTTTTGACATCAAGTTGCTCAAGCTCCATATCCAAATTTGCTACAAGTGCAAGTAGGACTCTTATTGAGGTGTGTCTTACCACGGTGAGAAGATCTCATTGTAGTCTACACCTTCCTTTTTGATCAATCCTTTGGCCACAAGTCTAGCCTTGTACCTAATTGGATCATTAGCTGAAATTCCAGGTTTCTTCTTGAATATCCATTTGCATCCAACAACTTTCCTTCCTTCGGGTAGCTTGACTAGTTGCCAAGTCTTATTTTTCTCGCAGGGATTCCATTTCCTCATGCATGGCTATAATCCATTTTTTCGATTCAAGACTAGTTATAGCTTCCACGATAGCCGATCGGTTACGATGAATCAACTTCTTCTCTATGTGGAGGGCATAAGAAACCATATCCCCAAAGCCATATTTGATTGGAGGTCTTGTGTTTCTTGATGACTTCCTTGTTGGAGCCTTGTCATCCACACTTGGCATTTCTTTGTATTGTTTGAACAAATTCTGAATTTGGTGTTGATTCTTCATGTTGTTGGCCCCGTGAGTTCGGCTCCCGATTGCTTCCACTGTTTTGATGTTGTTGGTTCTTCCGATGTGGATTTACCTTGAACCAAGGACAATTCATCAAAGATGACATCTCTGCTCATGATTACCCTTTTTTTCGATGGTGACCATATTCGTAACCCTTAATTCCATTTCCATATCCTACAAAAATCCCCTTTTTCGATCTTGGTTCAAGCTTTCCCTCATTTACATGGTAATATGCAGGCGACCAAATACCTTCAAGATCTTGAGTAATCTGCGGGTTTGTTGGACCAAACTTCTATGGGAGTTTTGAAGTCAATAGCTGAAGTCGGAGATCTATTCACAAGGTAACATGTCAGATTAACGCCTTCCGCCCGATAATTTCGCCTAGGCCAAAATTGGACAGCATGCATCTTGCCTTCTCTAGCGGGGTTCTATTCATCCTTTCGCCACTCCATTCTCTTTGTGGAGTGTTTCGATTGTGAGTTGTCGAGCTATCCCTTCATTCCTACAAAATTGCGTGAATTCTTCCGAGCGAAATTCTAGTCCATTGTCGGTTCTAAGTCGTTTTACTTTCTTTCCCACTTGATTTTCAATCAGGATTTTCCATTGCTTGAAGTGTTTGAATGCTTCGATTTTCGCTTCATTGGAAAAATCCATGTCATTCGGAATGATCATCAATTATTGTGAGAAAGTATCTTGCCCCTCCTAAGGATGGAACTTTGGATGGCCCCCAACAATCGAATGAATATAGTCCGAGAGATGTCTTAGTATTGTGGATTGCTTTTGGGAATTTACCTCTATCTTGCTTCCCATAAATGCAAGGTGCTCACGTAACTTGAGTGGCTCCTTCTTATATTTATGTAACAGGCCTTGATTGCTTTGAGAATTTCAAGTCCCTTTTCACTCATATGGCCCAAGCGCAGTGCCATAGAGAATTACAATCGAGAGGGCTTGCACTCAGCGGATGAGACCGAGCTTGTTATTGTGGAACCTTGAAGGATATACTGATTTCCTTGTCTTTTGCCCTGCATCACCACGGAACCTCCATTCTTCTTGATTTTCATTTCTCCACCTTCCATATAGCAAGTGAAACCTTTTGCATCTAATGCTCCAACCGAAATCAAATTCCTTTTAAGCTCGGGGACATGCCTAACATTGGTTAAGGTTCTTACAACTCCATCATTCATCTTGAGCTGTATGGAACCGGTGCCAAGCTGTTTCGCATGGAGCATCATTTCCCATCGGACATTTCCTCCGATTTCTCCTCATAGGTGGTGAACCACTTCTATGTGGACACATATGATAAGAACGACTGAATCCAAGACCCATTTATCGACCTTGATGTTGTTGATCATCAACAATGGAGAGAACTAGATCGAGAATCGGATGAGGAGTCATCACGAGCATTGTTGCCACCGATTCTTTCATCCTTTTCTTAGGGACAGTCTTTCTTCCAATGGCCTGGTTGTTTGCAGTAGTTACATATATCTTTTGGATCAACCTTGCTCTTCTTTTTCCCTTTCCCCCTTTTCTTGTCTTTGAGATTTTGTGGGATTTGAAGCTATCGGACCACCATTGCATTCTTGTCTTCAATAGTACTAGATTTCAATCTGAGTTCTCTTGAATACTGATTGGATTTCACTTCTTCCAAGGTGATGCTATCTTTGCCAATGCTCATGGACTGACAAAGTTTTCAAAAGATGGTGGCAAAGAGGCTAATAGAATCATAGCAATATCTTCATCATCCATTTTAACATCAATATCTCTCGAGTTCTAGTAAAATTGAATTTAACTCATCAAGATGATCCTTAAGATGTGTACCTTCCTTCATTCGAAGACTAAATAGTCTCCTTTTGAGCAATAGCTTGTTGCACGAGAGATTTTGTCATGTAGAGTTTCTCTAGTTTCAACCATAGGCCTGCAGCAGTGGATTCTTCGAGAGACTTCATAGAGTACTTCATCCGATAGAGAAAGAAGAATCAAAGAATGAGCTTTCTCTTCTTCTGTTCGGGGTAGCGACTTTGGCAGCCTTGCCACCTTGACCGAAAGCGGAGCCCATGCACTTTGTTCCTTCACAGAGCACGCATCTTGATGCGCCGAGGTTGAAGTTGTTTCTCCCATTAAACTTCTCGATCTTGATGGTTTGGCCATCTTCTTGTTGAATTAATGAGTTCTTGAACGAGTTCTTTAGACTTGAGAACAAAACCGAAGATCAGTTTGTTGAATTAAATGAGTTCTTTGACAGAGATCTTTGGACGCAGTAACAGAATCAAGATCTAACCGAGCTCTAGATACCAGTTTGTTGAATTAAAACGCAGTAATTCACACTCACGGAAGGTGTTTGATTAAAGATCACACTGAAAAAGCGAAATGTAAAGCGAAACACCAAGATATAACGTGGGTGGTTCACCAAATTGTGGCTACATCCACCCCACGGCGAGAAGGAGAAAAGAGCTTCACTATCAAAGAATCAAAGTTACAAAGTAGGTTCCTCACACTCTAAGCTATCTCTCGATTTTGAGTAATTCTTGTATATTCTCTCTACTTCTACAATACAATAGGGATCATATATATAGGCATGTAGGAGTTGGTTAGAAGAGTGTGGCTTAAGAGTAGGATCACCAGATAACAGAAAACTGTTATAACTGTTATAACAGAAATCTGTTATAACAGAAATCTGTTATACAGCAGATTTGTTGGAGGCTTGCTTATGAGGAATGGCTTCAAACCAGATTAACAAACACAATAGTATTGTTTGATCAATGTAACCAATCCCGCCTAGTGAAAAAAGTAAAAAAGGTTTTTGTTGTTGTTGTTGATGAAGAAAAAATATTTTCAAGTGCAGTTACAGTCAGGACCGTGTCCAAACATTTTGGGACCTAAGGCAGCAAAACTATTAGAAAAACTTTATATAATTTAAATTATTAACTATTGTATTATTCTTTAGGCCTTTTGAGCTGCAAAATCATTTATCAAAGTTTTATATTCAAGTAATTCTAATATTTCATTTTCAATAGATAGCATGACTAACCCATTTAATCTATCTTGTAACATTGTTTATATAAGATATGATTTAAATAAGGTTTAATTACTCTGTAGGTTCCTTAATTTTTTGGAAATTTTCAAATAGGTCCCTATACTAAAAAAATTGTAATTGGGTCCCCGAACTTTTATAAAGATTTTAATTGGGTCACTAAACTAAAAAAAATTCTAATTGGGTCCCTAAACTTATATAAAATTTTCAATTGAGTCCCTGAGGTAGGATTTCGTGAAGAGGTTGTTAAGTTTGTTGATGTGAAATATGACCTAGAATCACCGCAAAATTTTTATTTAGGATTGTAAGAGATGACTGATATGGTTATCCAGCTTTGGATGAAATCAATAATATTCCATCCAATTCAATAAATCACTAACGAATTTTCTAGGATATTGTTGTTATTATGAGACTCAATAGAAAACAAAAAAGTTCTCAGAATTAATTGAAAATTTTATATAAGTTCAGGGATCCAATTAGAATTTTTTTTAGTTCAAAGACTCAATTAAGATCTTTATAAAAATTTTACAAATTTTGGGGGGATTCCAGGTCACGTTTCACATCAACAAACTTAACAACATCTTCACGAACCCTGCTCCATGGACTAAATTGAAATTTTGATATAAGTTCAGTGACTTAATTAGAATAGTTAAAGGACCCAATTAAAATCTTTATAAAAGTTCGGGGACCCAATTACAAATTTTTTAGTATAGGGACCTATTTGAAAATTCTCAAAAAGTTCAGGAACCTATAGAGTAATTAAACCTTTAAACAATTTTAATTTTAAAAAACTTCTTTATATATTAGCAACTGTTTCAGATATTGTTAATAATATCTTATAAGCAATGCTTAGATTTGGGAAAGAATTCAATATTTTGATATAATTTAATATTTCTATAGTAGTATTAATTTCTTGGTTAAATTAATATTTTGGTCCCTATACTTGACACGAATTCTCGATTTAGTCCTTGTACATAAATTTTTTTTTAAAATGGTCCCTATAAGTACAAAAAGTACCGGTTTGGTCCTTATACGAAGCAAAAAATTATTAAATCAGTCATTAACATAGTATACGACAAGGGCCAAACGGGTACTTTTTGTACGTATATGGATCATTTTAATAATTTTTTATGTATAAGGACCAAATCGATAATTTGTGTCAAGTATAGGGACCAGAATATTACTTATTTCTTTTGTTACTTGCTATGCATAAATAAAAACTCTCCCACATGATGTCACTATTGGCAGCGGCGAATCTTGATTACAAGTTTGGGGGCGCCATTAGATACTTGGTAAAATGATTTACTCAAAATTTATAATCAATCATATATAATTTTATCAATAGTTTAAACTAATATACATAATCTTTTAATGATGTAATTATTTATGATTAGTTGAAAGTATAAAAAAAATATTTACACTAATAGTATATATCAATTAAATTATTAAATTAATTATACTATGATATTTTTGAGGATGCTTTACTAATTTTTTTATATTAAAAAATGTGATTGAAAATGTTTTTCAACTATAAGGAAGGTCCGCCTCGGACAATTGGGCTATATTATATATATATATATATATATATATATATATATATATTATAGATTAAATTTTTGGGACTTTATAATAAGAGAAAATTACAAAGGGTCAATATGTTGGTGAACATGGGTCTAAAGCAACTGGTTTAGTTGCTTTGCTATAAACACGGCCCTGGTTACAGTTAAGCATGCACCTATATATATGATCTGCTCATGGCAGTTATTGGCAGGACTTGTTTTTTAAATCAACCATGGACTCAGTATTGAAGATTGTCCTTGGTGTAGAATTGGACACTATGTGTGGAACCTATGAAGAAGGCACTAGGTTCTCCAGGGCTTTTGATAAAGCAAGTGAAATTACTATACTTCGGTATATTGATATTTTCTGGAAGTTCAAGCGGCTTTTGAACATAGGATTAGAAGCATTACTCAAGAAACATGTCAGGGAGATAGATCGATTTGTGTATAAAGTAATTAAAAGCAAGACTGAGCAAGTCCAAAAGTCGGAAGATAAGCCGGTAAGTTTTGTGAATCGAGATTCCCTGTGGTAAAAAATCATGCATTCACGCGCTAATGCACCGTTAGATCAATCTTAGACTTTCTCGAACACTTTCATTGACTGATCCTACGGTGCATTAACGTGTAAATGTGTGGTTTTTTTATGGTAGGAAATCGAAATTCAAGTTTTACTTCATAAACAATCGTTATTGTTGGTAGTTATGTAATATCACTAGATTTGGAAATGATGCTTGTACAGTAAATGATGTACAAATTTCTAGTTAGCAGAATATATTATGTGGTTAATGGTGCTAGTAATCGGTTACCAACACGTTAACAGAAAATTTGTATAATTTTAATCAGGTGTGAAAATTGTTGTATGAAAACTAATGATGCATATAGTAAAAGTGCTAATATTCACTACTGACTGTATATATTTTGACAGGTGAAGCAAGACCTTTTGTCAAGGTTTCTAGAATTGGAAGAGACGGATCCAAAGTACCTGAAAGACATCATCCTGAGCTTTATCATCGCAGGAAAAGATACAACAGCCACCACTCTCTCCTGGTTTCTTTACATGCTCTGCAAGCATCCTCATGTGGAGGAAAAGATTGTACATGCAGGAAGTCATAGTGGCAACAGGGTTGGCAGATTTTTCAACACCTGAGGAACTTGCAGCTAGCATAACTGAAGAAGTTCTTGACAAAATGCACTATCTACATGCAGCTTTGACTGAGACACTCAGACTCTACCCAGCAGTTCCATGGGTGATAAAACATAACCACATTAAATACCTGAGTTTCTATAATGAGTATTGAATTTCATTTTGCTGTGATGATTCTGTAACAGGATGCTAAGATTTGTTTTTCAGATGATGTGATGCCAGATGGCTTTAGTGTTAAGAAAGGCAATTTAGTGGCATACCAACCTTATGCCATGGGCAGGATGAAATCATTATGGGGCTATGCTGCAGAATTCAAACCAGAAAGATGGCTTGACAAAAATGGAAATTTCCAGCAAGAAAGCCCTTTCAAATTCACAGCTTTTCAGGTAGGAAACTATATATATATTGTGAGGAGTGTGTTATCGTGAGAGTGAGGAATAAATCTGGATCATTAAACCATACATGAATGATCAGGATTAGAAATTAGTTAGTGATAATGTGATCACTCAAAAGAGTCATATGACTTTATGTTCTAATCTTAACCATTTATGTGTAATCCAAAGATCCAGATTTACTCCTCTCATCTCTCATGCACCTAACGAGGAATGATCAAGAGTATATATATCTGTAGTAACTAGCAGGGATTACATGAACAATTTTAGATTTAAATATTAGAAATCTTGGAGTTTGGAAGATAGAACTTGAATCCAATATTTATTTATTTATTTTTGTTCATTCCACAGGCAGGTCCGAGAGTTTGTCTTGGGAAGGATTTCTCCTATAGACAGATGAAAATCTTCTCTGCTGTCCTTTTAGGTAGCCACAAATTCAAGCTGGAAAACCAACACAAATCAGTACATTGCAGAACTTCAATTACTCTACATATTGATGGGGGTCTGCAACTGAATGCTTACAGGAGAATTTGATATTTAAAGTTGTATATATATCGGATCCTTTATTCTCGTTATATTGTAAAGGACAAAGATGATGTGCTCGTGTGTTAGTTCACGCGCGCTTGACTATGTGGTTTCAGATCAAGATCCTCTTCATCCGGATTTTATCGACATCCTCTCTCCCGCCACACATGTCAACCATTGGATTAGTATTGTTGTGGTTTAAGCACTGAAACACACACAAGAACAAGATCACAGCAATAGGCAACAGAAACAGAATTGAAAACAGAATCGCAGAACAAGAAAATTATAAAGCAGAAGAGAAAAGAAAGATCAACACCAAGAGATAACGTGGTTCAGCCGATGGGGCCTACGTCCACGGGAAGAGAGCAAAGTCTTCACTATGATTGAAAGAGTTACAAGATCAAGCTTCAAGCTTCAAACTTCACAAGAATTCTACACTAGGCCCTTGAATTCCCTGCTAAGACACAGTCACAAGCTCCCTAGTTCTACCACTCTTATTCTCACCAAAACTCCTTGATCTAGGCCTAACTCTCTATGATTAGAAATAAAGGAAAGATTACACAGTTGAATACAATCACACACACTTAATCCTATTCTACACATGTATATATATAGATAGGAAATGAGCTTCAGCTGCCAAGTTTCATTCTCCAGGCCATAACAGAATTCTGTTTGTGCACCAACTGAAAAAACTGTTTTTGCCGCCAAGGAGCATTTTGCTTGTAACTGAATTTTGCTTGTAACTGAATTTGTTTTTGAGACATTATCAACAAATCTCCACCTTGTCTCTAAAACCCTTCAATCATGGTTCCAGCTTTGCTCTCTTGCCTGACCTTATGTTTCTGAAAAACTGATCAAGTTCAAGCTATGCTTGAACTTGGTTAGAGGTAGGGACTTGGTTAAGGCATCTGTTGGATTATCTTCTGTTGAAACCTTCTCAACAGCAATCTCCTTTGCCTCAATTGCATCCCTGATGAAATGTAATTTAATGTCAATGTGTTTGGATTTGTCATGGTAAACCTGATGTTTGGATAGGTGAATGGCACTTTGGCTGTCACTATAATTGTAACACAGTTTTGTGGAACTCCAAGTTCACCAATAATCCCTTTTAGCCACATTGCTTCTTTGACTCCTTCAGTAAGGGCTATGAACTCTGCTTGTGTTGTTGATAAAGCTACCACTGACTGCAGAACTGATTTCCAACATATAGCAGTTCCAAACATGGTAAAAACATAGCCAGACAGTGACTTTCGGGTATCAACATTTCCAGCATAGTCTGAATCCACATAACCTATGATGGCATCTTGAACATGATGGTGTCTTTTAAATAGTAGACCATATTTTTGGGAGCCATTGAGGTATCTTAGTATCCACTTCATTGCTTACCAATGAGGTAAACCAGGATCAGCCATAAATCTGCTCATCACATTTACTGCATAAGCTAAGTCTGGCCTGCAACACACCATTCCATACATGATACTGCCAACAGCATTCGCATATGGAATTACTGCCGTTTTATGCCTTTCTTCTTCTGAGGTTGGCCCTTGCTTTGCTGAGAGTTTATCAAGTTGTCCTAGAGGTGTTCCAACTGGTTTTGATTCATGCATTCTAAAATTTCTTACCACCTTCTGTATGTAGCCTTGCTGAGACAGAAAAAGCTCTCCAGATTTCCTGTTTCTGCATATATCCATTCCAAGGATCCTCTTGGCTTCTCCAAGCTCCTTCATATCAAATTCTGATTTCAGCTCAGCCTTGATCCTTTGAATTTCATACTTCTTAGATCCTGCAAGAAGAATGTCATCAACATATAACAATAGATATATAATCACTTTAGCATTTTCCTTTAGGAAATACACACAACTGTCATAGTTGCATCTTTGGAAACCAATCTGCATCATGAAACTGTCAAATCTTTTATTCCATTGCCTAGGACTTTGCTTAAGACCATATAAGGACTTCTTTAATAGGCAGACCTTATTTTTGTCTTTAACAAAGCCCTCGGGTTAATGCATATAGATGGTTTCTTCTAAATTTCCATGAAGGAAAGCAGTCTTGACATCTAACTGTTCTAGTTCAAGATCAAATTGAGTGGTTAAAGCAAGGAGAATCCGTATTGAGCAATGTTTAACTACTGGTGAGAAGATCTCATTGTAGTCTATGCCCTCAACTTGAGAAAACCCTTTTGCCACAACCCTTGCTTTGAATCTAGTATTGTTGTTGCTTTGAGCATCTTCCTTTCTCTTGAAGATCCACTTGCAACCTACAATCCTTTGTCCTTTAGGTGGATCAACTAGAGTCCAGGTGTTGTTTTGTTCAAGAGATTTCATTTCCTCTTCCATTGCTTTCATCCATTCCTTCTTGTATCTGTCTTTGACTGCTTCAGTGAAGTTGTTAGGCTCACAATCTTGACCTTCTTCCCCTATACTCAAGGCATAGCATATGAGGTCTGCTTGTGCATATCTCTTTGGAGGGACTATATTTCTCCTTGCTCTGTCTCTCACAAGATTGTAGTCACTTGTAGCTGGTTGGGATTGTTGTTGATCCTCAGGTTCTGTTTCATCTTGTGCTGCTACATTCTCCTTTCTTGTTGGTGGCAGCTCCACCTCAAATTGAGAGGTCTCTGGAGCATTTGTTGGAGTGTCTGGCTTATCCTTTGACAGCATGGCCATTCTAGTCTCATCAAAGACTACATCTCTGCTGATTATACATTTTGGTTCTCCCGGATCTAGTCTCCACAGTTTGTAGCCTTTGACTCCAGTGGGATAACCAATGAACACACATCTTGTTGCTCTGGCAGCAAGCTTGTCTTGTTTAACATGTGCAAAGGCTAAAGCACCAAATATTCTCAGGTTGGAGTAGTCTGCAGGTTTGCCTCTCCAAATTTCTATAGGGGTTTTGAACCCTATAGCAGATGATGGACATCTATTGATGAGATACACTTCTTTATTCAGAAAAGATCACACCGTAAACTCTTTTGCGGACCAAAGACTCAATATCATGCATCTTACTCTTTCCAAAATTGTTCTATTCATCCTTTCGGCCAAGCCATTCTGCTGTGGAGTACCTGCAACTGTTCTATGCCTTCTAATTCCTAGTTTCCTGACCCCTGTGATTATGGTCTCTTGTCCATTATACATCTTCAATCTGATTGTGCCTAATCCCTGAACTTTGCAAGGCTTGTTGTTTCCCAGTAAGACAACTCCACCATCTTGAAGATTTAAAGACTCGAAATAGTCTTTTCTTGGACACATGTGATAGGTGCACCCAGAATCCAGCCCCCAATCTTTTTCTGATGCTGAATTTGACAGCACTAAGGCTTCTGCAGATTCATACCCTGAGGACTCATAACCTGATGAGACAATTGCTGCATCACCAGATTGTTGGTCTGTCTTTAAACCTTTACTCTTCCTCTCAGGGCATTCCCTTTTAAAATGACCCTTCTTGTGGCAGTGGAAACATTTGTACTTGGATCTATCTTGAATCCTTGACTTTGATATGTGCTTTCCTTGTTTTCCACTTCTCTTGTCATGTCTTCCTCTCATAACACTCAGGCTTTCTGCATTGCTTTCTGCTCTTGCTTCTCGTTTCTTTTGGAATTCTTTTGTCCTTATGGATGATTGTACCTCATCAAGAGTGATTGTTTGGTCTCTTCCAAACAAAATCGCATCCTTGAAGTGTTCATAGGAACTTGGCAATGCACTCAACAGAATCAGTGCCTTATCCTCATCATCCATTTGAACTTCAAGATTCTCAAGATCATCAAGAATCTTGTTATAGTCTGCAATCTGCTCTGCAACTGACTTGTCTTCACTCATCTTGAATGAGAAGAGTTGTTGCTTCAAGAATAGTCTATTTGCCACGAATTTGGTCATATACAAAGATTCCAGTTTCAGCCATAGAGCAGCTGCAGTAGGTTCTCTAGCTACTTCTCTTAAAGGTTTGTCTCCAAGGCATAGGATAATGATGCTTCTTGCCTTGTTTATGAGCTCCCTTTTCTCAGCAGTTGTGAGAGTGTTTGATAGAGCTGCCTCACCCTTGAGAGTGTCCCCAAGACCTTGTTGAACAAGCACTGCCTTCATCTTGACTCGCCATAATCCAAAATCGTTTGTGCCAGAGAACTTTTCAATGTCAAACTTTGTTACCAATTTATTAGTTACCAATTTATCCCTATTCTATTTTACATACACATGTTCAAAAAAATAAACGAGTCTCTTCTTTCCCTTTTGTCACTATCGCTTCTTCTTCCTCTCCATGAAGGATGCTGTTACTTGCTTCCACCGCCTCGACTTCACTGTTTGCCCATCTTTAATATTTGGACGAAATCTTTGTTTGCCCAGTTTTTACTCTAGCATATTATATTTATTTCTCTAGGCTCTGGCTTTCTAGTTTCTTATTGCTGGCTTCACGAAGCTTTTATATTATTTTCTCACGTTATGATTTTCATATTTATTTTATATATATTTAAACTTTTTTTTATGAGAGATATATGTATTTAAACTTAGAACATATATATTATATAAATTCAATCTATTCATATATTCAAAAAAACCAAAAATAAACGTGTTAAATATAAAAATAAATGATTAATTTAGTATTGATTACTATATTTAATTATTGATTTTTTTTCTTTTATAAAAATATAGTATTTCTTTTTAAATAAGGGTAAAAAAGGAATAATGAAATTATAATCATTCTATTCCGTTCATTTTCCAAATAATGGAATGGAAGTTTTGTTCCATTCCATCGTAAAATACCCAAACGATGGGATGATATTTTTATTCCGCTCCGTTCCATTCCACTTCATTTCATTATGTTCCATTTCATTACATTTCATCATCCTCCATCAATCCAAATATAGCCTTAAAGCTTAAGTGCGATGGAAACGAGGGCTGAGTATGTGTCATAGGACTCCAATGTTCAAACAAGCGAGGGTACAAAGAGAAAGTATCAGGTTTGCTAATTTGACACATTTTGCCAGACAACATACGTACACCGTATGAACAGTGCCGCACAGTGCGGCACTGTAGCACAGTTTTTTTTTTTTTAAATTTAAATTTTTTTTGTAAATAAATTTTTTGATTAAGTATCGGCATTCACCACATATTTGAAGGCATTCACCAGATAATTGAACTACGTTCACCAGATAATCTAAGGCATCCAAAACTTGGTTTTAGTATGGGCATTCACTACATATTTGAAGGCATTCACCAGATATTTGTACCCCGTTCACCAGATATTGACACATACTTAATCAAAAAATTTATTTACAAAAAAAAATTAAATTTAAAAAAAAAAGTGCTACACACTACAACAGATTAGACTTTTAATAACGCACCTTTTATAGCATTTCCGTGCGGAAATGCTATTAAAAGTGATGGGGGGACTTTTAATAGCGTTTCCGTGTGGAACCGCTATTAAAAGTGTCACTTAGGAAAAGATAGCGGTTCCACACGGAAATGCTATCTTAGGTGATACCTAAGATAGCGGTTCCACATGGAAACGCTATCTTAGGTAATACCTAAGATAGCGTTTCCTAAAGGAAACGCTATCTTAGGTTCACCTTTTCTTCTACACAGCAAATTAAACGCGGGACCTTGGTTTTCTTCCCTCCTCTTTTTTCTTGCTCTCTGCATTCCAGTACTCGACACACACAGCCCCAACCCTTATTTGCCACCGTCACCACTGGTGTTGTTGACCATCCCGCCGCCGCCGCTGCTGTTCTTGACCATCCCAACCAAGAAGGAACCACCGCTTGAACGCCATTTGAAACCGCGACCCATGGTGGGCATTACCACTCTCAATCCCCTGAGGCTTTCTTCTGCCATGTTCCTGGTATTAAAGTATGCACCTTTCATTTGGACTTCAGTCTGCTAGTTAGAACCTTATTATTCTGTACTCTTGTTTACTATTCCTCTTCTTTCAAGTTTTTTATTGGGATGGCTAAAGAAGAACAGTTTATTTATGGGGCAAGTTAAAAAACTTATATATATATTTTTTTCAAAATGATTACATGTGAAAAACTTGACATTTAAGAATCTTAGAGTAACCATAGCTATCCAATAATTACACTACCAGCCGCCCCTGCAAAAGCTCGATGATCCATTTAAGGAGATAACCAAGTGAATAAAAAGGGGGTCTGCTCTAGGTAGTTAGATTGATTCGAGTTTTGACAGTTTTATAACCGTAGTTTTTCTGTGACCACGGGAATACTTTAGCAATGGATACTAGGATTATTTGGTGTATACGGAATAATACATAGGAAGCTTATTCTAATTGTATTTTTTTGGTTTGCAAGGGTATAAGGGTATGTTTAATATATTAGGGTTATCTGGGTTCTAAGTGATTTAGGATTTCTTGGTTATCAAGATGAGTTTGCTTATTTGAGGATTTATTTGTATTTTGGTTTGTTGATTTAGACTTGAATTGAGAACTGAAATTGTTCCTAAACTTCTATTCCCCCTCCTTAGTACCTTTTTCTGTTCTTTTTTTATCCTCTATGTCTCTCTCCCTTACTCGCGCCTCTTTCTTTCCCTTTCTCCCTTGTTCTATATCAATTATGATTGCCACATAGGCTAGCATTTGTGTCTGAGAGTGTGTAATAGAGAGATTGTGTTTAATTTGTTTAATATAAAGGGGGTAAACACTTGTATATATGCTTGCGAAATTGTTCGGCAAAGTGAAAAGATTAGTACTTTTAAGTTTTAAAGTAATGTTTATTTCTTATGTTTCTCTCCTTTTCAAGTTGGTACTATTAGATTGATTGAGAATGCCCATTTCAACTGCAGTTGCTCCCACTAACTATAACTTTGCATTATTAGTTTCATACCTGTAAGGCTATATAACATGCGTTCTGGTTTATAATGGCATAGTCTAAACTGCTCCAATGATACTTTTTTTAACAGAATGCTATGTACAATAGGTTTTTATGAAGCAGAAATGTTTTCTATTTGTCAAAACTACTTGGGCATCTTCTACATGGACACACTATATTATGATGCGGTCCTATATAAACTATAATTGTCTTCGAGCATAAAACATGGTAAAGAAGTTCGATATATTTTTATTCAATTTTTTCTGGTGCATAACAATTTGAAAGGGGTAATGTCTTAATATTTGTTGAATATGTTGTCCGGTGTCATGTTATATTTAACATTCTAGGTAACTTTGGAGAAAATCTGAGTCAAAAAATGAAGGGTTATATAGAGATAGGTTTAAGAGTGAATGTCCATTTTCTGTACTTTTACCTTAATCGATCAATCGCATGATTTAAAAAATAATAATGATAATAAGATTTTGATTTTTGAATTTGCTAGTGAAACCGGGATTTACTTACAATGAACAAATAATAATGATAATCAGATCTCTATTCTCTCTCTTCTAACTAACATTTCTCCCTCACCCTTCCATTACATGCTCTCCCACTCTTATTCACTCTTACTTAGTATTTGGGCTGGGCTCAGTATCCTATCAAAAGGTGTGCATTAGCTTGCAATACGATGGTTTTTGATGATTGAAATAGGCTGTATAGGGTCCATTCAGCATGCTTGGTAAAGAATGATAACACTAACTTATAATGCATAATTTACAAGAACTGTTCTGTCATCTTTGTTTGCCAACATAGTCCAGCCTCTTGTATTGCTTTATCATTACTCATTATGTTCTAGCTGAGTCAAGCAATGTAATGTTGGTGGTAGGAAGATAAATGCTGCAGGTTGTATTTTGGTTGATTGCATCTAGTATTGCCATGAGGATCAAAATTCCGGTTATTATGTTTTGTTTTGTTTGTGGAGGGTGGCTTTTGGTAAATAGTGGTTTGATATCACTTAATTAATATGCAGAATTAGCATTAAGTTGCTTTTCATCTACTATTATGTATTTATTTTTTGGTGAAATGCTACTATGTGTTTTACCTTCCTGTAGAATAGTTCTAACTTCTAAATGGCTTTGGATAGTACGATTGCAAATTCTTAAGCTAAGAGTCTACTGTTCTGGTTTTGTAACAATTGTGCTTTAGTTAGTGTAACAGGTTAATGCAATTATGTTGCTTTTCACTTTCAATCAATCAATTTATTTTATCATTCTTTCAAGAAAGCATTTAGTCGCAAAATAATGGATTCTTGTAATCTTGTCACTTAATTTTATATTTTTTTTTTTACAGGTAGCAAGGAATCAATCAACATTAATTTGGACAGGTCAACAATTCTTTTGTTAGATTCTCTTTATCGGTCAATAAGTTTGAAGGACGTGCAGGTATAAAACCATTGTTCCTGTATGCATGAATCAGCCTTTATTAAAAGTTTTTCTTGCTCCAGAATTCTTTAGATAAATGTTCAATTTGTAAAATTATTTGTTTATATTTTTCTGAATATGCATTCTTTTTGGTCTTGCTTTTGGGGTGTCTCCTGACTTGAAGATATTTAGACTAATATTCCATATTTGTATGTTTTCATTGACTTGAGTAGAAACCTAATCAAGTTGATTAATATGCCATAGTCAGTATGAGTAAATCATGAATTCATGATTCTTATGTGGACTTCTTTTTCGAGAACTACTGGTTTGTATATTAAACATAAAGACTAGCATTTTCAGGTCAAGAAGAGCCAATATATAGTTGAATAGAACCCAAATCTAGTTCAGATTTTGAATTATGTTGTCAATTTGCTGAAGCTTTTATCATGAGAGTCTGTTACACGCTTCCAAAACTTGTGTTTTCTGAATTTAGGTTTGTGCTTGCATTTCTAATTTCATGTGTTGTGAAATAATTTATTCCTAATATGTTTAGGATGAGGATGCTTGTGCTATTGGCTTATAGCAATACTACCACATGGTAATTCTATCTATGTTTGAGATCATCTCAACAACATGAGTAGCATCCTTAGGCCAAATTGACATCTCAAGTAGTTGTTAACATACTCAAATTTAGTATAATGTAGCTACTTGAACTGATGCATAACAATGGAAAAAGGGATGAATGGAATTGGGAATTGGAAACAACTAGATGGTATACAACTAAATCTGCATATCAATTTATACAACAACAGGGTTTGATAATTTGGACTATATGGTTGGAGAGAAATGAAATCGTTTTCAACAACAAAAAACCTGATATATTAAGGATGCTAGACTTGGAATGCATAATAGTTAGGAAATCTGGTGTTGGTCAGTAATGGCTCTTTGCTTGAAAGCCCTCTGTGAGAATTCTGTGTCAAGTTGCTGGTGAAGGGGTTAGGCAGAGGCAGACCACAATTAAGTGGGTCAATGGATGTGCTCTATAGAGCTTAAACGTGGATGCCAGGATAGCCTTGGTTATATTTTCACAATAGTCATAAATTTAAGGTTCTTGAAGTCATCGATTGTTCGAGATTGATATTTAAGTGCAAGTATATTACAAGTATTTATATACTTAAATTATTGCCATTTCAATTCCATTCTGATCTCACTCTATTATTAATTGAAATGAAATTGAATTAAAAATTCCACATTACAATTATGGAAATTTTTGTAGATCGGGAAAGCATGGATCGGAAATGGATGTCTGCCAATCGTTTAACGAAGGAGTATGAGGATGGGGTGAAAGAGTTCATTAGTTTTGCAGTTCGGCATGCGGAAAACCCTAGTACAATCATATGTCCTTGTTTAGATTGTTGTTATGCAAGGCGAGTTAGTGCAGCCGATTTGGAAGAACACATCCATTATCATAGAAGTTGTAAATCATGAATGGGTATCTGCCTCCGTTATTTCCGCATATATCAGGTACTAAATCAGGCTTAAAGTGTACAATATTTTTTTAGTCTTTCCATTTAAATATTGATGTCATTGGTGTAATCCATTTTTATATTTTAATTGAAGGTATTTGTATGAAGAATTGTTGCTTCCAAAGGAAATAACGAGGAGGTTTTTGTTCTTGTCCCCACACCAAACAAATACATATGGCTACTTCGGCAGGGATTCACAGACAACGTATCTAGCTGACCGGTTTGCAACTAAAGAAAGAGAATATCAGCCCTTGTTTTTAGCGCCGTGCAATGTTGGGTGAGTCGCTTATCCTATAGGACTTAATTCACAATAATGAATTACATAAAAGTTGAGGTGCTTAGGATTTGTTATCTCAACATTTTTGTAGGAATCATTGGGTGCTGTGCGTGATAAATATTGTTGAAGAGATTATTTACTATCTGGATCCCTTGAATGTTGATCCTAGGGATCGCCCAGAATTAAAGAATCTGTTCGATAAGTAAGCATGTTTTTATATTTCTGATTTTCTATGATTTTGTTCGATAAGTAAGCATGCGTGTGTTTGTGATGATTGAAAATAAGTTTCTTAATGAAGTCTGTTTGTTTTTGTGATTAGTGCTTTGCAAGTTTATCGCGCAAATATCGGAGCTAAGGTGCCGCGTTTAAAGGCAACCAACATTAAATGGATTCAGATACAGGTATATTTGCAAAAACTTAATGCGCAATTAGATAAAAAAAACTATATTGATTTACTATTTTATTTTTTATAGTGCCCAAGACAACCCAACAGTACAGATTGTGGGTACTATGTCATGCGTTTCATGAAGGAAATTATCTTGCAGAACCAAGTTAAAATACCAATGGCGGTATGTTGTTTACTTAGCTTTTAACTGTGACTGTTCAAATGTTTTAGCAATTGTAACTTAATTTATTTAATTTTTATGTCGCAGTACTTCCCTGACTTCAAATGCTCCACATACTCCACTGCTCAACTATCTGAAGTCAAGGAAGATTGGTGTCGCTTTATTGTTGAAAAGTTCGTTTGATTATGTCAAATTGATCGCAGTAGTTGCAGCAATACTCATTGGTATGTGAATAATGCTTTATATTTATCAACCCCAAACTATCTATGTATTTGTTTTTCATTGGTACATGCCTTCGAGTTGATGTGCATGGAAAGGAGAAAATAAGTTCAAACTTGCACTTTTTGGTTCACACAAATTCAATCAACATCTATGTATTTCGCTCAACTGATTACTATTTTCTTCTCCAGTGAGTGTTCTGCTGCTTTCGATTTCTCTTTCTCTCCCAAACTAAATGTGTTGTTTAGGTTCTTATTTAATATGTTTAGGTTCTATTGAAATTTAAGCATGATTTGGTAATTTAAGCTTGATTTCGTAATCTGTTTATTTGAATTCCTTTGTATCAGTAATTTAGTTATCTTTTATTTAAGTGGTATATTAATATCATTTTTCTTCTATGTATCGACATCGAACACATAATCTGGAAAATAATCAGATTATCAACCACCGCAACATGGAATTACTTGGAGCTGATTCTCTTGAGATGGTATGATCATATTTAATTATTTATACATACATGATTTGTTTCTTGCTATTATTTTTGTTAGACTTTGGTATGCTTGATTTGAATTCTGTTTCTTGCTACAGTAGTATTTACCTAATTAGTCTGCTGTATCCCAATGAAACAGGTTAGTCTCTGTGGTGGAAATGCAGTATGTATGTTACAGAGGCTTTGGATCACATTTCGACACATTACTTTGGTGTTGTCTTGGTCTCATGAAAAACAAACAGAAGCTGTAAATGTAGATTAATTGTAGATGTATGTTGGTTTTCTGATTTTGGTTTCTTAAGGATTGAGATATGGTATAGTTGTTGCACTTTGGTTTTGTCTTACTCGTGTGAATTTGAATACTTTAGAAACAGAGTGCTGTACTTATATCTGGTTATATATATAGTTGCTGTATAGAGTGTTGCACTTTGATTGTATAGTTACTGGTTTCTTTGCACAAACACAAAGTGCACAAAACACATGCTGATCTTTGCACAAACACTGATCTTTGCACATTTTGAACACTTATATTTGAACACTTATATTTTGAACACATTTTGAACAATTGTATTGACTGCAACAATTGTGGTTTTTTTGGTGTAGTTCAATATGCAGGAATAATGGATGTAAAAGTTAAGAAATAAAATTAAAAAAAAAAAGGGGGAATAGATAGCGTTTGTTGATACAAACGCTATCTAAAGTCAGACTTTAGATAGCGTTTGTACACGGAAACGCTATCTAAAGTCACACATTCAACTAAATGCTATCTTTGCTAACGAGTTTTAATAGCGGTAGCATAGATAGCAGTTACAAACGCTACTAAAAGGCATACGGAAACGCTATCTAAAGTCTAATCTGTTGTAGTGACAGTGCCGCACTGTGCGGCACTGTTCATACGGTGTACCGTATGTTGTCCCAAATTCTGTGTCAATTTATCATTTTTCGAGAAAGTATATTGACTTGTTTGAGAGAAAAACGATCCTTTCATGATAATAGTACTATTTACAGAGGAGCAAGCCTTAGATATCAAGTTGGAATCAAGGGTAGACGGGTCATTCCAAATACTTTATAAAAAACTCCTCATCCTTGCATAATCCCTAGGAATTGACATCCTTTTCTGCATTCTATACAGTTGGGAATCCACGCATTCACACATTCAACTTAATTTATGGTCAGATCTCATGTACCAATTTTTATATCAATATATTTATAATACATAGTTTTTAATCATTGGTCAAGATCCCCTTGTAGTCCAAATGTGACTCTAGGAAATCCATTTCCAAGTAATTCAACTCTTAACAAATGTACAAATCAAACACTCGCGTTTTCTTTTCTCTATCGATCTTTTATATTTTTAATTTTTTTATAGTCAATGTTAGTTTGTTAGTTCACTAGTAGAAAATATACATTAGACGGTAAAGGTTTACGTCAATTAACCAAAAGCTAGACGTTAAAAAGGGGGCGGGGGCAGCTTTGTAAATATCAGACTTCATTAATTCAATTTTAACTTCAGTTGTTGTAATGACTGACGTTAAAAGTGAAGTGACTCGCTTTTAACGTCAGTTCAATAAACAACTGACGTTAATAGTGAACATTTTAACGTCAGTTCTTTATCGAACTGACGTTAAAAGTGAGTCACTTCACTTTTAACGTCAGTCCTTAAAACAACTGACGTTAAAGGTTATTTTAATAATTTTTTTAGCTAGTATACGTACCCTTTCGCATTGCCTTCCTCAAAGTTTCAGTTTCACAATTGCTTTGATGTTTTGTTTCTGTTTTGAAAACTAAAATATATGTTTTGTGTTTCTGTTGAATCAATAACCCAAACCGGATCTCATTCATGAAGTGTAATACAGACTGATACAGAAGATTGAAAGTGTTTAAAATCGTATAAAAAGTTACATTATTGAAAGGGTTTAAAATCCTAAACATTTGTTGAGGCTTCGTTCCCTTCACGGGTGAGCAAGATAGGAGAGTCGAGCGACTGAGTTTTCCAGGGTGCACTCGATCTGTTTTAGCAATGGTCTTGGAACAGTCACTTGCATCCTTTAAGACCTCAGAAAACTGGGGGGCATGAGAGAGCTCAAGAGAGGCAAAAACAGGTGCACTCGATCTGTTTCAAGCAAAGGCAGTGGTTCTAGAGACTTCCATGATGGTCACTTGCTGCCAAAGCTGAGGTTTTGGAACTGTGACGCCCGAGCACCTGATTTGCCCTCCAGCAGCCGATTCTCCAGAAAGATGATAAGGTGAGCAACTCACATTATGTGATTTACACAACCTTATCACCCATGTTATGTGATTTACACAACCTCAGAAGTTGTTTGACCATTAAGACAAAGATCTTTGAGTCTAGGAATAGGAATAAAGAGTGATGAAGTTAATCTCCATGGCAGAGCCATACTGTGAAGCAGAAAATTAAAAGGATGGAAGGAAAAGCGATTTATAGGAGCAGGGGATGAAGTTACTAAGCTATTCTGATTTTCTTGAAAACTTATCTATAAACTTAATGCTCATTAAGAGGATTAAGTTACAAGGTGCATGGGTAAGTAGCACAATAGTCAAAGGAATGAATGAAACTTAAAGACCTTTAACGTAAGTTGTTTAATACAACTGACGTTAAAAGTGTTTTTAAAATAAAAAATATTTATTTTTAACGTCAGTTTTTTATACAACTGACGTTAAAAGTGTGATTTTTACTTCAGTATAATAAATACCTGACGTAAATAATCCTATATATTATAAACGTGCAGAATGAATATTGGAAATAATGTAATCTACGGGAACTTGGCAGTCATAAATTAAGTTGACGTTAAAAATGAGGTGGTGGCAATTTTTAAATATTAAATCACTATCTGCGTCACTTGTGTAAAGAACTTGTGTAAATATTAAACAAGTTTATTTTTAATCTTCATTAATTAGCTTGAATTAGTAAACATATTCTTGTGAAAATTAAAATAAATAAACACTTAACATAAAAGTGTTATATGTATAATCAAATCGTATCTCATTGAAGCGATTCATAAGTTACAATTACATGATTAAAAGATAAAAAATTTCTGCAACATAGCACTAAAATATTAAAAAGTTTCTGCGTCAACATCAATTTCTTCTCAGTTCTGTCCTCAGAAACTCCAATGGATTCATCGATCCCCTCCCTGCTCATTTGAAGTCCTTGATGCTCCATCTGTGCTTTATCCGCAGTCACGTGGGGAGGAGATGGAATAAAGTGAGGGAGTCATATTATGTGATTTACTCAACCTCAGAAGTTTTTTGACCATTAAGACAGAGACCTTTAAGTCTAGTATAGGAAGAAATAACAAAAGTCTCAAATGTGATAGAACCATATTGTGTAGAGGAAAAGAAGAGGGTGTATTTACAGACTGATACAAAAGAATGGCACTTTATATAGAGAATAGAGTCTCTCTGATTTTCTTGAAAACTTATCTATAAACTTAATGCTCATTAAGAGGATTAAGTTTCAAGGTGCATGGGTTAGCACAGTAGTTAAAGGAATGAATTTTTTTGCAGAAACTTATATACTTTTAACGTCAGTTGTCTTCAACAACTGACGTTAAAAGTGCTTTTAAAATAAAAAATATTTATTTTTAACGTCGGTCGTTTAATACAACTGACGTTAAAAGTTTGATTTTTATTTCAATTAAATAAATAGTCAAAGGAATTAATGTTTTTGGATAAACGTATACACTTTTAGCGTCAGTTTCTTAAGACAACTGACGTTAAATATATGACCTTTAACGTCAGTCTTTACAAACAACTAACGTCAAATGTTGTTTTATTTTGGTTTTCACCTGCGCGCCTTCTGCACTTCGCTCTGTACGTCTCTTTTCTCTTTTCCTCACGCTCAACCCTCACTCTCACTCTCACTCTCACTCTGCCCTAATCGCGAGCTCATCTCCACCGCAACCACCGCGAGGGCTTCTTCGCCACCATCGTGAGGTACACTATTAACCCTAACTCTATCTTTCCATTCATTCTTTGTAATAACTTGACATCTCTCTTTCCCCTTCCCGCGCACTGACTCTCCTTGTCCCTCTGCTCTCAGTAACCACATCGAACGTTGGCCACCACTCGAGCTCCCCTCCCCACCACCACGCGTGCACCTATTTCTGGTGAGTCTTTAGGGCACATTTTTTTATTTTTGGTTTTGAGTGTATGTTGAAACTGTAGTCTCAGTAGTTGAAACTTGAAACCGTGAGTTTGAGTTGTTTGCAATGTACGTCTCTATTTTTGGTTTTGAGTGCATGTTGCTCATTGGTTGATCCGTCACGGTAGTGATGCTCATCACGGCTAGGCCGTGATCAGTTCTGCCTGTGATGGTCTGGTTCAGTTGGCACGTTACGACCGTGATGGACATCACTGCCAGTCCGTGACCAGTGCTTGGCAATCTTCAAAAACTATAGTTTTCAATCTCCCGTATTGTCCTTATATTGGATATATGTTTTGTATATCTACAGGACCTATCTAGTTATGGATCGTAGTTGGATGGTTTGTAAGCGCACTAGTGCTGAGTATTTGAAGGGGGTGGGAGAATTTATAGAATTTGCTCAAATGAATGTTCCTAATAGTAATTGAATGTTCTGTTATCCTTGTGTCAAGTGTTTGAATACGAGGAAATGTACGGTGAAGGATATACGTACTCATTTGATTTGTGAAGGGATTTGCTTGAGTTATACAAGATGGATATGGCATGGTGATGTGTTGTTGAGTAGTACGGCAAGTGTCTCCCAAAGTGAGGACGTTGACGTAGATATGGAGGATGATCGAGTAGAGGACACGATCCGTGATATTGGACAAGAATCTGTTCATCGAGCTCATGTGTATGATAGGTTGTGCGGTGATGCGGATAAATCTTTATATCCGGGGTGTACTACTCATACACGGTTGTCGGCGGTGCTAAAATTGGTTTGTGTGAAGGCGAGAAATGGTTGGACCGATAAAAGCTTCACGGAATTGCTTAAAGTGTTGAAAGACTTGCTTCCAGAGGACAACACATTGCCTGACCGTAACTATGAGGCCAAGAAGGTATTGTGTCCTATGGGTATGGAGTATAAGAAGATACACGCATGTCCCAATGATTGCATATTGTACACCGGTGTTCATGAGGACAATCACGATTGCCCCAAATGTGGGTTATCACGATACAAAGTGAAGGGTGGTGATGATGATGATGATCTTGATGATGTGAGAAAAAAGGGTCCTCCTGGGAAGGTGTTGTGGTATCTTTCAATAATTCTAAGGTTCAAGCAATTGTTTGCCAATGAGAAAGATGCGAAGAATCTTAGATGGCATAATGATGAGAGGAAACATGATGGAAAGGTTCGTCATCCTGCCGATTCTATTCAATGGAAGAATATCGATACTATGTTTCCGGATTTTGCCGATGAGCCAAGAAACCTAAGGCTTGGACTTGCTACGGATGGAATGAATCCTTATGGTAACATGAGTAGTATTCATAGTTCATGGCCTGTTCTGTTGGTAATTTACAACATGCCCCCTTGGTTGTGCATGAAGCGCAAATACATGATGTTGTCTGTGATGATTTCGGGCCCAAAGCAACCAGGAAATGACTTAGATGTTTATCTAGGTCCCTTGATTGAAGACTTGAAAACGCTGTGGGTGGAAGGTGTTGATGTAGTTGATGGGTATTCTCATGAGACTTTCAAGCTTCGTGCCATGTTATTTTGCACCATCAACGACTTTCTAGCATACGGTAACTTATCCGGGTACAGTGTCAAGGGGCATAAAGCATGCCCTATATGTGAAGAAGGTACATGCTACACTCAGTTGCATCATGGAAAGAAGACGGTTTACCTTGGGCATCGGAGATTTCTTAGACGTGATCACCCATATCGTAAGATGAATAAAGCTTTTAATGGATGCCAAGAGACAGAAGAAGCACTGGCGGCCTTAATTGGAGAGCAGGTTTATCAGAGGGTAAAGGGCATCGATGTTATATTCGGCAAGTCCAAAAATAAAGGTAAAGCTGCTGAGAAAAACATATGGAAGAAGAGGTCGATATTCTTTGATCTTCCATACTGGCGCAAGCTTGATGTCAGACACTGCATTGATGTGATGCATGTGGAGAAAAATGTGTGTGATAGTGTGATCGGGACGCTTCTCAACATTCAGGGCAAGACAAAGGATGGTGTGAATGCTCGTCTTGACCTCGTTGCTATGGGTATATGAGAGCAGTTAGCACCAGTTGTTGAGGATGGTAAGCGGACTTATTTGCCGCCAGCATGTCGCACTACAAAAAAAAGGTAATTTAGCGATCGAAAATAGTGACCGAATTTTTAGGTTGCTATTTGCGACCGAAATAGCGACCGATTGTAGGATCTACATGAAACACTGGTTAGAGTTGATTCTGCGACCGCAATAGCAACCGAAATAAAGCGTAGCAGAGATATCGGTCGTTAATTCGGTCGCTAAACAAAGGAAAGTAAAAGTCAGAAATTTATGAATTGTTAGCGACCGAAATGGCGACCGAATTAAATGCAACGGTCAAACTGTGTTTATATTAGCGACCGATTTAGATATCCGTCGCTAAATTTATGAATTCACACTTTAAACTGTATTTATATTTGCGACCGATATTAATTCGGTCGCTAAAAGGCGCTTTAAAAAAATAAAACTGCGCGTGTTAGCGACCGAAAATTTAAATCGGTCGCTAAAATTACAAATTCAAATTAAAACTAACCAAATTTGCGACCGATATAGCGACCGAATAATTCGGTCGCTAAAACTGAAACCCCTAAATCGCGAGCCCTTCCCCTTTCTTTCCCATTTCTCTCATTCCTTCTCTTTTCTTCTCTCTCCCTTGCACGCTCTGCTCCTCCCTGCCACCACGCGACGCCTCAGTGTCCTGGCCACCGCAGTGCCACGCACCTCCGGTGAGTGATTCCACCTTCCCCCCTCTCTCTCTCTCTCTCTCTCTCTCTCTTTCTGATGTCTCTCTGTCTCTGTCTCTGTAGCGCACCTGAGCCGCCTCCCTTGAGCCACCACTGTCCGCAGCTCCGGTGACACCACCACCACCAAGGGTAAGCTACCTTGTCTTCTCTCCTCTTCTCTCATTCTCTGTTTCTATAACAGAATGGATATTTGGTAGCAAGGGTAAGGGAGATCCAGCTAAGGAGATTATAGGGGGAATGGCCATGTAAACTAGATATCAGGATGGAAAAGTACCAAATCAATCTACTTGCTTAAATTATTCCAGTCCACATGCCAGAAAACTACTTAAGAACTCGGCTTTAACTTTTCTCAAAGTCTCTCACAGAATCTCCTGGCCTCATTACATATTCTCAAAAATCAGAATCAAGAACAAGAACAGGGAGAAGTGATATGAAGATATTGTTCAAGAAGTATTTGGCCTTTTTTTATATGGTTTCTATAAGTTGTCTATAAAATGTTTATCTTGCTGATCACTTTAGCACTTGATGAATGAGTATCTATTGATACGGTTTATATATAGCCCTCTACTTCTATTATCTGTGTCTGATGACAAGTGCTTTTGTGTTTTATCACTTACATACACTCAAATTTATTCTGCATTGGTTGTTATTCATTTGAATATCATTAGTAGAATTTCCAATTGAATAATGCAAATTTGCATGCAGTTGACACATGCATTGCCAATGGAATGCATGGTTTTAACTAAAACAGAATCAGATACTAATACACTTTTTAAATTTTTTTCATAGTGATTTAGCATGGTATATGCCTTGCAATTACAGTTCCTAGCTGTATGGCCAGATCAATCATACATAAACCTAAAGTAATTTATTTATTGACCAACAAGGGACCATTTTCTGTTTGTTAGAGTATCACATATATCATATAGGTCTAAATGCATGGCTGTATCCTTAGAGCATCCATTTATTAGTAAAAATTCTACTCCTGCATGGATAAGAACAAGTGTACAGAAAATTAAAAGGCTGGTTATATAAGGAATGAAAAATGGACTGACTCCATGCACAAGAATCCGTTACATTAACCATGGTACAAGTCAAGGGCAAGGGAAGTGGTCCTATGTTGTAGTACTATATTTATTAACCGAATGTAAGTATAAAAGCAAGGACAGTTCTGGCTTTCCTTTTATCATTTAGTCCCTCTTGCTTAGGATTCCAGAAGGTGGGGCCTGTGTTTTTGTGCTAAGCATGAAAAGTTCAGGGTACATCTTCCTTCTTAAAGGGTGGGGGCTGAATAAGTACCAAACTTATTGAAGGAGACAAAACAAAATGTATTCTTATTCTATTCTTTACCTCCAAAACAGTCCAACGGGAAGCATCTTCCTACAATTTTATTTTTAACCTTCTCTTGTATGCCATTGTGCTCTAGTCAATAGAATTTTTGTTCTAAGTTCTCCTTATACAAACAACTAAGACATTCCCTCATGTCTTTGTCTGCATACTTTACCATACATAACATTCAACCCCACGTACTAGGGTGCTAGAGAACTATGCCTATTGTACATTGAGGACTAATAAAATGACACTAAGAAGCTGTGGAACTACAGATTTATTAGGCTTCTAACTTTTAAGAATTTTCCTCTAGAACAAAGATAAAGGATGGCTAGAAGGGCTTTGGCACTTCCAAGTCGAGAGGATATCGATTCTCGTAACAAAGTCATAATATATATATATATATATATATATATATATATATATATATATATATATATATATCCACTTTCAAATTTGAGAATATGATTTCCACTTTTACCTGACAAACAAATAAGAATGTATATTGGATTAAAATTTGAAGGATCGATTCTGGAACCTAATGCAGTTAGGAAATTGATATTGGCACATCACTTTAATTTTATCATATAAATTTTTTGAGTACATTATTATATAAATTATGTGCAATTCATGCACAGGAAACTTATAACATGTGAGGGGATAAAGGTTGTCTAAGGAAAAAAGTGTGGTAATATTATTTCCAAAGTTGTATAGCAGAGGAACTCAAATGGACAACACTATCTGAGAATGGAAAGTGAAAGTAAGAAACATGGCCCACAAGTGAACAAAAGTAGGAAGGAATAATATCTATTTTCAGGTCACTGCATACAAGGGATTAAGTTTGGTTTTCTATTGGTTCAAGAATAAGTTTAAAAGGCTTGCTCTATATTCCTACCCTTCAATTTAAATTGGTGTATTGGATTGAGATTTCAAAAGATTATTTTGGTATAAAAGAATCTTGTGGATTTTAAAAGACTACATAGGAATCTTGATATTAGCCAACCCCAAAACCATCTTTCTCCATAGTTTCAAAGCACCTAATTTCAGAAACCAAAAACTTCAAAACAATGACTCAGTTTCTTTTCCTTTGCTTTCTATTAGTAAATATTTTCCTTGGTTTTGGAATAGTGATTTGATTTGAAATGAATAATTTCATTTATGCACGATAGGTCCTTGTTGTCATATTCTTCTATTGGCTCCTCCACTTATACTTGCTCAGTTGTGTTTTCTCTCTCAGGTCAGTTCTCTGAACACTCAGTGTAATGTATTATGTGAATTATCGTCTTGTTTGGTAGTGGAGAGCTGAGCTCAATAGGATGTGATCTTGTCTGATTGTATGCTGATAATTAATTTAATGTTTATGCATGTGTTTGTCAATATGTGTTGTTTGTTAGTGGAGAACGGAGCTCAATAGGATGTGATCTTGTCTGATTGTATGCTAATAATTTAATGTTTATGCATGTGTTTGTCAATATGTGTTGTTTGTTAGTGGAGAGCGGAGCTCAATAGGATGTGATCCTGTCCGAAAGGCAGGATGCTGGTTGTGTGCTGATAATTTAGAAATTATGCATGTGTTTGACAATTAACTGCTACTTGTTAGTGGAGAGCGGAGCTCAATAGGATGTTTGCTACAATATTTAATCTAAGTTTGTATTGATTTACGCTACAATTTATATAAACTCAACAATGTTGCAATATTTATAGGTTAATGGTTTTATTTTCTGTTAGAGTTAATAATTAATTTACGAAAGCCTTAGTTTCCTGTTTGAGATTCAATATTAATGAGCATGCGTAACTTATCAAGGTATGCATGCTCATTGTATTGAATCTTGAATTGTCCAAGTGGGACAGTTTGGGAAAAAACCTTTTTCACACTCGTACAATAGTCATTTCAATGTTCAAATGCCTTATATACTTGTTGAAATCTCGGTATGATGCATTTCCTTTTGTTCTCCTCGGTGCATACTTGATCGCGGTGATTCGACCGTGCTCGAGTCGTGTAACTTGGAGACCGATGGGAGATGCTGCCGAAATTTTGTCAAGTATAAGGTATTTGAATATGGGAATAACTATTAGTAGCCGAGTGTGACAAAGGTTTCTTCTCGAATGGGATAGGTTCATACCTTGTCATAAGAACGAGATTGATGGAGTTAATGGAATGCACCTTAATAAATAAGTGTTAGTGTAGGATTGGTCGGGCTATTTAATTGCCAAGAATGGATATTCCGGAGAATCGGAAATGGATGTATCGTAGGTTGGATCGGAATAAACGTCTTAGGGAAGAGTATAGAGTTGGAGTGGGTGAGTTTATAGAGTTTGTTGTTAGCCAGGAGAGATTTATACGGCTGGGCGGTGATCAATTGAGGTGTCCTTGCAAAAGATGCAAGTGTCAATCTTTCAAAAGTGTGGATGGAGTTGTAGCCGATCTTTATGAGAAGGGCTTCATGCCTGATTACTATTAGTGGAGTAACCATGGTGAGACGTTGCCTGACTTAAACCCGATTGTGGCTGAAGGTTCGTACTATGGAAGTGGTGACGGGAGGGAAGAATTGAATCCATACGAGCAGATGATAATGGATCATGCTGGACCATCGGTTGGTGTTGTACTAGAAGAAGATGGGGGAGAAGATAGTGGAATGGGTTCCCAATACATAGAGGATAATCTGAATCCCGAAGCTCAAAGATTCTATGATATGCTGAGTGCTGCACGATCTCCATTGTGGGAAGGATGTCAGGAGTACACGGAGTTGTCGATGTGCATGGAATGGTTGAGTATCAAATATGACTACAATATGCAAGAAGGCTGTTTTAATCGCCTCAAGAAAGTCGGTGTCAAGGCGTTGCCAGAAGGCAATCGGATGCCTACAAGTTTTTATCATGCTAAGAAGTCCGTGGAAAATTTGGGTCTGGGGTGTTTGAAAATTGATTGTTGCTCGAATGGATGTATGTTGTACTATAAGGATGATTCAGCGGAAAGCATAACGTGTTGTCGATTTTGTGGTGCGGATCGGTATAAGACAACCACTAGGATGGGCATTGAGAAGAAGAGGTCGCTAAAAAAGATGTGGTACTTTCCGCTCGTGCCAAGACTTACAAGATTGTACTCTTCGATGGCCACTGCAGATCACATGAGGCGGCATAGTGAGCATGAGAGGGAGCAAGATGTCCTGTGTCATCCATCTGATGGAGAAGCTTGGAAGCATTTTGATAGGGTTCATATGGCATTTTCGCAGGACCCTCGCAATGTCCGATTGGGGTTATCTCATTGATGGATTTAATCCTTTTGGGCAGTCTGGAAAAGCATACTCTTGTTGGCCGGTTATCCTGACTCCGTACAATCTTCCCCCGGGGATGTGCATGAAGCGGGAGTTTATGTTCCTAACAGTCATAATTCTGGGTCCGTCTAATCCAAAAGGTAAGATTGATGTGTACTTGCAGCCACTGATAGATGAGTTGACAATGCTGTGGAATGATGGTGTGTTGACATATGACGTATCTTTGAGGCAGAATTTCATCATGAAAGCAGCTTTAATGTGGACGATCAACGACTTTCCTGCTTATGGGATGATGTCGGGTTGGATGACCGCGGGGAAGCTTGGATGCCGAATATGTATGGAGCGATCGAAGGCATTCACGCTTAAACACAGTCGAAAGATCTCATATTTTGATTGTCATCGTCAATTCCTTCCGGAAGATCATCCTTATAGGCGGAACAAGAATGTACGGCAATTTTCTAAGGGATCTCCAACCTGACATTTCAAACGACCAGGTTGATCGAGAAATTACTTCTCACTTTGCTACGTGGTTCAGTAAATATGTAGGTTCAGCATCTTCATTTTTTGAAGCATACATTTTATCTCCTTAAATATATAGCATGTAAAAGAATAATGTAATATTTGATTGTTTAGGTACTAGATCCAGAAAACAATGTTCAAAATCCATTGTTGACAAATTTGGCATGGGGGCCTAACAGATGGGTTACATCATGGAATACTTATATTGTAAATGGATATAAATTTAACACAAAAACATGGAATGAAGGAATGCAGACGTGTAACTACGGTGTTTGTGTGCGAGCCACTGATGGCAATGTAGAGGATGATTTCTATGGGGTTCTAACTGACATCCTTGAACTCGACTATACCGGTTTCCCCGTGATGAAATTAGTTATCTTCAAGTGTGATTGGTTTGATCCTACTCTTGACGTAGGGACAAAAATAGATAAAAATTATGGTATTGTTCAAGTTAGGCTGTCTCGAAGGTATAATAAGGTGTACGACCCATTCATTTTTTCACAACAGGCAGAGCAGGTTTATTACTCGCCATATCCCGAAGGACATCATGGCTGGTTGGGTGTTATTAAGATAAAGGCTCGCAGTATAATTACTGATAATGTAAACAACCAGCCTGAAAAAGATGACTCATACCAAGATGATGAGTTTTCAAGACCCCACGTACCGTTGCAAATTACGCCGGACATTATTGCTAATTCTCTGGCAGACATTTCCGGAAATGTGGAAGAAGTTGAAAGAGAGTTAATGGATCAATCCGAGTTGGACGCATCTAGCGAAGGTACATTCCGATCAAGTGATACTGATGAGATTGAGGGTGAATTTAGTGACAGAGATTCTACTTAGGTAATTTATTTATGTCATAATTCATTGTGTGAATGTCATTCTACTTATTAGGTAATTTATTTTTGTATTATTTACATTGTTGTGTAATCATATTTTCATTTTTTTCACAGATGGCAGATTCCTCCAGAGGTAGGGGTCGTCGTGGAGGTCGTCGTGGAGGTCGTACTGCGAGAGTCCCTTCGTCGGCCGACCCACAGCCTTCAGATCGAGACCATCCTACCAGCACCTCTGTTGACGGGACACCTCAGGGTGATGGAGTTGCACCCCCCACCCATCCTCATGTGGTTGGGACACAGGCTGCACCCTCATCATCCACACCTACGACGATAGGACCATCATCATCATCGGGATAGGAGAGTCGTGGTCCATCCGATAGGAGGATTCTTCTTATCCCCAGGGGAGATAACGAGTATGCTAATTTAATTTTTTAATATATATAAAGTATCGTTAATTTCTATTTACTTGTTTTTAAAATTTAATTATAACATTTATTAATGCTCAAATTTTGCTGCAGCTTTCTGCCCGCGAAGGGCCCTTCTGATTCGATATTGAAGATCCTGCGACGCAAGTTTGATGGTCCATGGCCTACATGGAAGGCCATCCCACTGGGCCATAGGGATCAGTTGTTTCTAGAGTTTAAGGTAACAATTTATTAAGTTTTTTAAATTAAATTTACATTATATATATGTACACACGAATTTCCTAACAACTGTAAGTTGCAGAAAGAGTATAGGTGGGACTTAGCTTTAGAGGCTCTCGTCAGGGACATATTTGAGCATAAAGGCTCACTGGTTACGAAGAATCTGATGAACAAGCTGAGGAAGGGGCAGAATAAGGGGAGGTGGGTGGATCCTGAGATCAAGAGGCAGCTGGACCAGTACTGGGCTACTGAGAAGTTCCAGGAGATCCAGGCCACAGCTCGGCGTAATCGAGCTTCTGATGGTGGCGCATATGCTTGGACCGGTGGGTCTAAATCAGCCGCCGCCCACTACGACGAGCTGGTAATACATTAAACTTTTGACTTAATATACTATTTAATTAATTGGTTTTCATTTTTAATTATTCTTATGAATTTAATATTATATTATTCTGTGCAGAAAGCACAGAAACAGCGGGCCCCGACTGCTATGGAGTTGGTGGAGAGGACGAAGAAGTTGAAGTCGGGGACATGGGTCAACGACAAGGCCCGTAACTATGCTGTAAGCAAAAAAATAATTTAGTGTTTACTTGTAATTTATTATAAATGATTTGTTAATATTGGATATAATTATTTTAACTAAATATCTTCAACTATACTTTGTAGGCGGGCTTCAACGAGAAGAAGGACGATGCCATATCACGTGCCTCACAGTCATAAGATGAGGCTTTGACTGGTGATGGCTGCTCTCCTGTCTCCGTCGACGATAATGCCATTTATTTGGAGGTCGTCGGGGGCAGGAACAAGAAGGGGCACGTGTATGGCCTCGGACACCTGGGAGCCGAGTTCATCGCTTCATCGTCGCAAGACGCCGCTCCTTGCTGCGCCGATACCGTCCCTCGGGAGAGCAGTTCCACCAAATGCGAGGACACCATCACGCAGCTGAACGCGGAGCTTCGGGAGAAGAGCGAGAGAGAGCAGCGAGATGGCGAACCAGATTCACAGTGATTGACTCAGGCACACCGGGAGGCGATGCGGCGAGCATCAAGCGAGGCCGACACACTGCTGCGGCTGGTGTTGGAGCAGATGAGGATCCAGACTCCGATTGCTCATGATCATGCTCGACGGTTGTGGCGCTCGCTGCCGCTCCTCCGATTCTCCGCCGCCAGCCATCGATGTTTGCTATCGCAGAGGACGATCAGCCTAGCGAGACGTCGGTGGTACGGACGCTGAGGATGATTGGATTCCTCCATCTCCCCCTCATCATGACTGATTTTTTTCCCCATATTTTTTACTTTAAACGATTCTTGTACGACATTTTGGATTATTCTTTTTATATATATTCATTATTTTTTATGATTGTATATTTCATAAGTTATTTGGTGTGTTTTATTAGTAATTTTACTAACGTTTAAAGAAAATCAGAAAAAAAAATTTATTTTAAAAATTAAAATTAAAAAAAATTAATAACAACCAGTTTAGCGACCGAATTAGATACCAATAATTCGGTCGCTAAACTTTATTTAACATTTACAGATGAGATATAGCGACCGAAAATCCGTCGCTAATATAGGTTAACAGTAACCAAATTTAGCGACCGAACTAGCAACCGATTATCGGTCGCTAGAAATGGTTACCAAAAAAATGCGACCAACCTAATAGCGACTGTTTATTATTATTTAGCGACTGAAACTTCGGTCGCTAATTAGCGACCGAAATATTAATTCGGTCGCTCAGGTATTCAGCTACCATCCTTAATCGGTCGCTAATTCGGTCGCTAAATTAAATAGCGACCGATTTACACTGTTTAGCGACCGAATATTACGGTCGCTAAACAGTTGTTTTTTTGTAGTGTCGTACTTTGTCAAAAAAAGAGAGACAAAGTTTCTGCGGGTGTCTTCAGGGCATCAAAGTTTCACATGGTTACTCTTCAAATATGAAGAGGCTTGTCTCTAGTGATCTTAAATTGGTTGGCTTAAAGTCTCATGATTGTCACATCTTGATGCAACAACTTCTGCCTGTTGCTATTCGTGGTATTGCTCCAAAAAATGTGAGACATGCCATTACTCGGTTGTGCTCATTCTTCAATTCTATATGTAGCAAAGTCGTTGACCCCCGTATGTTGGATGACTTGGAAGTTGAGGCTGCTACAATCTTGTGCCAATTGGAGATGTATTTTCCTCCTTCCTTTTTCGACATCATGGTTCACTTAATTGTTCATTTGGTGAGGGAGATTAGATTATGTGGGCCTGTTTTTCTGAGATGGATGTACCCAGTTGAGCGCTACATGAAGATCTTGAAAGGGTACGTGAAGAATCCTCATCGTCCGGAAGCATCTATTGTTCAAAGGTATGTTGCAGAAGAAGCTATTGAGTTTTGTTCGGACTACCTTCATAACACGGATCCTATAGGGGTTCCTAAGCCTCAGCATGATGATATCAGATGTCAAGGTAAGGGTACACATGGCTTAAGAATTAATAGGAAGGATCGGGAGGAAGTGCTTCAAGCACATTTGTATGTATTGAACAACATCGAATGTGTTCAACCTTTCTTATTTGAACATAAAAGAAAATTCAATCTATAAAACCCTCGAATGAGCGAAAGGTGGTTGTTGAACAAGCATAACAAGACTTTCTTACCATGGTTCAAGGAAGAAATGCTTAAGGATGGTAGTACTGCTTCTGATGACGTAAGATGGCTAGCATGTGGGCCTAGCTTCAACGTCATATGTTGGAGCGGATACGACATAAATAACTTTTCCTTTTATACAAAGGAACAAGATAACAAGAGTACCATGCAAAATAGTGGGGTTATGAACGTGGCCGAAGCAATGCACTTCTCTAGTGCAAAGGACACAAAACCCGTTAAAGCACCGAGACCTCACTTTGGATATATTGAAGATATTTGGGTGCTCGATTACACCAAGCTTACGGTGCCGGTATTTAAATGTAAGTGGGTTGATAGTAACGGTGGTGTACAAACCGACGAATTGGGGTTCACATTGGTAGACCTCAACAAGTTAGGTCATATAAATGAGCCTTTCATAATGGCTTCCCAAGCAAAACAAGTGTTCTACATCACTGGTCCTTCTAACAAAAGGTTGTCCGTGGTTCTCCAAGGAAAAAGCATGTATAATGGTAGTGGTGAAAATGAAGATTCAAATCTTGATATTCCTGAGACTCCTTCTTTTCCAACAAACATGCCTACTATAATCGAGGAGACACAGGTGGATGATGTACATGCCACTCGTGATGATCATCACGAAGGGATATTGATATAGGTAGTTTAAACTTAGTATACATTTATTTTTATTTATATTTATTTATTTATTTTGAGTTATAACCTATGTTAATAAATATATATTGTTTCTGAACAGGCATACATATGGATCATTGTTCCATTTTTCCTTTGCAATTCTGTAATGTGTGTGATATTCTGTGTTACTGGGATATTTACTGAATGCAGGGATAGCTGAGGGGAGTGATATTTTAAAACTGGATTTTAAAAAAAAAGTACTATTAACGTCAGTTGTATGATACAACTGACGTCAATAGTATTTTATAAAATATACAGTACACTATTAACGTCAGTTGTTTATTACAAATGACGTTAAAATTAAGACCTTTAACGTCAGTTCTTTATAACAACTGACGTTAGTTTTAACAAAATTAACGTCCGTTCTTAAAGAATTGGCGTTAATTTTTACAAAATTAACGTCAGTTGTGTTAAAGAACTGACGTTAATTTTGACAAAATTAACGTCAGTTGTGTTAAAGAACCGACGTTAATAGTTTTATATTTAATGTCAGTTCTCAACTGACGTTAAAATTTCAACTTTTAACGTCAGCTGTATTACGTCAGTCAGTATTCTGACGTAAAAAGCACTTATTGTACTAGTGCTTGTTATATTAATAGGGGGTGAGCTTTGAATCTTGTATCTTATGCCTCCCATTACTTTTGTTCAGGGCCAGACGCACATAACCCTCAATGTGGGCAAGGGCACCCACTCACTTCTTAATTTTTTTTAAATCTTATGTATTTTACTTTGCCCTCGATATTTAAAATAATTGCACCCATGTCAGTGTCTTCTTTCTTTGATCCTTTGTTTCTTTCTTTCTCTTGATGATGGTTAATTGTAAATATTGATAGGTTAGAGATTTGGTATGCCCAAAATTTGAGTATTTTGTGATAAGTGTGTTATTTCACCTAACTGATTGGTTAGACATAAAATTAAATGTACTAAATTTGTTTTTTAATGGATTAAATTAGTATATACTATTAGCGTAAAAATTCTACATTGACATCTGCTAATATTTTGACATGTATAACATCTGTGTTTTTATTTTAGAAACTAAGAAAGAGAAATAACAATAATTATACTAATTTGTCAAGATATAATTAAATGTCATTGTTTTTTTTTTATTGAGTTAGTATCATCGTTAAAATCCTTTACACTGTCAGTATATAGAAATTAAACTCTTTTTTAATTGTAGAATATAACAAAAAGATTTTTGAAGAGGAAATTACCATTAAACGAGTAACTAACATTAATGGGGAAAAAATTAATCATCAAATGAGCAACAATTATTATTAAATATTTTTAAAAAAGATTGCCCCCACCAGCTCAGGGTCCTGGATCCGCCACCCACCCCCCAAACCATCTTTACCACCTTATGACTCATTTTATAATCATCAAATCTGCATTGATCATTTAATTTATTTTTTTTTAAATAACAACGAGTAAAGATCAATGATTTATAAACTAATTGTGTCAAAATGGGTGTGACCAAAAAAAGTGAAAATATAATTACCTTAATAAATATACTTGGCCTTGTCTGCACTAAAACCGAATCGATATCAATTGGCTTGATATTCAAAATAAAATTTGCTACTAGTATGTGTGGTATGTCGTGTGTCTTTAACATTATTTATTTATTTACAAGACCCAAGTAGCAGATGAAGTAACTCAATTGTATTCTTTCAATTACACAGTTATCCTCGTCGGTCGCCGCCTTATATTTGCCAGCAGTTTAAGTGGATACACAGAATCGACTCAAGTATTTGACCTAATTAATTAAACATTTTTCAAGGCTTACTCACGTCACAATATTATCACTAGCATTATTTACATATTCGATAATCAACTGTAACAACATCAGCATGTTTTATGCATTAGTTTGGGTGGCCGTAGGGAATTTCATTTTCTGTAATGCACATAGTTTTGATTTTTAATGTAAAAAGTAAAACACAAATTGAAACTCTCATCAAGGATCGAACTTAATTAAAAAACACATAAAAAGTTACAAGTCAAAACCGCTATCAGGATTGCCTCCAGCCATGGAGCAACTCCAGCAAAAAAATTAGAGGGGGTTGGATTACGAGAGAGAAAATGATAAATAATGAAGAGAGAGAATGAAGTTAAGAGAGAAAAAAGATGATGGAGGGATGATGGAGGGGGACTGACGGAGGGAATCCAGATCCGTCAAAACCGTGTGCTTTTTTTTATTTAAATCCCAGCAACAGCACTTATATACATGCATGCGGGACATATACATTTGTCCTTGTCTATAAATACAAGTTTGAAACTTTAACTTAGTACATACAATTGCTACTACAGTCTTTCACTTCTTCATTCCCATATATAACACAAATTAAACATGGTTCTCCAAACTTCATCTCTAGCATTTAAAGTGACAAGGTACCCAACTGAGCTAGTGACCCCTTCAAACCCCACTCCTCGTGAGCTTAAGCTTCTATCTAACATAGATGATCAAAAGGGTCTACGTTACCACATTCCATTTGTACTGTTCTATCGTTACGAGGCCTCAATGGAAGAGAAAGACCCTGTTGAAGTCATTAGGCAAGCACTGGCCAAAACACTTGTGTTTTACTATCCATTCGCTGGAAGGCTTAGGGAAGGTCCTGATGGGAAACTAATGGTGGATTGTAATGGGGAAGGTGTCATGTTCATCGAGGCTGATGCAGATGTCACACTTGAGCAGTTTGGTGAAGATCTTCAACCTCCATTCCCTTGCTTTGATGAGCTTCTTTACAATGTTCCTGGTTCGGATGGAATTATTGACTGTCCTCTTCTACTTGTACAGGTTCTATATTTATACATTACATGCTAATTAGTATATTAAAAATGTCGTATCAGGATGACATTGTTTTTTTTTTTTTTTTTGCTGGAAAAAATATTACACACACTCACATTTTTTTTAAATTGGAATAATTATTTTATTAATTTATAATTAATGCAGGAAAGTCATTGATTAGTTTTGTTTTATGAGCAATATTGTTATTCATACATTAATTTTCTCTATAATTTATATTTTATAATACTAAAATGAAAATTATTTGAAAGTTGTTAAATATATAGAGACATACATGAAACATTTTCTTTATTTTAAATTAAATATTTTAGCGTGTATGAGAAAAAAATAACAAACTAGTTGCACATACACTTCCCACAGCTTCAAAGCCCAATAAAAGACCAAGGCTAAAGTAACTTTTCGGTTAATTGTTTAAGGTTAAACTAGTACTTATATCCTTAAACGTGATGCTAATTTTCAATTTTATTTTTATACGTAAAAGAATTCAAATCAGTCGTCTCTAATTAAACGGTTACTTTTAATTTGGTCATTGTTGTTTATTGGTGTGAATAATATCGTCACATGACATGGATCAAATTAAAAATGATTGTCATGTGTAGAGGTCAAATTCAATTTTTTATGTAAATATTTGCACGTGATTAACCATATATTGAACTAAATTAACCAAATATTTGTACGTGATTAACCAAATATTTACATGTTTGTGAAAAATGATTGTAAGCTTCAGGATAAACCATTAACCATATAATGAACTGAATTAACCAAATATTTGCACGTGATTAACCAAATATTTACATGGTTGTTGAAAATGATTGTAAGCTTCAGGATGACCCATTAGCCGTATAATGAATTGAATTAACCAAATATTTACACGTGATTAATCAAATATTTGTACGTAATTAACCAAAAATGTTAGTACTCAAAAAAATAAATATTTTTTTTAAAAAAAAGGTCAAAATTATGAAAATGCCACCGCTACAGTAGAGTGTTGCTGGTGGGTGTTCAAATAACACTACTTTTTGTGAACAACTCTACTATCAACAATTTCCGAACAGCTATAATAATAGTATCAGAAATGATTTTTTGACACCTTGGACAACTATACGCGACAACCATATGTATGAACAGTGTTTCGGGGTTTTTTTATTCAGTATTCGTTTTTTAAAAAATATTTAGCTTTTTTTAGTAGTAACATTTTTTTTTAATTACTTGCAAATATTTGGTTAATCACGTGTAAATATTTGGTTAACTCAGTTTATTATATGGTTAATGGGTCATCCCGAAGCTTATAATCGTTTTCCACAACCATGTAAATATATGGCCACGTGCAAATATTTGGATAATGCAGTTCATTATATGGTTAATGGGTTATCCTAAAGCTTATAATAGTTTTCCACAACCATGTAAGGTGAAAATATTTGCATGTGATTAACCATATATTGAACTAGATTAACTAAATATTTGCACGTGATTAACCAAATATTTACATATTTGTGGAAAATGATTGTAAGCTTCAAGATGATCCATTAACCATATAATGAACTGAATTAATTAATCAAATATTTGCATGTGATTAATCAAATGTTTACATGATTGTAGAAAATGATTGTAAGCTTCAGGATTACCTATTAACCATATAATGAACTGAATTATATGGTTAATCAGTGTAAGTATTTAGTTAATTCATTTCATTATATGGTTAATGGTTTACCCTGAAGCTAGATGATCGGTTAACCATATAGTGAATTGAATTAACTAAATATTTGTACCTGATTAACCAAATATTTATACATAATTGACGAAATAACCATGATCTTAAAAGAGCTAAATATTAAAAAAAATCCAAAAATTGCACTATTCATACATTGTTTATTATAAAAATGCCACTGCACAGTGGTTAAAATTATAAAAAGGCCGCTGCCAAATAGAGTTGTCCAGTCGGTTTTCTATACGGGTTGTCAAAATAGCACTGTAATAGTATAATACAAATTACTTGTCGTTTATTGTTTATGTTGTAAAAAGTAAAGATAACATTTTAAAAAAAAATGGCAGGTAACACGCCTCAAGTGTGGTGGTTTTATCTTTGCTCTCCGTCTGAACCATACCATGAGCGATGGAAGTGGAATTTCCCAGTTCATGAAGGCCTTAGCAGAACTAGCATGTGGTGCACCAAACCCTTCCATTCTCCCTGTATGGCATAGGGAACTTCTATGTGCAAGAGACCCACCAAGAATCACATGCATACACAATGAATACAAGCAACTACCACTTGATAACAAAAGCACCTTCAAACCCCATCATCGTTCCTTCTTCTTTGGCCCCACAGAGATAGCCTCAATTCGTCGTCTTCTCCCCCTTCACCTTGCTCAATCCTCCACCTCATTCGAGGTCCTCACCGCATTCCTCTGGCGCTGCCGCACGGTTGCACTACAATATGAAGACTCGAATCAAGAGGTTCGCTTGTTGTGCATTGTCAACGCACGTTATGGACGTTGCAGCTTGGAGCCCCCACTACCTGATGGTTTTTATGGCAACGCTTTTGTGTTCCCTGCGGCGGTTACCACCGTAGGGAAGCTTTGTGGATACCCTCTTGGGTATGCTTTGGAGTTAGTGAAGAAAGCAAAGAATGAAGCGAATGAAGAGTATGTGCATTCTGTGGTAGACCTAATGGATGTTAATGGAAGACCTTGCTTTACTAGGGCAGGGTCTTTTATGGTGTCTGATCTCACAAGGGCTGGATTTAGAGATGTGAACATTGGGTGGGGTAAGGCTGTGTATGCTGGGTTAGCTAAGGGTGGTCTTGGGGACATTCCTGGAGTGAGCTTCTATGTTCCTTATACAAACTCAAAAGGAGAACAAGGTAGAGTGGTTCCAATTTGCTTGCCAGAAGAAGCCATGAAGTGGTTTGTGAAAGAGTTGGATGACATACTAAAGATCAGGATGGACCCTATAATATTAATGTCCAACCTCTAATGGATAGATATGGATAAAGATCTTCTGTCCCAGTTTCATATATCAAATCATATCCCTACCAATATATTTTTGTCATTTATTTTACTTTTTTTAATATTACAAAAAATTTTAATTGATGTGTCAAGATAGTATTGATGGGGGACAGAAGTATATATGCCAACTTTAACCTGTCTTAATAAAATATGGTGTGCTACGTTCTAGTGGCTTAAATTTTCCAGGGTACAGGGAAGAAAAAAAAGAGTTTTATCATTTGTATAATTTATTTTTGAAAATAACACTGTATTTTTTTACTGAAACATGTTTATATATATTTTTCTTTCACTTATTTCATCAGGCAAAAAATAGAGACACCATGTATATTGTATCATCAAGAAAGCTGTTCAAATCAAATTTTCCACTGTCTTAATATTCATAATTGGTAGCTTGATATTCATTGTCTTAATCACAAGGGTTCTACCTTGCTTTAACTTTTAGGAATCTCCACCAGAAATAAGGCTCTGAACAGGGGTTTCTCTGAACCCAACCCCCAGTCATGCCCTTTTTTTCCAATTTAATATCCTTCTGACATATATTGCAAGCATAGCACATTATTAGTTCTACCCAACAAACAAAACGAGAAAAGAAGACGATTAGATCTAACATGCGGAGCTATGCATAGTTTGTATACCAACAGAGCTTCAGATATAAATGTTGTCTTTGTGTTGGCACACAACTGGACCCTGATCATTTCATGATTCGATCAATGTCTATTCTTCTATTTATTTGGTGGCTTTACTCCAACACCTAATTCTGACTAGTGGACTCACCAACATGTCGTACATATGTGCCACTAATTAATACTACTATCTTCCCATAAATTTATCTCCAACCATTCTATACCGGTAGTTATTAAACAGCTCTCTTCGTACGGAAAAAATAATTATTACCATTAATTTGATAGAATGGGCAGTTCTAGAGAACTTAAAAGTCTATCTTATTCCCCAGAACAGTCTTTTTATTCACTATTTGGGACTCCAAGACTTGCTTATACAAATAGATGCCCTTTCCAAAACTAATTACTTAACTCTGCTAGTAACTAATTACAATTAGTTACTTTTATTTCAAACAGAAAATAAGCTAATCTAGACATTGAAAAGTTAATATCCCCTTACTCAACCATTATTGTAACAAATTAAATTGAATAAGCATGACTATTAGGATTGTCTAAACAGCTAGCACAAAAATGGTTTGAGGTTCTCAAACTCACACGAAGGTACTTGTTCATACCTCATAAGCATGATTGTAAAGAATTGTGTGAAGTGCAAACATGTCAAAGGACCATAACCATATTAACTTCTAGCACCAGCCACTAGGTAGCTCTTTTAACTCTCCATTCAACATTTCAACTTGACTCACGAAATAACTACCACCTTTATTGCCTGACCACAGAAAAGGTCACTCCCTCTCCATTCTATTCAATATTTCAAGCTTAAAAACACATACAAGTGAATAAACCATACACCCCTATTAAATTCTCTTCATCATTCTTCCCTTTTAACCCAACACCATTCTTTAGAAACCTTAGCTTACTCCTTCCTATAGCATGTAAAATGGCAAAGATGGGTTGCACTTGCATACTAACATGTTGTCTTCTCTTCAGCATGGTTTTCTCTGCAAATGCTCAATTTGTTAAGAAGACTTACCTCATTCAAATGGATAAGTCAGCAATGCCAAAAACCTTCTCCAATCACCTTGAATGGTATTCATCAAAAGTGAAATCAGTACTGTCAACATCTGATGCAGAAGCAGATATGGACAATGAAGAGAGAATAATTTACACTTACCAGAATGCTTTTCATGGAGTTGCAGCCAAATTGAGCCAAGAAGAAGCTGAGAAGCTAGAGGCAGAAGAAGGTGTTGTGAACATATTCCCTGATACAAAGTATCAACTACACACCACTAGAAGTCCCACATTCCTTGGGCTTGAACCAGCACATACACATAGCAGTAACATCTGGTCAGAACAGCTAGCTGACCATGATGTTATAGTGGGAGTGTTAGATACTGGGATTTGGCCAGAGAGTGAAAGTTTCAATGATACAGGTATGAGACCAGTACCTTCTCACTGGAAAGGTGCATGTGAGACTGGAAAAGGCTTCAGAAAACATCATTGCAATAAAAAGATTGTGGGGGCTAGAGTGTTCTACCATGGATATGAAGCAGCAACAGGTAAAATCAATGAGCAAAAAGAGTATAAATCACCAAGAGATCAAGATGGTCATGGCACTCACACTGCAGCTACAGTTGGTGGCTCTCCAGTGCATGGGGCTAACTTTCTAGGCTATGCTTATGGCACAGCAAGAGGAATGGCACCAGGAGCAAGGGTTGCAGCTTACAAAGTCTGCTGGATTGGTGGGTGCTTCAGCTCAGATGTTCTGTCAGCTATTGATAAAGCTGTAGCTGATGGAGTGAATGTTCTATCCATCTCTTTGGGTGGTGGAGTCGCCTCTTATTACCGCGATAGTTTATCTGTAGCGGCATTTGGAGCAATGGAGAAGGGTGTTTTTGTTTCATGTTCTGCTGGAAATGCTGGGCCTGACCCTGTGAGCCTCACCAATGTGTCACCTTGGATCACCACAGTTGGAGCTAGCACAATGGATAGAGATTTTCCTGCAGATATTAAGCTTGGAAATGGGAAAAAAGTGACTGGTGTCTCACTCTATAAAGGAAGAAGTGTGCTATCAATTAAGAAACAATACCCTTTGGTGTACATGGGAAGTAACTCAAGTAGCCTTGATGCAAGATCTTTGTGCTTGGAAGGGACTTTGGATCCTCAAGTGGTTTCAGGAAAGATTGTAATTTGTGACAGAGGCCTTAGTCCAAGAGTGCAGAAGGGACATGTGGTGAAAAGTGCAGGAGGGGTGGGAATGATTCTCACAAACACTGCAGCTAATGGGGAAGAGCTGGTTGCAGATTGTCACCTCCTTCCAGCAGTTGCAATAGGAGAGAAAGAAGGTAAGGAGCTCAAACATTATGTCTTAACAAGTAAAAAAGCTACTGCTACTCTAGCTTTTCTAGGTACAAGGTTGGGGGTTAGACCATCTCCTGTAGTAGCAGCATTTTCATCAAGAGGGCCTAATTTTCTCACCCTTGAAATTCTGAAGCCTGATGTAGTGGCTCCTGGGGTTAACATTCTTGCTGCTTGGAGTGAGGTCATTGGTCCATCAGGTTTGCCAACAGATCACAGGAGGGTGAAGTTCAATATTATCTCTGGGACCTCAATGTCTTGCCCACATGTGAGTGGGATAGCAGCATTGCTCAAGGGTAGGCACCCTGAATGGAGTCCAGCTGCTATAAAATCTGCCTTGATGACAACAGCTTATGTTCATGACAACACCATGAACCCTCTTAGAGATGCCTCAACAGCTGAGCCTTCAAGTCCTTATGATCATGGTGCTGGACACATTAACCCCATTAGTGCTCTTGACCCAGGTTTAGTCTATGACATTGAGCCACAGGATTACTTTGATTTCCTATGCACACAGAAGCTAACTCCAACCCAGCTAAGACTTTTTGCCCAATACTCAAACAGATCTTGTACACACTCTCTTGCTAGTCCAGGGGACTTGAACTACCCAGCTATATCATTAGTGTTTCCTGAGAAAACATCCATTTCAGTTTTGACTGTTCACAGAACTGTCACCAATGTTGGCCCTCCTGTTTCTAAATACCATGTTATGGTCTCACCATTCAAAGGTGCTTCTCTCAGAGTTGAGCCAGAAACCTTGAGTTTTACCAGAAAGCACCAGAAGCTATCTTACAAGATTACCTTCACCACAAAGTCTAGGCAAACAGCACCTGAATTTGGAAGTCTGGTATGGAAGGATGGTGTGCACAGGGTGAGAAGTCCAATTGTGATAATATGGCTGTCACCAATATGAATCTTACTCTGACTACTTACAAGTTCAGTAGTATTTCTTTGTTGCAATAAGCAAATTTTCTGTACTAGGAAGTCCACCCATTTGTATTACAGGAAAAGCTTGAAATTTTATGTACTAAATAATGATCTTGCATGCCTCCTTCTCCACCTTAATTAGAACTCAACCAACATAATTCACCTTAATTTATTGCTTGATTACAAAATAGTGGTTACATTAGCTCTTTTTCTGTTTCAACACTTTATATATTACATAAATTTTAATGTACATCTTACAGATATTTTTTATCGAATAAAACATAGCTTGAAGAATCCATTAGAAAAGGTCATGCTATTCTCGTATAGTATTAGTATCAGTATTCATTTGCCAAGGGACCTAACCAATGGGAAGATAATATGTATGCGCATCCAATCTTATTGTTTGTGCTGAAAATGTCTAATTTCTAGATCATAATATCACTTCTCAGAAATTAATTTTTCCAAGTGAAGCAAGCATCACTTATCATTCATGATGGTTGAAAGATGACTCCTGACAGAACAATTTGACCAATAGGATCAGTCAATTTAATTTATAACTCGAGAACAAATAGAAACATTCAACTAGTAGTGTTACAAATCCATGGATCGAAGGCAGGGCTGTGGAAAAGGCAAAGCCATTGAGACTATTGCCTTATGTCCCCACTTTGCCCACACTTGTTAGGCCTTCGAATATACTTTCTATTATTTTATATATAAAAATAATTAAGTTTGTCTTTTTGGGTAATTTTCGATTGTTTTTAATATACATAGATTTAAGTGGTTCAACCACTTATTTACTAGTTTGATCAATGATCTATTGACTTAGTGTCCTAACTGAGTCCACGAAAGATCAAGTTTATAATATATTGATATATTGATAAATAAATTTTCAGTTCAAAATGCTAAAAGATGAATATAAAAATTTATAATTTATATTATATTAAGTCTCTTTAAAAAAAATTGCCTTAGGCTCTAAATTTACTATACACAACTCTCGGGATGAAGATCAAATTGATAGGAGAGGTATAGAGTATATTGATTACTCATTAAGTAATATTGTAATTGATTAATTTAAAAAGATGATGAATGAGTGTAGAGCACTAACTAACTAAGTTCAAAAACAAACCTAACAAACTGTTAGAAAATGGGGGGTTTGGTCTGCAACAAAGAAGAGAAGAACAAGTGACATGCGCACCCTCCAAGGCGTGTAAGAACACTAAGCTTTAGGTTCGATTCGCCCCCACCAATCTCTCCTCGAAGATTGGATGCAACAGGTATAACCGGCGAATCCCCTTCAGGATACAATGGAGAACCTTGGTTTGGTTTGCACACCCTAAACCAAGCGTATCGTCAATGACATTTTACAGAATAATAGTTTTCTTAATTCTCTCTGCGCATTAAGGGAAGAAAGGAAGTGATTTGACTTGCAGAAGTTTAGCCAATTTTCAGACATCATTCTGCATGCACAAGTGGTTCTATTTATAGAGCAACTTATGCCTCTTGGTGAATGAAATAACCTTTCATGTATTTGAAAGAATGATTGCATGCAACCTTTCATGAATATACACTTTATGAATGAACACATTTAATCATGAAAAAACACACCTATTAGGAAAGATTTGAAAGCCATGAAGAGACACACCTACTGGTGTCCTTCAACCTCTTTCCAACTTGGTGTCTTGGATTTCCATTATTTTGAAAATCCCTCACAATCCCCCACCAATTTCAAAATAAACCCAAATCTCATCATTCCGGAAATATCATGTTTTCAGACAAAGGGATCTTGAGGATTTGAATCTTTGCTTAGTAGGCCATGGTTGCACTCATCCCCAAATAAAGTGGTAGACAAGCTTTGAACCAAATATTCATTAGAACAAGTGTCCACGACTTACACATGAAATCTCGGTACCGTTGAACGACGTGTTAATGTGACACATTTGGTAAGGCCTTGTGTCGTGTATCCTTTTCATGAGAGCTTACAGAGTCAAGCCCAACTCTAAGAAGCGGCCCCACTTCACTCTTATATAGGTGGACTTTACCAAAAACACCACCATAAGTTGGGCACCTCAGCACATATATGCTATAGGTGTTGGTGTAAGCCCTAGAGGCCAGTGTATTTCTTTAGACTTACATTTGTATCTTGCTATTATATATATATGATATGAGGCATTCCAGTTTATTGTGTTACTTGTTTAAACATAATAAAGTCCTTAGAATAGAAATTTCAGTTTAATAGAATATCAAGTATATGACTTGATCGTGACACGCTATTGAACAATGAAATCCTATTCTTGAATATCCGTAGTCAAGTATTTTATTAATAAGGACAATAATAATACATTGAGACTATTATGTGTGCAGACTGATGGCCATATCTCACGGGTCATGGATATGAGATATCGAGTCGCCACATAGGTACACATTAGAGTAATGATGTACTGGATTGACCCACCATGAGAACACTACATGGAGCGTTATGTGAGTGTCATAAGTAGTTCTCATAGTGACAATGGTGTATGCAATCCTTCGACCTGAAATCACTACGATTCCTACAGGAGGAGTCGTGTGCTTTAATATCGTCAAACGTCATTTGTAATAGGATGATTATAAAGACGGTCATTGGGCATACCACGAGCCGTGCAGAGGGATGTGAGTGACCTAGATGGAATTTGTCCCTCCTACATTACAGGAGTAATATCTGTGGGGCCCCTGATAGAGTGAGACTGTAAAATGCATGGTCGTGCTGAAATGAGTCAATATGAGATATTGACCTCATTTGTTGTTAAGTCTACTCGGGTATCAGGGAACATGATATTGAACCATACAAGGGTGACACATTCTATGTCTTGTGTTCAATATAGATATATGGACAAAGGGATAATAATGCACATGAATATTTGTCACAGAAAGGTTTCGTCAAATCACTGACTTTCTCACTACTTAGGTAGCAGTGATGTATGTATTGCTAGATACCGCTCACTGTTTGTAATATTAAATGGGATTTAATATTACTACTAACGTTTTGGGAACCTATAGGGTCACACACATAAGAGCGGATTAAAAGAAGCATTAAAAGGAGAGTTGGACTTTCCTATTGGGCCTAGCGCATAGTACATGGGCTTAGGTCAAATGCTGCTCACTAACTCACTTAAGGAGGCGCTACTATAAGTAGACCACTTAAGTTGTTGTGCCCACACGGTTTTTTAACCTAGCCGCACATAGAGAGTAAGTGTGAACAGCAAGTCTCGGTTTTGAAGCTAGCACTGTGAGACGGAGACGCTTCGGGTTCGTGACGTTGGACGTTCACGGAATCTGCTCGTGTGGATACCTTAGAGACATCGTTCGTGCGGCGTTCGTGATAGACAAATTCTGATCAACAGCCATCGCTTCAAGAGGTAAACCTTCTAATCATGAATCATGACCATTCGCAAGGATCCTTAGATGGGAATTTTTTCGCTGCGTTTCTTTTTGTTTTATACGCAAATTCCCAACAATAGGTCCATTAAGAGCAAAAGTTCACCCTTTTCCTTTTGTCCTTATGGTATCCAAGTACTTTTAAACCTTGGGATGTATCTATTCGTCAAGTACTTGCAATCACTCTCATATGTACTTTGGCCACATTGAACTCAAGACTTGATGCTACTCAAGTGTGAGTTGGGTTTCCACCAATGGTGATCATGTAGATATGGGCTTGATTCCCATCCCCAATGACGTTTTTCCACATCATATCACTTGTTAGTCCTTTCGTCAAAGGATGCAAGATTTCTTTCCGTCTTATAAAGACCTTGGATATCACTCCATTTGCAATTAGTTCCTCGACATAACTATGTCTTAGCCCAATATTCCTGGACTTTCCATTATAAACCTGGCTATATGCTCTTGATAGTGTTTACTGACTATCCCATTGTATGGATACCGACGCCATTAAAATTCGTATTTCATACAACAAACTTCTAAGCCATTTAATTTCTTTGTTAAATGTTGCCAATGCTATGAATTATGCAGCCCATGGTGGAACCGGCAATGTCGTCTTATTTCTTGAAACCTCAAGAAATAACACCCCCAACAAATGTGAAGACCCAACCACTTGTTGAAGCATGGTTTTCTGTATAATTCATCCAATTGACATCCGTGTATCCTTCTAATTATAAAGGATAACCATTATAGTTTTAACTATAGTTCATTGCCCCCAACAAGTATTTCAATACTCTTGGACAACATGCCGATGGTCTTTTCTTGGATTACTCGTATACCTACTTAGTCTCCTATAACATATGCATTGTTTGACTGGGTACATGTCATGGCATACATTAAATATCCAATTACTTTTGAGTATTCAAGTTGTGCTACTAGACTACCTTTGTTTGGTACTAAAGTAATGATGTGATCATAGGGAGTAGTGATAGGTTGACAATCAAAGTGATTAAATTTCTTTAATACCTTTTCTACATAGTGAGATTGAGGTAAACCTACATTCTCACCATCTCTTATTATTCTAATTCCTAGAATCACATCAGCTACCCCTTAGCCTTTCATGTCAAAATTTCTAGATAAGAACCTCTCAGTTTCTTCAACCTAATCTAGATCAGTATCAAATATTAATATATCATCAACATATAAACAAATCATGACCCCTTTTCCTCCATGGAATTTACTATAAATACCTTTGTCAGATTTATTTATTTTATATTTAGCTAGCACAACTTGATCAAACTTTTGATCCCATCGCTTAGGATCTTATTCTAGTCCATACAATGACTTATTCAATTTACACACTTTCTTTTCCTGACCATTAATCACAAACCCTTTAGGTTGTCTCATATACACCTCTTCATCTATTTCCTCGTTTAGGAATACCACATCCATTTGATGGATGGCAAACGTATAGATGGATCCAAGTGCCAATAGCACTCTAATTGAGGCAATTCTTGTCACCGGTGCATATGTATTTGGTCAATGCCCTCTTTTGTGTAATTCCCTTAACAACTAATCTTGCCTTAAACGTATCAATAGTTCCACCTACCTTCATTTTCCTTTTGAAAATTCATTTACAACCTATGGGTTTGGAACCGGGTGGAAGGTCTACTAGTTTCCATCTTTTATTCTCCATTATTGAGTCCATTTCCTCTTGTATAGCATTCATCCAGGAAGCGGGATCTTGAGACTTATTGCCTCTTTAAATGTGTCTGGATCACTTTCTATATTCTAACATATTGGTCTATAACTGTCTATGGACTCTCTTATTCATTCAACAAGCTAGGAACATGAAAAACCTTGGTCTATAAGTTTTCTTTTTTCTAGCTCTCTGACTTCTGTTAAGTTCTAAACCCACCAAAGTATCTTTATTAGATACATTGCTTTTCGGATCATGTGCATTACTATGAACATTATCCTTGTGACTTGGAATTGAGTTAAACTTATCTTCTTGAAAGATTCTTCCCTAAACTCAATTACCGTATTAACAGGATGAGTCACTAGATTCCATAACCATGAATCTATATGCTTTGCTAATTTTATCATAGCCCAGGAACACACATTCAATTCCCCATTCACACAATTTATTTCTTCTAGTTCAAGAACTTTTACTATTGGCCTACAACCTCAAACTTTGAAAAATTTGAGAATGGGTTTTCTATTTTCCAGAGCTCATGTGGGGTTATCTTGTTCCTTCTTTTGGAACCCTATTTACTATATAAAAAGACTTCAACATGATTTCTCCCCAATATCATTTAGTTAGACCAACATAGGATACCATGGCTTCTACCATTTCTTCTTATATCCTAATTTTCTTTTCAATTATACCAATTTGTTATAGGGAATAAGATGCAGTTGTTTGATCAACTATTCTAGTAGACTCAAAGTAATTTGGGTTATAGAATTATCCTACTCTTCTTATAACTCCTAAAGCATTTAATATCTTATAACAACCAACTTTAATTTACCCTCACTATAAAATAACATACATAAGCTTCAAAAATTTTGGGTAATTGATATTAATTCACATTTTAAGTTTGATTTTCCTTATCTATAAGGAGCAAGACATTCATAATATAAATAATTAAAGAGAAATATAATATTCAAATTATAACAGGTACATAAATATCATTAACGACCACTTTATAACACATCTTGAAGGTTGTCCTAATGGTCAGTGCGCTTTCAACAGACTCCAAGGCATCGAGTTCCAGTCCCAACAGATTCCACTTTTCATTTAAATTGGTTTTCTAAAACGGTTATAAAACATTCACAATTTCAAAAGTCAGATTCGAACCCTACCGCGTGCGAAGAACTCGCGACCTTGAACCACCAGAACGACGCATCATTTGATGCAAATCTGAAACAGCTTATATTATTTAAATAAAAATTCAACGCGATCTTTCAAAAAAATATGCAACTTTTCAGTGTCACCTTTGCAGCCTACTGGGTCAACTAGACTCGTTCTGCATACAACCGGGTGCACATGACTCGTTCATGACCAGCAAACACTTTGCCATTTTCACAACTTGCCAACCCAAAGTTAAACATATTCGTGTCTAAATATGTTCTAGGATAAATCTAAATGATTTTCATTATAAAAACAAACAAAACAATGATCAAAGCATTCTCAAGTTTCTATAATATTTCTCCACAAACTTCCATGTTTATTTTGTCAACTTAAAACAATCCAAAACCATATCTAAAGCATTTAAAATTTCTATAAAACCAAGAAACAATTTCCATTTTATATTCACAAAATCATGCATTCTTATAGAGCAACTCCATTAATGCTTGCACATGATATAATCATTTATATCTAAAACCTTTCTATCCATATAGAGTAACATACTTGCATGCATAATAAACCAAACATATTCATGTTCATCAAAATTCACATACTTGATTTTATTCTAAATCATGCATCTAAGGCTCTAATGCCACATGCCCTTTAGGATTAAACATGCATACATGAATTTAGAATATCAAGCATATCATAGCCATAGAAAGTAATTGTGTACCTTTCACCATAGTCACAAATAAACATATTTTTGATGAAGCATATGAGTACTCAACTCTCGTTGTCGTAAAAGATCATTCATCTCTTTCTTCCAACGAACATACATAGTTTCCATCCTCGAACCTCTCCACTTTAACAATGTCAAATGTCATCTCCCTCCAATGTTGCAACCATTGTTATACAGAACGGAAATCGAACCTAAAGTTGTTAGAAAATGGGGGGTCTGGTCTGCAACAAAGAAGAGAAGAACAAGTGACATGCACACCCTCCAAGGCGTGTAAGAACACTAGGCTTTAGGATCGATTCGCCCCACCAATCTCTCCTCGAAGATTGGATGCAACAGGTATAACCGGTGAATTCCCTTCAGGATACAATGGAGAACCTTGGTTTGGTTTGCACACCCTAAACCAAGCGTATTGTCAGTGGCATTTTACAGAATAATAGTTTCCTTAATTCTCTCTGCGTATTAAGGGAAGAAAGGAAGTGATTTGACTTGCAGAAGTTTAGCCAATTTTCAGACATCATTCTGCATGCACAAGTGGTTCTATTTATAGACCAACTTATGCCTCTTGGTGAATGAAATAACCTTTCATGTATTTGAAAGAATGTTGCAACCTTTCATGAATATACACTTAATGAATGAACACATTTAATCATGAAAAAACATACCTATTAGGAAAGATTTGAAAACCATGAAGAGACACACATATTGATGTCCTTCAACCTCTTTCCAACTTGGTGTCTTGAACTTCCATTATTTTGAAAATCCTTCCCACAAACTAATTGACTCTTTAATCTCTGTTAAATAGAGAGTTCCACATCTCTTTAATTTCCAGCTGTTTCTTTATTTCTCCACATCTCATGCATGAGAATTCATTGAGTTAAACACAACGAACTCTTTCACGTGCTGGCCTCATCAAGAATTTGTGGTCCAAAGTACTACTATAGAGTCAGAGAACACATGGGCCATTAGCAGCGTCTGCTACAAGTTTTAAAAAGTATTTTCGAAAATATTGGTATGAGAATAAAGTTTTATCATATTTATTACAAGTTTAAAAAATTTGTTTATAGACATAAAAGATTTTCGAGAATAAAATTAGTGAATGATAGCTACAAATTTAAGAAAACTCTATTCCATGTGTAAAAATGAGAAAACTTTATTCTCGAGAATCAGATCCCAAAAATGTAATATATTCGGGAATAAAACATTTCAAATACTAAAAAGAATCTTAGTATTTAGTTAGGTTTTGGTATTATGCATTAAACAGTTCACGTGCATCACTTGGGCGCTAGATTAGTTTATCAAGGAGAGCCGAAGATGTCAAATCATTGTTGGGGCAATATTAAATGTTTATTTATTTAAAATTAAATTTACTTTAGAATAAAACTTTTAAAATAAAGTTTGAGGGCTATGGCCCCGCAAGTATAACGTAGAACCACCCCAACTGATTGTTATTAGCGATGGTTTTGCAACAAAAGGAAAGAATAAGAAAAGTATGCAACTCTTTAAGGCATGTGCAAATAAATTAAGCTTTTGTTTCAATTCGTCCCAGGAATGAATACAATGAAGAACCCTTAACTCGATTTGCATATCCACAATCAAAGCTAACATTAATAATATTTTATAGAATAATAGTTTTTCCATTCTCTATGCAGATAAAAGAAGAGGGGAAGTGATTTGGGGATGCAGAAACTCATGCAAATTCATATGAAAATATGCATGGAGAAAGGTTCTATTATAGATAGGGGTGTTCATCAACCGATCCAAACCGATTCAAACCGTAAAAATCGAACCGAAAAATCGAAAACCGAACAAACCGAAAACCGAAAAAACCGTAATTTTTTATTGAATTGGATCGGATTTTGGATCCTATAGTGAAATCCAATCCAATCCAAACCGATCTATTATATACATATACCATTCTTTTTGAAATTATAGTATTATTCATACTTAAACATTATTCTTCATACTTTTATATCCCTCATTTTTTTAATATTTTTGTTGGAATGACATATATAAGACTATTTAGAATAAATATTAATGTCTTGAAATTATATTTTACTAAAAGTTTTGATGCATAACATATATATAGTTGATTGAGTAATCATGAAAAATAGGAAAACAATTAAGTAAATTTGAAAAATAATTGGCTACAATTTATTTGTAGCCGATTCAAGAAAAAAAATATGATAAGTGGGAGTAGATATAGAGAATTAATATAAAAGAACGTGTTAAAAAATATCAATATTTTTTTCTTCTCAAACTCCCAAATTAAAACAAAAATTATGTTCTACCACTATTAAATAAATAGAAATGACACTTGACGTTAGAAAAAAAATAAAGTATGACAAAAAGCGAATTATCCAATCCAATCCAAACCGCATTTGATTGGATTGGATCAGATCGGATTTTTTTAAGGAAGAAAACCGATCCAATCCAAACCGCACGATGTTTTTATCATTGGATCAGATGACTTTTTAGCTCAAAACCGATCCAATCCAATCCACGAACACCCCTAATTATAGACCTTCCATACCCTTTGGTGAATAGGAGCAATAGGGGCTGGAATGGCGTTAATTGGGTTTTCATATGATCAGGGCGTGATATTACCGTAAACGATGTTGTTTTGTTCAGAAAAAAAAAAATCATCCCCTCCCTGGTTAAAAAAACGACTTTGTTTAACGATGATACTTTTGCTTTCTTAATTAATTTTCACTGTGGAAATCCGTATGGTACAGGTAAAGAAGATAACGCGCCGCATATGAAAAAACGTTAACTCTAATGGATCCTAGTGAACGTAATACCTGACATGTCTCACTTTTGTAAATGTGAAAAACAACACGGTTAGTTTTTTTAAAAAAAAATTAATATGTAGGTTTCTGAACTATTTGAAAAGAAATTTAAATATAATTTTATATTTTAAATGTTTGTAATTTGATCTCTCAATACATAATACGATTGGGTCCATCATATATTTTTTATTTATGATTTCATTAAGATTCAAAAAGTATAAGTATCTATTTGAATTTTATTAAATAATTCATGAATCATTGATACAAATAAATAGATCACTTAACTAAGCCTTGAGTGAAAATATACAATAGATCCAATTACAAATTTTCTATATTTTTAAATCTAATTACAAATTTTTAAAGGATATAGGCCTCTATGAAAATTTTCAAAAAAGACCTATAGATTAATTAACTTTTTCTTTTTCTAACTACCGAAATCCTAAAGTGTCCTCAATTTCTTTCTTCAGGGGCCGGCGTTTCGTCAAAAAGGAAAAAAAGAAAATTTCCAAAGATTAAAAGGTCCTTCAACAGATGGAGTGTCATTTTTAGTTTCTATAGCAAGCAAGGGATGTCGTTTTAGAAGGGAGACCCTGTCTTCTAAAGAATATACTCTATCGCTTTGAACCGCTCAACACGCTCAGGCATGGCGATGAAAAGAATCAACATCGCCATTGCGACCCGTTGTTGTTTGGAGAGCGTTCCCTGAACTATCATGTCCACTCTCATTGCGATTCGCGCCGCCGCCGCCGCCGATGACGGTGGTGACGATTTCAATTCTCCGGCGAAGGAGAAAGCCGCCAACCGAAGAGACCGCTCCTCCCTTCTATCCCTTCGCCGAGCCAAACATTTTGTCGGCGCCGCCAAGATCAAACTCTTCTTCGCCTTCTGCGCCTTAGCCGTCGTCGTTTTGATAACCTCCAGGCTCAGTTCCTTGATGGGTTGGAACCCTCACCCCTCTTCTTCTGTTTCTTCTCCCTCAAGGTGAAAAAATGGATTTTTTCTCTCTCAATTTTCTGTTTTTATTTTGGTGGATCCGGATGGTATGAATTATTTAGGGCCGTTTTGTTTTGTTTTCAATTTTTATTAATAATAGCAAAAATGTCACATTATTTTTATTTTTTTAATTATACAAAAACTAGTAATAAAGCAAACATACACTTTGCATTAAATGATGAGATCTGTTATCAAAGGAATCAAAGACATAGATAGAAAAGATGAAAAGGAGAAATGAAGAATTGAATGATTGTATTCATTGATTGTTATTTGTTAACTTCTGAGTACATAGTGTAGTGTATTTATAGAATGAGTTTAGTCAGTCAGTTGTTACTAACTTTAACTGTCTAACTTATTCCTAACCAATTGGTCCCTTTACAACCTGCTGCAAACTCAAGGGTACTGCATCACAGACCCTGAGTTTGAGAGTACACTGATGAAAAATTGTCTGAGTGACTGGCTTTGTGAGTATATCAGTTGTCTGCTCATTGGAGGGGATGTGGGAGACTTGGAGTTCCTTTTTCTGAATTTTGTCCCTGACAAAGTATAGTTCTAGTTCAAAGTGTTTTGTCCCGGAATGGAGGACTGGATTGGCAGCCAAAAGAACAGCACTAAGATTATCGCAGAATACTTTAGGAGGCTGTGAAAGAGGAATGTTTAGTTATGTGAGGAGAGACCGGAGGGAGTTATAAGGTGGTCAAGATGGTTTGGGGGAGGGACATAGGGTTTGGAGTGATAAGGAGGTCATGGGTTCAACTCCCCCACTAACATAACACACTAATTACTAACATTTGGCTATTAAAAAAAATGTGAGGAGAGACTGGAGCCAGGCCAACTCAGTTGTTACTGTAGCCAGACTCATGTATTCAGCTTCTGTGCTGGAATGTGATACTACATGCTGTTTCTTTGATGACCAGGATATGAGATTGCTGCCCATGTAAACACAGTAACCTGTAGTTGATTTTCTGTCATCTGGATCAGATCCCCAATCTGCATCACAGAATGCAGTAACATGCAGAGAGGAGGAAGGGAGAGATATAGTCCATGGCTGCTTGTCCCACTTAGATACCGAAGAATTCTCTTCACAACTTGCCAGTGAGAATCCTTGGGAGAGTGCATAAATTGGCAGACTTTATTGACTGCATATGCCAAGTCAGGTCTTGTTATTGTAACATACTGAAGTCCACTTACAATGGATCAATATAGGCTTGGATTTTCAGTATCAGTGCCACCAGAGGCCGAGAGTTTAAGACCAGTCACTATAGGGATTTTCATGGGTTTGGCTTGTTCCATATTAGCTTTCTTATGAAGGTCATGAATATACTTGGTTTGAGTTAAGCAGAGACCACCATTCTTTGTTTTGGTGACCTGAATGCCGTGGAAGGAGTTTGCCAAGACCTTTTAATGAGAATGTAGCATTGAGAGCATTGATGAGCTCGGTGATGGCTGTGTCAGAATTCCATGTGATGATAGTATCATCAACATAGACTAGCATGATGGTGGTAGAGGTTGTTGGTGTGATCTTGGTGAATAGAGAGGTATCACATTTTGCTGAGTGAAACCCAATTGAGGTGAGAAAGCTATGCAACTTTTGGAACCAAGCTCTTGGAGCTTGTTTGAGGCCATAAAGTGCCTTTTTGAGCTTGCACACTAATGAACCATCCTCTTGAATGTAACTTGGTGGTTGGGACATGTAAACCTCCTCTTTTAAGTCTCCATTTAGAAAAGCATTATAGATGTCAATTTGTCTAATTGACCAACGATTTGAGAGAGCCAATGTGAGAACTACTCTGATAGTTGTAGGTTTCACAAATGGGCTAAAAGTCTCAAAGAAGTCAAAGCTCTCTTGTTGATGAAAACCCTTGGCTACAAGGCGAGCTTTGTGCTTGTTAATACTGCCATCAGGATTCTTTTTGACTCCGAACACCCACTTACAACCTATTGCATCTTTGCCAGGTGGTAGTGGTACAAGATCCCAAGTGTTTGTGTGGAGAAGTGCATTGTATTCCTGATCAATGGCAGCTTTCCAGCGAGGTGCTGCTAGAGCACTCTTTTACTGATTTTGGTTCAGTGCAGAGATCAGTTAAGTCTGTTGTAGCTGTTGCTGAGGCCTAAAGAACTTTTGGTTTGCATGGATGGCTGCATAGGAGCGGCTGCCATTTTCAAGTATCGCTAGCTCTTGATACCATAAAGGAATCAGAGACAGAGGGAGAAAAGATGAAAAAGAGAAATGAAGAATTGAATGATTGTATTCATTGATTGTTAACTTCTGAGTACATAGTGTAGTGTATTTACAGAATGAGTTTAGTTAGTCAGTTGTAACTAACTTTAACTGTCTAACTTATTCCTAACCAATTGATCCCTTTACAGTTATTCTAGTTGAAGCATAAGGGAAGAAAGAGAAATTTTGATTTGGCCGATTAAAAGATTCTTATGTAAGGATAGATACAATTGTGGAGTACCTAATATAATGTAATTATTTTTGGGAAACAAGTATTTTTTTTTACCAATGTGATTCTTTCTTCTGGTAACGTTAGTATCTTACAGTGTTTAAACTGGATCTGTTTATTGCTGTTGATTTAACTTATTGTATGCATAATTAGGGGCGGCTATACTGTGCTTATAAACACTTGGAAGCAAAATTCTGTTCTCAAACAAGCTATTGCTCATTATGCATCCTGTCGTGGTGCTGACGCAATACATGTGGTATGGAGTGAAAGTGAACCACCACCTGAAATGCTGAAAACCTATCTTAATAAGATTGCGGTTTCGAAGTCTCAGAAAGCTCAGAAACCAAACTTTAGATTTGAGATCAACACGGAAGTTAAATCAAACAGCAGGTTTAAGCCGATAAAAGACCTCAGGACAGATGCAGTTTTCTCAGTTGATGATGATGTGATTGTTCCTTGCCCTACTCTGGATTTTGCTTTCACTGTCTGGCAAAGTGCTCCATTCACAATGGTGGGATTCGTGCCTCGAATGCACTGGCTGGATAAGGAGGTTAGTGATTAGTAAATTATTTCTTTTCTTATTCAATTTCAATTTGCTAAAATTTCTCATGAACTGCCTGCTTGAATCTTACTCTTTTATTTCTCATAGGTGGAATATTACTTTCTTGTTACACAAGAAAAAATTGTAGGACCAACCTACTGTAAGCTTACCAATATAATTATTAAACTTGGTTAGGGTTGTGATAATGCTCGCAAGTAGGATACTGAAACCTTAAGTATTTTGTATGAGAAACTATATGGTAGAGTCCCGCCAAATTCAAAGCTTGACATTGTGTTTTGATTGATTATGTGAGGAAGATGATCAATTGGCAGTGTTATCAATGGCGGATGGCAATTATGGCAGGCAGGTAGCCAAAAATCCATCATATAAATATGGCGTTGCGGCCTATGGCGGATATAATAGGCGTTGCAGCCTATGGCGGCTGGCATAGAATCCGCCATACCGTAACGCCATGGCGGCAATTTGACAACACTGTTAATTGGTAACAAGAGCAAGGTGCAACTCCCTTTTTTTTTTCTTTTTTTCTTTTTTTTGGTGGGGGAGGGGGGGGGGGGGTGCGGGGGAGGAAAAAATGGAACTAGTATATATTATGTAGAGTCATGGGGAATGATTTAGTGGTGGGAGAAGCACATGGCATGTTACTCTATGTTTATAAAAAATGGGAAAACAAGAGAAAGATGCAGAAGTCCGCTGTATTCGCAGCAGGTGGCAACTCCCCTGATGATAACATAATTGAACTGTCATTTAAAATCACTTCTTCCATATAACTTTTCATGTTAGTTTGGTATAGTGTCTGATAAATTTCACTTTGTATTCTACAGCAAAATAGTGTTGCATATTACAGATATGGAGGATGGTGGTCAGTTTGGTGGATGGGCACTTATAGCATGGTCCTCTCAAAGGCTGCATTCTTTCACCGGAAATATTTGGATTTATATACTCACAAGATGTCTCCATCAATTCAGAACTATGTTTCCAGAGAGAGGTAAGAATAAGATATATGATTAATTACCTTTTAGGAGTCCTCACCCTCATAAAATTTTAGATGTATTATTATCATTCATTCTTTTTCTATGTCCTCAATTTTTTTGGATTTCTAACTTTGTTATCTTCTTCAACAGAACTTGTGAAGACATTGCAATGTCTCTTGTTGTTGCTAACACTACAGGTTCTCCTCCTATATGGGTCGAAGGTAGTCTCTTCTCTCTTCCTCTTTGAAACATTGGATTTTGTTTGATGGGTGTGACCTACAGTTGTTACTGCAATTTGGAAGAAAATATTTGTTGAAGTCTGAGTGCTTGCATTGATCCCAAGTACATTAACTTCTCATATATCTATCTAGTTGAAGATCTTGCTCGTTATTTGGAGAATATGAAAATGTCACCAGTTTGGAACAGACACAGACATGGGACGGAACCATGATAAAACATGGATATAGCAATTGGCAACATAGCACAGCACAAAATATAAGGCTCTTCTAGTGGAGTGTCAGTGCTTCATACTTCATAGCTCACATAAAAAACTTTTTATAAAACTACATGAATAAAAAATTATTACAATTAAATAAATTTAGTTTTACTGTAAACTAAAATGATAATTACGCCAAATTAAAACTATTAAATATATTAGTTTTTAACTGATGCGTGGTTTAAATATAATTTCATTAATGTATAGGTTTAATTTTATGGTAATGATTTTATAGTATAATAAGGTTTTTGTTAAAAAAAATTTTAAGAAAATTTGGCTTTATCCCATATAGTTGTTGTGCTAGATTTTATAAATAATCTAACGCATGTTTAGGAAGATCAATAAAATTTATACTGAGGATTTTTCAATTGGTTGATTTTTACTATTGAATATAACGCAGAACACAATTCAAATGCTAAAGATACACAACTTTGTATCCTTGCTAATGGTACAAATCATGCCATTTCATGGACATAAATCTTGCACAAAAGTTTAAGGCCCATTTGTTTTATTTATAGTTTTCTATTTTTATTTCTTGTTTTTGTAAATAAATGCAAAAATATCTCATTGTTTTCATTATGTTTCCTGTTTTCAAATATTTGTATATGAAACAATGAAAACAACAAAAAGTTGTTTCCTATACAAATTGTTGAACACAGAAAATAAAATGAAAATAATGTAACATCTAATATAATTATTTATGAAAACATGAAACTAGAAACAAAGCAAACCAACTAAGCTTTTGAGATAGTTGGTCTTCAATATGATATCAGAGTCTCTTTACTGAGTGGTCAAGTTCATCTAAATAAAAATTGAATTTCAACGCATGGTTGAATGTTCTGATGCATTGCATACGTTTCAAGCCGAAATGGCTATTGCATGAGGGGGCATGTCAAACATAAAGTCCAATTCTACCATTCACGAGCCTTTACCTAAGAGCTTAAACTTTTGGGATAGTCGGTCTCCTTAGCAACAATGATACCATGCATTAGTTCAGTCTATAGCAGAATAACCGGTCTCTTGGCAATAATAATACCACTGCCAAAAATATTTGTTGTTCTCGTTGCTTTAGAAAAGTTTTAATACTACCATTTTTCCTTTTTGGGTGGAGATTTACTTGTTTGGTCTTCGAAAGCTAGATAATGATTGCTTGCATCTCTATGACCTGGCTATTACTATTTACTTCATCTATCACTCAGCTTTTACTGAAAAAGTCATAACATCATTAATGTAATTTGCAGGAAAGATCTATGAGCTTGGGGCATCCGGGATTAGGAGTCTCAGAGGGCATAGCCACAGCAGAAGTAAATGTCTCAATGATTTAATATCACTTTACGGAACCATGCCACTTGTGTCAACTAATGTCAAAGCAGTTTGTGCCAAGAATGAATGGTTATGGTAGTTTTGTTTAATTAATTAGCCACTGATTCATTCCATTCATCAAGAGAAAGAGAAACAGAAAAAAAGATCAACGCTCGTTAACTTGATTATGAAAACTGAATACTTTTACTTGTATTACAAGATATATATATATATATATATATATACACACACTTGACTCTAGACTTGATTCATAGAACAATAAAAGTCTATACTAAGTCCTAGGAGAAATATACAATGAATCATAAGAATATAATGGATTGGACTCCACCATCCACACCGTCCACATAAATCAACCGTCCATATATTAATTATATTCAACAATCGTCCACATAAATCCACCGTCCATATATTAATTATATTCAACACTCCCCTTTAAGCTGGAGCATATATGTCTGATGCAATCAGCTTGTCACATATGTATGCTATTCTAAGACCCCATAAAGACTTGGTCATCATATCTGCAAGTTGATCTTTAGTACCCACAAAGGAAGTCTTAATGATGCCCGAGAGGATCTTTTCCCGGATGAAGTGACAATCAACTTCTATATGCTTGGTTCTTTCATGGAAGATAGGATTTGAAGAAAGATACAATGCTGATTGGTTATCACAAGCAAGTTTCATAGGACCTATCTCACAAAACTTCAACTCTTGGAGCAAATATTTTAGCCATAGGAGTTCACAAGTAGTATTAGCCATAGCACGATTCTCTGCTTCTGTGCTTGATCTTGCAACAACATTCTGCTTCTTACTTTTCCATGAAATCAGATTACCTCTAATAAGCACACAGTAGCCTGAAGTAGACCTCCTATCACTAGCATCGTCTGCCCAATCTGCATCTGTATACCCCATGATATTAGTATGACCCTTGTCCATATAAACAATCCCTTTACCAGGTGATCCCTTGATATATCTTAGGATCCGAACAACATCATTCCAATGACTGTCACATGGTGAGTTGAGAAACTGACTTACAACACTAACCGGAAAAGCAAGGTCTGGTCGAGTCATAGTGAGATAATTTAACTTCCCAACTAATCTTCTATATCTGCCTGGGTCAGGATAGGGCTCCCCCTCATTAGGTAGAAGCTTTACATTTGGGTCCATAGGAGTATCAACAGGTTTACAATCTGGCATCCATGTTTCTTCAAGAATGTCAAGGGCATATTTCCTCTGAGAAACGGCAATACCCGTTCTTGATTGGGCTACTTCAATCCCAAGAAAATACCGCAATTGTCCAAGATCTTTGGTTTGAAAATGTTTAAACAAGTGTTGCTTCAATCCCTTAATGCCTTCTTGATCGTCACCTGTAATAACAATATCATCCACATACACCACGAGATAAATACGTTTATTTAAGGATGAGCATTTAAAGAATACAGAATGGTCTGCCTCGCAACGAATCATGCCAAACTGCTGGATGATGTTACTGAACTTCCCAAACCAAGCGCGAGGTGACTGTTTTAAGCCATACAAGGACTTTCAGAACTCGCAAACAAGATCTGACTCCCCCTGAGCAACAAACCCAGGTGGTTGCTCCATATAGATTTCCTCCTCCAGATCACCATGTAAGAATGCATTTTTAATATCCAGCTGGTATAATGGCCAGTGTCTCATGGCGGCCATTGACAAGAACAAACGAACAGATGCCATCTTAGCAACGGGAGAAAAAATATCACCGTAATCCAGACCATAGATCTGAGTGTACCCCTTTGCGACCAGTCGGTCTTTCAAGCGATCCACCTGTCCATTAGGACCAACTTTAACTGTAAATACCCATCAACAACCAACTACTGATTTCCCAGCAGGAGGGGAAACAAGGGTCCATGTATGATTAAATTCCAAAGCCGTCATCTCATCAACCATTGCCTGTCGCCATCCTGGATGAGAGAGTGCTTCCTGAACATTCTTGGGAATGGTAACAGATGACAAGTCAGATACAAAGGCATAATGGGAAGGAGATAATCGATGGTAACTAAGGAAATTGTAAATGGGATGGGGATTAAGAGTAGAACGATTACCTTTATGAAGGGCAATTGGTAAGTCAACAGAAGCGACTGGTTGGACCGCAATAGGAGAAGCGATTGGAGCGAGAGCTGAATCAGGAGGATCAATACTGGGTGTGATCTCAGGAACTTTAAGAGCCCGACGCTCATAAAAAATACCATATCGATGAAACGGGCGGTCATCCTGTGGCTGTGCAAGTTGAGGAATGGGCAGTACCTGAGATGGAGTAGAATCGGAGGTAGCTGATGTGACAAAGTAGGGGGTATCTTCAAAAAATGTAACATCTGCAGATACATAAAAGCGATGTGTAGAGGGACAATAACATCGATATCCCTTTTGCACTCGAGAATACCCAAGAAAGACACATTTAACTGCCCGTGCAGACAACTTATCAAGACTAGGAGAAAGATCATGGACAAAACAAGTAGAACCAAACACACGAAGGGGAACAATATAAAGAGAATCGTTAGGAAATAAAATAGAGTGAGGGATTTTATTACCCAAAACAGAAGATGGCATTCGGTTTACCACATAACAGGCCGTAAGAACAGCGTCACCCCAAAACTTCAAGGGTGCCTTGGTTATTAAAAGAGTCCGAGCTTTATCAACAAGATGACGATGTTTGCGTTCAACAACACCATTTTGCTGTGGTGTGTGAGGACAACTGGACTGATGTATGATGTCATGAGAACTCAAAAAGGATTTAAAAGATGCGGAAAAATATTCTTTTGCATTATCACTGCGTAAAATATGAATTGTTTTTCCAAACTAATTCTTTATTTGTGAACAAAAGGTTTGAAAGACATCAAATAACTCAACGATTTTTTATTAAATATAACCAAGTGCATCTTGAGAAATCATCAATGAAAGTAACATAATACCTATATCCTCGAACAGAAGGAATACGACTAGGACCCCAAACATCAGAGTGGATAATATCAAAAGGAGACATAGTTCGACTACTGGCACTACTAGGAAAAGATACTCTAATATGTTTTCCAAGTTGACATGACTCACAGTTCAAGGTCTTCAAATGTGAAATATGAGGGACCATCTGCTTTAATTTTTCTAGACTTGGATGACCCAGACGACGATGTAAGAGATCGACAGACTCTGAAACAGCACATACGGTGGATGAGGAAGATCGAAGGTAGTAGAGGCCCTGTGATTCAGATCCTAATCCAATCGTTTGTCCCGTACTCCAGTCTTGTATAACAAAGGAATCATAATTAAAGGTTATGGAACAATTTAGAGTGCGAGTAATTTGGCTAATTGAAATTAAATTAAAGGGACAATCCGGTACAAACAAGACTGAATTTAAAGGTAAGGATGGAAGAAGTGAAGCTTGACCAATATCAGCAGCTTGTGCTTTAGACCCATCGACAAGAGTAATACTGTGAGATGTTTTAGGGAATGACAATTTAGAGAAAAGAGAAGGATTACCAGCTAGGTGATCAGAAGCACCAGAGTCTAAAATCCAAGATCCAACAGATGTAGATTGAGAGAGACAAACTTTAGAGTTACCAATGTGAGCAATGGTGGCCGAAGGAAAAGACGAAGGAAAAGCCTGTTGAGTGGCTTTAAATTGAAGATACTCTTTATACTCACTGACCGAAAGTAGATGATCCTCATTTGACTTGGTAGTAATAGTGGGGGAACCAGAAATCAAACAGGGGCTCAAGCTCTTATTTTCTGCCATGGAAGAAGAGCAACAGAATACAAACAACAACAAGATTCAATGAAGGGGTAGCACAATGGCAGACCCACAAACCAAACAGGGGCGGAACAGAACCGGGAGATGACGGCGATCACGGCGGCAGAATCGGCGGCACAGCTTGGGCGGACGTCCGGTCGGCGACGTCTGAGGTGAACGACAGTGTCACTCCGGTCACCAGACAACTTCAAAAACTTGGGCCAATGTTCACAACAGCTGAAACCCAATGAACATACCAAACAGGAACCAACAAGGCTCTAGATACCAACTTGAATATAAAAACTGAATACTTTTACTTGTAAAAAAATATATATATATATATAAATATATATATATATATATATATATATATATATATATATATATATATATATATACTTGACTCTAGACTTGATTCCTAGAACAATAAAAGTCTATACTAAGTCCTAGGAGAAATATACAATGAATCATAAGAATATAATGGATTGGACTCCACCATCCACACCGTCCACATAAATCCACCGTCCATATATTAATTATATTCAACAACCGTCCACACCGTCCACATAAATCCACCGTCCATATATTAATTATATTCAACACATTAGTTGAGGAATCCGTCGGGCATGTGTGTATATATTAAGTGCTACTAAAGTGTCTCACAGGGTTTTGATTCGTTAATGTTTGATGCAAAACATGATGTGAATTGCATATTACTTAGTTTTATCTAGTGTTATTAAAACCGGACTGGTTGAACCGGAAACCGAACTTATTGTCGGTCCGGTTGGGACGTCAGATCGGATAGACATATGAACCGGTGCTGACATCATTAACTCGGCTCAGAATCAGTGTAAACCAGCGACTCGACTCGTCGAAACGGGATGCTGATGTCATGCTGACTCTCCTGTGCTCAAACTTTAAATTTCATGCGAAATTTGCAAAATGAGTAAATAGCCAAAATGGTCCCTGAAACTGTGAGGTCGTGTCAAGTTGGTCCCTCAAATTAACGAAATTTCAAAAAAGTCCCTGAAACTGTCAAACGTTGATCAAGTTAGTCCCTCCGTTAGTCAGGGTTCGTTGACGCCGTTAACGGCGCTTATGTGACACGTTACACGCATATTTGAGGGACCAAATTGATACAGGGACCAAATTGACACTCAATTTTTTTTCAAAATCCCTAAATTCATCTTCTTCTCCTTCTCCCCCAACGTTTCTACCACAACCCATCTTCTTCGTCTTCTCCCCCATCTTCTTGCTTTTGCTGTTGCATCTTCTTCTTATGGGAATTGATGAGGGTTAAGCCAGGAAACGAGGATAGGACAGAGGTTGCTTGCGCAAATCTAGCTAATCTGGGCTTCTGGGACAAGCAATAGAGAGTAAAAAAGAGATTGAGATTTGAGAGCGGGAGAGATTAAGCAAAGCCAAAGCAGAAGAACTATCTTATATCTCATGCCCAAAACCGTACACCAACCATACATTCATTTCCATTTCCCTTATTTGCTTTTGCCCACATTTACTAGGCCACATTATGTTTGGACAGACAATCTCAGTGGGACAGAAAATGCGCAGAAGAGCACAGCTTGACGTCCTTAGCTTCTTGAACAACACACTTTTTAAACATCCACAATTCTTGCCTTCTTATGATAGGACAACCAATTTCATCTAACCACACACCCCCTTCTTCCTCCTCTCTCCTCTTTCTCTCTCTACTTTTCATTTTTATTCATGTTCATTTTGACCATTATGCACTCACCCCACTATCTATTCTTCCCAGTTTGTCTTCAACTGTGTAAAGTATCCATTACTTTATTTTCTGGGCTTATATGATGGTACTACTACCATTGTGGGGTTGCTGTTGGTTTTGGTGGCAGCAGCTGATGAAGAAGAAGATGCAACAGCAAAACCAAAATATGGTGAGGCCTGTGGCTGCAAGAGCTTATGGGATCCAAGAATGGTTCGTCTTTGACATGAGAATCCTTGTCAGGTAAATGGGTTGTGGTAGAAACGATGGTGGAGAAGAAAAAGAACATGAAGTTAGGGATTTTGAAAAAAAAAATTGAGTGTCAATTTGGTCCCTCAAATATGTGTGAAACGTACCACATAAGCGTCGTTAACGGTGTCAACGAACCCTGACTAACGGAGGGACTAACTTGATCAACGTTTGACAGTTTCAGGGACCTTTTTGAAATTTCGTTAATTTGAGGGACCAACTTGACACGACCTCACAGTTTCAGGGACCATTTTGGCTATTTAGTCTTTGCAAAATGCATGTTGCAAGGATCAAACCTTGGTCTGCAGGGTCACAAGCGAGGAGCATTACCGCTGGGCCATTAGCAATACTTGATAAAGTTATGATAAATATAATATATATTAATAACTTATTTATAAATTTATATATATTTAATATATACCGGTTCAAACCGAGTCAATCAGTAATCCTCGATTGAACCCGATTGAACCAGTGACCCATTAACTCAGTGTCTTGATCGAGTCGATCACTGGTTTGATTTTAATAATACTAGTTTTATCACCTGTATTAATTCTTCAAAAGCTAATTGGAAATGCTCTACTGTCTAGAATGATATTTTACAAATTACATCACTGCATTGCACTTCCCATCCTAATTTCTGTAATTGAATATTTTACACTCTAATTTAATATAATCAACTATAGAACTCTTGCTTTTTGATACGCAACAATGCTTATAGTTGGATGATATGTCATTTGTACTCCAACGGTGCTATCTAATAAGAATCAGTTTTTATTTTTTAAGGAGCACCCATTGGAAATGCTCTTGATAACTAGCATTGGCACTTTACTTTTCAACAAAGACAAGGCACTTGCACATGACAATTAGAAGCATACTAAATAACACTCATGTTTCTGTGTTTTGATGAGTGTTTAAGAAATATGATTTTGAATGAATTTGATCTTGTAAAATTGATTTAGTTAACCAACATGTTATGACACAGTTGGTAGATAACTGGACCCTTTAAGCATGTGGTCAGGAGTTCGATTCCTGACTCATGTGTATGGAAAAATATCTGTTGTGAGAGGTCAACCCCTTAAATGGAACACAGTACTTCGAGGGATTGGTCTTTGACTCTCGACCGGATGATACCCAGGTTCACCAAAAAAAAAAAATCGATTTGGTTAAAATTGAATTTAAAGTGAAGTGATTTATATTTGGATGATAGTAGAGGTGTGCAAAACCCGGTCCGGTCCTAGAACCTGTCGCAATCCATAGTATTCGGGTCGGGTCCGACCCTATCCCGTAAAAGAGAAAGGACGAACCCGCATCCCATTTTAGTGACCCAGTGTCAGGTTAGGGACGGGTTCGGGTTGACCTTCGGGTTACCTAACCCGTCCCATATAATAAAAATCTACTTTTACTTTTATCCATCTATAGCTTACGTTTCACGCACGGTCAATTAAGAAAGAAGTTTGAAATATTGACTCAATTGGTGACATTTAGAAAGCATTTTGTGGCTTTTGTAACATTAAATGAATCATGTTTGATAAAATTATCCCGTTTTTAACAATGTTGCGTTAGTAACACGAGCATCAAGGAAGCATCTAGTAAAATGATCTATTTGTTGATATTTTATAACATCCAATTTTCTTTTAGATAGTATCTTTTTACCAATATTTTGGCTTATAAAAAAAGTACATTTTTTTCCCACTAACAGAAATTTAGTTTACAAAAAATTTATTTGACTTCGAGAGTCTAGACAACCCGGTCTATCCCATTTAGACATGATCTTAAACCAACCCGCATGTGATCGGGTTCCTTCAGGTCTAGGGACGGGTTCGGGTTCAATAAATTGACCTTATCAATGTTTAGGGCCGGTTAAAGGACAAGCATAACCCATCCCAACCCATCCCACGCTCACCCCTATCTGATATTAATCAAACATCTCTATTTTTTTTATTACTAAAATCACGCTTGACATGTGATAAAATCAATTCCAGTATTCTCCATTGTGGGGTATCAAATACACAATTGAGAAAAATCACTTCTAAATTGAAATTGTTTTTAGAATGAGTAAAATTGTATTTATTTTTTACATGATAATGTAGATTATGATCTTGATTTATTAAATAATTTAAAGATAAATTTAATCTCATTTAATTAATTTAAAATTTAAACCAACTAAAAATTAATATTTTAGGTGAAATTTGACTAAAATATTCTCCTTTCGAGAATGAAAATAGAAATTCCCGAATTCCCTTTCCGACAAAAACCAGACGAATCTCCATTTTGAGTTTGGCGTATTAAACAATCTTCCTTAATTAAAAAAATATAGTTTTTCAGTAACTCGTTATGCTGTCTAAGTTCCCAGGTACTAACCTTTCCAATTGCATTAGAAACTAATGGGCCAAAAATTAATTCAATCATATATGTTCAAAAAAGCACCCAATCAAATTCTATACATCAAATATGATTTTTTTTTTTGACTAAAAAGATATTCATTCATTCAAATTGATAAAATACATCGAACAACACAAATCCAACATCGCTAAAAACCGAAAAGGATGAATCTGCGAACAAACTCACAGCACCCAGGTTAACAGCATAACACGACAAAATCAAAATGCCTACAAAAGTGACAAAATCAAAGTCACCGGAGTACCCATGTCTCTGGATCTGTAACATTGACACCCAATTCTTGATCAAATCTGTGATGGATCGAAGCAAATCTGTCAATCTGAACCAAACGAACACCGCATCAAGACGGGATCAAACAAACACCGCACTAAGACGGGAAATCAAACAACGCATCACCAAGGCGACGAACGACAATACCGCCGCACACAAAAGACGAAGAACATGAAAAACACGAAGAAAAAAACCCAGATCTATGTGGAAAAACCACTTATTTAGATAAAATGTGAGAAAAACGGAGTAAATGGGTGATTCCAAGCCAAAAAATGGCTCAAAACCACCCCCTCTAATGATGGCACGCGACTGTGTGTAGAGAGAAGGGAGAGAGTTTGAAGTTAGAGAGAAATCACTCGTTATTTTAGAAATTCAAAATCAATCATACATCAAATATGAATTATCACTCTTAAATGTGAGATAATTTCTTTATGTACTCTTTTTTTTTTTAAAGCACTTTATGTACTCTTTTTCTTAGTGAATTACGTGACTTTATGATATGTTAAATATATTTTTTATTATATTTTTAATTGTATTAATTGTATTATTCATTTTTTATATGCTCTAATCAATTACATTATTCATTTCAATATATTCTTATTTGATTATTTATTTTTATATAATTTTGACCTAACATATTTACAATCATACTGAATCACATTAGTTATTTTTATATTGTTTCATTTTTATTTTTTTGATATAGTTATATTGTTTCATTTCAATTTAGTATATTCCACAATTATATATGCCAATAAAATTTTACGGAATCACATTCTTCTTTTCTCCATAGATAAAAATGAAGGTACTTTGTCCACAGTTAATTTTTTTAGAGTTTAAACTTTTTATCCTCTTTTAAAAAGGCTACATACTTAAAAATTAAATTGCCCAACTGTTGTTGTCGTAAAATTGCTTTTAAAAGAACTAAGTGATGACAAAAATAACAGTCTTGAGACAAATTAAGGTGTTTATATTTCCCTCTTCAATAATCCCATGTATAAAAATACAAAGTATGTAAAGTGTAAGTCTAAACATATGACAATGAATATATATTCTTTTATTACCAGCCTAAATTGACGGGAAGTTAAGAAAGAAAATGAAAGGAAAATGATTTTTGAACATACAAAATGGATATAAATATGGTGTCTCTTTGTTTTTATTGTGTATTTTTGGAACACGTATATACAAGAAGATAAAAGATAAGTAGGAGATAGAAATAAATATATATAGTGTTATATATGATATCAAAATTTTGTGCTCATAAGCTAAAAATTAAAGCAGCTGTCAATATCAGCAGCATATACAACAAATTAGCGATTGAAAGACAATTACCAAGTCAAATTTATCAAAAAGGAAACCAGCGAGTGCCTTTTGGTTTTCTTCTACCATTACCACCAAGTGTGGGTCACACACAACCTCATGAGTCAAGATAGGTGAAACAAAGCACGAGGGTTGGTTTGAAGTTTGAAGAAGCATACAAAGGAAAGTTACCTACTCCACTTACCATGCCAAGGCCACTCTATATTACATGGTATCATCCACTACCAGGTCTCCTTGCTTGGTCCATTAAAAGCTGGCAAGCTCTAAAACTCTCCTTTAGTTACATCTTCTCTTGATGTAAAATATTTCAGTTTATATGAACCCTCCATTTCTTTATTATTGTTAGCATGCCATTACAAAAGTAGTATGTTTCACACTGCCCGTACCTTAGCCAAACATATTTTTACTTTTACAAGACCAATTAATATTATTTCCAACAATTAATCAAGTAACTAAATTTTAGGGGTATAGAATCCCTTTACAAAACTATATAATTACAATGATATCAATAGTTCATTTCATCGAAAGTTAGATTCAAAAAAGTCATAATAATTAGTCTTTTCCTCTGCCTTGCAATAGAAGAAAAGAGGCACAAAACTTTATGAATATATAAAGCATGGATTATGAAATTTAGGCAATGATTTTCTTGACATAATGTACACATGCAAAGTGTGAATCATAACAACTGGAAAAGAGCAGCATACAGATATATTGAGACAGGCAGAGTCAAATGAGTAACATCAACTCCCAGCCTGTGCTGCATTTTCAGCTAGTATAAGCAAACTAGAAAACAAGAAACAGGAAGGAAAATAAATAAACAAATAACTTATAGTTGTCTTGCTTGTGTCTGGTCCCTAATTCCTAATCCTAATAATCCCAACAAACAACCTCAACAAGAGCCCAAGAAGAAACAGTTAGCTCACAATTACAAACACATGACACATGTCCCATTCTAGTTCTAGAGAGGGAAAGTAAGTTAGAGAGAAAAAATTTCCCTCCATTGCTTCTTTTTTCTTTCTTTCCTCCTCTTCCACTTGTTCCAATTCTCAAAACTCTCAAAAGTCAAAACTTGATTCTCACATCACCACCTTCATGAATCTCAAAACCTCTTCACTCTCTTTTCTCTTCTTTCCAATTCCCAAAACCATGACCAACCCATTTCCCCAAACTTAAAATTTCTCAACAACAAAAACAGCAACTCTTACCACCTCTCATCACCGCCATGCCATCCCGGCAACTCCTCCAATCTCCGCCCTCCACGTCGGACTTCCCCGACCACCACCACCGCCTTCTAATCCCAATCCTCGCCGCAACCGTTTCCTTCTTCTCTCTCCTCCTCCTTCTCTTTCTCCTTTACCTCCGCACCCTCAACAAAAAACCCGCCACCCCACCACCCGATTACAAACCCCCTCACAACCTCTCCTACTCCCTCCTCCGCCGTGCCACCAACTCCTTCTCCACCCGCCTCGGCCACGGCGGCTTCGGAACCGTCTTCGCCGGCACCCTCCCCGCCGGAAAACGCGTCGCCGTCAAGCTCATGGACTCTTCCTCCTACCAAGGAGAGCGCGAGTTCCACAACGAGCTCTTCTTCGCTTCCAAGCTCCGTTCTCCCCACGTCGTCACCGCCGTTGGGTTCTCCTCCGACCCCAAACGGCGTCGTTTCCTCCTCGTCTACGATCTCATGCAAAACGGGAACCTCCAAGACGCGCTGTTGCACCGAAAGTGCCCCGAACTCATGGATTGGAACACACGCTTCAAAATCGCGTTGGACATAGCAAGAGGAGTTCAGTACCTTCATGCTTGTGATCCACCAATTATCCATGGTGACATAAAACCCAGTAATATTCTGCTGGACCGCGCTTTTTTCGCGAAAATCGGGGATTTCGGGCTTGCCCGGTTGAAGTCGGAGCCCCACTTTGAGGTTTTGGGTGGTGATGGTGATGAGGAGAAGAAAAACGAAGAAGAAGAAGATTTGGGGTGTGAGGTTGGGGTTGGGGTTGGGGTTGATGATTGTGGGTCATTGGTTGAGGAAACAGAGAGTGTCAAGAGTGTAAATACTGGTTTTTTTGAAGAGGGTAGCTTGGGTTCGGAGCAATCTCCTGAAGGTTTTGTTAGGGTGCCCATATCGGAGCCATCGCCGGAGACTATGGCGATGGCCTCGCGGGCTTTGGATAAGGCTAGCATTCAGAGTGAGAAGGATGATGTTAAGAAGAATGGTAAAGGGCTAAAAAGTAATTCAATGAGGGATTGGTGGGTGGGAAAACCTGTTGGTGAGAGTAAGAAAGTGAAGGATTATGTGATGGAGTGGATTGGAAAGGAGGTGAATAAGGAAAGGCCAAAGAGTGAATGGGTAGAAGAAGCAAAGTTGGGGGAGGAAGATAAGAAGGAGAAGAAGAGAAGGAAGCACCAATTGGAATGGTGGGAATCCATGGAGGAGGAAAAGGAGAAGAAGGCGAAGAGAAGACCGGTGAGGGAGTGGTGGAAGGAGGAGTACGATGAAGAGGTTGCAAGGAAGAAAAAGAAGAAACAGAAGAGGAATGGTGTTAACAGCGATGATGACAATGTTGGTGATTGGTGGGTGAGTGATGATGCTTTGTATGGGGATAAAAAGAAGAGCAAGAGAACTAGTAGGAAAAACCGTGGTAGCGTGGATTGGTGGTTAGATGGGATGAGTGGTGAGCTATGGAGAGCTCGCAGGAATAGCTATGATTCTGCTGCTAGTGGAGAAATTCCAAAGAGTGGTGGTGTTAGTAGTACTCCAAGTATGAGGGGAACCGTTTGTTATGTTGCTCCTGAGTATGGTTATGGTGGAGATGTCTCAGAGAAGTGTGATATATATAGCTTTGGGGTCTTGTTGCTTGTTGTCATTTCCGGGAGGCGCCCACTTCAGGTGAATGGTTCACCGATGTCTGAGTTTCAGCGAGCGAATTTGTTGTCTTGGGCACGCCATTGTGCCAGGAATGGGAAGCTCATTGAGCTGGTTGATCAGTCTATTCAGTCATTGGATAAAGAGCAGGCTCTTCTCTGCATCAAGGTCGCCCTGCTTTGTTTGCTCAAGTCACCTGCTCGTCGTCCTTCAATGAAGGAGGTTGTGGGAATGCTTAGTGGGGAGTTGGAGTCACCCCAATTGCCGATTGAGTACTCGCCTTCGACCCCTTCTCGCTTCCCATTCAAGTCCCGGAAGAAAGGTGGGTGAGTTTCTTGTATCAGATACCATTTTCATGAGCAGCTACAATAATATACTGGCAGTGGCAGTTTACCAATTACAGATGATTGTATACAGATTTAGGAGGGAAAAGCTATGCTCTTACCATTGGAATTTACTTTCTCTCTTTTGCCTTTTTTTATTTACCATTGTATACAGGTTCTTTCACTTTTTTTGTTTTGATACCATCATTGCCTAACAGTTGGGGTTTGATCTGTGTAATATTTTTCCACACTGACTTATAGGCATGTCTTGAGTGATGTTTGTCTTTTGGAAATTGTGGCCCTTGCTTTAGTGGAGAGGACTGAGGCCATCTTTGTAGTTTGCATCATCTTACTTTTGGAAAGGAATTAACAGCATAGATTTCATTTACAAGGAACTTGCTCCTTTGTGGTGGTCCATTACAGTTTGCAGCTTGTGTAAATTTTGATTAGGCTTTACAATGTGCATCTTTAAAGCTCCTAGGTGGAAGAGCAATGTTGTTCATACCTGTTGTAACATGTAACAGAACATTGGACTTTGAAATGATGAAATCCATAAAAGCAGAATCTGTCTATTAGCTTTTTTCATGTGATGGTTGTTGTAGTGAAATGAGGCAAACATATGGTGCTTTGTTTCGACTCAAATTTTGCTACCAATGGATGGTTTTTTTTCTTCTTTTTTTTCTCAATCAGTGCTGCAGGGTTGTCCACCTGTTCCATAAGATACACCAACCTTAGTTACTGGTTGTACCCTTGTAGTGAAACGAATTTGATATCCCAACACCATTTTTTGTTTGAATTTTGAAGGAAAACAAAACGAATAATATACTGATTGGGTACAGCTATAGGGATGTTTGTCATTCTATTCTAGTCATATTTGATTTGTTGTAGAGATTTTGAAAAATTAAAAATGAAGTTTTCCTCCTTATGTCCATGCTGCACTTATGATGGCCTTATGAACAACTTGGCTGGAGTGGGCAGCTTTTCAGAAATGTCTCAATTTATGTCAACAAAGTTATTGTCATGACTACATTTTGATAATAGAGTCGCGGATCCTAGCGTTGACATATAATCACTTTTTTTACCATGTAAGTCTAATTTTGCCATATCAAAAAAAATCTGATGTGCACTCTCTTCAAAACAAATTCACTCCAACACTAACAATCTATCAATACTCTTTTCTCTGTTTTGGCTGAGCTTTCAATTTCTCATCCCCTTGTGCAAGGGGAAAAACTTAGGTGTTGTTTAAACTTTAATAGGTGTTGAATTGTGATTGGAGAATAATAAAAATTACATACATGCAACTGCACTTAAGTTTTGTCCTTGTCGAATTTGTATTCCGTTATACCACACGGTTACAATCGCTTCAATTCCAAACCCGAAAGTTACAGGACCTGAATTCATTTTCATTACTATTATTAAAGCAAATACCCAAGTTGTCATAATGTCATTATGTCTTTTCACTTTCTCAAATCTTCGATATCCATATCTCACAATATCATTCAAGCAGGGACGGACCCAAGAATTTTATGGTGTGGGAGCAAAATATGAATAAATTTACAACGTAAAAAATATAATATTTCATTCTAAAAATATACACATGTATGTGATCTCATAAGATAACAACACAAACAATATGCTGTATCCTCATTTTGACTATATTCTAACTAACTTCCATATTTTAAATACCAATCCGAATTAAATCTGCGAAAGGTATTTCCAAATTGTCTTTGTGGAAAACTAATCTCTTTAGCTTGACAAAGACCCTTTTGCAGATAATATCTCCTAACTTCATCTCTATCACTTGGATTATAATTTGGAATTTTTGGCCTTAAACCAGGATCATTAGGAAGCTTTTCCAAATCAAATTCCAAAAATCTTTTTTTTAAAGATGGACGCAATGTTCTACTTGACGCAATGTTATACTATATTATTATATAAATATGACTATATGAGAATATATGAGTGTTGCGCCTGCGCACAGGGAAGCGAACTAGGGAAGCAGGAGCTGCAGTGCAGGACCGCAAGAGAATATGCACATGGGGGAAAATTGTGGAGGAAAACTCAAAACCCTTAACCTATGACCATGATTTGTCTCTGGGCCCAAAGTTTATTATAAAGTTTAAAAAGTCCAAGATCAAGTGGGCCATAAGAGGGGGAGCACAAGTTTCCCAATGGAGAGTCATTCTGTATATTACTTTTTTATGTACTATTTATTTATTTCAATAATGAAAACATATATATATATATATATATATATATATATATATATATATATAATTTACTTTAAAAAAATCACAACTAATGGGGGCACTTGCACCCACAGTCTTGATCATAGTCCGTCCCTGATCTCAAGAGGCACAATACCCGCACATGATGATTTGGAAATCTACGACATGCACAACTTGCATAGTGCAAGGAAGAGTGATCACTTCAGGTTTCTCTCCAATGTGATAAAGTAGCGGCAAACACATGAAATTTTCAGACACGAAAATTTTCTCAGCAAGGTAATTGCCTCACATTTTAATAAAGACAATTGGGACAACTATGACAACAATTTTTTTTGCAAATTGGGACAATCTATTAGTTGAAGGATAAACAAACAAACTTTTAAACACACAAAGTTGCTCATTGTTATTGCCTTTTTGCACTTGCTTGACAGAATTTGGTCAGAAAGCCAATTGAATTGGAACCAGTTTGAATAGTTGTCAAGTTAAGTCACAAAAGAATAATTTTAAGACATCCCAATTAAAACAATCATCTAATTTACTAAATGCTTCACCAATATTCAGTGAACAAAGAAAGGATACATAGCATTCAACTAATTAATGAGAGCTTAATTCATACATTTTCCATTTGGATCCAATTTGTTTTTTCTTCTTTTCTTTTCTATCTTTATTGATCTTTTACTATTCTCTGTGTTTTTTTTTTGTTTTTTTTCCCCACATACATGCACATTGGGTAAGGGGCACACAACTTTGATCGGTAAAGGTGTTAGATTGTTTTTCAAGGGTAATCATTATTTTGTTATAATTTTCTCCACTCCATGAGATGTTGTCATACTCCTCTCCCATGCTTAAATTTCCTCTTAATAAGTTTTCAACTATACTGGCACTCCACCAAGCAACATCATGGTAACATGTATTGGTTTTTGAGGAATGTTTATTCAAAACAAATTTGTTTAAAAAGAAGAGAAATCAGATAGTATCCTTCCATATCTCTTCCTATCAAAGAAACAAACATGATTAGTCTCTTTCTATCTAATTTGATTTTTTTTTAATTTATAATTTGATTTTAAATGGTACATTTCATCTTTTAGAAAAAATATTCATTTTTATGATGTGCTTGTGATTAATCTATGAAATTTTAAGCCATATATTTTAATGGTTGATGTGATGAGAAGCAAAATGAAAGATAAGGAAGAGCTGATTGTTTCCTTGAAGAGGAACTACCAATCCAAGTTACAAAAGGAGCATGAGGAATGAAACAAGCAAACAAAATTGCAACGCCACAACCTAGTTTATATATATATATATATATATATATATATATATATATATATATATATATATATATATAATTTCTAAAGCACGAACTTTAAATATTTTTCCATCATTCCTGCAATTAAATTTTCAAGTATTTTTTTTACAATTTCATGTGTGTGTCTATATATATATGGATGTTGCGCAAGTTCTTTTTATTTTATTATCATCATCATTTTTGTTTCTTTGCAATCTAGTTTTGTTCTATTATAACTGACTATAATATTATCTTCTGCACAAAACAATTATTAATATCGTTACCTTTCAACCATGCAAATCGAACAAAATAAATTGACTTACTTCAATTAACCCATCTTAACATTTTGATTCATAATCTAGATACTTTAATTGCACACATTTGTTTGAGATGAAGTTTACAAATCACAACTTAAAAGAAGACTCTCAAAACTATAATGTCATCACAAGAACTTTCATCCCAGACAATAATCTTCCCAATCAACCTCTCTAAAAAAATCAAAACAGTAGTCAAAATACAAATTTGAAACAATTCATCATTGTTTTATATTAACTAGAACAATTAACGATTATCTCTATTATATAACAAGGAGTCAATTTCACCACAATAAATATCATCAGATGAAGAAACAACATTATCAGGCAAAGAGGAACGGATCTTCAAAACAAAAAGTCATCCAAGCAAGTGGTCGACACAACATCATCAGATGAAGCTCCAATCCTTATAAGCGCCAATTAAGGGGGGAAAACATCCAAAGGCACACAACAGACAACATCCTTAGATGAAGAGTACTCAATCTTGATTAAAAAAAGCTTAAGGATGAAAGTTTCAAAGAAAACAAAACTCATGGGACAACATGATGCGACTATGGTTCAAAAGAAAGGTTTACAAAGTCACTAGTGGAAAATATGGATTTTACGACCAGATTTAACATCGGTTAAATAAAACTGGACGTTAAAAATGACGCGGTAGCAGAACTGTAAATAATTGGTTCATTTAAATCAACATTAACGTTGGTTATTAAAATAACAGACGTTAAAAAACTTGAGTAAAACTTTGAACGTATGTTATTCAAATAACAGACGTTAAAAGTCATCTTTATCGTCGGTTGTTTTAATAAAAGACGTTAAATAATTACTTTAATGTTTTTTATTTGAATAAAAGACGTTAAAAGTTTTAATCAAATTTTTACAATAACATTATGTCCCGCGTGATCACTTCACACATGCCCTTTTTCCCTAACCCTTCACACCTCGAGCTCCTCTCTCTCTCTCTCTCTATGGTCAGCCACCGAAAGCCCACCGTGCGAGCCGCTGTCACAACTCCCTCTCCCATTCGAAAAGCACAACTGTCATAGCTCCTTTCCGTCACTGTCGCGAGACCCTATTCTCAGGCAACCACCGCGAGTCTCTTTGGTGAGTTCTCTTCTCTCTACTCTCTCGCATCTCCATTTCTTTTTCTCTTCCATTAATTTCGTTTTCTGTCTAATTGAAGCTTCGTCAACTTCTCTTCACCTCTTTCTCCCTCTCTCTCTCTCTGAGCTTTTCTGGTTTTGAGCAAAAGAGGGTTTCAAGAGTGCTCTTATTTGAGAGAGCTTCAATTGGCAAGCATAAAGAGAAGTTGTATTTTGGTAAATTCTTGTTGCCAATTATTTCTTCGTTTCTGCACTAAGATTACTGTATGAGAATTAGGGATTTTTGCTTAGATTTTTCATATGATGAATGGTGAGTTTCTCTCTGTTGTAGTGTATGAAACATAACAATTTTGTTTGAATGGGGTAGCGTGAATGTGATTCTGTATATTTTGCATTCAATTTCTAAATGAGTTACTATGTTTAGTTTATGTGATATTTGCTTTACAGTGTAGTGTAATGCTTAATGTGTTGTGGATTAAGTGTTTGTATACACTACACTGTAAACGCTTAAATTTGCTTTACAGTGTAGTCACTGTAGTGTATATTCTGTATTCATCTGATTTGTTTTGCCAATCCATTGTCATGTTCTTTTCTGTCTTCATTTTCCCATCTTGTGTTCACTTAAACATGCATAATAGTCTCTTCATGCTTTATAATAAATAAATATGTTCAGCAGTGGTATGTCATAAAAATGGAAAAACTAAAATGTTTTGAATATAGATGCGAGGTTCATAGAAACTACATTGTGTTGATGCTCATTGTTGTTGATGGTGAAAATAAGGAAAGATGTTGGATGGTTTTCTTAAATGTTGGCATCGGGCTGCTCTACAAAACTAATCTCTCTGAGGTACTACCTCCACATAACATAACATGTCATTCATTTTGTAGATGTCATTCATTTTGTTTATTGAATGGACTTAGGTGTTAGGGTTTCCTTACTTTTGATATCTTGTAACAATGAATTTAGGTGTAGTGGTGTATATATATGGTTGTTAGGTTTTCAAATACCAGTGCTTTTACAATCTCCCCTATTGTCCTTATATTGGATATATGTGTGTATATCTACAGAACGACCTATCTAGTTATGGATTGTAGTTGGATGGTTTGTAAACACACGAGTGATAAGCATATGAAGGGAGTGGAAGAGTTTATAGAATTTGCTTAAAGAAATGTTCCTAATAGTAATGGAATGTTTTGTTGTCCTTGTGTCAAATGTTTGAATACAAAGAAACGTGCAAACCTTAATGGAAGGAAACGATCAGAAACAGATATATATATAGCACCTTTCATATGGCTTTCCCATTGGCAGTTGGTCCTACTTATTCCTACAAGGCATACTGTCGTCTTCTTATGCTTGTTGTACCATGAGCCGGCGAAGGAGGTGGTGGCTTCAATCAATACGTACGTAAATTTTTATTTAATTTAATTTGTAACATTTGCTTTTATTTTATTACATGAACATATAATTGACATGAATATTTTGTTTATCATAGAGCTATGAAGGCATGTAGCATTTCTTGTGCCAATGGGAAAAGTAGGACTTTGAAGTCAAAAAAAATCCTGATTGGATTATCCTCAAGGTAAGTAGTTTATTAAATAGTAATAATAATTATTATTATTATTATTATTATTATTATTATTATTATTATTATTATTATTATTATTATTATTATTATTATTATTACTATATATACATTTAATTGATATTAAATTTCATATTCATTTGTAGTCTCGTAGACAACCAGATGGTTGGTCGTGTGCGTATTATATGATGTTACATATGTTGAACACTGTCTTCGCATCTATTACTGACGGATGGAAGAAGGTAATTAATTTAACAAGTTAATTAATTATATTTTGTTTTTGGTGATGACTTAATTTAATGTTGAGTTTATTTGAACTTGTGCTGGCTTTCAGTGATCAGTCTCCTCTCACTAAACAGGAATTCAGAGACTTGAGGGTGCGCTTTGCAACCTTCTTTTTTAAGTATGCTCCAGAAAAAAGAGTAGAAAAAATAGCTCCTGCATACTTGGAAGATATTGAGTAGTTTTGTATGAATCTTCACATCATATACTCCAAAAACTTCCAGTTCACCGAGTCGTACGCCTTCTCAAAATCCACTTTAAAAACCAAACACTTCTTCCTTGATTTCCTTGCATAATCTATCATCTCATTAATAACTACCGCTCCATCCAAAATAAAACTATTTGACAGAAAGACGAATTGATTGGGTGCTATGATGGATGATAACACCCTCCTCAATCTCGCAGTCAAGAGCTTAGCTATTATTTTATACAAACTCCCTAAGAGGGAAATCAGCCTATAATCACCAAGCCTCTGTGGGTTATCCCTTTTAGGTACTAAGGCCAGGAAGCATGAGGTTAAGCCTTTCAGTAATTTTACATTTGTATAAAATTCTTCCAACATCTCCCACACCTCCATCTTCAAAGTGCCCCAGAATTTTTTTATAAAATTGAAATCGAATCCATCTGATCCCGGCGCCTTATTCCCATCACAACTCCACACCGCTTCCTCTACTTCTTCCATACTAAACGGAGCTGATAGATCGACTACATGAGAATAGCTTAACTGTAGAAAATTGATCCACTACAACAAAATAGACTTTTAATAACGCACCTTTAATAGCATTTCCGTGTGGAAATGCTATTAAAAGTGATGGGGGACTTTTAATAGCGTTTCCCTAAGGGAAACGCTATCTTAGGTACAACCTAAGATAGCGTTTCCGTGTGGAACCGCTATTAAAAGTGTCACTTAGGAAAAGATAGCGGTTCCACACGGAAACGCTATCTTAGGTCTTCCCACTAAAACTAGACGCGCGCTCGGTTTCCCTCTCTGTTTCTTCCTCATTTTCATTTTCTTAGGTCTTCTCTTGGCTTTCTTGTTGGGTTCCAAGCTTCAATTTCTTCTCTCTAAGATTGTGCAATAGACGCCTCCGCTGCCCCAACACGTCGGAGCCACCACTGCGTAGAGGTGGCCATACTCGTTTGACTCTATGCGGCGATTCCAAGCTTGATCCATTGCTTTCCAAGCTTCTTCCTATCTCAATCTCTTTTCTCTACTCACAATCCATCCAAGTCCGCAACAAGGTCAGTCAATTTCAATGCTTTCTTCATTTGTTTTCCTGATGCATGTGGATTTTGGATCAATTGATAAGCTGTCAATGTTGGGAAAGAAAGGAAAATTCTCAAACTTGGTATTAGTGTTATGGGTATGGATCATTACTGGTATGTGTTACTGTAAGTTAATCTCGCAGAATAATGGATATTAGTAGTATGTGTTGTGACTTTTAAGTCTAGTATTACTTACTCAAGTTATTTTACTTTGTTACTGTGATGGATTGGCATGATGCAGAATGCAATATGACTTGAGAGAAGAATGAGGATCGGGTCAGTTGCTTGTATAGCTAGTGTGAAATGTGTCAGTCATTCAAGAAACAAGACTTGAGTCATATCTTAATGTTTGAGACTCGGAATTTGAGAGTTTTCCATCTACTTTGCTTCATTCTAGGGGGCCAAGAAAGTGAAAGAAAATCCAAGAAAACTATTAGGTTTTGGTTTTATTTTACTTGCTCTTTAATTTTCGGTTTGATTGGTGTTGAATGGAATGTGACTTGTTTGTGTGTCAATCATTATTTGAAAATATGAATATGGATTGACGGATTGACTGTATGCATTTTGAACCTAATGCTGCTGGTATCCTGTTTTGTTTTGTTTCAATGTTTTTCGGAATGTGAAGAATGGGTTCATATGTTTGTTTTTGTTGCTTCAGTTTGTTGATCCTTTCCTTTTATATATCATTTAATTTAATGTTCTGTGCTCAGATTTTGGTGGTTTTGGGTCACGGCCGTGATGGATATCACGGCCAGGCCGTGACGGTCTCTGCTTCTGGTTGCTCTGCGAAATTCCAGTCTCTCGCGAGGCGAGCCTATGCTCGCGTCGCGAGCCCTCTGTTATGGCCGTGAAGAATTTCACGGCTGGGCCGTGATGTGCTCTGACTTGTGGTGGTTTTGGGTCACGGCGGTGATGGATATCACGGCCAGGCCGTGACAGACTCTGACTTCAGCCTTTCTTCTTTTTCAGTTTTGCTCGATCATGGCCGTGATGGGCATCACGGCTAAGTCCGTGATGGGCATCACGGCTAAGGTCGTGATGGGCATCACGCCAGGCCGTGATGGACTCTGTTTGGCTCATTTTCTGCACTTTTAAAGCCCTATCTTTATCCAAACTTCATCATGGTTGATCTTGAGCATTTTACCCTTGATATCTGCAAAACAACACACGAAAACCGCCTTACCCGTTCCAAAGGAAAATTAACTTAAAATCTAATAAAAATATGCCTAAACTACATGAAAATGCATGCTAAATGATAGACAAAGATGATGTGGAATCACACTCATCAACAAGTCGACATCTTGGTTCCTTCAAAGAATACTCAACGACAATGTGTTTTGTTTTGCAGCCTTTCATTCCTTTAATCAGATACATTGCATGTAGACCTCAACCACTCTAAACTCAAAGTAAATATGTTTAATAAATATTTTTGTAGATCGGAAAAGCATGGATCGGAAATGGATGTCTGCCAATCGTTTAACGAAGGAGTATGAGGATGGGGTGAAAGAGTTCATTAGTTTTGCAGTTCGGCATGCGAAAAACCCTAATACAATCATATGTCCTTGTTTAGATTGTTGTTATGCAAGGCGAGTTGGTGCAGCCGATTTGGAAGAACATTTAGTGTGTAATGGAATCGATCAAAGTTATACATGTTGGACAAAACATGGTGAGACAAGAGCTGAGTCTAGTGAAATGAGGAATCGTGTGAGATATTCATCATACGATACCGGCAGTAAATACTTATGAGGGCGATCGTTTTGAAGACATTGCAAATGCTGTTGAAGAGGATCTTCTGGATTGTCCACAAATGTTTGGGAGGTTGGTAAGTGATGCAGAGCAACCATTGTATGATGGATGTACTAAATTCACAAGATTGTCGGCGATGTTAAAGTTGTATAACTTGAAATCGGGCAACGGATGGACTGATAAGAGCTTTACGGACTTACTCACACTATTGAAAGACATGTTGCCAGATGATAATGTGCTTCCTAGTCGGACATACGAGGCTAAACAAATGTTACGCTCTATTGGCATGAGCTACGAGAGGATACATGCTTGTCCTAACGATTGCATTTTATTTCGAATGAATATGCATCGTTACAGATGTGTCCTAAATGTAATGCCTCACGATATAAGAAGAAAGAATCAGATCCGAGAGAAGGTTGTGTGGTATTTTCCCATAATACCCAGATTTAGGCGCATGTACCGTAGTTCGAAGATTCAAAGCACTTGACATGGCATGAGGATGAAAGGATCAAAGATGGCAAGTCATGCGGACCCGGCAGATTCTCCGCAATGGAAGAAATTTGATCATGATTATCCCGATTTTGGGCAAGATTCAAGAAACCTACGACTTGCATTGGCTCTTGACGGATTTAACCCGCATGGTGTTCAAAGTAGCTCTCACAAGACATGGCCTGTGATTTTGGTGATTTACAACCTATCCCCATGGCTATGCATGAAGCGCAAATTTATGATGTTATCTATGTTAATTTCTCGGGCCCAAACAACCAGGAAATGATATAGACGTCTATTTGACTCCTTTGATTGAAGACTTGAAACAACTGTGGGAGACAGGTGTGGAGGTGTATGATGGGTATAAGGAAGAAAGTTTCAATTTGAGAGCTATGTTGTTTGGGACAATTAATGATTTTCCAGCCTACGGTAATCTGTCAGGATATAGCATCAAGGGTCAGTGTGCATGCCCTATATGTGAAGAGGGTACGGATTGGATGCGGTTAGAACATTGTAAGAAGAATGTCTTTCTTGGGCATCGTAGATTTTTGCATCCAAGTCATCATTACCGGTGGTGGAGAAAGGCGTTCAATGGGAACTCGGAAGAAGGTAGAGCGCCTTCACCTTTGACGGGTGATCAACTTTTTGAAAAGGTAAAGGATTTGAATATCCAATTCGGTAAACCTTTGCGAGAGATATTGTCACAAGAGGGTGGAAGAAAAGGTCGATTTTCTTTGAGTTGCCATATTGGAAATCATTATATGTAAGACATTTCCTCGATGTGATGCACGTTGAAAAAAATATCCGTGATAGTGTCATTGGTACGTTACTCAATGTGCCAGGGAAGACTAAAGATGGCATCAATGCAAGGTTGGACTTGGTTAGTATGGGAATAAGAAGAGAATTGGGACCGACGAAGAAGGGTAAAAGTACATATCTTCCTCCGGCTGCTTACACTCTATCTAGAAAAGAAAAAACTGTTATTTGTAAGTTTCTTGAAGGAGTTAAGGTTCTCGGAAGGGTACTCTTCAAACATTAGGAACCTCGTATCGATGAAAGATCTCAAGTTAAAAGGTCTAAAGTCCCACGATTGTCATGTTCTCATGGAGCAGTTGATACCCATTGGTATACGGTCTATTTTACCTAACAAAGTGCGGGGGGACCTTAACTAAACTCTGTTTCTTCTTCAAGGCAATTTGCAGCAAAGTGATTGACCCAGGGAAGTTGCCATCATTGCAAAGAGAAATTGTTGTGACTTTATGCGAGCTTGAGATGTACTTTCCACCTTCATTCTTTGACATAATGGTTCATCTAACCATTCACCTTGTTAGAGAGACACAACTGTGTGGGCCAGCTTATATGAGATGGATGTACCCGATTGAGCGTTATATGAAGATATTAAAAGGGTATGTGAAAAACCGATCACGACCAGAAGGTTGTATTGTTGAACGGTATATTGTCGAAGAAGTCTGTTGAATTCTGCATCGAATACCTATCCAATGCTGAATCTATAGGGCTGCCAAAGTCTCGTCACACATGGAGAATGATGGGGCAAGGAATTACTGGAAATGAAATAGTGACTATAACAAGGACGAGAATGGGAGCAAGCACACTTATATGTTCTGCACAATGCCGATGAGGTTGAGCCATATGTTGAAAAACACAAGGACATGCTTAAGAGTTTGTATCCAAATAAGAATCAAAATTGGCTAACTAGAGAACACAATCGTTGTTTTATAACGTGGCTAAGAGATCACATTTATGCAGAGTTGACTGAAAATGATACTTCAGTTTCAAATAGATTGAGATGGTTAGCCAAAGGTCCAAGTTTGCATGTGTTCTCTTACCACGGTTATCAAATTAATGGGTACACATTCTATACAAAAGAACAAGATGGTCGGAGTACAATGCAAAAACAGTGGTGTGACTCTAGTAGCTCGGTCGATGCATATCTCAAGTGCCAAAGACAGAAACCCGATATCTGCAAATATGTCATACTTGGCGTCATTGAACGCATATGGGAGTTGGATTACACAAAGTTTAAGGTTGGTGTGTTTGGTTGCAAGTGGGTTGACAATAATAACGGTGTTCGATTGATGAGTCGGGGTTCATGCGGGTGGATCTTAATAGGGTGGGGTATAAAGATGAGCCTTTTATATTAGCATCTCAAGCTCAACAAGTGTTCTATGTCACTGATCCAGCTGATATGAAAAGGTCCATTGTTCTTTTGACTAACAAAATAATTACTAATGTTGATGATCAAGACCATCGAGATGTTGATATTGAAGATGATCCTTTCGTCGGGACATTACAATCACTTGAGATTGATCCAACTAGGGATGATGGTATGTATATGAGAGATGATCATGATGAGGGGCTTTTGGTCAATCCACCATTTCGTACTAATAAAGGACAAACAAATCTCAATCAAATGAAGAAAAGAAAAAGGTTGACTTAAACATGTATGTAGTGTTTGTGTTTAAATGAACTTTCTGATCCTTTTATTTTATAGTTAGCATCTTCAGGTAATGCTAGTGTTGATTTTGTTATTCATAGTTGTTTTATATTTTGCATCAATTAATGTTATATTAATGTCCATTGATGTTTTACTTGTATCTAATATTTTTGTAGGTAAATGGCATCTTCAAGTAATTCTAGTGATGCCAAAGCGGCGAGACGTGGGCCAACAGATTATGAAGGCGGTCATCCGCGCTAGGAGTAAAGGACAAAAATTTGATGTAATTTACTTACTAATCTAAGGATTTCATAATGTTGTTTGATATCTAGATTTAATTACTTTATTATTTTTATTAGGTTGAATGGAATTCTTTGGACCAACCTATTCGTGCTAATGGTAAAATATTGAAGAGTTACATTGGGGCCGTTGTTAGGCAAACGGTCCCAATTATTTGTTCTAATTGGAAGGATGAAGCTTTGGATGGTTTCAAAGAGAGCATATGGGCTGATGTACAGGTAATTGTTAAAATTTATAAATTATATTGTAAACTATGTAAACATACTTACTTTGACACGTTGTTTATATTGTTTTGCAGATGTCTTTTAATGTTGATGAATCTAGGAAAAAATTTGTACTTCAGGAAGCTGGTAACCTACATAGGGCATTCAGAACTAGATTGACCAAACAATTTCTAAGAGATGCCAACGGGAATATCAATGAGGAGCCTCCATCACAATATCCACACATATCAAGGGATGAGTGGACAGATTTTATAGCAATACGCACAGGAGATGCTCAATTCCTGGTATGTTTAATATCACATTAGTCCTTATAATTTTATAGCAATACGTACATATGACATTAACCATGTATTAATATTACTTATATGTGTCTGAATAGAAATTAAGCAATGAAAATCGCAACAGGCGTTAGATCCCCGCATGCCCTTACAAAGCATCACGTAAGGGGTATGCCGACATTGAGGATGAATTGGTATGTATATATATATATATTTAACTGCATTTGTGGTAAATATGACTTTTAAACTGTTTGGTTAATTTATATTATCTCAATATACATATACAGGAGGCGGGGCAAGAAGTTAAGAAAATTAAACGCCATATTGTGTGGAGGAAAGCCCGCGAGAACAAGGCGGGTGTAATTGACAACAAAAATAAGCAGACCGTGTGGAATAAATGTGTTAGTAGACTAACGATTACATTATCAATTGTTATTTTCATATGATAATATATAATAATTTTAACATTTGCATTTCACCAATAACTATGTGTCAGGAGGAACTGTCACAGTCTGCGGTAGAGGGAGAGATAGAAGACTTTGGTCGCCAGGATATTCTTGCCAAAGCCATAGGTGTGCCGAGAGAACCCCGGGCGTGTTAGGGGTGTGGGTTTCTGCGTCTCACAAAAAGATTACTTCCCACCCGAAGGTCGTGCAAGAAATAACTCGGAAACGAAAAAGTGGGAGACATTGGTGTCTCAACTCTCCGATAGATTGAACATTTTGGAAGAAAAGTGAAACAAAAGGATGATGAGGAGAGGCAGGCTAATTTCACAGCCCAAGCAAGCGTCAAAGATAGTTGAACTCTACCATCTCACAAAGAGGCTTCGAGAGGTAATGCATGCCTTTTTTTTTTACTAGTATTGCATTCGCAGTTAAATACATTCAATTGGATGCCTTAATTCACAGCTTATTAATCTATCATTGGATTAGGCGTCAACTCATGTCACTATATTTATCGACCCCAAACTATCGTATAGTTGCTATGGGTAAAGTATACAATGAGCCGGGTGTTACATCGCATTAATCGGACCAGCACCCCTTAACCATGTGAAAGTTGGAGTTGATGTTGCAACCGAGGGGGATGCGCCATTGCCGGTACCTATCGTTGATGCAGATGTGATGACAAGAGGAGATGCAATAGGTACTTATGTGGCATGGCCAATTGATCTCGTGGTTGTAATTAATATGGTATGTAATTGCATTTTTCCACCTTTTCATATACGGCATATATGCATTACATTAGTTGATCACTAATCGGCATATTGAAATGCAAAATTTCCAGGCACCCGCAAAAGCTAAAGGCAAGGGCAGAGTGTCCGGATATACAAAGGAGTCAATTACAACCCCCAGAAAATAAAGGAGGCAACTCGAGGCCAACCCACCTACGACTGGTTCAACTACAACTTCTCCGGAATATTTGAATTTCCTTAAAATACATGAACGAAAGAATATGAAAAATGCTGACCAATTGTACGTAGAGATTGAACAAAATATTTTTGGTCACCATTTCATTGAGATGCTCAATACTGAAAATATCGGAGAAGTTGTAAATCATGAATGGGTATCCGCCTCCGTTATTTCCGCATATATCAGGTAATAAATCAGGTTTAAAGTGTACAATATTTTTTTAGTCTTTCCATTTAAATATTGATGTCATTGGTGTAGTCCATTTTTATATTTTAATTGAAGGTATTTGTATGAAGAATTGTTGCTTCCAAAGGAAATAACGAGGAGGTTTCTGTTCTTGTCCCCACACCAAACAAATACATACGGCTACTTCGGGAGGGATTCCACGGACAACGTATCTAGCTGACCGGTTTGCAACTAAAGAAAGAGAATATCAGCCCTTGTTTTTAGCGCCGTGCAATGTTGGGTGAGTCGCTTATCCTTTAGGACTTAATTCACAATAATGAATTACATAAAAGTTGAGGTGCTTAGGATTTGTTATCTCAACATTTTTGTAGGAATCATTGGGTGCTTTGTCGCGATAAATATTGTTGAATAGATTATTTACTATCTGGATCCCTTGTATTTTGATCCTAGTGATCGCCAAGAATTAAAGAATCTGTTCGATACGTAAGCATGTTTTTATATTTCTGATTTTCTATGATTCTGTTCGATACGTGAGCATGCGTGTGTTTGTGATGATTGAAAATATGTTTCTTAATGAAGTCTGTTTGATTTTGTGATTAGTGGTTTGCAAGTTTATCGCGCAAATATCGGAGCTAAGGTGCCGCGTTTAAAGGCAACCAACATTAAATGGATTCAGATACAGGTATATTTGCAAAAACTTAATGCACAATTAGATAAAAAAAAACTATATTGATTTACTATTTTATTTTTTATAGTGCCCAAGACAACCCAACAGTACAGATTGTGGGTACTATGTCATGCGTTTCATGAAGGAGACTATCTTGCAGAACCAAGTTAAAATACCAATGGCGGTATGTTGTTTACTTAGATTTTAATTGTGACTGTTCAAAAGTTTTAGCAATTGTAACTTAATTTATTTAATTTTTATGTCGCAGTACTTCCCTGACTTCAAATGCTCCACATACTCCACTGCTCAACTATCTGAAGTCAAGGAAGAGTGGTGTCGCTATATTGTTGAAAAGTTCGTTTGATTATGTCAAATTGATCACAGTAGTTGCAGCAATACTCATTGGTATGTGAATAATGCTTTATATTTATCAACCCCAAACTATCTATGTATTTGTTTTTCCTTGGTACATGCCTTCGAGTTGATGTGCCGCTGCTAGGAGAAAATAAGTTCAAACTTATTATTTTTGTTACACTTTGTTAATGCTTGATTTGAATTCTGTTTCTTGCTACAGTAGTATTTACCTAATTAGTCTGCTGTATCCCAATGTAACAGGTTAGTCTTTGTGGTGGAAATGCAGTATGTATGCTAGAGTCTTTGGATCACATTTCGACACATTACTTTGGTGTTGTCTTGGTCTCATGAAAAACAAACAGAAGCTGTAAATGTAGATTAATTGTAGATGTATGTTGGTTTTCTGATTTTGGTTTCTTAAGGATTGAGATCTGGTATAGTTGCTGCACTTTGATTTTGTCTTACTCGTGTGAATTTGAATACTTTAGAAACAGAGTGGTGTACTTATATCTGGTTATATATATATATAGTTGCTGTATAGAGTGTTGCACTTTGATTGTATAGTTACTGGTTTGCTGCACAAACACATGCAGTGCTGCATTGAACACTTATATTTTGAACAATTATGTTGACTGCAACAATTGTGGTTTTTTTGTGTAAATATGCAGGAATAATGGATGTAAAAGTTAAGAAATAAAATTAAAAAAAAAAAGGGCTTTAGATAGCGTTTCCTTGTACAAACGCTATCTAAAGTCAGACTTTAGATAGCGTTTGTATAAGGAAACGCTATCTAAAGTCAGACTTTAGATAGCGTTTCCGTGTACAAACGCTATCTAAAGTCACCTATTAATAGCAGTTCCTAAATGCTATCTTTGCTAACGAGTTTTAATAGCGGTAGAATAGATAGCGGTTACAAACGCTATTAAAAGGCATACGGAAACGCTATCTAAAGTCTAATCTGTTGTAGTGATCCCATCAAGAACTGGTCTACCCCACGCCACCTCCTTAAATGCCTTTGAAAAGAAGTTTTTAACCTCCTCTTTAATTGCATCCGACTCCTCCACCCAAATACCATCCACTAGAAGTGCAGTAAGCTGATTTTTTCGCCTTCTAGACTTTATACTTGCATGGAAGAAAGCCGTGATTGTGTCCCCCTCAAGCAACCATTTTTGTCTTGATTTTTGACTTAACAGACTTTCCCTATCCTTTAGAAGCTGCCACAGATTCTCAAAAAACTCCCTCCTCAAAGTCAATTCTGAATCTGTTAGACCGGTAACCTCCGCCTTCACATCTAAGTCACCTATAGAGAGCTCTAGAATTCTGATTTTTTCTTCTATGTTCCCAAAAATAGTCACATTCCAGTCTCTTATTGCTGTCCTAAGAAGCTTCAGTTTCTCCTTTATTACAAAAGCCTTCCAGCCACTTATATTACTTTCTGCCCAGCACTCTTCAACCAACTTCTAAAAGCTAGGATGTTTTAGCCAGCAGTTGTTGATTCTAAAAGGCCTCGGTCCCCAATCCAGGTTGCCCATTTTCAATACTGATGGGCAATGATATGAAACGTCCCTTTTTAATGCCCATTGCGATGTTACCCCCCAAGTTGACACCCACCTCTCTGAAAGAAGGAATCGATCCAACCTACTCATTGCGGTACCATTGGCTTTATACCATGTAAATTTCCTCCCTAGAAGAGGAATATCTTCAGGCATCATGTCCTCAACAAAGTTCTTAAATTCATCAATCTCCACTATAGATGATTGCATTGATAACCCCTTCCTTTCCCTCGATTTAGTGACTGCGTTGAAATCGCCTGCTATACACCACCGTCCTTCACCGAAGCCCCTTTTTGACATTTTTAGTTGTTCCCATAACTTTCTTTTACCCTCCAATGTGCACGGAGAGCAAATATTAACTACAAAGCACCTCACTTTTTTACATCCCCACTCCAAACATAACCCCAAGAATCCACACCCTGAGAATGTGAATATAAGTGATCCCCTTCTAGAATCCCACATAGTTAAAATACCCCCTGAATTTCCAACTGCTGGATACTGCATCCAACCACACTCTACGCTTCCCCATAACTGCTCACACATAATGCCATCTATGTTTGTCATTTTTGTCTCCTAGTATATATGTATTCTCAAGAGATCCTAATAGTTATGCTTGTCGTTAATTTTGTGCACCTAAGAAATTAGGGTTCATAATTAGGGATAAAGTGGTTATTCACCAAGGAATTGATGAAAATCTTATTTAGCGAACTTGAATGGAAATCGCATGAATTGAAGAACTCATATATACTATTAGATTTGATCACTTATGAAACTAATTGGAATGATTCTAGGCCTAACCTTTCTTAATTCGTAAATTTCCCCCAACCATCGTATTACTATTGTTTGCAAAATATCATTGGTAGTTCCTAGTTCAGTTCCAAATCCAATTTCATTCACAAATTTCTTGCAGATTTTCCTACGAATTTTTTTCGTAGGAATTTCCTTCGAATTTTGCTGTAATTTTTTTAGAAATAAGGTTTTTTCCTCTAGATTTAAATTCATAGGAAAATTTATAGGAAATTTCGATATTTTCTGCGAATTTTCTATGGATTTAATTTTTTTCACAAGAAAATCTGCAGGAAATTTATTGCGGATTTTCAAATTCGTAGGAAAAAAGTACACATATAGGTATTGCCTGGGAATAGAAGCCCGTTGGAAAATCTGTAGAAAACCTGTTTTCTGCGAACTTTTGAGCAAAATCCGCAGGAAAAAATCCGCACGTAATTATAATATTTCTAGTAGTGCGTGATTCACATTCAACGTCGTTATATTTCTAGTAGTGTGTTTGATTTGCAAAAATTCAATGGATTGGACAACACAAAATTTTTTGTCCCCTGTTTGATTTGAAAAGTGATCAGGGGACATGACAAAAAAGGGGTAAGGGACAGGACAAAAACCCAAAATTTTATCCTCCACCAAATTATGGGACAACTTTTTGTCACATGGATAGACTAACAAAAGATAAAATTATCCTTACATCTCTCTCATCTCTCTCTTCCTCTCTCCCTCTCTCTCCTCTCTCTCTCTTTCTTGTGAGAGAGATTTTCAAATTTCATAAAATATTAAATGTTATCAACGGTCAAATAAATACATATCATGTTGTTAATTTAGTACAAGTTTGCTGTATAGCACAGCGGTTGCCACACTTGTATTATTCCTCAAAGGTGCGAGTTCGAACCTTTTATGCGGCAATTTTTGAGTTTTAAATGTAACTGTTTTATTTTAAACCTTAACAGTGCAAAAACAGTAGGAGCACGGATTCGAACTCGGGTCGGTGAGGGAAGGGACGCATCCGCTGGCCGCTAGGCAAACTGATGTCTTGTGTCAGTTAATGAACGTTGATACTACTTATGTATCGAATTTGACCGTTTGTGGAACTTTTGAAGAGTTGTTTTCTTTCACCAAGTGACATGACTTGGTCTATAAATAGAACCATCTGCATGCAGTAATTGACACGAAAAACTCAGAATCTCTCAACCATTCTTCACTCCAAATCACATTCTTTTCTCCCTTATGCGCAAAGAGAGTTAAGGAGACTATTATTCTGTAAACTGCCATTGTCGATACGCTTGGTTTAGGGTGTGCAAACCAAACCAAGGTTCTCCATTATATCCTGAAGGGGATTCGCCGGATACACCTGTTGCGTCCAATCTACGAGGAGAGATTGGTGGGGGTGAATCGAACCTAAAGCCTAGTGTCCTCACACCACTTGGAGATTGTGCGTTACCATTATTTTCTTCTTCTTTGTTGCAGATCCATACCCCATTTTCTAACAATCTTTAGGTTTGATCTCTGTAATAATGGCTGCAACGTTGAAGGAGATGACTTCTGAGTTTATGAAACTTAAGAGGTTCGAAGGCGGAAACTTTCATCGTTGGCAAAAGAAGATGCACTTCCTTCTTACAACATTGAAGGTGGCCTATGTGTTGAACACACCAAGACCAGAGGAAAGAGAAGATGAGACCATCAATGAGACTCGTGAGAGGAACAAGTGGGTTAATGATGACTGCATTTGCATGGGGCATATTTTGAATGGCATGACCGACTCATTGTTCGATGTGTATCAAAATGCGGGATCCTCCAAAGAACTATGGGAGAAACTTGAGGCAAGATACATGATGGAGGACGCAACAAGTAAGAAATTTCTTGTTAGTCGTTTTAATAATTATAAAATGGTTGATGGTATGCCTATCATGGAACAAATGCATGAAATTGAACGTATTCTCAATAACTGCAAACAACATAATATGCACATGGATGAAACCATCATTGTCTCCTCAATCATTGACAAACTTCTTCCTTCATGGATAGACTTTAAAAGAAGTCTTAAACATCGGAAAGATGACATTTCTCTTGAAGAATTGGGTAATCACCTTCGTTTAGAAGAAGAGTATCGTAAACAAGATGATACTAAAGAACATTCTGTTCATGAGAAGATGCATGTAGTAGAGGAAGGAAAATCTGGTAAGTCATCTAAAAAGAGGAATCGATATTTTGGAAAATCTCATGAAAACAACAATGAGAATGACTACAAGAAAAAGAAAAAGAAAAATTGTTGTTTCTATTGTGGAAAACCAGGACATTTCAAGAGGAATTGTCGTCTCCTGAAAAAGGAAAAAGAGAAGGAATCTAGGGCAACAAAGGACAATCTTGTTGCGGTCATTTCCGAAATCAACATGATAGAAGATGTTGGATCATGGTGCATTGACTCCGGTTCAACTCGCCATGTGTGAGAACTAGGATCTCTTCAAGACAATTAATGAAGAAGATGGAACCATTCTATATATGGGAAATGTATCATCTGTCCAAGTTAAAGGCAAAGGGACGGTGGAACTAGAATTCACTTCGGGAAAAGTAGTCACTCTTACAGATGTTTATTATGTACCAGATGTTAGGAAGAATTTAATTTCTGTACCGTTACTTAATAAGTACGGGTTCAAATGTGTATTTGAGGGAGACAAGTTTATTCTCTCTAAGGGAGGAATGTTTGTAGGAAAGGGATACCTTTGTGAGAATATGTTTAAACTCAATATTATTAATGATAATGGATTTATTTATGCTTATATTGTTGAGTCTTGTAATTTATGGCATTCTCGTTTAGGACATGTTAATTTTAGGAAAATGGATGAAATGATGAATTCATGTTTAATTCCTAAAACAAGTAGGATTTCAGATGCATGTACAACTTGTATGCTAACTAAGATAACTAGATTTCCTTTTCCTAGAGTTGAAAGAAGTTCTAAAGTGTTAGATTTAATTCATTCTGATGTATGTGATTTACATGGTTGGCCCACTATAGGTGGTAAAAAATATTTTGTGACATTCATAGATGATTGTACTAGATATTGCTATGTATATTTAATGCATTCAAAGGATGAAGTGTTAGATAAATTTAATATATTTAAAACAGAAGTAGAACTTCAACATGAAACATTTATTAAATGTTTTAGGAGTGATAGAGGAGGAGAGTTCTATAACCCTAGTTACTTTGAGTCTAATGGAATAATTCACCAAACAACCGCACCTTATTCCCCACAACAAAACGGCCTAGCTGAAAAGAAAAATAGGGTATTAGAAGAAATGGTAAATGCAATGTTGTCATATTTTGGTCTAGCAAAGGGTTATTGGGGAGAAGCCTTGTTGACGGCTTGTTATATCTTGAATAGATTTCCAAACAAAAGGAACAAAATAACCCCATATGAACTTTGGAAAAATAGAAATCCCAACCTTGACTATTTCAAAGTTTGGGGTTGTAGGGCAATAGTAAAAGTTCCTGAACCAAAAATAAAGAAATTAGGTGAAAGGGGAATTGAATGTGTGTTCCTGGGCTATGCTAAAAATAGCAAAGCATATAGATTCATGGTTATAGAATCTAATGAGTCATATCCTGTAACTACAGTAATTGAGTCCAGGGATGCTATCTTTCAAGAAGATAGGTATAACTCAATTCCAAGTCACAAAAATGATGTTCATAGTAATGCACATAATCTAGAAACCAATGTATTTAATAATGATACTTTAGAGAGTTCAGAACTTAGAAGAAGTCAGAGAGCCAGGAAAGAGAAAACTTATGGACCAGACTTTTTCATGTTCCTTGTTGAAGGAACAAGAGAGTCCATAGACAGTTATGGACCAATATGTTATAATACAGAAAGTGATCCAGAAACATTCGAAGAGGCAATAAAGTCTCAAGATGCCGCTTTCTGGAAGGAAGCTATACAAGAGGAAATAGACTCAACAATGGGGAATAAAACGTGGAAATTAGTAGACCTCCCACCTGGTTCCAAACCTATAGGTTGTAAATGGATTTTCAAAAGGAAAATGAAGGTAGATGGAACCATAGATAAGTTTAAGGCAAGACTAGTTGCTAAGGGATTTACACAAAAAGAGGGCATTGACTATTTTGATACATATGCACCTGTGGCAAGAATTGCCTCAATTAGAGTGCTATTGGCACTTGCATCCATCTATAAGTTTAACATTCATCAAATGGATGTGAAAACAATATTTCTTAATGGGGAGTTAGATGAAGAGGTGTGTATGTCACAACCTGAAGGGTTTGTAGTTAATGGTCAAGAAAAGAAGGTGTGTAAATTGAATAAGGTATTGTATGGACTAAAACAAGCTCCTAAACAATGACATCAAAAGTTTGATCAAGTTATGCTAGCTAATGGATATAAAATAAATGAATCTGACAAGTGTATTTATAGTAAATTCCATAATGGAAAAGGTGTTATGATTTGTTTATATGTTGATGATATGTTAATATTTGGTACTGATCTAGATGAGGTGGAAAAAACTAGGAGTTTCCTCTCTAGTAATTTTGATATGAAAGACTTAGGGGAAGCCGATGTGATACTAGGGATTAGAATAATAAGAGATGGTGAGAACATAGGTTTGTCCCAATCTTACTATATAGAAAAGGTGTTAAAGAAATTTAATGAATTTGATTGTCAATCTGTTGTTACTCCCTTTGATCACAACACTAATTTAGTACCAAATAAAGGTTGTCCAGTAGCACAACTTGAATACTCAAAAGTAATTGGATGCTTAATGTATGCCATGACATGTACTAGACCAGACATTGCATATGCTGTAGGGAGACTAAGTAGGTATACAAGTAATCCAAGCAAAGACTATTGGCATGCTGCCCGAAGAGTATTGAAATACTTGAAGGGGACAATGAATTATAGTTTGAACTATAATGGATATCCTTCAGTATTAGAAGGTTATACGGATGCCAGTTGGGTGACTTATACAGAAGATCATGCTTCAACAAGCGGTTGGGTCTTCTCACTTGGTGGGGGTGCTGTTTCTTGGGGATCCAAGAAACAAACTTGCATTACTGACTCCACCATGGCTGCAGAATTCATAGCATTGGCATCAGGAAGCAAAGAAGCTGAATGGCTTAGAAATTTGATGTATGAGATACCAATTTGGCCAAAGCCAATAGCACCAATATCCATACATTGTGATAGTCAATCAACACTATCAAAGGCATATAGCCAGGTTTATAATGGAAAGTCCAGGCACATTGGGCTAAGACATAGCTATGTAAAAGATTTGATTACAAATGGAGTAATATCCATAGTCATTGTGAAAACATAGAGGAATATTGCAGATCCTTTGACGAAAGGACTGACAAGGGATATGGTGTTGAAAACATCATTGGGGATGGGACTCAGGCCCATATCTACATGATCACCAATGGTGGAAACCCGACTCACACTTGAGTAGCATCAAGTCTTGAGTTCAATGGGCCAAAGTACACTATGAGAGTGATTGCAAGTACTTGACAAATAGATGCATCCCAAGGTTTGAAAGTACTTGGAAACCATAAGGACATAAAAGAAAAGGGTGAGCTTTTGCTCTTAATGGACCAATAGCATATATGTGATGAGGTACCCAACTTATGGGGGTGCTTCTGGTAAAGTCCACCTATGTGAGAGTGAAGTGTGGCCGCTTCTTAGAGTTTGGCTTGACTCTGTAAGCTCTCATGAAAAGGATACACGACACAAGGCCTTACCAAATGTGTCACACTACCACGTCGTTCAATGGTACCGAGATTTCATGTGTAAGTCATGCACACTTGTTCTAATGAATATTTGGTTCAAAGCTTGTCTACCATTTTATTCGGGGATGAGTGAAACCCATGGCTTACTAAGCAAATGTTCAAATCTCCAAGATACCTTTGTCTGAAAGCATGCGATTTCCGGAATAATGGGATTTGGATTCATTTTGAAAATGGTGGGGGATTGTGAGAGATTTTCAAAATTCATAAAATATTAAATGTTATCAACGGTCAAATAAATACATATCATGTTGTTAATTTAGTACAAGTTTGTTGTATAGCACAGCGGTTGCCACACTTGTATTATTCCTCAAGGGTACGAGTTCGATCCTTTTACGCGACAATTTTTGAGTTTTAAATGTAACCGTTTTATTTTAAACCTTAACAGTGCAAAAACGGTAGGAGCACGGATTCGAACTCGGGTCTATGAGGGAAGGGACGCATCCGCTGGAGGCTAGGCCAACTGATGTCTTGTGTCAGTTAATGAACGTTAATACTACTTATGTATCGAATTTGACCGTTTGTGGAACTTTTGAAGAGTTGTTTTCTTTCACCAAGTGACATGAGTTGGTCTATAAATAGAACCATCTTCATGCAGTAATTGACACGAAAAACTCAGAATCTCTCAACCATTCTTCAGTCCAAATCACCTTCTTTTCTCCCTTATGCGCAAAGAGAGTTAAGGAGACTATTGTTCTGTCAACTGCTGATAAGCCTCTGGCTTATCTAGTTTTATAACTAGTAAGACCATGGTTTTTGTGCTAGTTAGTCGAGTTTAATCTCGTTTTCACCCAAATTTGGATTTAATTGTCCTCAAGCAACATTTTGAGTCTCTTAAGTAGTTTTAGGATATTTTAGTTAATTTTGAGTCAAATAAAGCATTTACTGCTATTTTATATTTTCAAGTTGATGAGAAGAGCAAAAAGGGAAGGACACATAAAGCAGAAGTCATCACGTCCTAGCCGTGACAGTGGTCACGGCCGTGATGAGCTACCCATGAAGATCAGAAAGGATCACGGCCCAGCCGTGATACCCATCACGGGCGTGATGAGAAGGACCCTGAAGCACAGAGAGCCATCACGGCCTAGCCGTGATGGAGGTCACGGCCGTGACAGATCAGCACCTATGTACCAGAATTGATTGTGTTGGGAAGACTTTATTGATAAAGTGGTCATCTTTGACCCGGGAGATATTGAAAAGTCCTTCACACTTGAAGAAGTCACCATGATTTTCGAGCGCTCACTTTCATATTTATGCTGCATGCCATGGGATCCGGGAGGATTATATTACATTTTGAGCATTCCTTGGCCGTTGTATCACAGGCAGTGGGATCCCGGTGGAAGCACCTTCACGAGTTTTTCTAAACCTTTATCTTTTTAATTATTTTGCTTCTCTTTAATTGAGTCGTATGTGTGTGAGTCTGGTATCGGTAAGCTCAAATGGATTTTATTAAGTTTAGCATAGATGGATTGCATGATATTGTTGACTGTTGATGATTTCCCCATAGGTTTTGAAAATTGAAATTGACCCCCATTTAGAAAAATTGAAAATTGAACTTTGAGAAATTTCATTGTGATTGCATAATTTATGATAAGTTTGGGGTGAAAGGATGCACGCACTATGGATTTTATCTCGGTTAAACAATTTATGAAAAATGTCCAGGTGAGGAATTAGAGCCTCCAACATTGTTTTTAATTGTGCGAATCACTTTTAAGTTGCACTTTCCCGGATTTGCTTGAAATATCTCTTCATGGTTTGCATGTTTATATGGTTGCATCAAATGATTTAGGCAATTTTCTTTGAAATAACTACTTGGCCTAAAAAGAAGCATCCCTAATGCATGTTCCCTAGTTAGCCACATTGAGCCTAATAAGCCTACTGTTTCTAGATGACCTTATGTTATAAGCCAGAAATCCGAAAAAACCATGTTAACCCAAACTTAGGATTTAGGAGAGCATGGAAGCTTAGCAAGAGAATGGTTGTAAGAAGCTAAGTTTGGGGTGACTACAAGGATTTGATATGTTATTCTGGGTTGAGAAAAATAAAAATAAAGGTTGAAGCCAAAGGCAAAAAAGAAAACAAATTCCCAAAAGATAGGGGCAAAATAAAAGGGTGTCAAAGGAAAAAGGTTGTAGCCACCCAAAGCGTCAAAAAGAAAAATGGGAAAAGGAATTAGAGTGGAAATAATGGTGTACAAAGCTTCATGCTCTCTTAATTCCTAGGGATGTAAAGACTAGTACATTTGAATATCCTACCTTTAGCCAGGCCCCATTACAACCTTTAAAAGACCTTTTGATGTTGCATGCATGTTTTCGTGGGAACTATTTTTGAGATGAAAATCAAATTCATGGGAAGTGCTCTTGAAATGTGAAATTGAGTGAAAGTTAATAGCCTTGACAAAGTGAGCGAATGAGTGAATTATTAAATGCCCTTGTGAGGAAGGTAATTGTTTGAAATTGGTGATCTCCCTTTTGTGTGTAACTTGGATCCTTTGCTTAGATTGATTATTGCATGAATGATGAAATTCTCAATTGTTTAAAGTAAATGAATGTGGGGATTACACTGATGCAAAGGGGGAAAAACATTGAATAAAAATTGTATTGTTAACATTGCATGAAATTTGTGCGGAATTGATTGAATCCTTTAAGCTCGCCAAGTTTGAGTCTTTTTGAGTTTTAGTTTGCTTGGGGACAAGCAAAGTTTAAGTTTGGGGTATTTTGATAAGCCTCTGGCTTATCTAGTTTTATAACTAGTAAGACCATGGTTTTTGTGCTAATTAGTCGAGTTTAATCTCGTTTTCACCCAAATTTGGATTTAATTGTCCTCAAGCAACATTTTGAGTCTCTTAAGCAGTTTTAGGATATTTTAGTTAATTTTGAGTCAAATAAAGCATTTACTGCTATTTTATATTTTCAGGTTGATGAGAAGAGCAAAAAGGGAAGGACACATAAAGCAGAAGCCATCACGTCCTAGCCGTGACAGTGGTCACGGCCGTGATGAGCTACCCATGAAGATCAGAAAGGATCACGGCCCAGCCGTGATACCTATCACGGGCGTGATGAGAAGGACCCTGAAGCACAGAGAGCCATCACGGCCTAGCCGTGATGGAGGTCACGGTCGTGACATATCAGCACCTATGTACCAGAATTGATCACGGCCCGTCGTGATGCTCCAAGATTTGAAAGCGCGCCCTTGGCAGAACACGTCATGGCCGTGACGCGCACCTGATCTAGAAATTCACACCAGGGCAGAACATAAAAAGGAGGAGATGGGGAGACCTGAGGACCTTTACCCTAGGGGGCGACGGCTAACCCTAAGGGGACGTTCTCTGAGCAAGGGGCTGCGGTGACGGTTGTGGAAACCTTCCATGGAGTTCTTCTTCTCCTTTGTCTCTGCTGTTTTAATTCATGTTTTCTCTATGATTAGGAGTAGCTAAATCCCCTTGTTGTTGGGGTTAGATGTTTGCTTTTCTGAACTTTGTTGTCTCTTGACTTGGTTGTAATGCAAGTTTCTACTTCTTTATGAGTATTTGATTCTTTGCTTAATGCTTTCCTAGGTTTGATCATCCTTGGAATGATTTGTTGCTTTGATAGACAATTGAAAGATTGATGTTAAGGCATGCTCATGAATCAAATGCCAAGTAGTTCATGAACCTAAACATAGGTCTTGGGGTGCTTGCAATCTTATAAATCTTGACTCTTCATGCAAAATCTCGTGTTAATCCACCTAAGACATTAGGGTTTAATTTGGGGTTTTATGCTCATTCCACCTAAGACATTAGAGTTTAAGTATTTCAGAAGATTTGATTGTCATAAATGAATTAGGAATTGTGTTATTAACCATTTCATCGCAATCAAGGGAGGATTAGTGTAGCCTAACCCTGACAACTTTATCCATTTGTTAACCACATTTCTGTTGCCTTTCAAGTGTTTGATAAAATACCCAAAAGACCAAAAATATTTTATTGTTTTGTTGTTTTATGTTTTGATCTCACTTCATGCCATAGTTTAGTCTAGATAGTTGTTTGACTTGTGAATTGGTAATTGGAAACCGATCCCTGAGGACGATATCCGGTCTCACCACCGTATTACTTGTTTGCGACTAGGTATACTTGCCTAGAAAATCCAACAACTGCCATTGTCGATACGCTTAGTTTAGGGTATGCAAACCAAACCAAGGTTCTCCATTGTATCCTGAAGGGGATTCACCAGTTACACCTGTTGCATCCAATCTACGAGGAGAGATTGGTGGGGACGAATCGAACCTAAAGCATAGTGTCCTCACACGCCTTGGAGATTGCCCGTTACCTTTATTTTCTTCTTCTTTGTTGCAGATCCATACCCCATTTTCTAACATTTCTCTCTCCCTCTCTGCCTCCCTCACCCTCTCTCCTCTCTCTTTCTCTCTTCCTCCCTCCCTCCCTCCTCTCCTCTCGTCTCACTCTCTCTTCTCTCTCTCTCATACCGTGATTTTCTCTCTGACACAACTCACACATAACTCAAGTTTATATATATATATATATAATACAAAATTATATATTGTGCATATTTATATATTAAATAATATATATTATAAAAGATATTCCGGTGAATTTAATATTATTTTATTTGTGTTGTCCATTATCCATCAAACAATGTACAAGATAAAGAATTCTCCTGTGACTCAAGAATTTATCATGTGCTGTCATGTCTGTCATGTGTTGTCTTATACCTTTTACAAATCAAACACACACGTACTGTTATTGAGTTTAGTTTAACTTATAATTCATCTTCAACTTCTCAAATGGATATATCACTTTAGAAAAACAAAATTCCTAAATGAATACATAAAAGTATACATAGAGAATAAATATGAAGTCTTTGTGGAGCTCATACTAACATTAATTATTGATTCAGATTAATTTTACATCTGTAGCTGGTATTTACTACCTGTAACTTGTTAATAATATTATTTTGTAAACATAGATATCTATAAAAGTATTGCTCAGAAAAATAAAAAATGTTTGCCGATTTCCTGAAAAAGTAATATTTCCCACAGCCTCCATATCAAACCCATCAATTGCTTAGAGGATAAGCTTCAATATCTGAAATGAGACTAATCTCATACTATAAACTATAAAGGATGTGGGAATACCTGACAAAAATCCAAAATGTACTTGTATGTAAGATGGTATCTAAACAGATGTTCTCAAGCAAAGTGTCATTATAAGTATACACAAAGTTATTTGTATATATGATTTAGCAACCGCAGTATTCCTGTTACAATGAGTTCCTTAGCCTCATCATGCCACAATTGCTGTCCATTGCTAGAGCTAATACGTGTAAAAGGCAGTGGCATACAAAGGCAAATTTTTTTTTTTGATAAGCTAGCAAATTAATTTCATAAACCCTTTTGTGTGTTAGCTTTTTTGGCCATAGATATAAACTTTCTTAAGGTGGTAATTTCAGCTGTTTGAGTGTTATTAGCAAGTATGCAAAGATAGGAAATCAAATGAAAACCTTCTTTCAAGACATCTCCTGAAACCAACAGTTCTAAATGTGATTGTGTAACTCAATTAAGGTTTTAAATAAAGATCCGCTACTGCAATTGGGGTGACAATTGTTGAAAGTCCCACATCGCCTGTCTCAATAATTTAGGGGTGTGGTTTAAATACTTGTCGGGAAACTTCACTTAATACGTGTTTGATGCAATTACAACCTATTTCATAGTGTCATAGGTAAGTCTTCTACTTCTGGTGGCATTCAAGTAAGCATGAGGGGTGAAATGATCTTGATAATTATCCAACTAAAAAAAACTCAAATACATGCATGGATAATAGATCTCTCATTTTTTTTTTTTTTGATCAGTATAATAGATCTCTCATGGTAAATTATAAACCATTAAATTTAATTACGTACAATGACAGACACAATGAGGGTAATGCTAGCATTGAAAACAATGCATATCTGTAAATTTCGAAAAGTAAAGACAGAAATTGAGTCCCTTTGTCCAAGAAGAGCTGTGAAATGAAGGAAATTAATTTAAGAAATGAAAATTTGATTTTACACAATTAATTTCCTTCTTGTTCCCTCGTTCTCCACAAAAATAAAATAAAAAATCAGAAGGGCTCTAAAACAAAAAAGAAAGAAAGGTCAATGCCAATATAAACATTGCAAGCAAAACTCACCCAAACAAATTACTAACCAGTTAGAAAGGGCTTGTTACATGTCAGTTTCCAATCATTGGACAGATTTAAACCTAGCTAGCTCCAACCACAAAGTTAATCAGAACATCTAAATGATGGAATTACATTGGCAATTTTCCTTCTCAGCTCGGATAGATCTACACTTTTAGACTTGTTATCCTGTGAATCAAGTTCAACAATTAAAGAGAAAATATATAACATTAGAGGAAATTTTACATAAAATAAAAATATTCACAATATATATATAAAAAAAAAGAAACCCTTGACTCCTTACCTCAAACTGGACACTGTGGAGCAATCTGCCATTGTCTTCGGCTGAAAGGCAATTAACAACTTCAAGTCCTTCTTCAAGCAGTAATTGCAGCAACTTTGAAAGTGTGAACCTTTCCTCTCTGAAGCCACTGGTAATTTCAATTCCAACAATACCATTGTTTTCATGGACAGTAAAACTGCTAGATGTATGGTTGTTCATATTATTTTCCAGCATGGAATTGGAGAGTACTTTCTTCAGTTCATCTCTCTTAGCACTAAGTTCTTTGATATTCTCTTTCATGTGCTTTATGTAATTCACTGCCTCGTTCATGTGGTCAGACATTGAACGCTTTCCCTGGAAAGCCATCAAAATTAATACCACTGAATGACACCTAGAAAACTTTAAGCACATCAAATCACGAAAGAAATCAAGAGGAAAGAAACAACTGTTATTATGTGAACAAAGATTCATCAAACACAAGAAAATATATATAGGGACCTCCCATTTGGATTCTTATAGAGAGGCATGGATGGTTACTAGAAACTCATGGGGTTGCTTGATTTCAAAAGCGTATCCACAACCACAATTGAGATAATTGTGTGGCTTTAAGGAGTTTTACAAGTTAGCTTTTAAATTGCAGTCACGATTTGGGTTGTGATCGGGTTGTGTTTTCTGTTATTACGATTTCGAACCCAGATTTAAAACCTTGCAAGTTTGTCACAGACATTATATTTTAAAAAATAAAAAAGAAAACGAAAAAGAAGAAGAAACATAGGGTATATAGATTTTTCACCTTGATGAACTCAAGAGGGAGAAGGGATCTAAGAGAGGCAAAGAGGGTAGCCATTTCTTGCCTCCTTTGCCTCTCAATCTCCCTATGAACGATCTTCTTCTTCTTATGCTCGTTAGAACCACCATGACTCTTACCAGCCTCATAGCTACTACTGAATTTTTTATCAGAATCATTGAGATCCAGGGAATCATAATCATCCAGAATCAGATCTTCGGAGATATGATGCTGGTGAGGGCTATTAGAAAACTGGATCACCAGCTCCTTGCCTCGTTGTAAAGGAAACATGGTTATGCTGATAAGCTCAATGAGTGCCCCAAATTATATCCTCAATTTTTGCTAAAGAGGCCAAAGAAGCAGGTCCCCTTTATTTTGGGAAGCTATTTCTAGCTTTCATGTGGACCTAATAATAATAATATGCTAAAGATTAGTATGTAAGAAGTGACCTCATTGAAAGTAGTCACTGTTCACAAATGCAACTGTAACCCTACCTATTTTGCGTTCACATCATGTGGATCAGCAGTTACTTGAAGTTTTTTTTTTTCGTTAATCAAGTATTTATTTCATTTTTTGTGTAAAAAAAATGGTATATTATATATTAAATTGCAAAGTATTTTCTATCTATATAAGTTCGAGTATCCCTTATACTCGCATCAATATATTTTTGCTTATAAAAAAAAATTGTAAAGTCTTTTCACTTATGTGGTTCTCTTTAATTTGGCATGTGTTTGAAATTTTTTTTAACTACTTATAAATAAATTGTTATGTGAAATTTACTTTTGGATGATATTAATTAACTCAAAAACTTAAATAATTGATAAATTATTTTTGTTTGTAATGTTCTTATATTACATAATCTTTACGTATAGTTTCATAACAAAATCTATGACTTTTGATTGAATATGTAAATTATCATTTTTTTTTTTGCTTCAACAAACAGCACTACGAGAGAATATTTTAAGTGAACCCTCGGGTTTGATTAAATCAGATCGCCAACATGTTGAGATTAAAATAAAGAGAAGCTTTTTCAAATCAATTCCATTATTGTATAATTAATAAGATCCACACTCAAGGAATATATATTCATGCTCATATTTGGATTTCACTCCTCTAAGTCTAAAAGTGATAAAGTCTATATAAAATGAGAAAGTAAAGTGATAATGCATCAATTTCTAATAAAAAGTTTCTATCTTTTTGATTGTCTTAATCGATGCCCTTAGGCTACTTGTTAACATTTGTCAAATAAACTACTAGTTTTTATTTACTTTTAATGAAGGTTGTTCTTAGTAAACACCATATTTTGTCCTTGAAATTAAGAAGTAGTATCAACCTGGTCCTTGAAATTATCGAAATTCCAAAAGCGTCCCTGAATGATAAGTTAGTATCAATTTGGTCCCACATTTTACTCACTGAACATCAATTAAGTCCCTGACAGTGCTAACTTGAAACCAACTTAATCCATACAATTTTCAATGGAGGGACTAAGTTGATTACCATTTTACAACTTCAGGGAATAATTTGGAATTTCAATAATTTTAGGGATCAGATTGATACTACTTCACCATTTCAACGACTTGTGTTTACTCAATCAACATTAATATTTATACATCATTTTCGTTATACTATTTTACTCAATTTTTTTAAGAAATAAAATAAGGGACGCATTTTTTCATACATATTTTTCTTTCTTTTCTTTTCTCAAACAACTATAAGTATAAGAAAAAAAAATTTGTAAATCTTTATGTTCAAAATCTTCTGATCCCATCTTTAATATATATGTGACATGTGGGCTTTGCTCCCAATTAAAAACAACCAATGTATGCCCACCATATTGTTGGTGGCAAAAAAATAAAAATAAAAAAATAAATCATAGAACATCAACAGTATCAACGGGAAGATTTCCTGACGTAAGGAATATTATGTCCCTAAACCTCATTGTATAACTTATTAAAGAAGTATTTGATTACTTTCAGAATAAATTGAATTTACCTTCAAACACCTCCATTTGTTTAAAAGCAAAGTAACTTTTATGTTATTTTGAAAACTTTACACTAAATTGTATATTAAACTTGATTTAATTTCAAAATAAAAACATACAGCATAAATTACTTACTTTAAACTCAATAGTAAGTAAATCAATTTTACAAAATCAGTTTTATTCAATCATATTTATCAAAAGCTCGTATAAAAAACAATAAGTTGGCAAATTGAAGATATACATATGTTTCTCAGTTAGTATTAATATATCTACACGTATGTATAACTTTGCAGTATAATAATGCTTAGTAAACAGCTTAGAAGCTTCTCGATCTTCCCTTTGTGGACAATTATTAATTGTACGTAATATCACTAGAACAATCATAGTGGTTATGATATTATTTATGAGAGATGAGCATTAGCGTTTCGTTGCCCCATATTAATGTCAAAACTGTGGCCCGTCAAATAAAATTATGGAAATGTATACCACTCGCTGTATTCACCTTCTCTCTCGCCACAAACGGTTAAGGTACTTGTTAATGAATTTTAAAATAAAAGGTCTTTATCAAAAGTATAATTATTTTTATAAATTTCTTAACGAGTATTCTAGCAAAACTTTAAAAAAATGTGTTGCTGGAGTTAATCACGTGGTGTATTTCAGAAAGTAGTTAATTCTTTTATCCTTCTCTCTTTATACTTGAAATATTACTAAATGCATAATATGTTTCTAAATTGAGTACTTAAAACAAATATTTAATGGTGAAAAACTTTGCACTACAACAAAATAGACTTTTAATAACGCACCTTTAATAGCATTTCCGTGTGGAAATGCTATTAAAAGTGATGGGGGACTTTTAATAGCGTTTCCCTAAGGGAAACGCTATCTTAGGTATAACCTAAGATAGCGTTTCCGTGTGGAACCGCTATTAAAAGTGTCACTTAGGAAAAGATAGCGGTTCCACACGGAAACGCTATCTTAGGTGATACCTAAGATAGCGTTTCCTTCAGGAAACGCTATCTTAGGTATCACCTAAGATAGCGTTTCTCGTAGGAAACGCTATCTTAGGTCTTCCCAATAAAATTAAAGCGCTCGGCCTTCCCTCCCTGTTTCTTCCTCATTTTCATTTTCTTGTTTCCTTCCCTCTCGCATGCCATCTCTTTTTCCTTCCTCATTTCTTAGGTCTTCGCCATTGCTCGCCCGCCATTGCTACTCCGAAAGAGAAAGAACTTAAATCATACTAGCAGGTTTCGTTGGGTTAGCTCAAGTTGCAGGTTATTTCTTTGTTGTTGCAGTGTCGCTCTTTTGGTGCAAAGCTCTTGTGGCTCTGTTCTATGGGTTCTTGTTGCCTACAACTCATCTTGTTAACTTTTTTATGCACTTATATTGATCTTTCAGTTTGCTCCTTGTTTGTTTTGTGTGCTATGGGTCTGGGTTTGATTCTTTGTTGTTGGTTTGGTGAAAGGTTGTGATCACTAGCTTTGTTACTCTCTGTCACTTCTACTGTGGCATCTCTTGTGCCATATTGTTCTTGATATAATTTCCCTTTTGCCTTTCAAATATGCACAACTTCATCAAAACTTATGAAACCAAAACATTTTTTTTTTTACTGAAGTTTTATGGGGTAGTTTAAGAAAATTTCATGATTATTTAACGTGGTAATCCTATAGGATGATACACAACAAAAGCTTGATGAAGTTGTGCATATGGCAATCCTGTTTTGGCTTCATAAGTTTTGAGAAACCATTATATATGTAGATCTAGCTTAAACTCATGTGGATAGAGCATGGTTACGGCAAAGTTGGGTTCTCACTTGGCACGGAGAGAGAATGTGAACAATGCTCAGTAGCTTTATACTAAAATTACACTTAAAATCCATGTTAGTTCAACTAGCAAATTCTACTCCATTTGCATTGGAATCCTCCGAGTACTTAACATTACAATCAGGGTTGTGGTTTTGATGAGTTGAATATGGATTCCATTCTGAATAGTTGTAGTTTTAGTTTCACACTTTCATAGTGTTCTGTGGAGTGGAAGATAACTGAGATGTAATGTTGTTTTGCAGTTTCTGCTCCCTTCATATAAAATCTATTAGTTTCATAGTTCACACTTTCACAATGTCGTTTTGCGTTTCGCTCCCTCTCATTGTTCCTTTGCTCCTCTTCTTGGGCTGTCTTGCGCCGAGTCATCAAGTCAACTGGGACACTTCTCTTGGCTTTCTTGTTGGGTTCAGGTAACACTCTTTCTAATATCGATCGTGATATTTGAACACAAATTTTGAATGTGAATTTTGGTTATTGTTTTTCGTTGGACAATTTTTCGATTAAATGTGCTTGTGTCAAAGAATGGTCGTTATTTTGTTTTGAGGGATAAAAGGGATTTCATTGGTGCATTGTTTTTATTTTGTTGCTTTTGGATCAGTATTCACCACTCTATGTGATTAGCTTGTGATCAATCTAAGGACACTATAATAACTATATATTATAAAGGAATCATTGAAGGAGTTTGAGGAGGTTTTGGGACATAAGGTGGATGATTCACGGTGAAGGAGTTTTTGGTGGAGTTGGAACATTGGGAGGAGTATAAACAGGAGAAGGAACCTCCGGAGGATTTGGAGGACAAAGAGAAGAAGAAGATTTCCATTCAAGGTTACAAGAAATGGTTATAGGCAGAAAGTGTCAATATATAATTTACTTCCTGGAGATATTGTGCATCTTGCAATTGGAGACCAAGTCCCCGCAGATGGATTATTTGTTTCAGGATTTTCTCGTGTTGATTGATGAGTCAAGTTTAACTCGGAGAGAGTGAGCAGTGATGGTTACTTCCCAAAATCCATTTCTTCTTTCTGGAACCAAGGTCCAAGATGGATCATGCACCATGTTGATTACCACTGTTGGGATGAGGACTCAATGGGGTAAATTGATGGCAACTCTGAGTGAAGGTGGAGATGATGAAACCCCATTGCAGGTGAAATTGAATGGAGTTGCAACCATTATTGGGAAGATAGGCCTATTCTTTGTTGTGGTTACTTTTGCAGTTTTGGTGAAAGGACTCATGAGCCGAAAAATCCAACAAGGAAGGTTTTGGAGATGGTCTGGGGATGATGCCATAGAGATGTTGGAATTCTTTGCTATTGCAGTTACCATAGTTGTTGTTGCAGTTCCAGAAGGATTACCCTTAGTTTGTGACACTAAGCCTTGCATTTGCAATGAAGAAAATGATGAATGATAAAGCACTTGTTAGACATTTGGCAGCTTGTGAAACTATGGGATCAGCCATAGTAATTGATCTTTGCTTACCTAGAGAGTCACTAACTTGGAACCTGCTCCTTCATGACCATTGATTATAATCCACAGAAGGGTTCAACACCCATCCATCTTTTCCACCAACATAGAATTTGTAGGCTTGGGAGCTTGAGAAGAGACTAATGAGAACCAAGAAGAGGCATATAGGTCTCTCAAGCTCCATGAGGAAATAGAAGCAAGTAGTGAATGAGTGTGTATTGAGGTATATATAATATAATATATAGTTATTATAGTGTGCATAATAACCTATGCCTAAGTCCTAGTTGTTATGGATCTCATCCAATGTGTATTGTGTATCCCCTGATCTGATGCCTTGATCCTTATTTATAGAAATTGGGAAGTTAGAGTCCCAAACCAACTCAAAATCTGATCTATTTTGGTTTCTTCAGGTCCAAGTAATGCGCGTCACGGCCGTGATGTCCATCACGGCCAGGCCGTGACGGTCTCTGTTATGGCCGTGATGTGCTCTGACTTGTGGTGGTTTTGGGTTACGGCCGTGATGGATATCACGGCCAGGCCGTGACGGTCTCTGTTATGGCTGTGAAGAATTTCACGGCTGGGCCGTGATGTGCTCTGACTTGTGGTGGTTTTGGGTCACGGCCGTGATGGATATCACGGCCAGGCCGTGATGGACTCGACTTGATCTTTCTTCTTTTTCAGCATGGATCGGAAATGGATGTCTGCCAATCGTTTAACGAAGGAGTATGAGGATGGGGTGAAAGAGTTCATTAGTTTTGCAGTTCGGCATGCGAAAAACCCTAATACAATCATATGTCCTTGTTTAGATTGTTGTTATGCAAGGCGAGTTAGTGCAGCCGATTTGGAAGAACATTTAGTGTGTAATGGAATCGATCAAAGTTATACATGTTGGACAAAACATGGTGAGACAAGAGCTGAGTCTAGTGAAATGAGGAATCGTGTGAGATATTCATCATACGATACAAATGTAAAATACTTATGAGGGCGATCGTTTTGAAGACATTGCAAATGCTTTGTTGAAGAGGATCTTCGGGATTGTCCACAAATGTTTGGGAGGTTGGTAAGTGATGCAGAGCAACCATTGTATGATGGATGTACTAAATTCACAAGATTGTCGGCGATGTTAAAGTTGTATAACTTGAAATCGGGCAACGGATGGACTGATAAGAGCTTTACGGACTTACTCACACTATTGAAAGACATGTTGCCAGATGATAATGTGCTTCCTAGTCGGACATACGAGGCTAAACAAATGTTACGCTCTATTGGCATGAGCTACGAGAGGATACATGCTTGTCCTAACGATTGCATTTTATTTCGGAATGAATATGCATCGTTACAGATGTGTCCTAAATGTAATGCCTCACGATATAAGAAGAAAGAATCAGATCCAGAGAAGGTTGTGTGGTATTTTCCCATAATACCCAGATTTAGGCGCATGTACCGTAGTTCCAAGATTCAAAGCACTTGACATGGCATGAGGATGAAAGGATCAAAGATGGCAAGTCATGCGACACGCAGCAGATTCTCCGCAATGGAAGAAATTTGATCATGATTATCCTGATTTTTGGCAAGATTCAAGAAACCTAAGACTAGCATTGGCTACTTACTGATATAAAACTCATGGTGTTCAAAGTAGCAATCACAGAACATCGACAGTGAATATGTTGATTTACAACATATCCCCATGGCAATGAATGAAGCGCAAATTTATGATGTTATCTATGTTAATTTCTCGGGCCCAAACAACCAGGAAATGATATAGACGTCTATTTGACTCCTTTGATTGAAGACTTGAAACAACTGTGGGAGACAGGTGTGGAGGTGTATGATGGGTATAAGGAAGAAAGTTTCAATTTGAGAGCTATGTTGTTTGGGACAATTAATGATTTTCCAGCCTACGGTAATCTGTCAGGATATAGCATCAAGGGTCAGTGTGCATGCCCTATATGTGAAGAGGGTACGGATTGGATGCGGTTAGAACATTGTAAGAAGAATGTCTTTCTTGGGCATCGTAGATTTTTGCATCCAAGTCATCATTACCGGTGGTGGAGAAAGGCGTTCAATGGGAACTCGGAAGAAGGTAGAGCGCCTTCACCTTTGACGGGTGATCAACTTTTTGAAAAGGTAAAGGATTTGAATATCCAATTCGGTAAACCTTTTACGAGAGATATTGTCACAAGAGGGTGGAAGAAAAGGTCGATTTTCTTTGAGTTGCCATATTGGAAATCATTATATGTAAGACATTTCCTCGATGTGATGCACGTTGAAAAAAATATCTGTGATAGTGTCATTGGTACGTTACTCAATGTGCCAGGGAAGACTAAAGATGGCATCAATGCAAGGTTGGACTTGGTTAGTATGGGAATAAGAAGAGAATTGGGACCGACGAAGAAGGGTAAAAGTACATATCTTCCTCCGGCTGCTTACACTCTATCTAGAAAAGAAAAAACTGTTATTTGTAAGTTTCTTGAAGGAGTTAAGGTTCCGGAAGGGTACTCTTCAAACATTAGGAACCTCGTATCGATGAAAGATCTCAAGTTAAAAGGTCTAAAGTCCCACGATTGTCATGTTCTCATGGAGCAGTTGATACCCATTGGTATACGGTCTATTTTACCTAACAAAGTGCGGGGGGACCTTAACTAAACTCTGTTTCTTCTTCAAGGCAATTTGCAGCAAAGTGATTGACCCTGGGAAGTTGCCATCATTGCAAAGAGAAATTGTTGTGACTTTATGCGAGCTTGAGATGTACTTTCCACCTTCATTCTTTGACATAATGGTTCATCTAACCATTCACCTTGTTAGAGAGACACAACTGTGTGGGCCAGCTTATATGAGATGGATGTACCCGATTGAGCGTTATATGAAGATATTAAAAGGGTATGTGAAAAACCGATCACGACACGAGAAGGTTGTATTGTTGAACGGTATATTGTCGAAGAAGCTGTTGAATTCTGCATCGAATACCTATCCAATGCTGAATCTATAGGGCTGCCAAAGTCTCGTCACACATGGAGAATGATGGGGCAAGGAATTACTGGAAATGAAATAGTGACTATAACAAGGACAGAATGGGAGCAAGCACACTTATATGTTCTGCACAATGCCGATGAGGTTGAGCCATATGTTGAAAAACACAAGGACATGCTTAAGAGTTTGTTTCCAAATAAGAATCAAAATTGGCTAACTAGAGAACACAATCGTTGTTTTATAACGTGGCTAAGAGATCACATTTATACAGAGTTGACTGAAAATGATACTTCAGTTTCCAATAGATTGAGATGGTTAGCCAAAGGTCCAAGTTTGCATGTGTTCTCTTACCACGGTTATCAAATTAATGGGTACACATTCTATACAAAAGAACAAGATAGTCGGAGTACAATGCAAAACAGTGGTGTGACTCTAGTAGCTCAGTCGATGCATATCTCAAGTGCCAAAGACAGAAACCCGATATATGCAAATATGTCATACTTCGGCGTCATTGAACGCATATGGGAGTTGGATTACACAAAGTTTAAGGTTGGTGTGTTTGGTTGCAAGTGGGTTGACAATAATAACGGTGTTCAGATTGATGAGTCAGGGTTCATGCAGGTGGATCTTAATAGGGTGGGGTATGAAGATGAGCCTTTTATATTAGCATCTCAAGCTCAACAAGTGTTCTATGTCACTGATCCAGCTGATATGAAAAGGTCCATTGTTCTTTTGACTAACAAAATAATTACTAATGTTGATGATCAAGACCATCGAGATGTTGATATTGAAGATGATCCTTTCGTCGGGACATTACAATCACTTGAGATTGATCCAACTAGGGATGATGGTATGTATATGAGAGATGATCATGATGAGGGGCTTTTGGTCAATCCACCATTTCGTACTAATAAAGGACAAACAAATCTCAATCAAATGAAGAAAAGAAAAAGGTTGACTTAAACATGTATGTAGTGTTTGTGTTTAAATGAACTTTCCGATCCTTTTATATTATAGTTAGCATCTTCCAGTAATGCTAGTGTTGATTTTGTTATTCATAGTTGTTTTATATTTTGCATCAATTAATGTTATATTAATGTCCATTGATGTTTTACTTGTATCTAATATTTTTGTAGGTAAATGGCATCTTCAAGTAATTCTAGTGATGCCAAAGCGGCGAGACGTGGGCCAACAATTATGAAGGCGGTCATCCGCGCACGGAGTAAAGGACAAAAATTTGATGTAATTTACTTACTAATCTAAGGATTTCATAATGTTGTTTGATATCTAGATTTAATTACTTTATTATTTTTATTAGGTTGAATGGAATTCTTTGGACCAACCTATTCGTGCTAATGGTAAAATATTGAAGAGTTACATTGGGGCCGTTGTTCGGCAAACGGTCCCAATTATTTGTTCTAATTGGAAGGATGAAGCTTTGGATGGTTTCAAAGAGAGCATATGGGCTGATGTACAGGTAATTGTTAAAATTTATAAATTATATTGTAAACTATGTAAACATACTTACTTTGACACGTTGTTTATATTGTTTTGCAGATGTCTTTTAATATAGAGTGTTGCACTTTGATTGTATAGTTACTGGTTTGCTGCACAAACACATGCAGTGCTGCATTGAACACTTATATTTTGAACACATTTTGAACAATTGTGTTGACTGCAACAATTGTGGTTTTTTTGTGTAAATATGCAGGAATAATGGATGTAAAAGTTAAGAAATAAAATTAAAAAAAAAAAGGGGCTTTAGATAGCGTTTCCTTGTACAAACGCTATCTAAAGTCTGACTTTAGATAGCGTTTCCGTGTACAAACGCTATCTAAAGTCACCTATTAATAGCAGTTCCTAAATGCTATCTTTGCTAACGAGTTTTAATAGCGGTAGAATAGATAGCGGTTACAAACGCTATTAAAAGGCATACGGAAACGCTATCTAAAGTCTAATCTGTTGTAGTGTTTGCATGGAGCCAGAGAGATCTCAAGGTATTTCTGGCATTACTGAGTCCTGACAAACAAAGTTACAAAGTGACGTCGGATCGGTAACTTAAAGCCTTAAACTAAGGTAAATGTTATCCATGCCTTTAGCTATTGGTAAAAATTTTGTCAAAAAAAAAAAAAAGAGCTATTGGTAAAAATAGGTCAGGCTGCTCGATCGGAGTCTATAGTTTGATTTGTTTTAGTCTTGACCTGGTTTATTTAACAGGAAGGTCAAGATTAGGGTTTTTTTTTTAAAAATAGATAAATAAACAAGTCAAGTTTAGGCTTGTGAACAAGTCTGATAGGTCGGTTTGTTTATAGATAATAACTTTTTAAGTTTATATATATATATATATATATATATATATATATATAATATTTTTTCATAATAGTATATATTAGGCTTATTAGAAGTAGGCATCTTTTCAGTAAACTGGGTCTTCTTAGAGGATATGTTAATCAATCTGGGCTTTGGTGAAAAATGGAGGACATGGATGACGGCTTGCATCTTTTCGGGCTCAACATCCATTTTAGTCAATGGCTGACATATTGAAAAGATCCGAATCTCAAAAGGAATTAGGTAGGGTGATCCCTTGGCACCCTTTCTTTTTCTTATTGCGACTGAAGGGCTAAGCAGTTTAATTCGGAGGGCGGAGATTATGGGTAAATTTGAATCTTTCAGTTTGGGTCAAAACCGAATCAAAATTTCCCATTTACAGTTTGTTGATGACACAATTATTGTCGGGAAAGCTAACTTTGATAATCTGTGGACCTTGAAAGTTATTTTCCGCTACTTTGAGCTAGTGTCGGGCTGGAAAGTAAATTTCCACAAGAGTAGGATTGTTGGTATTCATGTTGAGGATGGTCTTATGCAAGTGGCAGCCGAGTTTTTGAATTGTAGGATTGGTGGGTTACCTTTCTCATATCTTGGCCTCCCTGTTTGTACAAATCCGAGAAGAATAGTCACATGGAATCCTATCATTGACAAGTTCAAAGCAAGGTTATCCTCTTGAAAAGGGAGACACTTATCCATGGGCGGGAGAGTTGTTCTTTTAAACTCGGTATTATCTAATATTCGGGTGTATTTTTTGTCCTTAATGAAGGCTCCTAAAAAGGTATTGCAGCTGTTAACTAAAATTCAGCACAATTTTCTTTGGGGTGGTTCGGAAGATAAAAACAAAATTGCATAGGTGAGATGGGAGGTGGCATGCAAAACTAAGTCGAAAGGAGGTTTAGGGGTGAGGAATTTGGAGGACTTTAACAAAATCTTTCTTGGTAATCGGAAGTGGAGGCTTTAAATCGAAAAGGATGCATTGCGGTGGTTGGTTGTTAAGGAAAGAAACGGGTCAACCTTCAATCCATGGAATCTTCCGGGTTCATTGGTTAAACAACATGATTCTTCTTGGTGGAAAAACATTAACAACTTGGATCTTATAGATCAAAGGGTAGATTGGTTCAAGATTGGTATGAAAAACTTGTTGGGAACGAGAGAACGACATCTTTTTGGTTTTATCCGTGGACGGGTAATTTAGATCTTAGAACCAGATTTGATAAACTGTTTCAGATCTCCGAAAACAAACTGATTCAATTGCAGAGGCCGGTTTGTGGAGGGATGTTTCATGGCTGTGGAATTTGAGGTGGAGAAGGCCTCTTTTCGCATGGGAGGAGGAGTTACTGTCGGAGTTTATGAGGATAATAAATTCATGAGTTCACGTGTGATAGAGAGGACAAGTGGAGCTAGACACATAATTTGGGTGGAGGGTACACTTCAAAATTGTAAGACTAAATGACCAATTGATTTTGATGTATGACAAACATATCATTTAATATGTGTGCAAGTATTTTTAGTATCCAATTGCAAAGATAAGTATCAAGCTAAGAATGCCAAGTTCAGTGAGCAATTCAAAAGGAATATCCAAAGAAGAACTTGAAGTATTCAAACAGCATAACCTATATTCTTTGGTCTTGACTGTTTATGTTCAAACCTGAACTTTGCTAAATCTGTTCTTGAAATTTAAAGTCTGAATTGTATGATATAAAACCTGATTGTTTATGGTTAAATCTGAATTGTACATAACTTGTTTTTTTAAACTCTAAATGCTGAACTGAGAATTGCATAATTGGTTTTGCTGAGTTTAGAACTTAATATGAATTTATCAATTTCTGATCTCAATTATTCTCATACTCATCTTCATTTCAAGACTTTGTGAAAACCCCTTTACTACACTTAATAAGATCTTGTGGTAAACCTGTTTAATAAGTTTTGTGAAAAATTTTTGAAAAGATTTTTACGAGGGAAAGTTTTTAGAAAACTCAATTCACCCCCCCCCCTCCTCCCTCTTGAGTGTTTGAAGCCAAACCAACAATTGGCATCAAAGCTAAACTCTTGAGTTTGGCTTAACATCTTCAAGAGCTATGGCTTCAAATGACTGTTTGAATGAAGGGGCTTCCCTTGAACGCCCTCCTGCCTTCAATGGATCTGAGTATATATATTGGAAGGAAAGAATGATGATCTTTCTTGAGGCAACAGGTGTTGACATATGTGATGCAATAGAAAATGGACCATTTGTCCCCTCTACTGTAAATGCTAATGGTGTTACAATAAATAAGCCTAAAACCGAATGGAATGAGGAAGATAAGAAGAGAGTTCAATTTAATGCACGTGCTAAGAATATAATAACTTCTGCTTTGAGCCGTGATGAGTTTTTTAGGGTTTCCAATTGTAAGACAGCAAAGGAGATGTGGGATACACTATAAGTGACTCATGAAGGAACCACATATGTCAAAAGAGCAAGAATGAACACCCTCATACATGAGTATGAGTTATTCAGAATGAAGCAAGGAGAACCAATGAGTGAAATGCAAAAGAGGTTCACACATATTGTTAACCAACTAGCTGGACTTCTAAAAAGCTATATCAAATGAGGATCAAATCAACAAAGTAATGAGATGCTTGAGTAGAGAGTGACAGCCTAAAGTCACTGCAATTTCAGAATCTATAGATCTTTCTTCCATGACCAGTGCTACATTATTTGGCAAATTACATGAACATGAATTGGAGTTAAACAGATTGAATTAAAGTGAAGAAACTGACAAAAAGAAGAAAGGACTGGCTCTCAAATCACAAGCCAAAGAAATAGAGGACAGTGATGATGAAGAAACTGAACATGATGGAGAATCTGAAGAATAAATGGGAATGCTAGTTAGAAGATTCAAGAAGTTCCTAAAGTAGAAGGGAAACTTCAAAGGAAAGCCTTCTACCTTTCCTAAGAGAAATTTCAGCAAAGGTGATAATTCTTCCAACAGCATCACATGCTATGAATGTGGAAAGATTGGCCACATCAAGCTTGACTGTCCAAAGCTGCAAAAGAAGGACAAATCTGAAAAGTTTGATTCAAAGGACAAGAAATGGAAAAGTCATGGAAAGCATACGTTGCTTGGAATGATAATGACTTGGAATCTTCTGAAGAATCTGAATCTGAGGAAGCAAACTTGTTCTTAATGGCAAGCAACAATAGTGACTCGGAGAGTGAGGTAAATTCTGATTCACAACCTTCTTTTGATGAATTGCAAGATGCATTTGATGAGTTGTATGTTGAATATCTTAAAATTGTAAAACAACTTGTCTCATCTAGAAAAGTAATTGCTAAACAATGTTGTGAATATGCATGCTTGAAAATAAAAGAAAGAGAACTAGAAGCTAGGAATAAGATCTTGATTGCATCTAGCTCAAACTGTTCTAAGTGTTGTACATTGACTAAAGAAGTTGAAAAACTGAAAAATAACTTAGCAAGATTCACAAATGGTAGAGATAACTTGAATGCTTTATTGGGACAACAAAAGTGTGTTTATGATAAGGCTGGAATAGGTTATGAACCTAAGATACATGAGAAATCTTTCGATAAATTTTTTTGCTGCACCTAAGTCATCAAATACTCCATTTGTTAGATGTTATTTTTGTGCTAGAAAAGGTCACATAGCTTCCACATGCTTTTACAGAAATTCTGCATACAATAGATCTAAATATGTATGGGTTCCCAAAGGAACTTTTGAAGCAGCTAACTCAAAAGGACCCAAACAGTTTTGGGTACCTAAAGCACAAACATAAAATCTGTTTTGTAGGTGTGTTGGAAAGCCAAAAATGTTAAATGGTACCTTGATAGTGGTTGTTCCACATACATGACAGGAGACAGAAGCAAGTTCATTACCTTTACTCCAAAATCAAGTGGGAGTGTTACATATGGAGACAATAACAAAGGGAGAATACTTGGCATTGGCAACATAGGAAGTGACTCAACAACAATCATTGAAGATGTACTGTATGTTGAGGGACTAAAGCATAATCTCTTGAGTATAAGTCAGCTATGTGACAAAGGTTATAAGGTAAAATTCAATTCCAATAGCTGCATGATAGAAAATCAGCATGATACAAATTTGAAATTGATTGGCCATAGGACAGATAACATCTATATGCTTGATTTAGATAATATCTCTTCAAATAATGCATGTTGTCTAATTTCAAAAGAGGAAGAGAATTGACTTTGGCATGGAAGGATTGCACATATCCACATGAACCACTTAAACAAACTGATTTCTAAAGATCTTGTGGATGGATTGCCTAAAATGAAATTTGTGAAAGATGACCTATGTGATGCATGTCAAAAGGGAAAGCAAGTGAAGGTCTCTTTTAAACCTAAGAACATTGTTTCAACAACTAGACCCTTGCAACTTTTGCACATGGATTTATTTTGTCCATCTAGAACCAAAAGCTTTGGTGGAAACTTATATGCCTTAGTGATAGTAGATGATTACTCTAGATACACTTGGACATATTTTCTATCTCATAAGAGTGATGCATTTGCTGCATTTAAGAGAATGGCTAAAATTGTGCAAAATGAAAAGGACATGAAAATTGTTTCTTTAAGAAGTGATCATGGGGGAGAATTTCAAAATGAAGTATTTAAAAACTTTGTAATGAGCATGGCATTCAACATAATTTTTCAACTCCTAGAACTCCACAACAAAATGGAGTAGTGGAAAGAAAGAATAGATCATTGGAGGAGATTGCTAGAACTATGTTGAATGACTTTAGCTTACCAAAACAATTTTGGGCAGATGTTGTGAATACAGCCTGCTATGTGCTAAACAGAGTTTTGATAAGGCCTATTTTAAAGAAAACCTCTTATGAACTTTATAGAGGAAGAAAACCAAACATTTCGCACTTTCATGTCTTTGGTTGTAAGTGCTTTGTACTTAATAATGAAAAGGATAACCTTAGAAAATTTGATGCAAAGGCAGATGAAGGAATTTTCCTAGGATACTCACTAACTAGTAAAGAATTTAGAATCTATAATAAGAGAACACAAATCATTGAGGAATCTGTGCATGTCACATTTGAACAGAAAAGCTATTGGTTAAGTTACACTAGCAAGTGCATGTCACATATAAACAAAAAAGCTATTGTTGGTATAGATTTACAAGTACTATACATTGATGAAAATGTCATCCATGTTGTTCTTGATAACTATGAAAAACATTTCAATTAGTTAAAGTTATTTTTTATTGATAATTTTTTTTTCATTTTTAGTTTATCTATAGTAATATAGGTTTTATATGAGAAACACTCATACAAGGCAAAAGTTTCAAACACTGCAATGGAGTCTTTTATCACTCTAGGTCTCTAGCTATTTTTTTTTTGGAACCATCTTGGTCTCTAGCTATTAGCACCCTATTTTGTTCAATTTTTTATTTAAATATAAAATAAAAAAATTTGATTTTTGAAACGAATAGGATTTATGGAAAAAAATAAGTTGTTAGAGGCCAAACTACTCATTGTTGAATAAATCTACTCATTTATTCCAATCGAATGTTTGATATGAATAAGAATATTTATTCAAAAAAGATATGAATAAGAATATTAGGTAATTAATTACAACTAAAAAGTCATAAATGGGAAAAAATCATTAAGGGTTTGGTGAAAAATTACACAACTTAATCTATAAATAAGAGGTTACAAGAAAAATGTAGGGGGCTATTCAATCGCTACTCCTACTTGAACTTTGTGAAAGACTATTATTGAAAGAGTTTTGAGACATCAAAGTGCTGCAAGGGATTATCGCTAACACAATTGTTCTTTCTAAAAAAAGGTGCACGATGATGTGATCACTTGGTCACTTTTTTCTTAATGGTTTATTATCCCATTGTCTATAACGTAACCCTTTTCATTAACAATGTTTGAAGCTTTTAAGATTTATCGTGATGAATTTCAAGTTATTGAATTTTAAGTTATTTATTTATTATATTTTGTTGCTCCCATTTTTTATATCTTATTTTTTTCTAGTTTTACTATTTTATACATATCCAATTGTCATTTAATCATGGATTAAGATTCTGACGACGGAATCCTCATAACTACCCGGAGTGTCAGTGAAAATATGGCTTGTCCATCCTTTTTTATTACTAAGGGTGTTCATGAGTTCGAGTCAACCCGACATATCTAAAAACCCAACCCAACCCGAGTTGGTTCGGATATTTTTGCTGTTCGGATCCAATCCGACCCGAGCAAACCCAAGCCCCTTTGGTTTGGGTAGCAGATTTATTGGTTTCAAAATCGAGACCCGTCCAGACGACCCTTACAAACATATTTATTAATTTCTTAACAGATTTATTGGATTCATCTCTTATGTTCTCATCTCTTAGTGTCGACCAGATTAAAGTCGTTTCCTCCTCCACGCACGCATCCTATTCTGTCGCACAACCTTTCCTGCACGCGTCCTCCTCCTTCACCAGTCCCTCTCCAGCACACAACCTTATCCTATAGGGGATCTTCTTCTTGGTTTCTTTGGCATGTCCCGATGAATCTGTAGCGATGAGCAGCCTCTGTTCCAGCACTGGCACCACTCTCAAGCTTAGCCAATGCCAACAGGCTCAACTTTCTCTCCTTATGCCTCTCTTCTCATCAACAAAACTTATAAATTACCATTATCCCCAACCTTAATGCAATTCTACGTAACCATTATCCCCAAACTTATAAATTTTGTTGTGCCCTGAAAAAATATAAATGTAATAAGCAGAACTTATTTTATTTTTTCTACCTTCACACTGTCACCGTTTTAAAGCAGGCGATGGTAGGCTCTAGGAGTGTAGATGGAAGGAGAACAGATACTGGTTCGCGTAGAGAATCGGAAAGGCGGTCAGGAGGAATGAGGAACGACTCGTTGGAGCAGGAGGTTAGTGAATTAAAACGTCAGGTGAAGCAGTTGAGAAGAAGTCAAGGCGGGAGGCGAAGGAGTAGGGAGAGAAGTCAAGAGCGCAACAGGATATCTCAGAAGGAGACAAGGGGTCGATCCAAGTATAAGAGGCGGAGTAGTTGAGATAATGAATCCAGAACCAAAGTATCGAGTCATGAGAGGAGGAGACCCAGAGATCTGGACAACCGAACTTGGGGTTCATGCCGTTCCATGGAAAGAAGTCACCCTTAGAAAAGTGAAATAGGGGAATCGAATCAAGTTAGGCGTCGTCGCCGAGGTTATGAAGAATGGGAGTCAAGCACGGAGAGAGGCTGAAGATGAGAAAGGGAGTACCGAGAGCATCCCGTCAGAGGTGGAGAGGATCATCCTTTCACCGAGGATATCATGACGGAGCCCGTGCCACACCATTTCCATTTTTTGAAGATGAGACATTATGATGGAAGCATAGACCGACAATAACATCTCACGGCTTTCAACATGAAGGTTATGGCTGCCCAAATATCGTCAAGAGTCAAGTGTTCCCTACAACCCTGGATGGTGCGACTCTTATGTGGTTCTCTCAACTTCCACCAAGGTCAGTTTATTAGTGGAAAGACCTCACTTCTAAGTTTTTTGTGCAATTTACGACCATCAGAATGTGCCAGAAGACTTCGGCATGCCTCGACAATTTCAGACAAGGAAGGAACGAGTCGTTGAATGATTATGTAGACAGGTTTACGGCAGAGACTATGAAGGTCCGAGATCTAAATCTGGCATTTGCTCTTTATGCCATAAGGGTCGGGTTGAGATTCGGCCCCATTTTAGACTCACTGTCCAAAAGACTGGCGATTGATATAGATAATCTAAGGCGTAGGGCATCCAAGTACATTAGTATGGAGGAGGTCTAAGAGGCGAAGAGGACCAAGAAGTGCGATAACCAAGATATGAAGAGTAATCAGGCACCGAAAAGGAGGCTAGCATCTCGGATTGAGGTGTTGCCGAGGTTATACAAGCCGAGAGGACCGAAGTATGTCGTGTATACCCCACTCAATACAACCAAAGCACATATTTTTGATGAAGTGTGTCACGCGGGCTTTGTGGAATATCCCCCACCTAGTAGCACACCAGAATCAGTCAATAGGAGAAAATATTGTCGCTTTCACAATACTTATGGACACATTACCGAAGATTGTACTGAGTGGAAGGATCAAATCGTGGAGTTAGTTCAGATGGGATAGTTAGGAGATTATGTACAATGGGGAGGAGCAAGAAGACAAGTACTGTGGGGGAGGTTATGGAGGAAGAGGACGGGGAAGAGGAAAAGGAATGGAAGGAAGAGGAAACATGTTTAGGAGAGGAGATCGGGATAGGCCGAGAAATGGTCAGGTCTGAGACGCCCCAACGTACCATTAAAGAAAAACCCAAAATAGTTAAGACCTAATCGTGTTATTAGCGTTAAACGGTTATATTAAAACGGCGGAGAAAATAAAACTTAAAGTATAAAAAACTAACATACATATATATCAACATATACATATACATACATGCGTCAGTACTGAAAAAGAGAATCCCATCAGTAGGATCCCAATATGTACAAACTGGTAAGATAACAAAAATACATCAAAATACTAAAGGAAATATGCCTCACCACTCTCAATACCCAGTCCCCTCTCAAAATACAGAAAAACCTCACACACCTACACCGATAACCCTGGCCTGAGCTATTACAAACTGCTACCCTCTGTCATCCCGGGGTCTCAACGGTCCCGCCTCTCCTACGCTATCACTAGAAGAGCTCCTGTCTGAAGGTCTATGAAACATCCGTCGATAGACTTCGCTATCACAGGAAGGCATCCTAGAGGACACTCAGAAAGACTCTGATCCATCGGGAGGTACTGGTACCTTCGGAACGGGCATCGAATCCGGAACTGGTATAATGAGGTCCTCCTTTGGTACGGGTGCAAGCACATGCTCCGGTGCTGGTGCCGGTGCTGGGACATGTACCTCAAAGGGTACCATGAAGGGAACTGGTGCCATATCCGGCATCGGCGGCATCGGTGGTAACTGTGCGTCCGGATGTTCGATAGGGAAGGGTAATGTATAGCCGGCTCTGAAAGTGCCAACCATACCTAAAGGTGCTCCATGTCTGAACCCAGAAGTCACCGAAACGGACCCGTGTAAACTGCAAAACGAGTGATTGGGTCCACAAGCCACCCGTTAGGATCTACGAACTCAAACTCGAACGTCCCCATGAGGGGAAAACCCACCTCTTGTGTCTTCCATGGATGGTCCCAGTGCACCATCCGTCTGATCCGGGTCTAAGGACAACAATAATTAAAACAAACACAACACTAAACACAAGGGGGATAAGAAACAATTTAACGTCAAACGTGAAAATGGTTTAGCAACATTTAAATTGATAATAGCATAAACACAATGAACATCCATCTCCATATATATATATATATATATATATATATATATATATATATATATATATATATATATATATATATATATATATATATATATAACACAACCATCCTCGAACACTTCTATGATTTTCCTCTACCCTCCATCGTGATGCAATGCAATGATGTATGTCTACTCAGGTTTGCTCATATATCCGGATATCCATAATGACACATCTCCAGAAGCCCCGGTGCACATCCTCGTCCGCGGAGAGAGGATGCCCGTGCAAAGCAATGGCACTATAGTTGCGCAAATACACGACAATGCACACTGTAAGACTCAATGACTTAGAGATTTTGATATATGACAAATACAACTTAATGTGTATGCAAGTGTTTTAGTGTCAAATTGTAAAGACGGGTATCAAGCAATAATCAACAAGTTCAGTGAGCAATTAAAGGAGAATATTCAAGGAAGAACTTGAAGGAATCAAAGAGCAAAGACAAAGATCAAGGAATCATCATGACAAGAGCTTAAAGGAGAAATTATACTTAAGTCTTAGATGATTTGTAAGAGATGAAATCTCTTATTCACAAATAGATCATTTGAAAATATGCATGAAATAAAATCAATTTTCATAACCTGTATTAAATGGAATAAGTTTTTGTTAATGAAAATGATTTTTGGAAAGAAGAAATAGATTCTAATTCTGCTCGTCCAATAAAGTAATAGAAGCGGTCGTCCAACACTGAAGTAATAGAAGCGGTCGTCCAACACTGAAGTAATAGAAGCGCTCATCCAACACAAGCGACAGAAGCGCTCGTCCACTAAAGCGACAGAAGCGCTCGTCCACTAAAGCGACACAAGCGCTCATCCACTAAAGTGACAGAAGTGCTCGTCCACTAAAGTGGCATGTGGAGCTCGTCTACTAATTGGAGCTCGTCCAATTACTTTGTGTTTTAGTACTTCCGTCTGCTGACGTTGCTAGATGGATGCGCTTATTTTCAAGATGGACGCGAATGCTATAAGAGAAAATATAGAATTTTATTTCAAGAACCAGAATCAAGAAAACATATTCTGTTATCAGATCCAAAAATATGTTTTGACTGATCCCAATGGCTATAACTTGTTTTCTATATAAATATGGATCAAAGAAACACTTTCACAATTAACACATTGAACATATCAGAATTACACGAAATCAATTTGAGAGTAATTCATCATCTTTCTTGAGCTTATTGTGATAAAAGTATTTCAATACTCATAAGTACTTCAATTTGTTTATTTGACTATTGAGAGTTAGGAATCAATTTTTGTTTTACTATTCGATTGTAAAGAGAGAGGGAGTCTCTCTGAGTGATTAGGGTGAGGTATCCTTAAGGAAGAACATTGAGGCTCTTCACAAGAGTGTGATATCTCGAGGTGAAGGAGTGCTCTATGGTGTAAAGGTTTTTCAAGCTACCTGGCAAAGCTTGTGTGTTAGTGTGTGAAATCCCATAGGTGAAGTGGGGACTATATATAGGTCACAGTGGAGGTGACTGAACCATGATAAATCTGGTTGTGTGGTATCTCTAAACTCAGACTCTTTTGCTTTCTGTTTATGATCAAGAACCTGCGATTTTGATATTTAAAGTTCAATATAATTTCTGTTCTTGATCTGTATAAACTGTATTGAAACCTGAGACTTATTGTAACCAAGACTGTGTTATCTACGTTCAAAACTGAGTTGATCAAAACCATTCTTGATTGCTGAAACTGAACTAATACTGAAACTGAAACCTGCAAGTTTGTTCTTGATTGTTAATGCTTATATCTGAAACTTGCATACTTTGTTCTTAATCTTTAAAGTCTTAATCAGTTTCTGTATTTTGTTATTACTGAGTTTTGAACCTGAATCTATTCTGTGATCTATTAATTCAGAATTAATCTTTTTTATCCTCATCATCTTTCAATTCAAGATTTTATATAAACCCTTCATTGATTTTGTAAAAGATCCCGAGGCCACAAATCCGCAACTCTGATTTGAAAAGTTTTTAAGAGGGAAATATTTTAAGAAAACTAAATTACCCCCCCCCCCCCCCCCCCTCTTGAGTCGTTGAAGCCAAAAAGACACACACCACTGAACCACAGCCAGGGTGCTCATGCAAAGCATGACCTATAGCTACAACAATAATGAAATAATTTCTAAGACGATCCTGCCAATAGCCTAAACAACGGGAATTAAACCTCCGAGGAATAGACCCCACATACCATATTTCAGGTCACCCTTATGAAAATATCACAGACCATGTTTCGGTCGCCCCCTAGTGCCTAACCGCTCATCATTATCTCATAAATGATTTCAATAATAATCTCGTCTCAAACAATCCCATCACCATATCACAATAATCATCTCGGTTAGGCACTACTAAAACATGTATTATGAATTCCCCACATACATCCATAACTCATCATGTCTTATCACTATTTAATCTCTAATCACAATAATCATCCATCATGTTAACATATCATAATTACAATCATCTCCACATCCAATAATAACATGATACAATAATAAAATAAATATAATATAATCAATAATCATAATCCAGTCAACACAAATCATATAAATAACCAATAACAGTCAAACCAGTCCAATCAGTCAAAGCAGTCCAAAATAGTCAACACCGATAATAAAATAATATATAGTATACATAGAGACGATAAACATACAATTTCAATATCATCAGTGGTACCACCAAGTAGTCCCCAATGTGATATTGACATTGTTCGTTACTCGCTCCCTAGTAGGGTTTAGGTCACCCTATTCCATTATCGAAATAAATGCCACATCGCCGTTTCCGACGTTAGATGGCTTCTTTCCCCCACCTGGAAAGTCATACGACAACTCGAACGTAACGAAAACGCTTCTTCTCAACTCCTCTCGATTCTGCCCTGCACAAAACTAAGGCCTCCAAGCCTTCAAAATTTCACCAAAGCATCACATTACGAAGCGTACGTTACCACGAGTTCAAATTCAAAGATGGAATTGAAATCCATTAACCGAAACGAAAGATAACTCAAGTATCGTAATGGACAACATTTCGACTTAAAGAGAGTGAGATTTACCTTCATTTTAGAAGAAAAGAGCAAGAGAAATATGAATATGATGTTTCTACGAACGTAACCACGTGCTCGGATACGCGACAGGACGATCGAACAAGTCGATAATCGAACTAGAACTCTTTCTTTCTCTAGGTTTCCCACTCTCTCTCTCTCCCTACATCACTCTTTCTGCTCTCTGTCTTCTCTTTTCTACTGGGTGACTAAGTGACTTAAGTCACCCTTTTATTTTTGCACAAACACGTCCCAACGCTCAAGCGTTGGTACCCTAGCGCTTGAGCACTCCAACGCTGGAGTATTGACTTCCCCACGCTCGAGAGTTGGAGGGTTGGTGGACCACCGCGCCATGCAACCAATCACAGGATGCCACATCAGCCCTTGATGACATGTGTCAAGTCAACACATGACCTTGTCTGGTTGACTAGGGCATTTGAGCGTGGATACATCCACGCTTGAGCGTTGACCATTGGCCAGAAGTCAACTCGTTGCGTTTTGGGTCCGTTCGACGTCCGATTGAGCTCAAATTTGAGATATAGGCTCATCAAGACCAAATAAACAACCTCAAACCATTAAAAAGTTATAATCTCAACCCTAACTCCAAATTTCTTGTTTCACACTCATACATCTTAAAGATGATAATTAGGGAAAACCCTATGTTTTGTGTACGTTCAAACTCACTCGAGACGACTGCGCACTTTCCATGCAAGGGTCTATAAACCTTAAACAACATCTCAAATATGTAATACAAGCCTTAAACCTAATCCTCTTAAGTAAAAAAAAACATAAAATCACGACTATTACATTTCGACCCCCTTAAAAGAAATTCCGTCCTCGGAATTTGCATACCTGAAAACAAATGGGGGTACTGACTCTGCATATCTGCCTCACGCTCCCAAGTAGAATCTCCTGTGACATCATCCCAGATGACCTTAACTAGGGGAATCTGTTTACCACGAAGTTCTTTAATCCTCCTGTCTGCAATCTTATACGGTAAAGCCTCATATTCTAGATTCTCTCGGAGTTGTATGGACTCAGGCTCAATGACCTGAGAAGGATCTGGATAGTATTTTCTAAACTGGGAAACATGGAAGACATCGTGAAGGTTGGAAAGGTTAGGCGGTAAGGCTATATGGTAAGCTACTGAACCAATTCTTCGAAGAATCTGAAACGGTCCAATGAATCAGGGAGTAAGCTTTCTAGACTTTATAGCTCTGCCAATTCCAGTCTTCGGAGTGACTCTCAAGAACATGTTATCACCTTCCTAGAATTCTAAGGGTCTCATCCTCTTGTTATTGTAGCTCATCTGCCTATCATGTGCTTCCTTCATTTTCTCTCTTATTTTCCTGACTTGTTCTGTGGTTTGTTGTACCGTATCAGGACCCAACACTTGGTTCTCGCCAGTATCATACCAACACAATGGAGTCCTACACTTTCTCCCATACAGAGCCTCATACGGTGTCGTCCCGATCCTGCTGTGGAAGCTGTTATTGTTAGTGAACTCAATCAAAGGTAGGAATTCATCCCAACTACCGACATGTTCCAACACACAAGCTCTTAGAAGATCCTCCAATGATTGAATTGTTCTCTCTAACGATCCATCCGTTTGAGTATGATAAGAAGAACTCATCCTCAACTTCATTCCCAAAGCATTGTGTAACTGTCTCCAAAATCTAGATGTAAATCTAGGATCTCGGTCGGAGACAATACTCGATGGCACACCGTGCAACCTCACCACTTCCTTGATGTAGATCTGAGTCAACTTCTCAAGATTGTAACTCTCACCAATAGGTAAGAAGTGAGCACACTTCGTTAACCTATCAATGATAACCCAAATCGCATCAACCCTCTTTGGGGTTCGTGGTAGTCCAACCACAAAGTCCATAGCTATACTATCCCATTTCCATTCCGGGATATCCAAAGATTGCAACAAACCTGCGGGCTTCTGATGCTTTATCTTAGCTTTATGACAAACCAAACATAATAGAACATACTCTGCACTTCTTTCTTCATATTCGGCCACCAAAACATTTTCTTCAAGTCCTGATACATCTTGGTGGCTCCTGGGTGAAAACTCAATTTACTCTTATGTGCCTCCTCTAATACATCTTGGTGGCTCCTGGGTGAAAACTCCTGTCCTAAACTCTGAAACCTTACCCTCATCTATGCCTCGACTCACCTCTTGCAGATATTCATCCCGACCCTGCTTAATCCCAAGGTCTCTCAAAAACTGACTCCTGATGGTGATCATACCTAAGCATATTCTATCCTCAGTCAAATCCATACCTAGGTTCATATCTTTAAACTGTTCAAGCAACTCCATCTCTTTCACCATCATTGCGGACACATGCAAAGATTTCCTACTCAGTGCATCAGTCAATACATTTGCTTTCCCTGGATGGTGTTGAAGATCAAACTCATAATCCTTAATGAATTCCATCCATCTAAGCTGCCTCATGTTCAGCTCCTTTTGATTAAACAAATACTTTAAACTCTTGTGATCGATGAACACATTGAACTTAGCTCCATAAAGATAGTTTCACCATATCTTCAATGCGAACACTGTAGCTGCTAACTGCAGATCATGGGTCGGAAAATTCCTTTCTCGAACCCTCAACTGTCCGGAAGCATAAGCCACAACTCTTCCCTCTTGCATCAAAACACAACCTAAACCTTGATATGACGCGTCACAGTACACGTCAACCTAATGGATCTGGTAATGTCAACAATGGAGATGTAGTCAACTTCTCCTTTAACTTTTGAAAACTCTCTTCACACTTTTTTGTCCACTCAAACGTCGTACCCTTCCTCGTTAACTGTGTCATAGGCAATGCAATCTTCGAGAAACCTTCAATGAACCTCCTATAATACCCTGCTAAACCTACGAAACTTCTCACTTCACTCACTGACTTAGGCCTTTCCCACTTAATCACAGCCTCTACCTTAACTGGATCCACTGCTATCCCTTCTTTGTTGATTATCTGACCTAAGAATTGCACTTCCTCTTACCAAAATTCACACTTGGATAGCTTAGCATACAATTTCATATCTTTCAGCACTTGCAACACAACTCTTAAGTGTTCCTCATGTTCTTCCCGAGAACGTGAATAAATAAGAATATCATCTATGAACACCACTACAAATTTGTCAAGGAATGGTCTAAAGATCCTGTTCATGTAATCTATGAATACCGTTGGAGCATTATTTACACCAAAAGGCTTAACCATGTACTTATAGTGTCCATGTATGGTACACCAGCAAAGAGCACTTTATATGTGCTTCATCTTTTGCATCGACGATCACTCCCCGCCCTCATCAGCCCCAGATGTCACATTTTTTTTCTCAGGCTATCCAGTCTTTGGTGAAATCGGTGTCCGAGGAAAAGGTTTTCCAGCAACTTTGGAAGAGTTGGGCTCCATCTTATAATGTTGGCTTTTTCTTGACATTTTTTCTTGATAGAGTTCCAACTAGAGTTAACTTTTATTGTAGAAAAGTTATTCTTCTCGATCAGTGGTGGTATTAATTAGTTATGTTCTATGTGCACAATTTACTGAATCTACTTTGCATTTGTTTGCTCGATAATGTTCATTTACTTCAAGGTTTTGTGATAAGTTGCAAATGTACCTGCTTTTGGGATGCTAATTTGATTAGTTTTATGACTTCTTTAATACTTACATATTTGTTTTTGCCACATTTTATAGCGTGTTTCTATAGAGCCATTAGGATTAATTGTGATTTTAGTTTGTTTGTTTTAGGTAGCAAGAGGAAGGCATAACAAAAAGGATAAAGATTAGGCCTATATGCAATTTGGCTAACCCAAGTTTTCCCTTCATTGAGGCTGAAATTGATGTTCATTCCGAATGCTGTGCACTGAGCCAAACATAGACAAGGTGTGCCATAAAGATAAAACATATCAGGATTGTTTGCGCTGAGCCAAGGTATTGGTGCGCTTAGCCAAGGCACACTCGAAAACCAACTTATGTGAGATCTGCACTGAGCCAAAATTCCTGTCGATAGCATGATCTAAAAATTCTTCTTTTAGAAAAGTCCATTCATTCAGAACACTACAACTGACAAATTGTACCCTAAAAATTGACATTTTCTCTGTACTTGGCTCCTAGAAGATGCTTGGAGGATTCTTCATGGAGTTTTCTTCATCTCTTCTCTATAATTCTTTTTCTTGTGTAATTTCTTTTATCATGAGTCTAAACTCCCCATTGTTGGGGTTAAGTGTAGCTAATTTCTAAATTCTTATGTATTTGACTTGATCTTTTAATATAGTTTCTACTTTGACTTTATGAGTTTTTGGTTTCCATGCTTAATGCTTATTGTGGGTCGATCATCCTCCTTGACTTGATTCATGTTTTGATATGCAATTGAGAAGTTCATATTAGAACTAGACTTGAAATCAATCACCTAGCAAACCTTGCATCTATGAATAAATTTAGGTTTATTAGTAATCGTGTAATCATTGATTTTCATGCAAATTCACCAATTAAGCCTCCTAAGGAATTAAGGTTTAATTTGAAAATTTAGTCACTTATCATTTAAGGGATTAGGATGTGAATAATCTAGATGATTGATTGCCATCATTAAAGTTAGAACTATGTTATTAGTCATGTCATTACATGGGAATGAAGTTTATTAAACTTAACCTCAATATATTACCATATTTGCATTAAAATTCATTTATGCTGGTTAAGTATTTGATAAAAATCCAAAAAGAACTCCATCATTTAACTTTGTTCATTTTAACTCTAGTTTGGTTTGGTATTTCATATTGAGCTCCCTTCCTTTCAAATATTCACTTAAATAGTAGTCTAGTTGGATGTATCGGTAGTTGGTCTTAATCTTCATTGGGAACCACAAGTCATTCACACTATATTACTTATCACTATTTGATACAGTTGCTAATATCTTTCAACCATGTCGTATTATGTCCTGAATTGGTTGGGTGTGATTATTCTATCCCATAGAATAGTTCAGTTGTTTTATCAATTCTATTCGTTTGGGAAGTGGTCTAAGGCAAAGAAAACGTGATTTTTTTTTATTGCTAGAATACCCATTGTACTCTTTTTCACACAATTTTTTTTTAATTAGAGTAAAATGATTAATTGATTTACCTAAACGGCTAAATTTTATCATAAGATGAGTGTTACTAACACAATCTTTAACATTTTCTTTCTTGCACATTCTCTTCTATTGGTCAAATGGGTCCCTGGTTTTGGAAATGGATCCCACTAATCAGTGGTGGATGCAAGTGTATAGGGGTGGGGGCAATTGCCCCCACAAGGCTAATTTTTTTTACATGTACATATTTAGTAATTATTTCTTTTGCCCCCACACAAAAATAGATGTTGTCCCCCATAAGATAATATTTTAAATGAATATAAAAAAAGTTATAAGAGATCAAAGAGAAAAAAGGTCAGTACGTACTCTTATTTTAGGGAAGTGTTTTCAAATATTTTAAATCCCAATATACAATACTTAGTTACTTACCCCTATTGGCCATTACCTATTATTCCTTGCACCAACGTACAATCACACTCATTGCTTTACTTTAGGCATTTGACGAGGAGAAGTTGATTCTTTTAGCTAAGATTTTGTTTGGGTAAAGAGATTAGTTAAATGCTTATATAATAATGTGTAAAAGCTTTTATGCAATAAGCTTATTTTAAATTAAGTTATTTAGTATTTGGATACATACTCGAGGAAGCTCTTTTGAAATCTATAAACTTGAGTGAGGAAGATGTAGGGGTTGGTTTAGATGCAATTTCTTATATTATTACAAGGACGTACATAATTGTTATGCAAAACATCTTTTTATTAAGCTTTGACACAAGGTTTCTTCATGTGTTAAAAAAATTGTCTTCACAGAATAAGCTAAAAAAAACTTTTTGGGATTAATAAGTTACTTATTTAAACTTATCGAATCACCATTTTTTTTAAATAAAAACACTTATACTAGCTATCCAGACATGACCTAATAGTTGAAAATCATATAACATTTTCAAAATGAAAATGGATAGAGAGCAATTATAATTTGTAAAAACTTAAGGTATTTTGAATTCTTGTGTTATGAAATTATGTACTTTATAAAACTTATTCTATTTTTATTTTTATAAAAATAGTTATAGACTATATTTTTGGCCCCATGGAAGAAAACTTCTGGATCTGCTAGTGCCACTAATTCATGAGACCTACTTAAATTTTATGAAACCGGTATGAATTTTAACCAACATAAGAGAGTATATTGCTAGCATTTTTGTTCATAATTGAATAGAGTAGTGGTTGCCGTGGATAATCTAATTGGAAAAAAATCATGTTTAGGTACCATTTCCCTATATCAATGTCCACGGACAGTGATGGAATTCCATCTCCGACATTAAAGTACAGTCAGATATGAGGGAATCCCTGTGTTTAAGGCGCTGAAAGATTTCAAATCCTAACAAACAAATCTACTTCCTTTACTATCATTGGCATCCTAAGACAATGAATAGAGAACCCTCAAGGACATTGGACAGGATCAATAAAATTGCCTTTCCAGCAAAGCAAATGCTCAGCTGTCTTTGAAGGTTCCTTTCATACCTACCAACCCACACAAAACTCCACGGGATGGAAGTGATTCAAACATTGTTAACAGAATGAGCCAGTGGTCAAAGATGTTCAATGCTTTTGGATAATGTTTATGAGATTTTGTTAGGTGTGGGTTGTTACCAGCCCATGATTAAATAATAGGGTTGTTACTAGGTATTTCATAAGTGCTAATGTCCAAACTCTTAAGTTTTTTGTTCTTTTAATTTAAATTTCTTCATTTACTTTCCTTTTAATTAATACTACTAAGAAACCATGGGAAAGTTAGATCTTTACCTGCATTGGTTAAAATACTCACCAATCCCTCATACCCGATGCAAAAACAAACAATTACAACAAGGAAATAATAATGGTCATGATTGTTGGAGGATGAAAATTGCCACTCATGCGATTTACAGCAACTATCAGAAGCTCGAATCACCAATAGTGTACCTTCATAATGATGCAAAACTAGATTTCCTTGTATAGATTTGGTAATACCATAGTTTTTTTTTAATAAGCAAAAGTATATTAATAACAAACATAAGAACTGTTCAAACCTGTATACATCAAAAACAAAAGGAAGTTTATGTAAAAATAATATTGTCCCTAAGCAGAAACAGAATCAGATATATAAAGAACTTCAACCTATAAACCTAAATCTAACCATATCCAGTAAGCCAATATATACCCCAACCTAAGATTAGCCCAAAAAACCACTGAATGAGTCCTAGCAAAGTGCTACACTTCAACCTTTACCACAACAATACAAAATCACCTGCCCTTAAATTGAAAAAGTCGCTCCTATAGGCTCTTTAATACCATAGTGTTTACTAGTTAATAGAGATAACGCATCAGATGACTTTCTTCCTAATGAAAATATTTAAATTGGAGGATGGTATTTAAGAAGAATTGAGATGAAAACAGAAAATAAAAAGAAAGAAATAAAAAGGCATGTGGGAGCTAGCTGGGATCACCACTATTAGAGAGAAGCGTCTGGGAACCATAGAAAGATATTCATATGTTTCTTTATTAGATAAATAACTTTATATTAAGGGATTCAAGAGATATATAGTTTTTTTTTTTTTCCTAAAATGACAGCGAGTGAGTTATCACTCCGGGGCGTGGTGCGACATGGGTACCGCCACTCTTCAAGAAATTTATTTTTCATCAGGATTCGAGCTAGAGACCTCCCACATGAAAGTATCCTTACACAGACTCTCCTACCTGACAGACGTACACGCTTCCACTAGGTCAATCCCTTTGTGTTGTAGATATATAGTTTTATTATACAAATATTTTCTTTTGACAAATACTATATTATCACAGTGCAACCATAAAATCCATAACAGAAAACCATAATAGTAAGTTGTAAGATATATTCTTGTTTCCTAGTGAGCATCCTGACCCAACTCACCTAAACTTTTGTTAAAAAAAAACCATATATTTCTGGTTTTTACTATATTAAATAATCCACCGTATAAATACCATATTGTCAAAATATTTGGAGTTTCTCTCATCAAATTATTTAGATCTGATTTAATAATAATATTTTTTAAATCTAACGATGTGTATATCTTCATTGCTAGGTTGCTTTAAGATAAGCAACGGTTGCTCTTTTTTTTTAAGCATTTGGAGCTGTATAACTGATTGCTTAAAATTAAGGTTGTTTGTATAAGCAACCCAACGATGGATTACTTATCTATTAAAAAACAATATTTGTGAAAGATTGAAATAAATGAATTAATATTTTAAGATAAAATAAATTTAATAACAAATAAAAAAATAAAAAATAAGGTTGCTTGTTATATATACCATATTTAAAATAAAAAATGGATGTATTACTTAAATGTGATGTGACGTTATGAGATGAGATCCACTTAAACAATCAAAATGAGTTGTTTATATTTTAGAATTGGAGATGCTATGTGTGTTCTGTTTTTACTTTTTAGTAAAATAATATAATACTATGTGATTGGTCAACAATTTCTCCGACCATAGGTTATCTGCTTGTGAATAAGTCAAAGGAGATGAAGAGATAGAATGCTGCTTCTAGCACTAGGGCTATATGCTGGTTCAATTATTTCATTGTACAGTTAATTTAAATCGATTAAATTAAACCAAGTGACATGGTGATAACTACAGGCAAAAAGAAAACAAAAATATAAGATACTGGTCGTCAAAATACTGCTCGTCAAAATATTCAAGAGTAATTGGTTCCTAGGTATATTAAATATAGCTAATTGGGGTTTGTCTTGATGGCTGGGTTTCCACGAGGGTCTGATCCGTAGTGATTTAGTTGGGGTGCGTAACTGCGTATCTCGTTTTGTTTCCTTGTAATTGGTTTTCTTCTTTTTTTTTTAGGCTTCGGGCCCTGTTGACCACTAAAAAAAATACTACAAATACTCAACCAATATACACAATTACCAAAAAAAAAAAAAAAAATACAAGGAGGCTAACATGTATTTGGATGTAATTGTTTACAAGGTTTACTTTCTATCTTAAACAAGATGGTAAGCATTTGAAGCGCTCTCTGTTATGGACCATATGGTCAACACACGGCTGCTAGTAGGAAACCCTAAAAAATCAGCATCAATTGATAGTTGATACATGACATATTCATTTCATAGCATAATGATTATTTGTATGTGAAAAGTCCAAAATACCCTTAATCTTTCCTTGTAACTCCAAGTTTAATTTGCCATGACAACATTTTTGACCCTTTGGTCCCTTGAAGCCCCGGCCTCCCCTCTATAAAAGGCTATCTCCATTTCATTTTTGCTCCTTCACAAGTGTTTCATCTTCTTCATAAGGTTGTTCATCATTTTCTCTAAAACACATAAAGACTTCATTGATGCTCACATTCATCCGAAACTGTACTAAAATTCTGACCTTTTCTGTTCTGAAAATCGAAAAACTTTCTACATGAAAGTTGTTCCTCTTCATATCTTATTTCCAACGAGCTAAAGATCACAAAAAATAGATAAGTATATTGGGAGATATGCCCAAATTATCAAAACAGCTCAAAATCCTCAGCATGCCAGGAGAGCAGTGGAAAGAAGGCTCTTTACGCCCTTGTTCTTATTGGAATAAAACAAAACCTTAAACATAAAGGTTGTGCCTCTCCTTCTTACCTTTCTAACAAGCCAAAGTTTATAATTTTTAGATGAGTAAATCGTGAGATATGCTCATAACATCACCACACCCTCAAAGCTATCAAATTTTCAACTAGGCTTGTTTTGATCATTACTCCTCATCAAGAGGTAAACTCTCTTCTACATGATCAATCATGTCTTTTTTTTTCATTCATTTCATGATTTTCATGCCATGATCATCATTTAAAACTCTTAGATCTAGAACTTTGAAAATTCCTAGAAAATCATAGAAAAATCATTTTAATGTGAGATCAATTTCTATGATTTTCATATAACTTCTATTTTCATCATCCAAGAGCTTGAAAAATTTAGAGATCCCTAGCTATTTCTTGTTGACTTGGCCGAACCTATGATCAATGGGTTGAGTAGGATTTTCTTCATTCTTTAACTTGATTTCTTGTTGGTTGTTCATGGCTAGATTTTGTGGGTTCAAAACCTTGTGATTTAGGTGAACAACATCCTTATACTACTTGAATTTAAAGTGATATACAAGAGGTAAGGGGGGAAATTACTACTATCCTACTTTAATATAGATATGTATGTGGTTTAAAGTATTTGGATGTTGTCTTGTAAATCCTAAGTGTTAGGATTATGTATTATTGATTTATATGTGTGTGATCCTCTTGGAGGATTTGATTTGATGTTTGGTTGTGGTATGATATGTCATATTGTAGTTTTGATTCCAATGACCTTAAGTTGGAATCAAGATTGTTGTTTGCTTGACTTAGTAAGAAAAATGCCTAATATATTTATTTAAGGCCATTCGGCCATAACTGATTAATGGGGTTTCAAGTTGAGTTAATTTGTTTGAATAATTTTTATAAGGATTGAGTGAATATATAAGAATTTAGAAATTGGTTTGGATTGTATTGGATGTGTATATTGAAAGATATGATTTTATGAGTCCTTAGGGACTAAAACGCAATTTCTGAGAATTTCAGTGAATGTACTTAAATTCAGATTCTTGTGTGTTAAGATTGTAGTCGTTGATGAGACAAAACCATAGAAATTGGTTTGGTGTTAATTGGATTAATACATAAAAAGTTATAAGCTTTTTTTTGTAAAAATGGACCTTTTTGCAAATACTATAAAATATTTGGGGGAAAAATTTTAATTTCTGGAAATATGAGGGTAACTGAAAAATAGTTCTAAAAAAGTTGGGTTGGTATGATTTGAAGTTATAAATAAAAATTGACAAGGTTTTAAATGAATAAGGACCTTTTTGTAATTAATGAAAGTTTATGGACCAAATTGTAATTTTCAAAAAATTATGTAATTGGACAGTTAGAAACTGTTTTTAATACCTATTAAACTTTTCTAAAACTCCAAAATGAGTTTTGGACTATTAGGGTGTAAAATTGTTGAAAAGTGATTTAAGCGATTTACAAAATTAACGACGTTCGGCCAAATTTTTAGGAATTTCATATAAATGGAGAGTAAGATGTAAAATCTGTGTTTCAACATTTTCATATGAGTAATATAACCTAGGAGAGTAATAAATTTGAGGTGAAGAACCATGTTTTCAAAAATATGGCTTTTGGGCCTAAATTCTGTAAAAAGCGGTGAAACCGTCGTTAAACGTTTTGAGAAACCGCTACCTATGTATATTTTATGGAAGGTATTCTTGAAAATTGATTTGATTTTATTTAAAGATTTTGGTTTTAAGACAAAATGATTTTCGTCTTCAAAGACGAGATTTTACTGTAAACTGTAAAAAAAACCTAAGTCAAGAATGACTTAGTGAAAATACGAACTTAATAATTTATGACGTGGGGTGGAACACAACCTTATGTCATAAAGTATGGGTAATTAATTATCCATATTCCATAAAATTTAGTGGACTCAGAAGGATTTGTTTTCGTGGAAGCCAAAGAAAAAGGCTCAATTAGAAAAGTACAGAGAAATAAATAATTGGACTTGTATTCCAATCTCATAATGCATTAGGACTTTTAAACAAAGTGTTTTAATATATCTTTACACAAATATGAAAAGTTACTTGAGAACTTTCGCTTGATGTTAAGAACATCTAGCATCTGAGAAAGCACGTTAAGAGAATTCTGATTGAATCAAGATGTCATCCGATGGAAAGACAAGAAGAACGCATTTTCCCGCAATTTTGCCTAAACACGTAGTGAAACTATGTTCTGTAAGGTCGTTGTGCCTAGGAGATTGAGCTAACACTTTAATGCGGGTGCGAATTCCGTAGGGCCGATCTGGTTGATGCTTAGGGATGTTGGGGTTATGAAATACTCACATAGGCCTAGTGGGTTGCTCCTCTGTGGCATGGTGATCTGGCAATACACCGACATACTTGAATAGACGCTACGTGTTTTATGGTAGTGTAGGATGTTCCCATAAAAGCCTATGACGTGCACGCCCTCTTCTATTGACGCATTCTTTATTACCCAAGGCTGGTAGACTCCGGAACAATCCTCCGAACCACTCTCTCCGACTGTTCGTAAAACCATGGTATAGGAATTCAGAGGTCATTCCTCAAGTCTTAGATGTCTTATATCTAGGAAAACGCGGTGTTGTGATCATGTTTATGTGAAACATTATTGTTTGATATGAGTGTAGATATGATTGATAATTGTTAATTGTACGTACCTGAGAGTCGTACCACTGCATGTCTGCCTTATGTGTAAGATAAATGGAAATCTCACCTCCTTATTTTTATATTGCCTATGTCTGCTGGCTATGTGCCTTCTGTACTATTTTTGAGAAGATTGAGACATCAAGATGTCGCTTGGTTGATGCATCGTAGAGGTCGAGGTTCGAGCATGTGTACGATATGTTAGAGTTTTCTAGTGGACGTCTTCCAGACCGTCGATGGGTCGTAGACCATGTTTTTCCTCTTGGAAGAGGAAAGGGCTTAGTTCGAGAGTTACTATTGTAATAGCTCCAGTGGTGTCTTTTATGACGACGTCGGTAGTGGACTCAAATAGAGTTTCCACTAGATCTCGTTAGTGGATTTGTCTTTCTCACGATGTATGAGAAATGATTGTCTTTTCTATTTTAGTTTGGCCAGCTGGGTATGTTTGGGAGTTAATGTAACTGTCTATGGAGCTGTGACTCCAAGTATCTTATATTTTAGGAGCTGCGTCTCCACATCTTTATGTTGAGTCTGTATATTCTATGATTTCTGTTTATGAGTCGGGTTGGGTATCCTGTAAATATTTTGAACTTATGATCCTAATTGTGATAATGGAAAATTTCATTGCCCATTCATTTAATCAAAGTAGTTATATTTATGACTAACGAAAAAGAAAAAAAATTACCCCATTCTTTTATGGCCAATATTTAAAATTACCCCATTCTACTTTTCAGCCTTAAAATGTCACTTACAATATAGCACCCGAGAAGGGTATTACAGAGAGAGTTCGCAGTTGTCTTCTCAGTGCGATGACGGTTGAGGGCGAGTCTGCGAGAGGCAGTGATGATTCTCCTGTCGCAGATCTATTCCCCTAAGGAGTGGAAAAGCCACAAGCGGTTGCGAAGGGTTTGAGTGTTTGGATGTTGGACCACCGGCCTGACCAGAACAGAATGGCGGAAGCAGAAAAGGGACCACCGGGGATTGCTGAAAAAGGAACTAGAAAAGCTTGCGACGACCCTTCGCTGTTGCTCCAACCTTTGCGAACGGCGATGAACGGCGCATGACGGAGCAAGACCGCGTGCACGAAGCAGTGGAATAGGGCTGCAATGGCGCGGTGAGGGTTTAGGTTTACAGAGTAAGCACACGATGAGATATGAAGGGAATAAATAGAAAACAAAATGGGTTGTGGACTATTTGACATCAGTCGTAAAGAAACCTGATGTTGTTGATTGATATTAGACATCGGTTGTTAATCTAACCAGTGTTAAAAGTTAAGCAAAATTTCAATTTTTTTTTTGTTTTATTTTTAGACATCGGTTGATGGACTGAACCGATGTAGAAATATTTTAACATCAGTTATTTTTGGAATCGATGTCAAAAGTTTTGACATTAATTTCAAAAATGTCACCACCTCATTTTAGACATCGGTTAAAAAAAACCAATGTTAAGTTGTGATGTTAAAAACATATTTTGTACTAGTGTTTTAAAAGAAAATAAAATTGAATTTTTGGACAAACCATTGGACTACCGATTTTAGCAGGTTTGGCCGATTCGATCGATTCTCCACTAATCACCAGCAGTTCTTAGGGGCACCCAGACCAGTAATATGGCTGGTTCCCGGTTCAACCCGCGAGTTTGTCTGATTCTGACAACAACATGATATATTAAACATAATTATATATTGTTGTAGGTAGAAGAAATAAGTATGAAAACTTGGAAATTTTGTTAAAAGTCCAAATTAATAAATGACTTCTTGACATCATTTTTTTCGTTTTTTATTGTTGGCTTTTTCTATTTGATCCGGAGAGGCTTTACATTTACAACAATGACGGTTGACAAAATATATTCATATAGACTTCCGTCAAGGCAACAGTGAAAACCACGTTTTGCATAACATAATTTATTTTCACACCTAGCTGTTCCGCGCAAGAAACAAAATTGAAATCGTTGCATCTTTCACACAAAAGTAATTTCAGCATGAGTAATTAATCTTATGGTGTGAAATCAACACGTTGAGCTTACACTTTCACGCGATGCTGGTCCCTCCTAATCAAAAGTCACAAGCTCACGATTTCTCATCACTGGGGCGGATGAAAACAAAATCCATGGAGTAGTTGGCTGAATAATAACATTGCTCTAAATTGAATTTATTTGCTGACCATATCGTGCTCATTTTATATCATTGTAATTATTGTTACCAAAAAAAATTATTGTGATTATGATCAAATTATAGTAACCAGATTTATGGTATATTTTATAGAAATATTAAAATCTTTGTTTCATTGATGGTACTCACAGTTACAAGACTTCTGTACGTAATGTGTATATATAGAATACAGGGATTCAAATATTTGAAATATACAAGATAATGATAGCAGATAACAAGAACTGATCCTAAGTGCATGGCAGCATAATAACGAACTTTACCAACTGATCCTAAATGCATGGCAGTAAAATAACTAACTGCACCAGGTGCATAACAGAATAATGATCTGATAGTAAGAGCTGTTAGGTCAATACGCCAACACGCCCCCGCAAGATGGTGGTGGATGAGACAACACCAATCTTGGATGTGAGAAAACTGTGTCTGGATGGAGGCAGCGACTTGGTGGGAAGATCGGCGAGTTGATGACTGGAGGGTATGTGAAGAACCTGAAGTTCCTTGTTGGACACTAAATCACGGACAAAGTGGTAATGGATGGCAAGGTGCTTCATTCGCGAGTGAAAGACCGGATTTGCACAGAGATATGTTGCACCAATGTTGTCAAAATAAATGGTGGGCTGCGGTTGAACAGGAAGATGAAGCTCTTGGAAGAGCTCTCGAAACCAAAGAAGTTCATCCGCAGTAGAGCCAATGGTTCTGTATTCTGCCTCGGTAGATGATTTGGCTATTGTTCGCTGCTTTTTACAGGACCAAGAGATGGCATTAGGACCACAGTAAACTATGAAGGCAGCAGTGGATTTCATATCAGAGGAGTCACCAGCCCAATCAGAGTCACAGAAGGCACGCAGTTGAAGATCATTGGAACGACGAATGTGTAAGCCATAGTCCAGAGTTCCTTTGAGATACCGAAGTGCACGTTTGGCAGCTTGCAGGTGGAGAGTGGTAGGGGCATGCATGTACTGAGAGAGTTTGTTTACAGTGAAACACATATCCGGACGAGTGAGAGACAAATACTGGAGGGACCCCACAAGGTGTCGATATTCATGCTGGTTACAGGCAGAAGTATCTCCAGTGGCAGCCAAGTTTAGTGTGGAGGACATTGGAGTTGAGACAGGTTTGGCGTCATGCATGCGGATATTATGAAGCAGATCACGTACATAATGATGCTGTGTCAGAAAGATGCCATCCTTCGTTGGAACAAACTCAATACCAAGAAAGTGACTTGGAAAACCGAGATTCTTGAGAGAATTTGGTGGCAAGGGCCGTCTAGAAGGAGGAGAGAAAGGTCGAATCATTACCTGTAAAGAGAATGTCATCAACATACACCAGAAAATAAGCTACAGTGGTTCCACGACTGTAAATGAATAGGGAGGTATCTGACTTTGAATTGGTGAATCCATATTGGAGCAGGAAGGCCTTGAGAGCATGATACCACGCACGGGGTGCTTGTTTAAGACCATAGAGAGATTTCCTCAGTTTACAGACATGGTTGGGAAATTGAGGATGGATGAAGCCAGGGGGACTGAGACATGTAGATATCCTCAATGATGGTGCCATGGAAAAAGGCATTGTTGACATCCATGCGATTCAAGGACCATCCTTTTGAAAGAGCTACGCATAAGACAAGCTTTATGGTCTGTGGTTTGATAACAGGACTGAAAGTATCATGGTAATCAATACCAGGACGTTGGTGAAAGCCCTTGGCAACAAGTCTCGCCTTGTACCTAGCAATGGAACCATCAGTATTGCGTTTGAGTTTGTAAACCCATTTGTTGCCAATGACATGAAGGTGATCTTGCTTGGTCTCAAGCGACCAGGTGCCATTTGTGAGCAAGGCGTTGAACTCTTCTGACATGGCAGCCTTCCATTCAGGGTGTTTGAGAGCCTGAGTAAGGCAAGAAGGCTCCACTGAATATGGTAAGGGGAACTTGATAGCCAGGTTGGCGTGTTTGGGTTTGAAAATACCATTTTTGGAGCGTGTGACCATGGGATGTGAGGAAGAAGGAGGGGGAGGACCTTCTGCGCGTTCTTCTGCTGATGTCGTGGTGTACAAGTCAGAGGCATGAGGTATTGATGGTGAGGCAGACAAGGAAGAGGAGGACATACGAGGCATATTTGGAGTGAGAGAAGGATGGGATGAGGAAGGTTTGGCAGGTTGAGATATAGAGATGTTGGAGTTATTAAGGGTGGTGGGTACCATGCTGTGTGGGACATATTCGGTTGGAGATGGGAGGGGTTGGGATGTGATGAGAGGTGATGAGGTTGGGGTTGGTTGTGCTGAAGGCGTGGGGTGAGGAGATACGGATAAGGATTGGGAGGAAGAGGTTGGGGAGGCAAGGGAATCGGAATTGGATGTGGTGATAGGGGTTTGAATTACTGAGGGAATATTGTGAATAGAGGATAAAGGTTGAGAGGATAAACTATGAGAATGTGAATTTGGTTGATCTGGTGTGAGAGAGGGATGGTGTTGTGCGGGGTAGGGAAAGATGTCCTCAACGAAAGTGACATGTCTTGAAGTGTATAGGGATCTAGACTCAAGGTGAAAGCATTGATAGGCACTTTGAGTGAGGCTATAACCTAAGAAGAGACAGGGTTTGGATTTTGGTTGGAGTTTGTTTGTGGTGTAGGGACCAAGCCAGGGAAAGCAGAGACAACCAAAGACACGTAACTTCGAATAATTTGGGATGCGGTGGAACAGAGTTTCAAAAGGAGATGCCATGCTCAAACCAGGCGTTGGCATATGGTTTATTAAGTAAGCAGCGGTTTGGATAGCATAGGTCCAGAAGGATAGGGGAAGAGAGGCATGATTAAGGAGGCAACGGGTGGTTTCTACTAGGTGTCTGTGTTTTAGTTCCGATAAGCCATTGTGTTCAGGTGTGTATGGAGGAGTGGTTAGGTGATTTATACCATGAGTTTGAAGAAAGGACCGGAGTTTCATAAATTCGCCACCATTATCTGAGTAAAATGATTTAATTTTACATTCAAATTAATTTTCAACTAAAGATTTAAAGATGGGAAAAATTGTTGCAACATTCGATTTGAGCTTCATGGGTTAAAGCCAAACATATTTGGAGAAATGATCAATAAAAATGACATAATATGAAAATCCATTTATTGAAGTTATTGAGGTGGGACCCCATACATCAAAGAAAATAATTTCCAAGGGTTTGGAACTAGACAAGGTGGATTTGGAAAATGGCAATTTGTGTGCCTTATTGGCTAAACAATCTAAGCATCTAAATGAACTGGAAGATGGCTTGTTGGGAAGGATGTGAAAATAACTTCAATATATTCGCTTTAAAAATAAATCCACTTTGAGAGAATCCAAAAGCAGAGGGAAACTAAGAACCAGCTGTAAGGATAAAAAACAAGAGAGCAATGGAGTTATGGAGGGTTGGTAACCTCAAAAGTTAAAGGAAATTAAGGGTAAAGTTTTAAAAAGAAATAAGTGGTAAATGTCCAATTGGATGTATGGAATCTTTACACTGATAGTACATATCAATTAAACTCATTAGTTATTGGTATTAAAGACACCCATATATATACTACCTGAGTACGAATGATTTTTCATGTATTATGTTCAGATAAATAAGTATATATATATATATATATATATATATATATATATATATATATATATCAACTTAGTATCATATTTTTTCATATGTGATTCGTATTTAAGTAACGGGATTACTTGTTATTATTTAATTAATGTAAAATTTATTTGAAGCGTCATAAAAATAAAAATGTACAATGTATATAAGCCTCGCTTCTAGCAGAAAAGAAAATGACAAAATTATGAGCCACTATTTTTTTGGTAAGAAACTATTAGCCACCTTAGTTTATCTAATGAATCAAGAGGTCTAAGAATATAGCTATATGGGCTTGTCGATTTAAATTATGATAATGATTTCTTGACGATAATATAAGAGTTTAATAAATATACACTGATAGTGTAAACAAGTTTTACACGGATGTCCAATTATATTTCACTATTATGCCACTTTGTTATATTAATTCAAAAAATATCTCCACAAAATATCTATGTGATGAAATATGATTGAAAGATATGTGTAAAACTTTTTTATACTATTAGTACATATACATTAAATCTATAATATAAAATAAATATTTATGCAGAACAAAAGTTAAATTATATATTTTACTTGTTATATTTAATATACAAAAATTGTAGTCAATTTAGTTTATGCAGTTTAATTTATGTGGTCGTAATGTTGAAAGTTAATAATGGATTAGGTTTTCAATATGTTGAAAAATAAAAATGTACAATGTATATAAGCCTCGCTTCTAGCAGAAAAGAAAATGACGCCTGCTAGCTGATCGTCCTCTGGAGTAGCAGCATCAGTAGCTGGCGGCGGAACGGGAGGAGCGGCAGCAGGCGGCACAACCGTCAGAGCATCATCCTGAGCAACTGGAGTCTGGATCCTCATCTGCTCCAACACCAGCCGTAGTGTCTGGCCCTGCTCGATGCTCGCCTGCATCAGCTGCTGGTGTGCCCGAGTCAACTGTGCAATCTTGTTCGCCATCTGCTGCTCTATCTCGCTCTTCTCCCGAAGCTCCGCGTTCAGCTGCGTGATGGTGTCTTGCATTTGGTGGAACTGCTCCTGAGGGACGGTATCGACGCAGTAAGGAGCATGCGTGCCGGACGATGAAGCGATGAACTCGGCTCCCAGGTGTCCGAGGCCATACACGTGCCCCTTCTTGTTTCTGCCCCCGACGACCTCCAAATAAATGGCATTATCGTCGACGGAGACAGGAGAGCAGCCATCACCAGTCAAAGCCTCATCTTGTGGCTGTGAGGCACGTGATATGGCATCGTCCTTCTTCTCGTTGAAGCCCACCTACAAAGTATAGTTGAAGAGATTTAGTTAAAATTATATCAAATATTAACAAATCATTTATAATAAATTACAAGTAAACACTAAATTATTTTTTTGCTTACAGCATAGTTACGGGCCTTGTCGTTGACCCATGTCCCCGACTTCAACTTCTTCGTCCTCTCCACCAACTCCATAGCAGTCGGGGCCCGCTGTTTCTGTGCTTTCTGCACAGAAAAATATAATATTAAATTCATAAGAATAATTAAAAATGAAAACTAATTAATTAAATAGTATATTAAGTCAATAGTTTAATGTATTACCAGCTCGTCGTAGTGGGCGCCGGCTGATTTAGACCCACCTGTCCAAGCACATGCGCCACCATCAGAAGCTCGATTACGCCGAGCTGTGGCCTGGATCTCCTGGAACTTCTCAGTAGCCCAGTACTGGTCCAACTGCCTCTTGATCTCAGGATCCACCCACCTCCCCTTATTCTGACCCTTCCTCAGCTTGTTCATCAGATTCTTCATGACCAGTGAGCCTTTATGCTCAAATATGTCCCTGACGAAAGCCTCTAAAGCTAAGTCCCACCTATACTCTTTCCGCAACTTACAGTTGTTAGGAAATTCGTGTGTACATATATATAATGTAAATTTAATTTAAAAAACTTAATAAATTGTTACCTTATACTCTAGAAACAACTGATCCCTATGGCCCAGTGGAATGGCCTTCCATGTAGGCCATGGACCATCAAACTTGCGTCGCAGGATCTTCGATATCGAATCAGAAGGGCCCTTCGCTGGCAGAAAGCTGCAGCAAAATTAGAGCATTAATAAATGTTATAATTAAATTAAAAAAAACAAGTAAATAGAAATTAACGATACTTTATATATATTAAAAAATTAAATTAGCATACTCGTTATCCCCCCTGGGGATAAGAAGAATCCTCCTGTCGGATGGACCACGACTCTCCTGTCCCGATGATGATGATGGTCCTATCGTCGTAGGTGTGGATGATGAGGGTGCAGCCTGTGTCCCGACCACATGAGGCTGGGTGGGGGGTGCAACTCCATCACCTAAGTATGTCTCGTCAACAGAGGTGCTGGTAGGGTGGTCTCAATCTGAAGGCTGTGGGTCGGCCGGCGAAGGGACTCTCGCAGCACGACCTCCACGACGACCCCTACCTCTGGAGGAATCTGCCATCTGTGAAAAAAATGAAAATATGATTACACAACAGTGTAAATAATACAAAAATAAATTACCTAATAAGTAGAATGACATTCACACAATGAATTATGACATAAATAAATTACCTAAGTAGAATCTCCGTCACTAAATTCACCCTCACTCTCATCAGTATCACTTGATCGGAATGTACCTTCGCTAGATGCGTCCAACTCGGATTGATCCATTAACTCTCTTTCAACTTCTTCCCCATTTCCGGAAATGTCCACCAGAGAATTAACAATAATGTCCGGCGTAATTTGCAACGGTACGTGGGGTCTTGAAAACTCATCATCTTGGTACGGAGCATCTTTTTCAGGCTGGTTGATTACATTATCAGTAATTATACTGCGAGCCTTTATCTTAATAACACCCAACCAGCCATGATGTCCTTCGGGATATGGCGAGTAATAAACCTGCTCTGCCTGTTGTGAAAAAATGAATGGGTCGTACGCCTTATTATACCTTCGAGACAAACTAACTTGAACAATACCATAATTTTTATCTATTTTTGTCCCTACGTCAAGAGTAGGATCAAACCAATCACACTTGAAGATAACTAATTTCATCACGGGGAAACCGGTATAATCGAGTTCAAGGATGTCAGTTAGAACCCCATAGAAATCATCCTCTACATTGCCATCAGTAGCTCGCACACAAACACCATAGTTACACGTCTGCATTCCTTCATTCCATGTTTTTGTGTTAAATTTATATCCATTTACAATATAAGTATTCCATGATGTAACCCATCTGTTAGGCCCCCATGCCAAATTTTTCAACAATGGATTTTGAACATTGTTTTCTGGATCTAGTACCTAAACAATCAAATATTATATTATTCTTATACATGCTATATATTTAAGGAGATAAAATGTATGCTTCAAAAAATGAAGATGCTTAACCTACATATTTACTGAACCACGTAGCAAAGTGAGAAGTAATTTCTCGATCAACTCCGATCGTTTGAAATGTCAGGTTGGAGATCCCTTAGAAAATTGTCGTACATCCTACATATGGGAGATTAACAGCAGGACGATTAATAATCATAAATGTCAATTGAACTTATTAAAGACGTTGTAGAAACTTACTCTAAATATGGTGCCACATCTTCACAATTTTGAAGGATATACAGATGAGCAGCATTAATGTCACGCTGCTCCAAGAAATATCCTTTTGATTTGCCACTAAATCTGCCCGGATAGTTGAATATTGATATAGGAGGACTAGTTGAACATCCTTCGCCCGAATCAACGTTTCTAGGCATCCTTGTCCTTCTCGTGTTAACTTCGTCCGGATAGTAATAAGAGGAAAAAGTGGAAGTCTCCTCTACTAAGTATGCTTCACAAATGGAACCCTCCACTCGTGCCTTGTTCTTGACTTTGTGTTTAAGGGAATGCAGGAACCTATTACAGAGGGATACTTACAAATAATTACTAGTTTTAGGGAAAGCTAAACTACGCTCTCGTGTTCGTGAATTTCATATGTATTAAGTAAAATAGTTGATGTTGTTTACCTCTCAAATGGATACATCCAGCGGTATTGGACTGGGCCACCAACTCTTGCTTCGTAAGGTAGATGAACTGGCAGGTGTTCCATGGAATCAAAGAAACTCGGCGGGAATATTTGCTCCAGCTTACATAACCAAACGGGTATCTTGACTTCCATATCCTTTAATTGATTCACATTTAGTGTTGTCGATGTAAGCTCCCTAAAAAAGTGGCTAAGCTCAACAAGTGGGTTCCAAATTTGCTTCGGTAATGCGTCGAACACAATTGGAAGCAACTGTTGCATGAACACGTGGCAATCATGACTCTTCATTCCATGTAACTTTGCTTCCTTAATGTCAACACATCTACCCAGATTGGAAGCATACCCATCTGGTAACTTTAGTTCTTTAACCCACTTACAGACGGCCAATTTCTGTGCTTTGCTTAGTGTATAACTTGCCTTCGGTTTGATAAGTCTGCCACGACCACCGTCTTGCAACTCAAGCTCCTTCCGATTACCAATGTCAGCAAGGTCCAATCGGGCTTTATTTGTATCCTTTGTCCTCCCCTTGATGTCCATCACAGTGTCAAACACATTCAAAAACACATTCCTCTCAGTATGCATGACATCAATGTTGTGACGGAGTAGCTGCGTCCTCCAATACGGCAACCTCCAAAATATACTTTGTTTTGTCCAATTATGGTTGACGCCATAATCAGGAATATGTTCTCCTTGGGTTTCATGGACGAGCGATAAGTACTGTACTCTGCGCCATACATTAGGACCAGTCAAACGTGGTGGAGGCGGTGTTCTCTCCGCACAACGCTTCTTGAATGCATTCTTGTTCCGCCTATAAGGATGATCTTCTGGAAGGAATTGACAATGACAATCAAAATATGAGATCTTTCGACTATTTTTAAGCGTGAATGCCTTCGATCGCTCCATACATATTGGGCATCCAAGATTCCCCGCGGTCATCCAACCCGACATCATCCCATAAGCAGGAAAGTCGTTGATCGTCCACATTAAAGCTGCTTTCATGATGAAATTCTTCCTCAAAGATACGTCATATGTCAACACACCATCATTCCACAGCATTGTCAACTCATCTATCAGCGGCTGCAAGTACACATCAATCTTACCTTTTGGATTAGACGGACCCGGAATTATGACTGTTAGGAACATAAACTCCCGCTTCATGCACATCCCCGGGGGAAGATTGTACGGAGTCAGGATAACCGGTCAACAAGAGTATGCTTTTCCAGACTGCCCAAAAGGATTAAATCCATCAGCAAATAACCCCAATCGGACATTGCGAGGGTCCTGCGAAAATACCATATGAACCCTATCAAAATGCTTCCAAGCTTCTCCATCAGATGGATGATACAAGATATCTTGCTCCCTCTCATGCTCACTATGCCACCTCATGTGAGCTGCAGTGGCCATCGCAGAGTACAATCTTGTAAGTCTTGGCACGAGCGGAAAGTACCACATCTTAGCGACCTCTTCTTCTCAATGCCCATCCTAGTGGTTGTCTTATACCGATCCGCACCACAAAATCGACAACATGTTATGCTTTCCGCTGAATCATCCTTATAGTACAACATACATCCATTCGGGCAACAATCAATTTTCAAACACCCCAGACTCAAATTTTCCACGGACTTCTTAGCATGATAAACACTTGTAGGCATCCGATTGCCCTCTGACAACGCCTTGGACACTGACCTGGTGAGGCGATTAAAATAGCCTTCTTGCATATTGTAGTCAGATTTGATACTCAACCATTCCATGCACATCGACAACTCCGTGTACTCCCGACATCCTTCCCACAATGGAGATCGTGCAACACTCAGCATATCATAGAATCTTTGAGCTTCGGGATTCGGATTCTCCTCTATGTATTGGGAACCCATTCCACCATCTTCTCCCTCATCTTCTTCTAGTACAACACCAACGGATGGTCCAGCATGATCCATTATCATCTGCTCGTATGGATTCAATTCTTCCCTCCCGTCACCACTTCCACAGTACGAACCTTTAGCCACAATCGGGTTTAAGTCAGGCAACGTCTCACCATGGTTACTCCACCAATAGTAATCAGGCATGAAGCCCTTCTCATAAAGATCGGCTACAATTCCATCCACGCTTTTGAAAGATTGACACTTGCATCTTTTGCAAGGACACCTCAATTGATCACCGCCCAGCCGTATAAATCTCTCATGTCTAACAACAAACTCTATAAACTCACCCACTCCAACTCTATACTCTTCCCTAAGACGTTTATTCCGATCCAACCTACGATACATCCATTTCCGATTCTCCGGAATATCCATTGCTGGCAATTAAATAGCCTGACCAATCCTACAATAACACTTATATATTACGGTGCATTCCAATATTCGGTCACTATTTTCGGTCGCTAAATGACCTTTTTTTTGTAGTGGTCTGTGGTTTGATAACAGGACTGAAAGTATCATGGTAATCAATACCAGGACGTTGGTGAAAGCCCTTGGCAACAAGTCTCGCCTTGTACCTAGCAATGGAACCATCAGTATTGCGTTTGAGTCTGTAAACCCATTTGTTGCCAATGACATGAAGGTGATCTTGCTTGGGCTAAAGCGACCAGGTGCCATTTGTGAGCAAGGCGTTGAACTCTTCTGACATGGCAGCCTTCCATTCAGGGTGTTTGAGAGCCTGAGTAAGGCAAGAGGCTCCACTGAATATGGTAAGGGGAACTTGATAGCCAGGTTGGCGTGTTTGGGTTTGAAAATACCATTTTTGGAGCGTGTGACCATGGGATGTGAGGAAGAAGGAGGGGGAGGACCTTCTGCGCGTTCTTCTGCTGATGTCGTGGTGTACAAGTCAAAGGCATGAGGTATTGATGGTGAGGCTGACAAGGAAGAGGAGGACATACGAGGCATATTTGGAGTGAGAGAAGGATGGGATGAGGAAGGTTTGGCAGGTTGAGATATAGAGATGTTGGTGTTATTAAGGGTGGTGGGTACCATGCTGTGTGGGACATATTCGGTTGGAGATGGGAGGGGTTGGGATGTGATGAGAGGTGATGAGGTTGGGGTTGGTTGTGCTGAAGGCGTGGGGTGAGGAGATACGGATAAGGATTGGGAGGAAGAGGTTGGGGAGGCAAGGGAATCGGAATTGGATGTGGTGATAGGGGTTTGAATTACTGAGGGAATATTGTGAATAGAGGATAAAGGTTGAGAGGATAAACTATGAGAATGTGAATTTGGTTGATCTGGTGTGAGAGAGGGATGGTGCTGTGCGGGGTAGGGAAAGATGTCCTCAACGAAAGTGACATGTCTTGAAGTGTATAGGGATCTAGACTCAAGGTGAAAGCATTGATAGGCACTTTGAGTGAGGCTATAACCTAAGAAGAGACAGGGTTTGGATTTTGGTTGGAGTTTGTTTGTGGTGTAGGGACCAAGCCAGGGAAAGCAGAGACAACCAAAGACACGTAACTTCGAATAATTCGGGATGCGGTGGAACAGAGTTTCAAAAGGAGATGCCATGCTCAAACCAGGCGTTGGCATACGGTTTATTAAGTAAGCAGCGGTTTGGATAGCACAGGTCCAGAAGGATAGGGGAAGAGAGGCATGATTAAGGAGGCAACGGGTGGTTTCTACTAGGTGTCTGTGTTTTCGTTCCGATAAGCCATTGTGTTCAGGTGTGTATGGAGGAGTGGTTAGGTGATTTATACCATGAGTTTGAAGAAAGGACCGGAGTTTCATAAATTCGCCACCATTATCTGAGTAAAATGATTTAATTTTACATTCAAATTGATTTTCAACTAAAGATTTAAAGATGGGAAAAATTGTTGCAACATCCGATTTGAGCTTCGTGGGGTAAAGCCAAACATATTTGGAGAAATGATCAATAAAAATGACATAATATGAAAATCCATTTATTGAAGTTATTGAGGTGGGACCCCATACATCAAAGAAAATAATTTCCAAGGGTTTGGAACTAGACAAGGTGGATTTGGAAAATGGCAATTTGTGTGCCTTATTAGCTAAACAATCTAAGCATCTAAATGAACTGGAAGATGGCTTGTTGGGAAGGATGTGAAAATAACTTCAATATATTCGCTTTAAAAATAAATCCACTTTAAAGAATTTTTTAATTTTAAGAGAATCCAAAAGCGGAGGGAAACTAAGAACCAGCTGTAAGGATAAAAAGCAAGATAGCAATGGAGTTATGGAGGGTTGGTAACCTCAAAAGTTAAAGGAAATTAAGGGTAAAGTTTTAAAAAGAAATAAGTGGTAAATGTCCAATTGGATGTATGGAATCTTTACACTGATAGTACATATCAATTAAACTCATTAGTTATTGGTATTAAAGACACCCATATATATACTACCTGAGTACGAATGATTTTTCATGTATTATGTTCAGATATATAATAAATAAATAAGTATATATATATATATATATATTAACTTAGTATCATATTTTTTCATATGTGATTCGTATTTAAGTAACGGGATTACTTGTTATTATTTAATTAATGTAAAATTTATTTGAAGCGTCATAAAAATAAAAATGTACAATGTATATAAGCCTCGCTTCTAGCAGAAAAGAAAATGACAAAATTATGAGCCACTATTTTTTTGGTAAGAAACTATTAGCCACCTTAGTTTATCTAATGAATCAAGAGGTCTAAGAATATAGCTATATGGGCTTGTCGATTTAAATTATGATAATGATTTCTTGACGATAATATAAGAGTTTAATAAATATACACTGACAGTGTAAACAAGTTTTACACGAATGTCCAATTATATTTCACTATTATGCCACTTTGTTATATTAATTCAAAAAATATCTCCACAAAATATTTATGTGATGAAATATGATTGAAAGACATGTGTAAAACTTTTTTATACTGTCAGTACATATACATTAAATCTATAATACAAAATAAATATTTATGCAGAACAAAAGTTAAATTATATATTTTACTTGTTATATTTAATATACAAAAATTGTAGTCAATTTAGTTTATGCAGTTTAATTTATGTGGTCGTAATGTTGAAAGTTAATAATGGATTAGGTTTTCAATATGTTGAAAAATTAACCTTTTTATATTCATAAATTAGAAATTGATTTAAAATTATTTATTTACAAAATAATTTTAAATATTCCTTTCACACGCACACACAACACATAATTATTTGAGTTTGTTTCAAAAGTTCTTTAGTTTCAAATATTGTTTGACAAATCTAATGTTAAATATATATAATGTTAAACTTACATAATGATTTCATTAATACAATTTTATATTTTTAAAATATTAAGCAAAGGAAAATTAAACTATAAAGTATGAAATGAATAAGGACGATTACTTACATTCAAAAAGAAAGAATAAACGGTACACCCCACCAGGTATTAATTTAAGAAGTAAAAAAGATAAAGTAAACACACTATACTCTAACAGCCAAATATACTTCAATTTTCTTGTTCTGGTATATATTCCACCTTCAGAAGATAGTATATGTTATGATGAATTCCTTCACAGTTCACACCCTAGTACTAAACTGTTGGTTCTTTATATTTCATCTGCTAATTACTCACCTAACCCTAATTAATCAACCCCACCAGAAGATATCAGATCTTATTTGCATGATTCTCTGATTATAATAGATCTAAATCCTTATACAAGTCAAATGGGAAAGGGCAAGGAGAAAGAGCATCAGGTAGTGGATGAAAACAAGAAGTCTATGCATAGGGAGAAAGAAAGACAAAGAAGGCAAGAGATGGGAGAACACTGTGCAACCCTTAGATCTCTTCTACCTTTAGAACATATTAAGGTATGAGCACAGTACAAGTGTGTGTCTCTTCAAGTTTTTAGTTTTTGCATTTTTTTCTGCTCTCTAGCTAGAATCTTTTAGAGTGATTGAAATTTGAAATTTGAATCATTTATATATAGCATATGTTGATGAAATACATCAGGGAAAGCGCTCAACTTCTGATCACATGCATGAAGCTGTGAATTATATCAACAACTTAGAGAATAAGGTGAATCAGTTGCAAACTAAGAGGGATGAGTTAATGAAGCAATGTAATTTGAGTACTAATATTCGTCCTGAGAATGGAAGTTCTACTACTACAAATCTTCCACCTTATGTTGTTGTTCATCCTCTAGCTGGTGGCATTGAGATTATGTGCAGTTACAGCTTCAGGATTCCTTTGTCAAGAGTTCTAGACATTTTGCTTAAAGAAGGGCTTAATGTAGTTAGTAGTACTTCCACCAAAACAAATGGCAGCTTCATACACACTATCCGATCAGAGGTACCATGTGATTTTATTTTGGTTCCTCTGTTCTAAACTTTATTATTATTAATATTTGTATGTATAACCTGCATTGAAGGATCCAAATATGACTGCTACTGATTTCTCTGAATTGCAAAGAAAGCTTACTGAAGCAATATCATCTTCAAGTAAGACTCTATATATAATTTTGGGTGCTTCACAAAAGAATGTTTACATGATATATATTTTTGTTTTAATTTTGTCTGGAGATTTCATAGTACAGCATGTTAATTACAAATATTTTAACCATTTGCAGGTTTAGAAGAGACTTTGTCTGAACCTGAGAACTGCTTATATCTTGAGAAAGATGTATTATTTGGTGAAGCTTGTTTTGATCACAAAGACTATTGACTGATTTGTACAACTAAGTGTATCTTGATTTTCACGGTTAATTTAAACTGTCGTTGCAATGAAAGTTGCGGTTACGTTGCTAATAGTTACAAGAAAACACGCACTACTAGAAATCCGTCTTTTTCGGACATATTCACAAACGGATTTCAGACGAAAATTGGACAAATTTCCTACGGATTTCGGACGGATAATTAATTCTGGACGGATTTCAGACGGAACGACACCCATCCGAAAAAGCCTCGTTGGAAATTATAAAATCCGTCCCAAATTCTGTCCGAAAATATTTACAGACGGATTGCGGACGGAATATGGACAACGTGCAAATCCGGATTTTGGTTATTGTTCGGACGAATTTCGGACGGATTTATTTTTGTTTTCCAACGGATTTGGGACGGATGTTGTGATTTTATTTGGGACAGATTTCCAACGGATTAAATAAATAAATTTATCCAATCCTCTTTTCGCACGGATTTAAGACAGAAACGTTTATCCTTTTGAGACTGATTTTGGACAAATTTAATAAAAATTATTTTTTGTATAAAGGAAATTGACACAAATTTATAAATTGGCTTAATTTACTTTTGAAACAACACTAAGATGAAATATCAAAATCATTATTCAAGTTTTAGTTTCACACAGATTGAGATAAAACTGAATTGAAAATTTTGACATATTTGAACAAATTTCAAACAAGACATTAACCTGTGAAGAACAATCAAGTATACCGGGTAATGTTTTTACCTAACAGTCAAGAACAATCACATAAACTAAATTCATATAAGTGTTTCATCATTCTAGTTCTAGCACAATAAAACAAACCACTATGAACAAAGTACTCATTAGTCAATAACAAAGTAACACAAACTAGAGTAATATGTTTATCGATCTAAAACAACATAAAACTAACTAGTGTCATCAAGGTGTCGTCAATCTATATTAAATCAAAACAAACTAGAGACATTTAAGGACTCACAAATCTAGATCAAAGCCATCAATCAACATTAAAATTATCATCATTGTCGCCATTAGAGGGCTCACTAGTCTCATTTGATCCATCTTGCATAATTGTCGCAGAAACAAAGTTTGTAGGTAGTGGCATATTTAACTTTCCAAATAAAGCAACAACCAAACTTTCAGTTGATTCAATCCTCTTTTGTTGCTCCTCCAACTTACGCTTTTGCTCTTGATTTATAAGTTCTTGCTCTTTAACCTTTTCTTGCCACTTTACTAGCTCTTGTTCCGTGTTTGTGTCCTTAGATGCTCTTGAGGATGAATTGACAGCATACTTTGAAGAGATATTTGTTCTTATAGAACCTAGACCATATAATGTCCCTTTTTTGCCTTTAAGAACTACTTCTTTCCAAATAGTCAAGTCATCTGGCATATTTTGGCTTTCACAAGACAACCCATCACCATCCTCATTTAGAGACAATGATAATTCTGAAAGCTCTGATTTTCTCTTTTTAAAATTTCCCTACAAACATTACAGTTTGACTTTTGTTAGTCATTTCACTAACAAACAATTTTGGACTATGCATGCAACAAAAGTTATAGAAAAATTAAAGTTAACACCACATACCATGGCATTCTCAGATCAATTATCAACCCAAGTGTTGTCCTTTTTCAAATGGCATTTAGCAAACACTTCTTCTATGGAAGATTTGACTTGTGTAACTACCTCCGACACTTTGTCATAACTTCAATGAGAAAATTCACAATAGTTCATAAAATTAAATACTCAAGCAAACAATTTCAAGTGTCTTACCATTCTACGTGCATGCTCACCCATAGATATAGAACCACCAGTATGCATAGAGCTACCTTCATTTGAAGCACGATTTGCAGTGTTTGCCACAGACAAATTCTTAAACTTCTTATCTGATGCCCAATAATGTATTAGTTGATTTCATATTGGTATAGGAATGTACTTCGGCTTGTATTCTTGAATTTTTTCATATTTTTTCCTCTCTTCATACATAATACCCCTAAATCGAGTTTCTCCCTTGATGTCAAAAATTTGACGAATCCTTGCATCATATTTTGGTTCCCATCTACAGTTCTTCTACAAAAGAAAATAAAATTGATATGATATGTAAGAAACCATAAATTCTGCAAACCATCTTTGATACAATATATTAATGACATATTAATTATCTAATATCATATTTACCTTAAATTCTTTAAACCATAAATCTCGCATATCAGTAGTTGAATGTGCCCAAGTAGGACAAAACCAATCAAACTTGCTCTTAATGGCAGCAGTTAAGAAACGAACAGTAGATGATGGATTAAACCTGTTAGTGTAAAAGACATTGTAAGAAATATATGCACGTTAATCATACATTACAAAACTATAAGTTCATAGCTTTCGCTTAATAATATTGTTGTATTTATTCATCTCCATAAGGCTTTATTTCTGGAAGACATTCTGATCAACATGTCCATCAACCTGAGATTCGATGGTGGATGATTGAGTATTTGTCAAAGTTTGTTCAGAAGTTTGAGGTAGAATAGGTGGTGGTGATGGTATTTGGGTTGGTGATGGTGATGGTGATGGTGTTGGTGATGCTGATGATGTAGTGTTCACATGTGGTGATGGTATTTGGGTTGGGGTTGGTGATGGTGATACTGATGGTGATGATGTCGTGTTCACATGTGGTGATGGTGTAGGCAAGACATGTAATAATGATGGATTTGTGGGTACTTGTGTAGATGGTATGGTTGGTGGTAATATAGGTGCAACTTGTACAGCAATTCCACCTCTACCAGATGAGCGTCGACCTCAAGAGGACAAAGTCCTTCCACCTCTATTGGTACCTCTACCTGACATCTAAAATGACAAATACATTTACATATATAATATTTTATGATAAGCAAAGCATATTTATTTATGAATAAAAGAGCAAAACTTAAGCACAAGTGTTAAAGATTAACCAAAACAGTAATTATACCCAAACCGGAAATATGTCATCAAAAACATACATACGGGACCATTAAAAAACCAGTACAGCAAAACAACTATAAATTTATTCCTCATTGTCACTTGGATCACTAAACTCTTCATCTTCATCTAGCACATCATCCATCGTCTCCTCCTCCTCACTATCGTCATTGTCATCATCATCATCATCATCATTGATTAATTCATGACCACCATCATAAAATCCATCAACCTCATCAAATCTTCCATCATCATCTAGTAATGTAATAGGTATATCAAGGTCAATTGAGATGTGACCCAAATTTTGATTTGTGAAATCCTCTTGATATGCAAAATCACCAATTTGTTGATCCTCAATCACGCCCCTAGCTTTGGTTTTGATTACAAACCACCAATCTGCATTATTCCTAGTTCTAATTGGATGTGGAGCAAAATACACTTGAATTGCCTTTTGTGCAATAATAAATGGATCATATTTTCCATAACGTCTATTGTGTCGAACTTGAATGATACCATATTGTTTATCCACCTTTGTTCCTCTACCAATTGTAGGATCAAACCACTCACATTTGAACAACACAACCCTTTTTAATGGTAATCCAGGATATTCAATTTAGATAATTTCTTCAAGTTGGACATAGAAGTCTTTTTCATATTCATCATATCCTGTACCTTTAACACATACTCCACAATTCATAGTAGACTTTCCAATTGAATGTGCTTTTGTGTGAAACTTGAAGCCATTCACAAAGTAAATAGGCCAAGTTTTTACAATTCTTAAAGGACCCCATGACAAGGCATGTATATTTGAATCTAGCACATTATTTGAAGGATTGTCAACCTACATAAAATCATTCAACAATAAGAATGTTACTAAAAATACATTCAAAATATAGTATCTATGTAGATGAACAACTTGTTCATCACTCATATTAGGATGAACAATACGCAATGTCTCCAGAAATATCCTATTGCTACATGAATTAAATTCATCACATTAGTCAAACTATATTAGCAAATGATGTATGTCCATTTTAAAAAGTACATACTTAATATATGGTTGAATCTCATCACAATCGATTAATATATGATTCATGGCAACAGTAAATTCCCTATCCTCCAAAAAACGAGTTTTGCATCCACCGGCAAAACGGCCAGGCAAATTGAAAATGGAAAAGGTCGATTGTACCAAATCATCTTCACTAATAGAATCTTTTCTTCCAATGCTGGTATGGTAGGGTTGTACTTTTGGCTCAAAATATTAAGTACAAAATTGAGAAATCTCCTCAATAAGGTATGACTCAATTATAGATCCTTCAACACGAGCCTTGTTCTTAACCTTCTTTTTAAGGTGATGAAGGAACCTACCATAAAGAAAGAATGGTTTCATGTGAGACTAAAAGTGACACACAAAAAAAAACTACAAAAGGACACAGTAAACTAAACTTTTTTTTTTGTTACAAGTGTGACGAGGCAATACCTCTCAAAAGGGTACATCCATCTATATTGCACTGGACCACCGACCTTTGCTTCATATGACAGGTGAATAGGTAAATGTTCCATTGAGTCAAAAAAACTAGGAGGGAAAATGCATTCTAGTTTTCATAACACAATTGGAATATTTTGTTCAAGTCTAATAAGGTCATCTACCTTTACTGATGTTGAGCATAAATCTCTAAAGAATTGACTGAGCTCAGTTAAAGCCTTCCATATTTGCTCTGGCAATGTGTTAAAAGCAATTGGAAGCAAACGTTCCATGAACACATGACAATCGTGACTTTTCATTCCATGTAACTTTCCCTCCTTCATGTCCACACATCTAGCCAAGTTTGAAGCATATCCATCTGGCATCTTTAAACCCTTCACCCATTCACAAATTGCTCTTTTCTGTTCCAAAGTAAATGTGTAGTTTGCCTTGGGCTTTTTTATCCTCCCATTATTTTGTTCATGTAGTTCTAAATCCTTGTGTTTGAAATACTCTCTCAAGTCCATTCTTGCCTTTAAATTATCTTTAGTCTTGCCTTGAATGTCCATAACAGTGTTAAACACATTATCAAATACATTTTTCTCAATATGCATTACATCGAGATTATGGCGAATTAAATTAGTGCTCCAATAAGGTAAATCCCAAAATATACTTCGCTTTGTCCAATTATGCTCAATTCCATACCCAGGTATTTGAATTTGAACAAACTCGGTTATCTTTGGTTTCATATGAATTTGATGCCATATTTGCTCCCCAGTCACCCTGGGAGGCGGTTCTGATCTCTCAACCCTATTCTTGTAAAATGCATCTTTATTTCTTCTAAATATGTGATCATTTGGCAAGAATTGTCTGTGGCAATCAAACCATGATGCCTTCCCACCATGCTTCAGTCGAAATGCCTTTGAGTGTTCCATGCAATATGGACATGCCAATTTCCCTGCTATCATCCATCCTGACAACATTCCATACGCAGGAAAATCATTAATTGTCCACATTATTGCAGCTCTCATTACAAAATTTTGCTTTGTAGAAATATCATAGGTTAAAGTGCCCTCTTCCCACAATAACTGTAGCTCATCAATCAAAGGCTGCAAATACACATCTATCTTACTTTTGGGATTACGAGGACCAGGAATGATCATGGTCAAAAACAAATAAGGAGTTGTACGTCATACACATCCAATAAGGAAGGTTGTAAGGAGTCACAATTACTGGCCAACATGAATATTGTGAACCAGATTGACCATAAGGAGTGAATCCATCAGAACATAATCCAAGTCTCACATTGCGTGATTCAGAAGAGAATTATGGATATGTTTGATCAAAATACTTCCACGCTTCTGCATCAGATGGGTGTTCGAGGACACCTTGAACTTGTTGATGCTCATAGTGCCATCTCATATGACGTGCAGAGTTCATAGAAGCATATAATCTCTTTAACCTGGGTGTGAGTGATAGATAATGCATACGCTTTAAAGGCACCTCCTTACCACCCTTACCAACCTTGTACCGTGGAGCTTGGCAAAACCGACACTCTTTTTTTACTAGGTCATCTTTGTAGTACAACATACAACCATTAATGCAACAATCTATTTGTTTACTGCCCATCCCAAGTTTTGATACCAACTTCTTCTCTCTATAAAAATTAGGGACGAGCAAGTTATCCTTAGGCATACCTTCCTTCATAGCTTGAAGTATATCGTCAAAGCTTTGTTGTGATATATTCCCTTCAACTTTAATATTCAACATTCTAACTGCCATAGATAATTCTGAGTGGTCAACACAACCTTCCCTTAGTGGTCGTTGTGCAGAGTGCAACAAATCATAAATTTTCTTTGCTTCCCCATTTGGAGGCTCCTCTATGTGTCTCTCGATCTGGCCCATAATTTCTGGCCCAACAGCATCAAAAATCATTGATTCACATGGATTTCTTTGTGGCTCAGCACCTAACGACTGACTACATGTACCTTCTTCATTCACATTGCTTGCGTTTCTATCATTTGAACTCAACGAACTTTCTCCATGTGAATCCCAACACCAATAGCTTGGCTTGAAACCATGCTTATACAAATCAACCATAACCTCATCCGAAGTTAAGAAATCTATGTTTCCATGTTTTTTGCAAGGACACCTAAGTGTACTACCATTAAGAGAATATTAAGGTTGCTTAGTTGCTTGGTTAACAAAATCTCGAACGCCTTCTACAAATTCCCTTCTTAAACCCCCCCCCCCCCCCCCCCGATTTGGAAGAAGTCTATTATACATCCACTTTCGATGCTCGGGAATTTCCATATTCTGTATCATGTAAAAAAAATTAACAAGGCATATATGTATCATTGAATAGAATCGAAACTAATTCATGTTATATATACACTAGGAGAATACATCCAAATGCATATATAGTTAAAAAAATAAAATAAAATAAAATATGTTGCGGCCTCAAAAAATTTCTATTATAGCTAGAGAGTTATTCAAGGGTAACGCATTAACACGACAGATACTATTTATCCTCAATCACTCTCAAATATTTAATTAAAGGAAACAAACATCATAGCACATATAGGAGTAGAAAATCTTTCAAACAAATTATTAGAGAACTCCATGGTTTCATTGATTAGTCTTAATTTTAACATCTAGTGGATTAACTTTTTAACCTATATATCCTTTTTCTTATCCAGTTGTTCTATTATTTAAGATTCAATTAATATCGAACTAATCTAACATATCACCCAACTTTGACAAGAACCTGACTTCCATGTAAGAGTACATGTAACCAATTAGTAGAAAAAATATTTGCATTATAGTCTGCAGAGGCTCAAAGAATGCTCCACTCAGTGGGAAATCTTGGTTAAAGCCCAGCTGAAATTTACAGAAAAAGAAAAAAAAGAGAAAAAGATAAAACTATTGAATCCTCCTTGTTTTTGTTACTGCCAACTTACAATGTTAGCACTAGGCCAATATATTATTGACACATCATTTATTAGTAGCTTACTATTATATTAATCATATGTTAATAATTTATTGGCCTAATGGTTCACCAAGTTTCTTTATCCAAGAAATTTTTTTAGATGTGCAAGGTAATGCCAAAGGTTTTGCCCTTTAGTGCAGGCTGTGCACTCCTGCCTGTAGAGTTAGACTGCAAGGAATCTTCAAAAACTCTGATTTTTGCCACTATATTGTTAATGCAAGGCAACAAACCAGCAAAGCAGTTTGATTGAAATTGTTGTTAGATTACCTTACATAACGGTTTTCATTCACTTCTACTTAAAATGATTCGATCATTTATTGGAGTCTCTTCTGTCCTATGTTGAGCTATCAACGCCATTAAAGACCTTCAGAAACAAATATTATATCTATTTATCTCATGAAGCAGGTGACATGCTACAAAATTGCTAATATAGGCCTCACCCATATCAGAAACTACACTAGAATAAACCAAAAAGGGCAAATACAACTGAAATAGATAGGGATGCAACATCCGAAGAGGAATAGACAAAGAAAAACATGTTTATAACGCTATGGAATAGACAAAGTATTTTAATGACACACAACTATCTCCCTAATTGTGCAGCTTAAACGTATGGACTTCACGAGTTCAGTAATGTAGCACATGTAGACATAATTTATCATCTTGCAAAGAGAATGGAATTGGTCCCATTTCCATAAATTCAAACTACAGGGCCTAATTATGCCCATTTTGCTATGCTTCTTGGTGCTGCAAAGATCCTCAAAGAGCATGAAAAAGAGATCCTCAAAGAGCAGCAATTTTAATTACACCCTCTGACCACAACTTTCAGGAACTTACACTCCAAAACAGAATGTATATACCCTTCCCTTAAGCTATCCTGCGTCCCCATCACACTCCTAAATAGCTACAGTTCTCATTACATATTGTAAGACCAATTCATAGAAGGCTGATAGAAGTTTGCATTTCAGCAGAATTTAACTGTACTGCCACCTTTCCTGCACCAGTTTGCATTTCAGCAGAATTTAACTGTACTGCCACCTTTCCTGCACCAGTTTGCATTGCACCAAACCATAGCCTCAGATCCTGCACCAGTTTGCTTATATTTACCTTTCTGCTTCTCAACCAGATTCAACCATTTCCTGTACCAGCCAATTCTGCAGTTCATGCACTATACTTGCACGCCCAATTTCAGTTGGGAGCACTCCATAGGACATGGAACACTTTTTTTTTTGTTAGATGATATGGAAGACTTGGTCATTTGTCTGATTCAATTCTTAAAATTCTAAGTAATAAAGTTTCATATGAATTGTGTCCATCTTCCTTTTCTACTTTTAACTATGATATTTGTCCATTAACCAAATTTCGAAGATTGACCTTCATCTCCAAAAACCATATATCATTCACTCCATTTGACTTAGTCCATTGTGATATTTAAGGTCCTTATCATCAACCAATATATAATGGTAAAAGATACTTTCTAATCTATAGGTGATGATTGTACAAGATTCACATGGATATAGTTGTTGTAGACCAAGGCAAAAGCTACTGGTGTTGCTATAATTTTTTTAGGCTATGTTAGGTAATGCCAAAGAGCTGGTCCTCACTAGTTTCCTCCAACAACAAGGAACATTTCTATAGTAAACTCACTTTTAATCAAAATCAAGTTCAACAAAACTCAGCTCTGTACCAATGTGACCCAGCTTCAACCTAACTTATTTAGCATAAAATTTCATTGAAGAAATTGGAACATTGAAGGATGAACTTCAAGTTGAAGACACAACAGAACTTAAAGATGTAACATTGTCAAGACAAAACAAACACAGTGAAAGAATTCACCTTTGTCTTAGTGGCCATGCAGCTATTCCTCAGCATTCTATAGACCCCATATTGGCAGCTTCTAATGTCATTGTTAGTTTACAACATCTTGTTTCTCACGAGGCTGATCCTTTGGACTCCCAGGTAAACTTATTTCATTTCTTCCTTTCCCTTCCCACCACCCACTCATTTATCCTTACTTTACTAAGATCAGCTAGCCTGTCTTCTATATCTTTACTTAAACTATGTATGGGCATTGAAAGAACAAAGGAAAGTATTAGAAGAGAATGATGTAAATATACTTGACCTGAAAGTCCAAATGAGAAGTGGGCAAAGATACTGAGACACAACAATCAATCGAAGCAAGAGATAGGAGTCTGCTCACTGTGTTGGGCGCCGTTACGCTGTGCGTCGTTCTGCAAAGAAGAAAAATGTTAAAACAGAGTAGGGAGGGTTTTGGATGAGCAGTTATCTGAGACCAATAAAAGGCTTGAAAAAATTGAGAATCAAAATTTGCATCTTAATAGATCCATTTTTGAGAAAGAAAAATGGATTGAAGATCTGAAAAGACAATTGACTCAAGCTGAGGCAGATCATAGCGCACTCATGAATAGATTAGAGTCCACTGAGAATGATAATTCTTCTCTGCAGTACGAGGTTCGAGTGCTTGGAAAGGAACTTGAGATCCGAAATGAGGAGAGAGAATTTAATCGTCGGACAGCTGATGTTTCTCACAAGCAGCACTTAGAGAGTGTAAAAAAAAATTGCCAAGTTAGAATCAGAATGTCAGAGGCTGGGCCTTCTGGTTCGGAAACGGTTACCAGGTACTCAGGAGAGGGAAACGTTTGAAGGTAGAAAGAAAGTCAGAAAATAAAAAGAAGAAAAAGAGGGTTACCTACTCAATGACAATGGAGGCGCTTCAGTGGACGAGGGTTTACATTTCATAGAAATTGAGAGAGAATGAGAGGGAACAAAAGTAATTAGGGTGAAGGAAGAAGGAGTTGAAGTTAGGGAGAGAGATGAGAAGAAGATGGGTTTGCCCAGTTGTTGAAGAAGGAGAAAACTATAAGGAAAGAAAGAATGTGGGGGCGTTTTGTGCGTGACCAGAGGAGGAGGGGGACATTTCTTTTGTTTTCTTTTATTTTGGGTAGTGGGTAAAATGTGTGGTTGAAATTAAATTTAGAAAAAAGAAATATATTAACATTAGATCTAAAAATAATGAGTAACAAATATATACTTTTAAAATTCAAATTGGAGTAAAGATTGATTATTGAAATGGTCAACCAAGAAAATCAGTGATCCAAAATTAATCTCCAATTAACATTAAACTAATTTATTTTCAAATCTAAAATTAAATAGAATAAAATCTGAAAATAAATTCCTTTTAATCAAATTATTTAATACATTTTTCTAAGCAGATAATAATAGTAACAATAGCATAATATTATTACCCTGCAAGCGTGTATACACTGCAGTAGCACATTGCTAACGTAATCAATAAAATAATTTTAAATGAGTAAATATAATTATTCAAACTAAACAACATAAATATAAACAAACTTAAACATCCGGATAATTAATTACTCCAATAAAATAATTAAACATCTATATGAAAACTGGGATGTTACATATAACAAAATATACATACACATCCAAATAAAATAATTAATCATATGTGTAAAAATTAGGGTGTTACACGTGACACAAATTCTCGATTTGGTTCCTATACATAAAAAATTATTAAAATGGTCCTTATACGTACAAAAAGTCCCCATTTGGTCCCTGTTGTACAAAATTTTAGGGACAGATTTAATTATGTTTTTCTCGTATAGGGACCAAACGGGTAATGTATAGGGACCAAATGGAAATTTTTTGTACGTATAGAGACCATTTTAATAATTTTTTATGTATAGGGACCAAATCGAGAATTCATGTCACATATAGGGACTAAAGTATTATTTTAACCGAAGATTTTTTACAAGGAGGGAAGTGAGAAATTTGACTGAAAATTCCCTCGCCCCCCAGTGAAAAATTTATGGCGCCGTGATCATCACTACAAAAAAAAGGTCATTTAGCGACCGAAAATAGTGACCGAATTTGTTGGTTGCTGTTTGCGACCGAAATGGCGACCGATTGTAGGATCTAAATCAAACACTGATTAGAGTTGATACTGCGACCGAAATAGATCATAGCAGAGGTATCGGTCTCTATTTCGGTCGCAAAATAAAGGAAAATAAAAGTAAAAAAATTATGACTTTTTAGCGACCGCAATATCGACTGATTTAAATGAACGGCGCGAAAAAAATTAAAATAGAGCATGTTGGCGACTGAATTTTAAATCGGTCGCTAAATTTATGAATTCAAATTTCGAATTAACCCATGTAGCGACCGATTTAGCGACTGAATAATTCGGTCGCTAAAACTAAAATCCCTAAATCGCGAGCCCTTCCCCTTTCTTCCCCATTTCTCTCATTTCTTCTCTTTTCTTCTCTCTCTCTTGCACTCTCTCTGTCACAGTCGGACCGTCGTCGCCACCACCACAATGTAACCACCACCACCACTCTGCACCTCCTCCCTTTCCATTCGCCTCTCCCCATTTGGCCTCCCTCTTTCCCTTTGCCCCATATCCGCCACCACCCCTCCTCCCTCCTCTGGCCACTGTTTGCGTCGGCAAAGCCACCACCGCAACGCCACCACCAAGGTAAGTTGAACCCCCCCTTCTTCCTCTCCCCATCTCCCCCTCTCTCTCCCCATCGTGCACAACCCCCTCCCCATCTCCCTGCTTTTCTCCTCTTCTCTGACTTCTCTGGTTTGTGTTTTCAGCTCTCCCCCACTCTTTGCATTGGTGACTAATTGTGGCTCCATTGCTCTTCAAAGCGTAAGCTTCCATTTCTCTTTATTTGCTAAACCCTAAACCCTAAATTCTTTATTGCTTCCATTGCCCTGCTATCATATTTTGTTATGTCAAATTACTCAATTGTTGTTGTGTGGATTTTGATCAGTACATTCATGCTTGCAACAACTTGTTTATATGTTGTGCCAGTATTTATCAGTTAGGCGTAATGTATATAAACATAAGTCAGTGTCAATGTGAATTTGGGCTGTTTGAACATTTGAAAAATTGAGTTTTATACTTGAGGATTTAATTAGAAATGAGACTGTAGTAATTGATTTATGTTTTTAAGTATTTTAATGTTAAAACAGTGTTCAAAAGAGTTAATGTGATTTTGATTGTGTCATTCGTATTGATTTAAGCGAATATGAGAAGGGATTAATTTTTAAGGCTACTGTGGTAAGAGTAAAGGAGTTGAAAAACTCAAAACGATTTTTGGTAAAACACATAAATAACAATTTTTTTGCTTCTATCCATAAGTGAGTTTAGGACTCAAAATGGGTTTGCAGACATGTTTGAACATATAAACAAAGTTCATCAGTACATTGATGTTTACAACAACTTACTTTGTCCGAAAATTTGGTGCAATCCATTTTACTGAGTACTGAGATGAGAAGCTAAGAATACGCCAAAAAGATAGATAGATTTATATATTTTTGAGTAGCTTCAGCTTCTTCAAACTTCATGAACTGATGTTAAAGGTCAGTAGTAATTCAACTTTTTGGTGCACAGATTATGTTTTTATATATATTATTGCAATTATTATTTTCAACGTGCTCTTCCTTGTCTCTTTGTTCTTTGTTAACAGAGGCACATGATTGTTTAATGTTAAGTGAGTGACTTAAGGTTATAATGATTTATTAATTAAAGCATAGACAAAAAACATTAGATTGGGCAAATATTCCTATGGAGGGGGATAGATGGGTATAGAGGTGTACTTTGGAAAAAGTTAAACTAACACGGTGAGGTGATATTTCTATATGTTACGTTTATTTTGGGAAGTAAGGGATTACTTAAGAAAAAAAGGAATCGCTTGATTCTGATAGATAACACTCGTACCAAGTTACAAGTTGTTATAAATTTGTAACCGTATATCATTGATTCTATTTTATATTAATTTATGTGTTTCTAGTCTTATAAATAGTTGTACTGGATTCTGTATATATAGATTAGTGATTTGATTTGAAAGGACTAATTTCATTTATGCACGATAGGTCCTTGTTGTCATATTCTTCTACTCTCTGTTGGCTCCGGCTCCTCCCCTTATCCTTACTCAGTTGTGTTTTCTCTCTGAGGTAAGTTCTTTGAACACTCGGTGTAATGTATTATGTGAATTATCGTGTTGTTTGGTAGTGGAGAGCTGATCTCAATAGGATGTGATCTTGTCTGATTGTATGCTGATAATTTAATGTTTATGCATGTGTTTGTCAATATGTGTTGTTTGTTAGTGAAGAGCGGAGCTCAATAGGATGTGATCCTGTCCGAAAGGCGGGATGCTGGTTGTGTGCGGATAATTTAGAAATTATGCATGTGTTTGACAACTAACTGCTACTTGTTAGTGGAGAGCGGAGCTCAATAGGATGTTTGCTACAATATTTTATCTAAGTTTGTATTGATTTACGCTGCAAGTTATATAAGCTCAACAATGTTGCAATATTTATAGGTTAATGGTTTTATTTTCTGTTAGAGTTAATAATTAATTTACGAAAGCCTTAGTTTCCTATTTGAGATTCAATATTAATGAGCATGCGTAACTTATCAAGGTATGCATGTTCATTGTATTGAATCTTGAATTGTCCAAGTGGGACAGTTTGGGAAAAAACTTTTTCACACTCGTACAATAGTCATTTCCATGTTCAAATGCCTTATATATATACTTGTTGAAATCTCGGTCTAATGCATTTCCTTTTGTTCTCCTGGTTCATACTTGATCGCGGTGATGCTCACCGTGCTCGAGTCGTGTACTCGGAGACCGATGGGAAATGCTGTCGAAATTTTGTTAAGCATAAGGCATTTGAATAAGGGAATAACTATTATTAGCCGAGGGTGGTAAAGGTTTCTTCTCGAATGGGATAGGTTCATACCTTGTCATAAGAACGAGATTGATGGAGTTATTGGAATGCACCGTAATATATAAGTGTTAATTTTTTTTTTGTCAGGCTATTTAATTGCCAGCAATGGATATTCCGGAGAATCGGAAATGGATGTATCGTAGTTTGGATCGGAATAAACGTCTTAGGGAAGAGTATAGAGTTGGAGTGGGTGAGTTTATAGAGTTTGTTGTTATCTAGGAGAGATTTATACGACTGGGCGGTGATCATTTGAGGTGTCCTTGCAAAAGATACAAGTGTCAATCTTTCAAAACCGTGGATGGAGTTGTAGCCGATCTTTATGAGAAGGGCTTCATGCCTGATTACTATTGGTGGAGTAACCATGGTGAGACGTTGCCTGATTTAAACCCGATTGTGTTTGAAGGTTCATACTATGGAAGTGGTGACCGGAGGGAAGAATTGAATCCATACGAGCAGATGATAATGGATCATGCTGGACCATCGGTTGGTGTTGTACTAGAAGAAGATGGGGGAGAAGATGGTGGAATGGGTTCCCAATACATAGAGGAGAATTCGAATCCCGAAGCTCAAAGATTCTATGATATGCTGAGTGCTGCACGATCTCCATTGTGGGAAGGATGTCGGGAGTACACGGAGTTGTCGATGTGCATGGAATGGTTGAGTATCAAATCATACTACAATATGCAAGAAGGCTGTTTTAATCGCCTCACCAGGTCAGTGTCCAAGGCGTTGCCAGAAGACAATCGGATGCCTACTAGTTTTTATCATGCTACGAAGTCAGTGGAAATTTTGGGTCTTGGGTGTTTGAAAATTGATTGTTGCCCGAATGGATGTATGTTGTACTATAAGGATGATTCATCAGAAAGCATAACATGTTGTCGATTTTGTGGTGCGGATCGGTATAAGACACCCACTAGGATGGGCATTGAGAAGAAGAGGTCGCTAAAAAAGATGTGGTACTTTCCGCTCGTGCCAAGACTTACAAGATTGTACTCTTCAATGGTCACTGCAGCTCACATGAGGTGGCATAGTGAGCATGAGAGGGAGCAAGATGTCTTGTGTCATCCATCTGATGGAGAAGCTTGGAAGCATTTTGATAGGGTTCATATGGCATTTTCGCAGGACCCTCGGAATGTCCGATTGAGGTTATCGACTGATGGATTTAATCCTTTTGGGCAGTCTGGAAAAGCACACTCATGTTGGCCGGTTATCCTGACTCCGTACAATCTTCCCCCGGGGATATGCATGAAGCGGGAGTTTAAGTTCCTAACAGTCATAATTTCGGGTCAGTCAAATCCAAACGGTAAGATTGATGTGTACTTGCAGCCGCTGATAGATGAGTTGACGATGCTGTGGAATGATAGTGTGTTGACATATGAGGTATCTTTGAGGCAGAATTTCATCATGAAAGCAGCTTTGATGTGGACGATCAACGACTTTCCCGCCTATTGGATGATGTCGGGTTGGATGACCGTGGGGAAGCTTGGATGCCCAATATGTATGGAGAGATCAAAGGCATTCATGCTTAAAAACAGTCGAAAGATCTCATATTTTGATTGTCATCGTCAATTCCTTCCAGAAGATCATCCTTATAGGCGGAACAAGAATGCATTCAAGAAGCGTTGTGCGAAGACAACACCGCCTCCACCACGTTTGACTGGTCCTAATGTATGGCGCAGAGTACAGTACTTACCGCTCGTCCATGAATCCCAAGGAGAACATATTCCTGATTATGGCGTCAACCATAATTGGACAAAACAAAGTATATTTTGGAGGTTGCCGTATTGGAAGACGCAGCTACTCCGTCACAACATTGATGTCATGCATACTGAGAGGAATGTGTTTTTGAATGTGTTTGACACTGTGATGGACATCAAGGGGAGGACAAAGGATACAAATAAAGCCCGATTGGATTTGGCTGAAATTTGTAATCGGAAGGAGCTTGAGTTGCAGGACGGTTGTCGTGGCAGACTTATCAAACCGAAGGCTATTGAGAAGTTCCAGGCCACAGCTCGGCGTAATCGAGCTTCTGATGGTGGCGCATGTACTTGGACCGACGGGTCTAAATCAGCCGCCGCCCACTACGACAAGCTGGTAATACATTAAACTTTTGACTTATTATACTATTTAATTAATTAGTTTTAATTTTTAATTATTCTTATGAATTTAAGATTATATTTTTCTGTGCAGAAAGCACAGAAACAGCGGGGTCCCATTGCTATGGAGTTGGTGGAGAGGACGAAGAAGTTGAAGTCGGGGACATGGGTCAACGACAAGGCCCGTAACTATGCTGTAAGCAAAAAAACAATTTAGTGTTTATTTGTAATTTATTATAAATGATTTGTTAATATTGATTATAATTTTAACTAAATCTCTTCAACTATACTTTGTAGGTGGGATTCAACGAGAAGAAGGACGATGCCATATCACGTGCCTCACAGTCACAGGATGAGGCCTTGACTGGTGATGGGCCCAGCTCTCCTATCTCCGTCGACGATAATGCCATTTATTTGGAGGTCGTCGGGGGCAGGAACAAGAAGGGGCACGTGTATGGCCTCGGACACTTGGGAGGTGAGTTTATCGCTTCATCATCCGGCACGCCTGCTCCTTCCTACGCCGATACGTCCCTCAGGAGCAGTTCGACCAAATGCAGGACACCATCACGCAGCTGAACGCGGAGCTTCGGGAGAAGAGCGAGAGAGAGCAGCAGATGGCGAACCAGATTGCACAATTGACTCAGTCACACCAGCAGCTGATGCAGACGAGCATCGAGCAGGGCCAGACACTGCGGCTGGCGTTGGAGCAGATGAGGATCCAGACTCCAGTTGCTCAGGGTGATGCTCTGACGGTTGTGCCGCCTGCTGTCGCTCCTCCAGTTCCACCACCAGCCACTCGATGTCTTTATCGCAGAGGACGATCGGAGCAGCGCGGACATCGGTGGTACGGACGCTGAGGATGATTGGATTCCTCCATCTCCCCCTTATCATGACTGATTATTTTTTTTTTCATATTTTTGACTTTAGACGATTCTTGTACGACACTGTGGTTTTTTTATATATATATTCATTATTTTTCATGATTGTATATTTCATTACTAATTTGGTGTGTTTTTTTAGTAATTTTGCTAAACTTTAAAGAACAACAGAAAAAATTTATTATTTTAAAAATTAATAAAAACCAGTTTAGCGACCGAATTAGAAACCAATAATTCGGTCGCTAAACTTTAATTAACATTAACAGATTGTGGTAAAGCGACCGAAAATCCATCGCTAATATAGGTTAACAGTAACCAACATTGGCGACCGAACTAGCGATCGATTTTCGGTCGCTAAAAATGGTTACCCAAACAATGCGACCAACCGTGTAGCGACCGTTTTTTATTATTTAGCGACCGAAATTACGGTCGCCAGTTAGCGACCGAAATATTATTTCGGCCTCTAAAATCTTAGCGACCAGGTTATCAGCTACCACCATGAATCGGTCGCTACTTCGGTCGCTAAATTAAATAACGACCGAATTAGAATTTTAGCGACGGAATATGCCGGTCGCTAAACACTTCTTTTTTGTAGTGCATGTTGCCTATTTTTTGTTATTGTATATTAGTCTATTGTTATAAATTTTTACAACAATTTAATTTCTAAAATTTAAATTTTGAATTTAATTTTACATTTTATTAGTCTAAATATGTTTTTTAATTTTTTTCATAAATCTTGTTTACTTTTAAATTTATTAAGATCAAATCTTTTAATCATATTTGTAATATAAATTATTTAATCTTTTTCAAGAAAAATATAAAAAATAACAAATCCGTGTGAAATCTGTCTCAAGTTTTCGGACAGATTTCAGACGGATGTAAGATAAATTATTTAATCTTTTTCAAGAAAAATATAAAAAATAACAAATCCGTGTGAAATCTGTCTCAAATTTTCGGACAGATTTCAGACGGATGTAAGATAAATTATTTAATCTTTTCCAAGAAAAATATAAAAAATAACAAATCCGTGTGAAATCTGTCTCAAATTTTCGGATAGATTTCAGACGGATGGTTGAAAAGACCCAAGATAAAAAAAAATGAAACCGATCCGTGCGAAATCTGTGGGAAATATTTTGGCGCGTTATTGGCGCGGAAGTTTGGGACAAAGTAGAGACGGATTTGAGACGGAATCTCATTGAAAATTACATTCGTCTCAAATCCGTCCGAAATGTTCATAAAATTTCATACGGAAACATTTCCGTCCGAAAATTCCGTCTGAAAATTCAAGTTTTCTAGTAGTAACGGGCACGATACGATTGCAAAACTATAACATTGCGACCTCAATTGCGGTTGAAATCTGCTTGTTATATTTCGGTAGTAAATAATTGGCACAGTTGAAGCTATTGTTGAAGATTCAAGTTCACAGTGTTCAATGGTCATGCAATGCTCCATGAGGTCATTCATCTCTTTTTCATGGAAATTAGAACCAAGCGATGCATAAAGTTTATGTTGATCTTCAATGTCTTGCATTCACGTATTTTTTTGTTTTTTATTTTCAGCATTCACGTTTATTTTTGTGCATTTGATTCTGATAAAACTTATTTCAATAGCTAGTTCATAAAATTTAAAGTTCTTGTGGTATGTGCTGCACTAGTTTACTTCATCTGTATATAGTAAAAACAATCACTGATTTGCATTATAGTGCAGCAGCTTAGTGGACTAAGTCACAAATAACTGAACTAAGTAATTTGATTATTGATGAATTTACTTAGAAAGCTAGAATCTAAATGAAGTTGGTAACACATTTAGGTTGTATACATGTTTGCTAAGATGGTTAATTAAAATTGAAAGAATGAAATTATTAGAATATCATTCACACATTTTCATTTCTTCCATTTTCATTTACATCATTTCTAAGGTTTTAAATAAAGGTATGCGATCGCGATCTGGGCCACAACGTTTATGGTTTAGAGGTTTTCAAAACCAAAACGTGACCGTAATTACGGCCACATCGACCACATTTTCTCATAATTGTCTGTAATTAAGGTAAACGCAATACAACCGTAACTACATCCATGACTGCGACCGCAATTTAAAACCTTGATTATTTCTATGATAACTGTGCTGTTGATACTTGTGTGTGACGATAATTAAATCGGGGAAAAACGTATAGAGATATGTCCATTCTGTGCTTTGGGTTTCAACTTTGTATATATTTCCATCAGAGAGTTTTTGATACCAGACTTTGGTTGGTTTTCTCCCACTACTCAAAAAAAAATTGTAGCACTTTTGTAACAATAACATGTTTATAACCTCCCTTACGTGGCTATAAGGTCTCATGTAAAAGAACACTTCGATTTAAAAGGAAAAGAAGACTCCATTCCCGATTCTACATATGTCTATTCTCTATTTCCAACAACAATTGGCATAATTGATGAGAGTAGGCTGCATCAACTAAGTTTGGTGGGATTCAAATGATCTTATGATGATCAATAATTGATACACACTTGTAATTAAATATCTCTTTATAAGTGTTCGTTAATCTTGAGGTCTGCCTTAATCTTGATAGGTTAACGGTCTGCTGGAGGTCGTTTTCGATCTATATAGGCTTCACATATCTAACAAATAAATTTAATTTGAACTTTTTGTAAAGCTTATTTAACTATGTAGGCCAAGGCTAACCTCACGTTTATTGTTATTTCTTAAATGGACATAGAAAATTAGGGTCCTATTTAAATTCTATTATATTTTTAAATTTTAAAATATAATATATAATATAATATTATAAATATTTAAATATAAATTAGAATATCACAAATATTAAAATATATTTATATTAATTGAATCCACTTGTCAAGCTTAATAGGCTATTTTTAAAGTCTTAACTTAGCCTTGTTAATTATATAGGTTTTTCTGAACACTTTAATCTGATATTTTTATTAAAAGGTCAAGATTTGGTTAGGCGTTAAGCGGGTCAGGCTAGAAGCCCTCGATGAGTAGTATAACCTATTCCCACAGGCAATCTTGCCTCTCTATGCAACCCTTGATATTTTTTTATCATTAAAGAATTGGCCATTAATTAATTAAGGAATGAGTCTTTTGACTATCATAATCAAACTTTTTTTTGGTCATTGACCGGGTATTCTCACAGCAAAGTTGTGAGACTATTTATTTTCTAATTTTAGAAATAATTACATAAAAAAATAATTATAAAATTTTCATATTATTTTATTCTATTTCCTATTTCCAAAGATTTATGCAGGAATCACTAAAATAACTTTTGTTTTTCACTGTTTCCAATATAAATCTTTAAAAACAGAAAACAGAATGAGAAAGTAACAATTTTGTAATTATTTTTAAAATCGTGAAATGAAAATAGGAAATTGGACATAAATCAAGCAGACCCTAACAGTTGAGCCAAGGTGGAGGTTAGGTAGCTCTCTCCAAAGTGACCACTCTAGGATATTTTGAACCACCGATCTTATAGATAAAGTTCGTATAAGGGAACTATCCCCTACCACTAATGATAGTAGTGTTTTCTAATAAACAAATAGATGATAATATATAATTTTATCCTGATAAAATCCCTTATGGCCATTAAACAAATAAATAATTATCGCACTCTCGACCAACAAGAAAAAAATTATGGAAGGACTTATGCAATCACCTTGCATTAAGCACGTTTAGGGTCTGTCTCGGAGTTGGGAGGGGAAGTGTTTGAGGAGAAAGGAAGGGGAAGGGATTGGAAAGGAAAATAGCTCTTCGAAGCCCTCCCAAAGCTTCCCCTAATTTATTTTTTTATTTCTCCAAATTAGATGGTTTTGCTTCTTTTATTAAAATATTAATTAAGGGAGGGTTTTGAAGGGCCTTGGAGGGCTATAAACCCTTCTCTCCCTCTGCCAACCCTTTCCCTCTTAACTCCCAAACAGGCCATTATAGATTTTGGGAGGGATATTTGAGACCATATTTCTTTTGACGTTGTCCATAAGAACTACAAGAAATTGAAAGACGGCAAACAACTGCAAAATGAAGTTTAATCATGAAAAGAAAGTTCATCATATGTGAAGATATTGTTTGAATTGAAAAACATATATTATTATTAGTATACTTGTTTAGGATAAGCAAGATTTGGATTTTGGATAATAAGATTATATTATATTATTATGAGAGCCCACAGGTGCAACTCAACGTATCAAATTAAATATGCAGTATATATGGATACGGCTTTATGATAGGACTTATAATTGTAGAAGATGCTATCAATCAACAGTATCTTTAAAGAAGCATTGCGACCAAGATTAGCTTAGTTGTCATATCTTCGCTTCCCTCATATGATGATACTTATTCATTACAAATGGATTTTTGGATTTGGAATTCATTACATAATAAAATAGTTTAATGAGATATTGTTTGGTTTAAGGCGTGTTAAACATAGCTGCTTTGTTACTCATAATTAATCAAGTTTTTGTTGTACAATGGTCCCGGAATACAATGAATGTAACCACGTACTAATGCTGAATGGGCTTTAACAGTTTAACTAGTCTATTATTCTTGTCATTTTAGGGGGAAAAACACATTTTTATAACATTTTAATTAGAAAATCAACAAAAAAATTGATTATTTTTAAGTTACTTATAGTAATAATAATTGATAAATATTAATATATTAAAAAATTATTTTAAATATTTCAATAAACAATCATTTAGTTAAATATTTTATTTTCATTCATTATCGAAGCTATTTTTTAACCTTCTTAATTAAAAGTTTTACAAAAAATTTAAAATACAGAAAAATAACAGAAGTTGTAATTATTAAATATAAAAACAATATCGAAACAGATTTTACAATAGATACTCGGATACATTAAATACGGACAGCGGTTTATATATATATATATATATATAAAAGATGAGAACTGTTGTCTGTTATGAGAAACGAGAATTTTTAATATTAACCATTAGATTACATATAACCATCCAAATTATAACCATCCAAATTAGCCTTGCAATTAAAATAATCACGTGACCTATGAGAAATCCTTTCTTTCTTCATTTTTCTGCTGCTCGGTTACTCCTGCTCCTCCTTTTTTTTTTTTTTTTGTCAAACAGGCAAATGAATTAAAATTGAAAAAAGCATGTTGCAGGAGTACCCAAATGAGGGAAACAGACCCATTACAAAGAAACACCTCACGAGATACAATACAACCATGATATAACAATAGGGGAACAACCTACAAAGAACATGGAATCCTAGGCGTGGTCAAAGATGAACACTTGAGAAACAAATTGATCAATCAAAGTCAAACAAGAAGCAGATACAAAGTCGACGGTGGCGTTGGTGATGGAAAATGAAACGAACTACACTCAAACACAGTCGCCGGACCTCGCAGACGAGAGCATCACCACAGTGCACTACTCAACCTGTTTCTCCGCCACGCCGTTTCTCTCTCGATTCTGAACCCAGATCTCCACCCCACACCTTTCCTCTGTTTCCCGCACTACCACCCAGCCAAATCTCTCGCTGCTCCGCCGTGGGCTGCTCAGTCCGCCGCTGCTCCCAAAAGTCCTCATCTGAGCATTTACAATTTCATTTTATGTTTGGGGTTCTTGTCATAGTTGGAGTGTGGGTGAAAGTGGTCACGTGATTTTTTTTAATTGTAATAGTAAATTTGGATGGTTAGATGTAATCGGAAGGTTATCATTAAAAATTCTCATTTCTCACGATAAAGAAGAGTTCTCATCTTATACTTCCTCTTATATATATAGAGTGTGGGTGAAAGTGGTCGCGTGATTTTTTTAATTGCAAGAGTAAATTTGGATGGTTAGATGTAATCGGACGGTAATCATTAAAAATTTTAATTTCTCACAATAAACAAGAGTTCTCATCTTATACGTTCCTCTTATATATATATATATATATATATATATATATATATATATATATATATACACACACACTAATGTAAAAAATCATGGATGAAAAGTATTGACACATGTCATCTTTAGAATAACTATGAAATTTAAATTATTTTGACATTTGACAAAATATTCCACTTTTAGAAAATTTATATTTATATTTTATTTTGATGAATAATTAATGCATATTAAATGTGTTGCTATCAAATTCAATCTAATAAAATGATATATTTAGATAAATAACTAAGTTCAATTATTAGATAAAAAAAATGTAGTTGATGATCAAATCACTTTTACATGTTGTCGTCTATATCAATCTAGGTTCTGACCTTTTGATTTTGGAGCCATATATACAAATTGGTTGGGAATTTAAATTAAATATCATTCAATTATGCCATTAAATTTCATTAATAGCAACAATAATTCCTAAACGTTTTTAAATATATTAATGAAGCATTACATATTTTTATATAAATATATCAATCATGATAATTGGTATATAAATTTACCAATTATTTTTTATAATTGGCAAAACATTCCACATTTATAAAATAAATTTTATATATATATATATATATATATATATATATATATATATATTGGGTGGAATTTGTTTTTTCAAAATATAAATTATAAATTATAAAACATTTATTCTCTCGCATGCATTGGATAGATATTTACCATTTCAAAATCTGATACTCATTCCAATGTAAATTAAATAAAATAATTTATGATTTTTAAAGTTTTTTGGATATATATTTATAAGATTTTCGAGAAAATAAGATGCTTTGTATATAGAAAAATACATGTCTTTATATAATTATATTAATAATGTATACATTTTCATCTTCACATACATATCTAAAAGATAGAGAACGGATATATTCTTATTTTTGATAAAGTTTCTTTTCGAGCAACAACAAAGATTTAGTTATGGCTACACCTATTACTTTGGTTAGTGACCTTTCTCCATCCATAGATGAATGGACGATCAAAGTTAGAGTTATACGGCTTTGAAAACAACCAAATTTCTTGCAACAATTGTATGCCATTTTTGTTTCCTATGTTTTTTTTTTACAACTTTCAAGAATGATATTTGAACTAACTAATTTTCTTTTTTCTAGGGTGGGAGGATCCAAGCTACTGCTAGAGGTACTTTTCAAAATAAGGATCTTTTGGTTGAAGGCAACGTTTATGAAATCTTTAACTTTGGAGTGATTTTTTTTTTTTATGAAAACTTTGGAGTGACTTTGAATGCTTGACTTTATGAAACAGTAAGGCATACATACAAGTTGACCTTCAACTTAAAAACAATCGTTTCTTTGGTACGAGCATTAACTATTCCCATGAATAGATTTTCCTTTGTCAGTTTTGAGGAAATTCTAAATGAGACAAAGGAAGATGCTTATTTTGTTGGTAAGGTCATCAACCATATTAAATTTAATACATATTTATATGTGAAAAGACAATTTCATATGAAATATTTTCTCACTTTATCTTAATCATTTGAAGATGAAATTGGTTTGCTGACTAACATTGGTAGTTTGAAAAAGATTAATGTCAATGGAAAGCCAACAAATATGATTGAAGCAGAGTTAGACAACCTTGGTTAGAGTATTAACCCGGCTCAATGTCTAAGACAGTGTTGTAACACCCCGATATTTCCGCTTTCTAAGATCGGTATAAATATAAATAAACGTTTATATTTTTATCTGAAACTTAGAAAATGATTTTGGGAAAACCAAAGTCATATTCATATCATACTTATTTTTATAAGTATACGGTGAAATTTTGGGTTTAAAACTTAGACGGAAACTGGTCTGCGTTTTTTCTGACAATATAATTTTATACCGTCAGAAAACCCTAATTTGACCCAAAACTGAAATTTGTATTTTTTTTTAATATTTTGTCCGTGAGGAATTCTACTTTCCAAATTTCTGATCAGAAATAAAATCTTATGTTTAATCGGATGAATTTTGGTAAAAGTTTAGACGGAAAACAGTCGGTGTTTTCACCGACAGTAAGATTTTGATGATCAGAAAACCTAATTTTGAGTCGTGAACGAAATGGATTATGTTTAAAACATATTTCCAACGAGTTTGGTTATTTTGAGAATTTTCGATCGAAAAACAGACAGAAACCCTAATCGGGTAATCGACGGAGTCGAGAACGGATGTGCATAGACAAAAGTCGACATTCAATGAATGAAGACAAGTGGTGACTCATAAGGGTGAGTCATGTAGGTGACTCACAAGTGTCATGATTGCTTTTGAGGTGAAACTACTATAATGTCCCTAAGTTGTTATTTTATCACCAAAATGCCATTATGTAAGATTACCATTTTGTCCCTCAAAAATTAAGCTTTGGACCCTTTTGCCCCTAGTTGGCACGACCAAACCCCTCCGAATGATCCCATTCTCACTTCTATTTAAGGCCTTCATCATCTTCATCATGAAGCTTTCCTCCATTTTTTTCCAAAAACTCTTAAGTTCCTTGAGCTTACTTTGAGAAGCAACTTGTTGATTCCTTGCCCATTTTTCAATTCCAAGAGGTAATCCATGATCCTCATCATCGTTTAACTATATGTTCTTCATATATTTTCATGATTCAAAGCCTTATTCAATTTTTTCAATTCTTAGATCTAGAAGTTTGAAAATCCATAGAAAATCATAGAAAATCCTAAAAATGTGAAACCAATTTTTTCTATGATCTTGTATTCATGCATATAGTATAGATCCAAGAGTTTGAATCAAACAAAATTTTCCTCCTCACTCTTCCTAAAGAGGCCGAAACCTTGTTTTTGGGTGGAGGAGATTTTGTTTATTTTCTTTAACAAGTGAACTTGGATTTCATCCTTCCATATCATGTATATGATAGATCCAAAGTGTTGTATCAAAATAAATTATCTAGCCTAATTTTCATGTCATGGCCGAAACCTCACTCTTTGTGGAGTTAGAGGATTTTGTTTCACTTGTTGTGTTTTGATTCTTAATCATGTGTCTTAAGTACTTAGGATATTAATCCAATATCTTAAGCAATTTTAGTAATTTTTAGCCACAAAATCCATTCTTGGCCGTGACCTAACCTTAGTGATTAGGTGATTGTATTTGTTTGATTTTGATTGGTTGAGTTGTGATTTGTTGAAGGATAAAGAATCGTATCGTGTACGTGCGTTGACGGTTTCCGGATTCGCGACAAAGTTTTAAAATCGGAAGCTAAGTTCTACGAGAGGTAAGTGGTAAGAGGAGCTTATGTAACACCCTGTTTTTCCTATGTTTTATGTAACAGTAAATACATATTTAAATGTGTTTATTTTAGATTAAACTCAGAGGATTATTTTAATTAAACTAAAATCATTTTCTTCTGTTGTTATATCATATGAAATCACGGTAAAATTTTCGGTTGAAAATTCAGACGAAAGCCGGTCTGTGTTTTCACTGCCGGTACAAGTTTACTGTGAAAAAAACCTAATTTTGACCTGTGAACAAAACAGTTAGTGTTTTTATTATGTTTCCTTCCACTTTGGTTATTTTAAAAATTTTAGTTCAAAAATAAAATATAATATTTTATTCGGACGAAAACGTCGGTAGAATTACCATCGGAAATGCAACCGGGTACAAAATGGTGCAGATTAAGGACCATGAAAGAAGTAAGGAGACATGATGGAAGAGGCTTTGACACACACTAAAAGTGTAATCATCACACTTTTCAAATTATAATACTATTCTAATCCAAAAAGTCATTTCTCTCTTTTCTTCCATCCAATCAAGCATTAAACCACCAAGCTTGCTCAACAAGCTCTCCCTCACTCCCCTTTGGCCGTGGGACTCTCCCCCTTTCCCTATATATACCCATTTCATTTTCACTTCATCATCTTCCTCCTTCAACCTCCATTAAACCTTCATCTTCTTCTTTCTTCTAAAAGTTCAAGCTCTTAAAGCTTTAGTTTTTATTCATCTTTTCTACTTAAGTTCTTCATTAATTAAAGTTCTTCCTTATGTTAAGGGTAATGCTCTCATATGAATCTTTTTGCAAGTTTCATCTTTTATTTCTTAGTTTACTTTATGTGTTCTTTATATGCTTTAAACTTCTAAAATCTCTCTAAAATGGTAGAAAACTCCTTTTGAGTTCAAACCACTTTCTACAGTCTTGTATTAACTTGTATTTTCACATACTAAGAGGTTGGGTAAAACAAAAATCTGTATCCATCTCTTCCAATGAAGGCCGAATGCTTGCATTTGTAACATAGGAAGTTTTTGTTTCAACTTTTGGAATATGATCATGTGTTTGAGTTTCTAACTATCCCTTGATCTTGAATCTATAAATCTTGGAAGTTTTGATTGCTTGTTCCAATGATGGCCGAAAAATATGAATAAGTAGGCCTAGGATACTATGTTTCAACTTTCCAAGTATTGATCATGGATTTAGAACTCTTAATACCATGTGATTCAAAACCTAAGAGTTATTGTTAAACAAAGAATATTTTTCTCATCATCCTATGATGGCCGAAACTTAGTGTTTAGGTGCTAGGATGTTTGAGTTTTTATTTTTCCAAAATGATCACGGACTTGAGCTCCATAAGATATTTAGATACTAAGTCTAAGAGATTGGAAAGTTTAAAGATTTTTAACTTGTTTATTCTATGTTATTAAAGCTAGGATGTATTACTTTCATTTTTTCCAAAATGATCATGGATTTGAGCTCCATAAGATATTTGAATGCTAAGTCTAAGAGATTGGAAAGTTTAAAGATTTCTAACTTGTTTATTCTATGTTATTAAAGCTAGGATGTATTACTTTCATTTTTCCAAAATGATCATGGACTTGAGCTCCATAAGATATTTGGTAAGTCTAAGATATTGGAAATTTTAAGGATTTCTAGCTTGTTTATTCTATGTTATTAAAGCTAGTATGTATTACTTTCATTTTTTCACGATGATCATGGACTTGAGCTCCATAAGATATTTGGATGCTAAGTCTAAGAGATTGGAATGTTTAAGTTTCCATTATTTTCCAAGATGATCATGGACTTGAGGTCCATAAGATATTTGGATGCTGAGTCTAAGAGATTGGAAAATTTAAAGATCTCTAGACTATAGATCCTATGAAGGCTGAACCTAGAAGGTTATAGACCTAGGATACTTTGTTCTTATTTTTCCAAAATGATCATGGTTTTGAGCTCCTTAATACATATGGATACTAAACTTAAGATATTGGAAAGTTAAGTAAATGCTAACCTACTTTACTAGCCTTGGCCGAATGCCCTATGTTTATAATTTAGTGGGATTTTAATTCAACTTTGTTAAATGATCATTGTTTATGAGCTCCTAACACTTAAGGATCATAAATCCATGAGTTGTATAATTTTCGGGAATCTCTAACCCTAAGAACTAGTCTTGGCCGAACCTATACCTTGTGGTTTAGTGTTCTTGTTTGATTTTAACTTGTGATTTTGTGTTCATAACCTTAGACTTCCATTGCGGAGGAAACGAGAACGTTCGTGTCATACCTCTTCGAGCATCTAATCTTCTTACCTTCACAGAAAGTAAGAGGGGATTGCCTAGGGATATTCAATGACTATATGCATGTGTGTATGTGTTTACTTGAGTGATTTGAATATTATTATGATGTGGAGCAAACACTTGAATGACTTGTTTACTTGAACTTTAGTGATTATTACTTGAAGTTGATTATTACTTGTCTTAAAGTATTGTGAGTTGTATATATGTGATGAACTATCGTTAACTCTTATATTATTGTTGAGAATATATTACTGTTGATCGCAGGAGCATCTGAGGGAATTCCAGGCTGTTTGTTCTATAATGCTGAGACCTGCAGGAATAACAGAAGACCACATCAAGATGGAAGCTTTCCAGTTCTCACTTGAAGGCGCTGCAAGGGATTGGTTGTATTGTCTTGATGAGAATTCCATCTCAAGCTGGTTTGATTTGAAGGAAGCCTTCCTGTTTAGATACTATCCTGCCTTCAGAGTTGCACCTTCCGAACCTTCCCTAGAGGATCTGTTCAAGCAATTGACTGCACAAATGGAAGCAAGCTTTCAACAAATGGCACAACAAAATCTTGAACTCCAACAGAGGATGGAGGCAAGTAATCTTGAATATCAGAGGAGTGAAGCTGAATCTCAGAAGTTGGCCATGCAAATTAATCAAATTGTCGCCAACTCGGCTGCAATGCTAACTCCACAGCCCCTTGAAGAACATAAAGATTCACAGATGGTTATTCTTGAAGACACTTCTGATGATAATTTTGATAATGTTTCTATTGATGAACTGTGTGTTGAATCCCCTGATTCTAATACATGTGCTGATTGTTATTGTTCTGGCACTGCTTTGTGTGTAGACTGTTATGCAGCTTTAATCATTTCAGGAAACATAGAAAATGAGGATCAGGAGGATCAGGAGGACATCTGCTTCACCGTGCTTGAGGATGATGAAGAACCTTTGGAAGTAGATGATTCAATTAAAGCAAATGCATGTGTTGAGAGTAATGGGGTGGATGAATTAATTGCTGAATTTCCAGACATTCAGAATTTTACTGATTCAGTTTATTGTGATATATGTACTGACTCTACTAACACTAACCTTTGTGTGGTGTGTGCTGAAATTTCTGCATGTATAGCAGGTGATAACTTTGTTAGTGCAGTGAATGAAGAAAATGCAGAAGTTGAAGCAGCACCAGTAACCCCAGCTAACTGTTTGCCACCTCCCCCTGAGGAGCCACCAGTGATGGAGTTCCAACCTTTGGATTTGTCACTGTGGCCATTTCAAGAGGTTGAACCCCACTTCTATTGGGAGGATTTTATTGCCAAGGATGAGAAAGAGGTCATCTGTGACCCAAGAGGAAGTGAGAAGTTCGCCGCACTTGGCGGAGTTACCATGACTGTCAAGCACCCACTTCCATATAAAGGCTGCAAGTTAGGGGACCATGGAACAAGCTTCCGTCCCTTGTTTATCACGTGGGCTTTATGCTGTAGGCCATGGGATCCGGGAAGATCACTTTGCACTTTGAGCATCCCGTGGCCACTGTATCACAGACAATGGGATCCTGGTGGAACCGCCCCTTCAATGAGTTTTTCTTAACCTTGTTCTTTTTAATTTTCTTTTCCTTGCTTTATTTCTGTTTTGTTTTCAATAAAGCTCCTGAATAATTTGAGAAGCTCAGGAGTATTTGTGTGTTGAGTCTGGTATTGGCAAGTTTATTGGATTTTATTGATTTTGCATAGATTGATTGCATGATAGTGTTGACTGTTTTCCCCCTAGGATATGAAAAATTTTTGAAAAATGATCCCCATATGATTGAAAACTGAACTTTGAGATTTTGTTATGATGGCATGACTTATGATAAGTTTGGGGTGATAGGGAAGCACACACTAGGGATAGAATCTCTGTCAAACAATTTGCATAAATGTCCAGGTGAGGTTTTGAGCCTCCAACATGTTTTTGACTGTGAGAAATCACTTTTGATTGCACTTTCCCGAATTTGCTTGAATCTCTTTTTGGTTTGCATGATTATGTGTTTGCTTAAGATGATTTAGGCATTTTCTTTGTAAATAGCTACTTAGCCTAAAATAACCATTCCTAATGCATGTTCCCTAGTTAGCCCATTGAGCCTAATTAGCTTATTGTTCTTGATAACCTTATGTTATGAGCAAAAATCTGAAAAACCATGTTAACCCGATCTTAGGATTAGGAGAGCATGGAATCTTAGAAAGAGAAAAGGTTGCAAGAAACTAAGTTTGGGGTGGCTACAAGGTGACATGTTGTTTGGGATTGAAAAAAAATACAATAAAAAGGTTAGAGCCAAAGGCTTGTAGAAAAAAAAAAGAGAAAAAAAAATGGAGAAGAAGAAAAGTGTAAAAATGTCAAAAATGCTATTTGAATAAAAAGGCTGTAGTCACCCAAGGCTTGTGAAAAAAAAAAGTATTAGAATAAATGGCTGTAGTCACCCAATGCAAATGAAAAGATGAATGAGGAAAGGAACTTGAGTAGAATTTCAATGTTTTGAAGTGTTTCATGCTCTCTTAGTTCCTAGGGTCTTCAGCCTAGTTCCTTTGTATATCCTACCCTTAGCCAGGTCCCATTACAACCCATAAAAGACCTTTTGATGTTGCATGCATGTTTTCCGTGGGAATCATTTTGAGATGAAAATCAAATTTATGGGAAGTGTTCTTGAAAAGTGAAATTGAGTGAATTGTTGATAACCTGACACAAACTGAGTGATTGAGTGAAACACAAATTTCCCTTGTGAGGAAGGCAGTTGTTTGAATTTGGTGATCTCCCTTTTGTGTGTAACTTGGATCCCCTACTTAGATTAATGATTGTTTGAATGATGAAATTCTCAATTGTTTAGAATGAATGAATATGGGGATTACTTTGCTTGAAAGGGGGGAACATTGAAGAAAAATTGTTTTGATAAATTGCTTGAAATTGGTGCAAAGTTGATTGATCCTTAAGCTTGCCATGTCCTTAGTCTTTTTAAGTTTTTGAGTTGTAGTTTGCTTGGGGACAAGCAAAGTTTAAGTTTGGGGTATTTTGATGAGCCTCTGGTTGACTGGTTTTATAACTAATAAAAACCTTGGCTTTGTGCTAATTTTATATCATTTTCACCCAAATTAGACTTGATTGTCTTTAAGCAGTATTTTGAGTCTGTAAAGTATTTTTAGGTTAATTTAGTTGATTTAGAGTTAAATAAATCACTTATGCTATTTTCTGTTTTCAGGCAAATAAAAGGAAATAAATCTGGAGTTTTCGCCGCGCAAAAGTTCATTCGCCTTGCGAACCAGAAGGTGACTGTTCCAGAAATTGCCAACCATTCTGTCTCGCCCCGCGAACACTTGACTCGCCTCACGAGTAATCCAACCTTGGAAGACCAGAAGCCATCACGGCCTGCGCATGTTGAAGGTCACGGGCGTTACAGTTTGGAATTTGAAGAGTTCGCCTCGCGAATACAATCCTCGCCCCGCGAGAGTGAAGCCCAGAAGTCATGACCTTTCCATTCCTCGCCACGCGAGCCGTGCTTCGCCTAGCGAGAATACCAAACGCTGCAAGATTCGCCTCGCGAATGTGTGCTCGCCTCGCGATTCCGCTGATTCCAGACACTGTATTTAAGCGTTTTAGACAGAACTGAGGGGGGGCTGTTGGCTAGTGAGTTGGCTGGTGGCTAGCTAGTTTTAGTTAATCAGTAGTTGTAGTTCAATAGTTTACTTCTTTTCTTTTGTGTTTATTTCTGTAATGGAGAACTAGTCTTCTTGATTAATCTACTGGGATTGGTTTCCATTTGCACTTGAGGTTCTGTGATTCCTGTTTTGTTTGCTTTTCTCTTTTCAATATTATGCTATATATTTCTGTTTGCTTAATTCAGGAGTGTATAGTGTTGTATTGATTTATTTCGGTGATGGTATGTTCTTATAATTAATCGCGTTTGCTTAATTCGCGTGTGTTCAATCATGTTCGCTTAGTTCATGAGTGCTTCACCCCGTTTGCTTAATTCGGGAATAGGGACATGTATCTGTAGTAGTGATTTCGCTTGTAAATTGTTGCTACAACCGGGAGGGGATTAGAATCTACTTAGGGCTTGGATTTATATGAACCAATGATAGTGGGAAACCGAGAACAGTAGGTTAATCGTTCTTTAGTTTATTTGATAATATTTTAACTGCTTTGTTTTCTTTATTTTATTTCAATTACCCAAAACCCCCAAAACTGATTTTCTGTTAATAAAACAACACCTAAGAGTCCTTGAGAGACGATACTCGAGTTGTCGCTTCCCTATCTACATTATTTTGTAAACGCTCGTTCTTTTTGGCGCGTGGCGACAGCGCGACCAACCACAACCTTGGACCGCGGCATTGGTCTAAGGTATAGTGATTGAGCACTCGGACTGCGTGTCCTGTGTTATTGATTTTCAAGTAATGAAAATGTGAATAGTCGTTAGCTTTGGGCTTCGACAACGGAAAAGAGTGAACACAAAGAAAAGTCTCGATAACGAAAAGTCTTTTATTCATATGCATTTCCCCTTTGCAGACGTGCTTGAGTTAACCGAATACCTGCTTAAGATGTGGTATTCGATGAGGTATACATCCGAATGGCCGTTATAAGGGATTCGTGATGATATTGATACGGGTTAGTGAGGTGACGGAGACAACTTGCCAAATGTGGCGTATGAGCCTGATCAACTCTTTCTTTCTTAATGATAAAACGGTGATGGTATCTCACGAGATTAAGATTAGAGCTTGATGATTGAAGTGTCATGCATTACTTTATAAAATTGATTGATTCGGGTATGAGACCCACTGAAATAATACTTGTTGTTTACCTATGAGTAATGTTTAAAATGTTAATATGCCAAGGTGTTGTATGTATCATGTGTATGGTTGTTGTGCGATATATCCGTTGTCGGTATCTCACTCTTTCATTTCTACTTGTTATTCTCTCTACCTTTTTGGTACCGCCGTATGTGTATAAGTTTAGATGGATCCCAATATCCCACTTGTGCTGACTATGTCGAAGACTGAGGTCTTCGACGACACAGGGAATGCCAGGGCATGGCTGGTACATTCAGGGGCGACATCTGCCACATACCACGGAGCAATCACCACAGTCGATTTAAATGCTGACGAAGACCCAATCCGTAGGAGCCATACCGTGGAGACTAGGAGGGTAGCTCTGCCTCCTCCTTGGTATTACCTTCGCACACTACGAGCTAACGGACTGCTACATGAGCCACCACCTCTAGACGTAGAGCCGGCAGCACCGATTGACGAGGATCCCGAGGAGGACCCTGAGGAGGATCCTGAGGAGGACCCTGAGGGAGACTTCTATGAGGTCATGGAGGAGAATGAGCCAGAGTATCACGTTATGGATCATGACGACGACGACGATTCCGTAGATGAGGGCGGCAACGTCATAGATCCATTACCTGATGTCTCGTTTCGTGGGAGCATTTTTGGAGGCCCTGCTTGCAGCCAGTGTCAGTGACCAGTTCGGAGCGTTTTATGGATAGTCTTCCGTCATCTGACTTTTTAGAGTTACCTTTTTGGATGTGGTTCCGGACCCTCTTTCCCCATGTCTTTACTTACTCTCTTTTAAGTTGTATCTTCTATATGTCTAATTCTGTTGCAATGGCTGTTGATAAGGCCCTATCTTATGTACTGGAACTTGGTTCTCATTGGGACATGATATATATATATATATATATATATATATATATATATATATATATATATATATATATATATATATGTTGTCTTCAATTCATGTTGAGTGTTCATCACCTTTATCTTGTTTCATCCTTTCAAAAAAAAAATTAACTACCATTTTTAGTGTACCCATCCATTAAGAAAATGATACTTTCCGAAAGTAACCAGCATTGTAAATCATAAATATTTCCGCAATTGGGTAACCATGTGGTGCCAGGTTTAGGGTGTCACAGCTTACCTGAGGGATTTTTCCCAATAACTGTATGCGATTAGTGTGTGGTCTGTATTATTTATCTGTGATTGTGGTGCTTGTTTAATTTGGTTCAAGTTGTTTAAGTTATGTTATTTTTACCTGTGTTGGTTAATTTGCATTTAAATTGTTTATCTGTAATTATATTATAATGTATTGTGATGCATGATCTGCCTGGGAATATTGCTATGATGTTGTTATTGAATGTTGTTTGAGATTTGAGAAGCCTGACAGTGGTTAGTGCCCAATTCAATTAATCAGATAACAGCTTTAAGAAGTTTTATAAATTATATTCAATATTTTAACAGTAAAATATTGGAATATAATATTAATGGAAGTTTTTATTTAAAAAATAAGGAATTTTGGAAAATATCATTATTTTAATGATTTACCGCTGTAAGAGTGAACTATGACTCACAGTGAGAGCGAAACCGTGAAATTATTTTTGTATTGCTAATTTTTACGTAAGAAATTCTGTAATATTATAAAAAGTTATTTTATGAAATTAAATGTTGAAAATAAGTTAATTATGATTTTAGAAAATTATTTAAGTGGAAAAGATCGATTTTTGACTTAAAATGTTTTTTTTAAATGTTAAATGACGGATAATTCTGCAAATATTTACAGAAACAATTTTTGAAAATGACAGTATTTGTTTTAACAGCAATTTAGCTTTAAACGATGTTTCTTGGAACTAAGGTTCCAAATATAGATTTCTGAAAGAAAACAAGTTTCTTAGTGATTTGATAAAGGAATTTATAGTAGAAATGGTTTTACGAAGATTTGACGTTATTTCGGGAAAACTGTTTCTAAATGAAAATGAATTTCAATATGGTTTGACGTTTTATAAACGAGTTACAACAGAAATGGTTTTTGTAAACGAGTTTTACTCCACGGTTTAATTGTTAATCATGGTATCTTAAAGATATTCATGTCTCGACGCATTGTTAATCATGGTATCTGAATAATATTCATGACTCGACGCATTGTTAGTCATGCATGCCTCGAAGTATCATTTGGCAGTCGAGCTTGATCAACTCATTTACACGATGTTGGGGTCTCCGGAAATTAGGTATTAAATTAGAGCCTGAATATTGAAGTGTTCGTGCATTTTTCCAAAAGACTGCGATCGGGTATGAAACCCAGAGATAGACTACTTGTTTATTTATGGAAATGTATATGCATATATGTTTGCTTTTGTGTCGCTCATGCGGTTATTGTGTTAAATCCATATATTGGCGTCTCACCTTACAACTATATCAGGTTCTACTGGTAATTGCCATTGTATCTTGGGATACTAGTACAGATGAAGTGGATGAGTTCTTTAAGTCACTTGCGGACTTAGATTCTAGATGCTTGAAGAAGTATTTGTTTCTGGAAATGACCACGGGGGTCTTTCCAATAATGTCTTGCAGAGCGACCAGCTTAGGAGTCTTGTTTTGGGTTTTATATTGAAAAGGTCGGTAGCTGTGATGTTGTAATATTATCTTTGTTCTACGTTTCTCTTCTTGGAAATTGAGGCCTTTTGAAAATAAAAACGGTATACAGCGGTGACTTCTTTAAGAATATGACTTTACTATTTATTGTATGTATTAAGGTGTTCTAGAGTTATTCGCGGAAGAAAATTTTTACACCCTAGTTTTCTGACATCAAATAAATAAATTTTTCGAAAGCAGCCTACGAATTAAAGTTTTATTTTTCGAAATGAGTTAACGGGTAACCATGTGATGACCCAGGTTAGGGTGTCACAAGTGTCATGGTCTCTCCTGATTTTGATTATTTGTATATGGGTTAGAGTACCCCTTGTACTCGTTTGAATAATTTTGTGCTTATCAACAAAAAAGAAAGACAACCTTGGGTTGGTACTCTCTCTCTCTCTTACTCTCTCATCGTTATACATAGTCATTTTATCTATTTTGTTCTTATAATAAATCTTTTCTTCTTTCCATAGTGGTTCAAAATTGAAGTGCACTCTATATATGGGAAGGTTATGCTGATCAAATGGTTATGTTTAGGGATAAAATTGTTGTTGGACCTATTGTTATTATAGTACAATTTGCGAAAATGACAATTTTTGAAGGTATCACTTTTTGTTTGTTCAATTTTTTTTTTGTTTTCAATATGTATCATAAAATATTTTTTTTGGAAGTATTGTATAATAATATTAAATTGTAGGTTTTCAATTTGCATCATATAATATATAATATGTTTATTTCTACTGATACTGCTTTGAAAGTTATTGTGTATAACATCCCTGGCTGCTTTATGGATTGATGACTGTCCCCACAAACCAACACGAGTCTTTTCAGCATGTTTTGTCCTCATTCACACCCTTCCTGGGAAAACCTTTCAGGAGGTCACTCATCCCAAAATTGCTCCAAGTCAAGCACGCTTAACTGTGGAGTTCTTAAGTGATGGTCTCCCGAATAGAAGACGCATCTTATTGGTATAGGTAGTCCCAACCAATTCATATAAGACATCATCAACTGTATTGTCTCATACATACACAGTCTCAGGATCCGTCTTATTCCGATGTGTAATTGGTTCATTCATGTGTCCCTCCGCCTAGAAACCTACCAGAAGTCGCTCCTTGTCTGTGCCTTCTTGCACCGGCCACCACTCCCTGCCCTCATCATCCCCGGGTGTCACATTGTGTCATTTATATCCTATTTTATAAATGGCAAGAATGGGTTATATTTAAAAAGCGCAAGCCTCATACATTAAAATCTAATACCAAACTTAGCATTAAAAAAATTATAATACCAAACTCACTTTAAATCAGTGCTACTAAAAAAGAGTGCAATCTAGCTGTTAATTTTTTCTGAAAGGTCGATTTTTATTTCAAGACTATTTTATCATTAAATTTTAAGAATTTTGATAATACAATTTTTCCAATAAAATTTTGTTTCAATATTTAAAAACAATGCACAATTAATGTGTAACACCCCGGTTTTTACTATTCTTCAATAATAGTAAATATCTGTATATGTTTTTTTTTTGTTCATTTCTATGTGATTTGGTTTGAGTAATTTTAATTACTCATTTAAAATTTAATTTTGAGTGCGTTAATACTGTCTTATGCCAGTATAGGCACGATTACTAAACAATACTATATGTTATTTTCACTATGAGTATTTGTTTAAAAAAAAATTCTAATAATGAGATTGGAAGAAAATTATTGTTATATATTTATTCTATTTAATTTTAGAGTTAAAAATCTTTTGGTTTGACATTAATCGAAGATTAATTTTGGACCGTTGATTTTCTTAGTTGATCAGTTCAACTATCAATCTTGACTCTAATTTAAATTTTGAAAGTATATAAATGTCGACCATTATTTTTAAATCAAAAGGCCAAAAACATATTTATTTTTAAGCTCAATATTTACTACTCATTTTGTACCTACTATTACTAATCACAATTTTTTTCCTCCTTATATCTCCCACTCCCGTATTCTGACGCCCACCCCTTCTCCTCTTCTTTTTTTCTTTCTTTATTTCCTTGCTTTCTTTCTTCTTCTTCTTCCTCAAACACCAAAACCTCCTCCCAGTCCAAGCTCATCTCCTCCCTTCTCCCGTCACGGACTCGATCGCGCGCCGCCTCTGGGAGCTCGTCGGTCGCCGCTCGTCACTGCAGGGAAGGGAAGACGCGCCACCTGCACACGTTTGCCTCTGCAGCCGCACGAAGAACCAGCTCCGCCGCAGTGAGCCATCACGGTGAGTGTTCTCAGCCGCTGTTGATGGTGGTTCTGCACCCTGGGTTGTTAAACCTTCTTCCTTTCTTTCTAAAAACTTATCCCTTTGTTCTTGAATATCCCAGAAAATGCGTCCCTGTCTCTGCCGCCGCGTCTAGGCCATCAGCCGCCGTGCCGGTTGGCCATCCAACCACCATGTTCTCTTCTCCTCACTTTGGGTAAGTGTTTTACTCCTAATCTCTTCTATTTTGTAAAAACCCCAAATTGATTTTGGAAACCCTAATCCTAAGATTTTGATTTCAGTTGTTAAACATGAAATTAATTATGTTTGTAATCAATTGAGCTGTTGAATTAGTGATTTCTTGAACCGATTTCATGATTCTTTAATTAGAATGAATTTTTCCCAATTTAGGTTATGAACCCTAAAGCCCCAATTTGGTTTTTATGGAAATTGGTTATGATTGGTAAAATTAACTATGCAATCATGAAATTAGGACTGTTAATTTAAGTTTTGACAAATCAATTTCGTATTTCTGTGAGTAAATCTCATTTTCCCCAATTTCAATTAAAACCCCAAACTTCCCAATTTGAAACATTAGTCAAATCATGTTGGCTTCTCAATTTTGATTATGTTTTAATATAATTAAAGTTGTTAATTTATGATTCCTTAGCCTCATTTCATATTGATGGATCAAAATTGGTTTTTCTCAAATTCCTAGAGAACTCTAAAACCCCAATCATTTTAAATGAAAAACCAATATCGTTTCCTTAGTTGAATTAATTATTTAAGTTGTACAAACTTATGTTTTGTGATGATGAGTTTCTGAATTTTGGTTGTGCTTGATATTGGCTATCTTGATGACCAATTTCCATCTATGTGGATGTGACGGTCATAGTTGAAGGAGAAGAGGGTAAGTGGTTGGAGCTATCTTGAAGTTGTTTATAAGCGTTGCAAAGTGTTAGAGGAACCCGGAATGAGTGATCTTATTCTTGTCTTCAAAGGTAAGGGGAGACTGCCTGAGGGATTTTCGATAACTGCATGCTAATTGTGTGTCGTATCTGAGTTTGTTGTGATGTGTGGTGTAAAATTAAATTGTTATATGACTACTATGTGGTTTTTAATGTTTTCTGTGAAAGCATGATTATACTGTGATATATGGATATCTGCTATGTATGGATTATCTGTTGGTTGGTTGATTGGCTGAGAAGCCTGACATTGGTCAGTGCTCAATTAAATTAAAGATAAAAGCGTTGAAAAAGCTTGAGGAGAAATTCAAAGGACTTGATTTATGGAAGAAAAATATTGAAAGTATTTATATTTGATGATGTTTTGGAGAAAAGAGTGATTTATAAGTAAATAGTGAGGACGACATCTTGAAAATATTTCAGTTACGTTGTCTTTTCCAAAAAAAAATCAAAAAGAAGACGAAAATTTATTCTAAGAAATGTAAGTGTCAAGGATATTTTAACAATGATTATGAAGAACTTTTGTAAAAGAGAAAATCATTTGATTTACAAATGACTTTATTTACAACGAAAAATACTATAGAAAAGTATTTGACAACGAAAACTATGAGGGACAATTTTATTATTTCAAATAGAAATGAGTTGGAAATGATTTTACGAGGATTTGAAGTTGTTACGGAAAAAGGAGTTTTCAAAAGAAAACTGATTTGAGAAAAATGAATTTCTCTATGATTTGATGGTTTTATAAATGAATTTCAAACGGAAAGGATTTCTGGAAATGAGTTTTATATAATGGTGTTATTTCCGTCAACTTGGATAAGTTGAGGAAACTTTGGTTTTGTTTTGTATTTCATAGAACGAAAATGGTTTAAACGAACCTAGCAACCGAGACGTCGGATCTAGTGTTTTATGATATGGGCCAGGGGTCCGAATGATATGGGCCCGGGGTCCGAAAGGTGAAGTTATGGACTAGATGTCCTATAAGTGGTTTATTTGTTTTGTGCACTAAAATCTACGTATCTAAGACTGGTGCATCGGTCCAGATTTCGTGATTTGCACACTTTTGACTTGAAGTCAAATTGTTTTGAAAGAGGTATTAAACTTGAAAGTTTAAAATGATGATTTGGTCGTGCTGCTTTTTAGCTCCGACATCTAAAGATTGAACACAAATAAAACAACGTGAACAAAATGTTTTACATGCATTCCAGGGCAGACGTGACTTTGCATAGGACTTCAATGCTTGATGGCAAGTATTCATGACGTTTGTGTCACTGTGCCTTGATGGATATACGACCACGAAAACCATGTGCTATATGTAGTCACCACTTTGCCTCGTTTTGGATTGTGGAATGGTTATTTGAACTTTGCCATATCGGGCATTGATTCTGCCTTAATTGGCAACTAGAGCCTGATCAGCTCATTTATTTGTTGGTTGGAGCTCCGGAGATTAGGTCTCAAAGTTAGTTGTGGAATATTGAAGTGTCATGGTTTTTAAAACGGGTACGACTGTCGGGTATGAAACCCTTTGTTAAATATATTTTTTATCTTTGAATATTCATGTTAAATGGTAATTGAGAGTCGTGCATGTGGTTATCGTATTTAAATCCATATATTGGTATCTCACCCTTGTATGTATAGGTTTTTCTGGTTTTGCTGTTGTACCTTGGTACACACGTACAGAAGATGCAGGAGAGGTTTCCAGTTTATCTCGGGGATATTATTCCCAATCCCGGAAGATGTATAATGTCAGGTATAATGGTAAGAACCATAGGGGTCTTACCCATGAATATCTTTTAGAACGACCAGCTTAGGTTTTGAGATGATGTTGATTAATGTTAGTATGTACGTTTATGGCTCGGAGAGCCTTTATTTTTGGATGGAATGTAAATGGCTCGGAGAGCCCTTCTTTTGGATGAGAAGCTTAAAATCTTTCATTTTGGTCAGGTATTTGTTTATGTAAATATTTTCAAAAAAATACCGTCTTTATGTTTCTTTTGTATGACTGTAATTTCTGGGATGAAAATAGAAATATTTCAACAGGTGTTTTTATTTTGGGATGTTGCAATTACAGAGGAGACTCTGTCAAAATTTTTGTAAAAATATTCAAGCTTTTTATTTAAGTACATTTCGAAAATAAATAGGCTTGCCAGGCTTTGTTTGTAAATCTGTGTGCCGATCACAGCTTAGGTTTTGGATTGTATAACAAATGGTCTATAGATGACCAGAATTTGTACCATGATAGGTAAAAATGTGATGTTACTATTTCAAAACAGGTTTAAATTTTACCGTAACAGCATTTAACAAACTTTATACCCGTTTTCTGGCGCTTAGATATTTATATAAATTAATTTCCAAAGCAACCAGCGAAATTCCCTTTTAAATTCATTTCCGCACGTGTTTACAAAGTAATGCCCAAGGGGGGTGTTACAGAGTGGTATCAGAGCTGGTCGAGTCTTTCGGGAACCTTGGGAAATAGGTCTGTTAGGTTTTTGTTGAGTGATCTCTAGTTGGGCCTTACTTAAATTGTTTCTTTGTCGAAACAATGTGTGTTGACATACAAATATGTATGTTTTGGTGAGTTCCAATTGGGTGGAGACCTGGTGAGAACTCATGCTTAGTGAATGGTACTTGCATTCATGTTGACACATTCGTTCATCCCTTTGGGGATCGTGTCATACATTTGACTGAGGTACCTTTCGTGGAAGATTTTCCGGGAGTATTCCCTAAGAATCTTCCAGGTTTGTCCTTGTGAAGGATATTGAGTTTTGGATTGAACTAGTTCCTAGATTAAGTCGAATCTTTAAGACTTTAGATCGAATATTGCCTACAAAGTTATTCGAGTTAGATGACTTGTCTTGACGGGAAGTTTTGCTGTTAGGATAGTTTTGGGACCAAACGTGTCCTCGTGCATAGATGTTGTTCATCAGGATGAAGCATGTTATTTTTGTGGAAGTGATCGCAAACGGTGATTGAAATCCGTAGATGGTTAGGATAACCAATTCTTATCAAAGGTTCATTAAGGAACTATTTAAGATTTTGCGTTGTTGACTCAGCTTATGGGGAAAAAGACCAACTTTTTCCATGACTGAGACTAACTAAGTTGTCGGTCATCGTACGCAGTTCAGAGACGAATGCGGGAGACAGCAACAAACCGGATTAAGTGTGTTTAGAAAGACCTCCGTGCTTGCTCGAAGTCGAGAGAAGCCAATCCCAATCTTCACTCTTAGAATGAATGTCTTATGTTTAAGAAAACCTCTTTACTATACTAATTGATTCTTTATGAACTTGTCAATTGACAATTGTTCCTCAAAATATTGTGGTTGTATTAGACAATTACAGCGGTACATTGTGTACATGCCAAACTCATTTTGCTGACCTTGATTTAAAGTCGATGATGAATTATCAATTGGTTTTGGTAGCCAGAATTTTTGTCGGACTGCTATTCTTTTAAAACCGTTGTGCAGTAAAGTTCTTGTGAAAGAAGGAACTTTATTAGATTCATGTTTGTAAACGTATACCGATCATGCAGTTTTACAACCACAAACCTACTAAAGAAACTTAATACATAAGGATTATTCCTGTATTTTTCGATACTTGTCATATTCTTAAAGACCGTGTCTTATAGTAGTTCAAAAGGACTTGTCACATTTGATCAACTTTATCCTATACATTTTTCAAAACGTCATAGGCGTGTAAACTATCTCATAAGTTATGAGAATGGTTATTTGATTCATATTCCAATGTCAGAGTTAGTCGAGAAATAATTTGGCGTATAAGACCTCATTGGTCAAGACGATAGCATCGTAACGAACTTTGTGTGGATTTACTGAGGATCTCTAAGAGTTTTCATTCGTTTTGGACAATCAATTGTCTGGTTAACAAGGAAGGCACCTTTCTTATCTGTTTAGATCCACTATACAGTGGATAAGCTAATCGAAATAGGTATCAGAGGGCTAATCAGACTTCATGGAATATTTTTAAGCATAGTTTCAGATGAAGACCCGAAGTTTACTAACGATTTAGTAAAATCCACTCCAAGTGTGAGAACCAAGTTGAGATTGAGTCCAATGGATCACCTTCAGTTAGAGTGGGCGAAATGAGAAAAACGATTTGATCTTTAGAAGATTAGTTGTTATTAAGTGTATTATTTAACTACGATCATCCCTTTAGCAGGATTGACAATAAGTGATAAGAGTTGTGTGGAGGTATAGTTGTGACTGGTAAGATGTGAACCTTTAAGATCAATATCCATAAGTGAGACAAATATTACAAAACAAATATTGATCGAGGCATAGTATCGCTAAGGGAATCTAGAGTAACTATCAAATGCTTGTAGTTAAGAATGATCGTATAAAGTTTGGAAGATTAAAAGGAAGAGTGCCTATAGTAATTTCACTTAAGTGGATTCAAGCGAAATAGATAAGCGCTTGTGAAAATTCAGTTTCTGAAGAAGTTCAAAGTTGATGAGTTAGATAATCCTAGCAGTTTACCTTCAGGAATGTTATGACGTTTTGATTGGAGACTTGAAAAGTGTGAATTTGATATGACTAGAAGAGTAGACTAAGCCCAAATGGACTAAGACTATGATTGCATCTCTTGAGTAGAAGGTTAATTGATGTTTTGACAAAGTTAGCGTTGACTTTGGTGTTAGCGGTGGAAGATAGATGTTGGAGAAAGTTTTCTAATGGATCTATATTGAGAAGTGATTAAGCGTTGATTTTGTTCTTTAAAGTGCGATGGACTAAGGTGAAAAGTCGAAGGTAGTGAGGTAGTGGGGATAATGTGGTGTTGAAAAGTCTCGAGGATAAATAGAATGATATAGAGATGGATTATGTTATGGAGTTAGGAATAAAAGAAATGAAGCAACGAAAAATACAATGTAGGACATAGGGATTAAGATATCCTGTCTAGTTTTGAGTCACGAAATTTCGAGGACGAAATTTTCTTAAGTGGGGTAGTAATGTAACGCCCCAGTTTTTACTATTCTTCAATAATAGTAAATATCTGTATATATTTATTTATTTATTTATTTTTTTTCATTTCTATGTGATTTGGTTTGAGTAATTTTAATTACTCATTTAAAATTTAATTTTGAGTGCGTTAATACTGTCTTATGCCAGTATAGGCACGATTACTAAACAATACTATATGTTATTTTCACTATGAGTATTTGTTTTAAAAAAAATTGTAATAATGAGATTGGAAGAAAATTATTGGTATATATTTATTCTATTTAATTTTAGAGTTAAAAATCTTTTGGTTTGACATTAATCGAAGATTAATTTTGAACCGTTGATTTTCTTAGTTGATCAGTTCAACTATCAATATTGACTCTAATTTAAATTTTGAAAGTATATAAATGTCAACCATTATTTTTAAATCAAAAGGCCAAAAACATATTTATTTTTAGGCTCAATATTTACTACTCATTTTGTACCTACTATCACAAAAATTTTTTCCTCCTTATATCTCTCACTCCCGTATTCTGACGCCCACCCCTTCTCTTCTTCTTTTTTTTCTTTCTTTCTTCTTCTTCTTCCTCAAACACCAAAACCTCCTCCCACTCCAAGCTCATCTCCTCCCTTCTCCCGTCACGGACTCGATCGCGCGCCGCCTCTGGGAGCTCGTCGGTCGCCGCTCGTCGCCGTAGGGAAGGGAAGACGCGCCACCTGCACATGTTTGCCTCTGCAGCCGCACGAAGAACCAGCTCCGCCGCAGTGAGCCATTATGGTGAGTGTTCTCAACCGCGGTTGATGGTGGTTCTGCCACCCTGGGTTGCTAAACCTTCTTCCTTTCTTTCTAAAAACTTATCCCTTTGTTCTTGAATGTCCCAGAAAATGCGTCCCTGTGTCTGCCGCCGCGTCTAGGCCATCAGCCGCCGTGCCGGTTGGCCATCCAACCACCATGTTCTCTTCTCCTCACTTTGGGTAAGTGTTTTACTCCTAATCTCTTCTATTTTGTAAAAACCCCAAATTGATTTTGGAAACCCTAATCCTAAGATTTTGATTTCAGTTGTTAAACATGAAATTAATTATGTTTGTAATCAATTGAGCTGTTGAATTAGTGATTTCTTGAACCGATTTCATGATTCTTTAATTAGAATGAATTTTTCCCAATTTAGGTTATGAACCCTAAAGACCCAATTTGATTTTTATGGAAATTGGTTATGATTGGTAAAATTAACTATGCAATCATGAAATTAGGATTGTTAATTTAAGTTTTGACAAATCAATTTCGTATTTCTGTGAGTAAATCTCATTTTCCCCAATTTCAATTAAAACCCCAAACATCCCAATTTGAAACATTAGTCAAATCATGTTGGCTTCTCAATTTTGATTATGTTTTAATATAATTAAAGTTGTTAATTTATGATTCCCTAGCCTCATTTCATATTGATGGATCAAAATTGGTTTTTCTCAAATTCCTAGAGAACTCTAAAACCCCAATCATTTTAAATGAAAAACCAATATCGTTTCCTTAGTTGAATTAATTATTTAAGTTGTACAAACTTATGTTTTGTGATGATGAGTTTCTGAATTTTGGTTGTGCTTGCTATTGGCTATGTTGATGGCCAATTTCCATCTATGTGGATGTGACGGTCATAGTTGAAGGAGAAGAGGGTAAGTGGTTGGAGTTATCTTGAAGTTGTTTATAAGCATTGCAAAGTGTTAGAGGAACCCGGAATGAGTGATCTTATTCTTGTCTTCAAAGGTAAGGGGAGACTTCCTGAGGGATTTTCGATAACTGCATGCTAATTGTGTGTCGTGCATGTGGTTATCGTATTTAAATCCATATATTGGTATCTCACCCTTGCATGTATAGGTTTTTCTGGTTTTGTTGTTGTACCTTGTTACACACGTACAGAAGATGCAGGAGAGGTTTCCAGTTTATCTCGGGGATATTATTCCCAATCCTGGAAGATGTATAATGTCAGGTATAATGGTAAGAACCATAGGGGTCTTACCCATGAATATTTTTTAGAATGACCAGCTTAGGTTTTGAGACGATGTTGATTAATGTTAGTATGTACGTTTATGGCTCGGAGAGCCTTTATTTTTTGATGGAATGTAAATGACTCGAAGAGCCCTTCTTTTGGATGAAAAGCTTAAAATCTTTCATTTTGGTCAAGTATTTGTTTATGTAAATATTTTCAGAAAAATACCGTCTTTATGTTTCTTTTGTATGACTGGAATTTCTGGGATGAAAATAGAAATATTTCAAAAGGTGTTTTTATTTTGGGATGTTGCAATTACAGAGGAGACTCTGTCAAATTTTTTGTAAAAATATTCAAGCTTTTTATTTAAGTACATTTCGAAAATAAATAGGCTTACCAGGCTTTGTTTGTAAGTCTGTGCGCCGATCACAGCTTAGGTTTTGGATTGTATAACAAATGGTCTATAGATGACCAGAATTTGTATCATGATAGGTAAAAATGTGATGTTACTATTTCAAAACAGGTTTAAATTTTACCGTAACCGCATTTAACAAACTTTATACCCGTTTTCTGGCGCTTAGATATTTATATAAATTAATTTCCAAAAACAACCAGCGAAATTCCCTTTTAAATTCATTTCCGCACGTGTTTACAAAGTAATGCCCAAGGGGTGTTACATAATGAAAGTTAGACGTGACTCTTTCGAATCATTTTCTAAAAACTTCTCTTCAATCTATTAATATTTTTGGAAAAGTTATTACAATCTTTTGGTTATGAGTTATTTTAATATAACTTTTTAATAAAAAAATACAGATAAATCCAACATGTAAATATTTTTTCAAAGGAATTAAAGAATTTTTTAATATAATAAATCATTTCTCAATTATATTAGGGATCATCTGAAATTATCTTTAAAAGTTGATAATCTTATTGGTTTATCTACATGGATTGGAAACAATTGAATGATGAATGTTACAATTTTCAAATTATTCTACATGTAATAATAATTTCTACAAAAATTTTCAAAAAAAAAAAAGTTTCAAAGCCATAGTTGTAATAGTACAAATTCATATAACATGGGTACTTTTGACCCATTCATTTAATATCCAGCCATTCATTTACATAATCAATCGTGCCCATTTTCTTCCTTATCTTTTTTATTATTATAATTGTGCTAACCATTTTACATTTGTCTTGCTGAAGAAATATTATTTGAATGATTTTTCGGGTAACATATTTATGCTACTTTGGTGAAGCAACTACTTCTACAAATATTTTTTAATATCTATTTATTAAAATTGTTTATAGATGGATATGTTTTCAAGGCAATAAATCATTTCCAGATGACAATTTATTGTTATAAACAATCATGTTTGAGTGATTTCTCATCTCTCGAGAAACAAGACCATGTAAACTCTAAACCTTACACAACTCTCCCACTTTCTCTAATTAATATTTGATAGGTGAGAAACAGAATGGAACAATCAAACGGAAAACAATTATTGAATGTCGAGCAAAAGCAAGAATGGTAAAAGACATGCATTCTATTATGTTTTTAATTTATCAATCATGCATATTGTTATGTCTAATTGACAATAGTTTCTTCTCTTAAACTATGACCTCACCTTACAGGATTGAAAAAGCAATATTGCAATTGACAAGAAGGCAACAAGATGAGAAGAAACTTTAACATATCTCACAAATATCCAAACAAGCAAGAATCTAATCTCTCAAACAATATGCTTCCACCGGGTAACAATGTTGCAAATAATTTTCACGTCCTTCATTTCAATTATTGACAAATTGGATATATTTTAAAATAACTTTGAGTTACTTTTAACTAAAACAAATAAATAAAAAAAAGAGATGGCCTGTTTCACTATTATTCATTGTTTCATTATGTTATTTCTTTATTTTAATTAGCAACACGATGAAGTGTAAATGATGCTATTATATAATGTTTTACATAGAATTTGTAATTGCCAATCTAGTCTTAAATGATTGAAAGTGTGATAATAGTTAGAAAAGGAATAACACATAGTTGTTATATTTTATTTTTTCTAATTACATCCAGTGGGCTCCTTTTCATGGGCTTATTAAACCTAACTGTCGCGACCGTCCATCCGGGCGCCGCGAAAAGAAGGTAAAAACTGAGGAGTCGCCACCAATATTTTATTTGGGAAAAACATTGGAAAAACCAATTACTTTTAGGATACTGGTCTTAAAAAAACAAGAAAGAGATTTGAGTCCGGGAGTCGGTTACGAGTAGAGAAGGTGCTAGCACCCTACATCGCCCGGTACCTCAAGTTAGTTGTGCAAAAGATTTAATTACTTTTTAAATATTAATTTTACCCCAAAAATTATTTATATGAAATAATTATTTTTATTTTGGATATTTGTACTTTTATTTATGATTTTGTATATATAAAAAAAAATTTGTGTCTAAAACTTAAATGAGGTTGAACATGGCACATAAGTCTACAGGACAACCTCAAATCTAAGAGATTGAACATAGCACCAAGTCCATAGGACATCCCTAAAATAAAATTGATTTAATTAATTATTTATAAAAATACAACATAGGAATTTAAAAAGGTGAGAATGTTGTTTCATGATTTTATATTTTTTATTTATGCTACTTTTCGATTAAATGTGGGGAAAAAAAGGGTTGAACATAGCACATAAGTCCATAGAGCAACCTTGATTATAAAGGATTGAACATGACACTGAATCCATAGGGCATCCCTAAATAACGAGAGTTTGATATTTCAAATAGCTATTTAAAACTAAAAAGAGACACCAAGATAAGGATTAAAATGGTCATCTTAGAAGATTTTATTTTATTTTTAACGTGCGGAAAGTTTAGATGGTGAAATAAATAAGCATAAATGCTAATTAAAAGATTTTGAGAATCAATCAATTGTATAATTAAATTTATTCATTATTATTAAGTAAACCTAAACGATTTATATTACTAGAAACAATGAGCATTAATTACATGTTACAAATTACAAGTTTTTTTTTTTTTGAAAAATGGAGTGCAATCACAGTAGCACAATGAGCATGATGTGCGGCAAATCACATAGCACTAATTACCACAATAATAGACATTTAAGAATATACATGTGAATTTTCAATAATAAATATTTTGGATGTGCAAGTTAACCATAAAAATCAATAGTCGTGACCATGCAATTACCAGCACTATCAAGATAGGACTACTATAACATACTTGATCGTGAGATGATGGCTTTGAAGTTTTCTAAAATATTTCTCACTACGCAACTATTACAAAAGAAAGGTAGCAGATAAAAACTATGAAATTAAACATCATTGGCATAAGCAATTCAAAAAATTCCAGCAACTCCAATCAATTCTCATTCAACCAATGCAACGAAGATTATTCAAACTCACCCCAAAAGAAAAAGAATCATAAGCTTTCCTTTCCATATTAACATAAAAAACATGAGCACATAGTTATCATGCAAATCAACAACTTATGCAAATGACATAGTGATCCCTACATTTTACCAAACAGTTAATAGGCAGATCAGACAAACACTATAACATACCTCATATTTTATTATTAAAACAAGCAAGAACATAATGATAACAATAGTGTATTATTTTCAAAAATTCTCAACCATCATCATAGCAAAGACAGAATAAGAGAAATGAGGAGTTACCAAAGGAGTGGTTCTCAAAAATTGTATATAGTAGTTGCAACAAAAATTCTCTCCTTGCTTCCCCAATTACAAAGATGAAAACCGAAATACAGAAGAAACTGAATCTCTAAAATTAATTAAAAACTCTGGTTTACAGAAGCAAGAACAGAGAAAAAAATAATATCTTCCTCCTCCTTTTCATCTTTTCGGAACCTGTATTTATAGAAGAAATGATGGGAGGTATCTCATTCTTCTGCCCAGCAGATCGCAGATGGCTCCGGTCCAGACGCTAATCGGCGGCTTCCGGTCGTGCCAGAAGGCTGCGTGAAGCAGCAGCTTGGTTAGCACGACTTTCGTGGTAGGAAGTGAGGTTGTGGTGATGGGACATGAAGGTGGAGAGCGGGTTTCGTGTGAGGTTCGATTTTCTGGTGGTTACAAAGAGGGGGGACGGCAGCTTAGAAAGGAGATGAGAGGACCTGTTTTTTTTCTGATGGGTAGAGAGAGGAGGCGCTAGGGTTAAGTGAGGAAAAGGAAAAATGTGGGTTATGGGTCATGAACCGGGTCGTGCGCGACCCGGTCTGGATAGGGGTTGGTTTGGGTCTTTTTTTTTGTGAGTTGGGGGAGAGTTTTCGTCCTTACTTTTTGTTCTGATAGGATTTGGGCCATTGGGATGGAGCCCAATCTTCTTCTTTTTATTTTTTTTTTCTTTTCTGGTTTCTTCTCTTTTCTTCCTTTTTCCCCACTTCTATTTTTTCTTCATTTTTCCTGAAATACCAAAAAAGAAATAATAATAACAATATTAATAAAGTTAGAATAAATAAAATAAGGAGGGACAAAATTAGGTGTTCACAGCTGCCCCTCTTTACTAGTTTCTTATTAGATAATAGGTGTAACCGTAGTTAACCTATTATCATTATAAGAAGCGAGTAAAGACATGAACTCCAATTTTGTTCGGGGTGTTGACAAGCAAGAGGACCAGTGACTACAAAATGATTTCTTGTAAAGAACCAGCGGGTTGGATTGCCCATTCAGGTTTACACATAAAGAGCTTGCAGGGTGGATTGTCTGCTGAGCTTAAAAACAAAGATAAAGAGTTTATGGGGTGAATTACCCGTCAGAAGCTTGAACAAAAAGATAAAAGAGCTTACGGGCTGGATTGCCCGTCGGAAACTCGAACAGAAAGATAAATGAGCTTACCAGGTGGATTGCCCGTCAGAAGCTAGAACTGAAAGATAAAAGAACTTACGGGGTGAATTGCCCGTCAGAAGCTCAAACAAAAAAAGTAACAGAGCTTACAGGTTAAATTTCCCGTCAAAAGCTCGAACAGAAAGATAAATGAGTTTACGGGGTGGATTTCCCGTCAGAAGCTCGGATAGAAAGATAAAGAGCTTACGGGGTGGATTTCCCGTCCGAAGCTCGAACAGAAAATAAAAGAGCTTACAGGGTGGATTGCCCGTCAGAAGCTCGAACAAAAAAAAGTAAAAGAGCTTACGGGGTAAATTACCCGTCAAAAGCTTGAAAGGAAAGATAAATGAGCTTACAGGGTGGATTGCCCGTACAGACGCTCGAACAAAAAGGTAAAGGAGCTTAAGGGGTGGATTACCCGTCCGAAGCTCAAACAGAAAGATAAATGAGCTTACGGGGTGGATTGCCCATCAGAAGCTCGAATAGAAAGATAAATGAGTTTACGAGGTTATATAAACAAATGCAATGCATGAATGTTGGTTTTGCTCATTTGACAGTATGATAATGCAAATACTCAAATAACTAAACTTTCGATTCACACAATGAATGCTGATGATGAAAACCGTTATTAATTTTGGGCATGATGCAAGAGATTCTTGATGAGAAATTATTTCTTCTTTGCCGTTTTTCATTGTTGGATCATTGTCCCCTTAAAAACATCGATCACAGTCAGTCTTGAGGATGAACTAAAAGAAGGCCCATCTTATCGAGGAAAGATATCTTGCACTCTTGTTTTCTGATGGTAGACGTACGTCTTAGATGATAATTATCCTAGTGGTTGATCTTTAATATTCTTTCCTTTTTCTTTAGTGCCCTTCATCAGGGAACCATAATGCCCCCATGACCTTTTGAGGCTTTCCAAGGAATTCTAACTGCTTAAAAAGCACCCATACTTGTTCCACATTTTAGTATAGACTTATCATGATGAATGCATTCAATTGACAAAAGGTAAAATAGACGGACAAGGATAAACAACAAAATTAGGAGTCAATGTCATTGTATCAAGATCGAAAAGGTGTACAAGGCATATATTACAATGGAATATAGAATTGCAAAACATTATGGAGTGGAATCACATCTCTTCAAGTGACATCTCTCTCAATGACTAGTGTTAGTATCCCTCATACAGTCTTGGCTTCTCATCAATTGGCTTCGGAAAATGTTTTTTGTCCGGTCTTCATGCATCTTGGACACTTATTGCCCTAGTTTATCAGCTTGACGACACTTTCTTTGTTATGTTTTTTCCTTTCAACCCTAACTTTTGCCTAGACCGCCTTTTCAGGTTTTCAGTCTAGCGGGTTGCTCGAACTTTTGCCTAGACCGTCTTTTCAGATTTTTAGTCTAGCGAGCTTTTTCTTTTCTTCTTTTTTTTTTATTATATTTTTTTGGAGTGCGTTCAAGCATGGTACTTTTTTACTGCATCTAAATTTACAGGGAGCGGTATATCTTCCCCGTCCATCTTGGTGAGAATTAAAGCCCCTCCAGAGAAGGCCTTTTTCAAAACGTAAGGTCCTTCGTAGTTCGGAGTCCACTTCCCTCGGTGATCCTTTTGGATTGGTAGAATATTTTTAAGCACTAGGTCACCTTCCCGAAAATGTCGTGGGCTTACCTTCTTCTCATAATCTCTTATCAACCTTCTCTGGTACAATTAATGACACAGCGCCGCCAATCTCTTCCTTTCATGAGGTTCAACTGATTGAGTCGATCCTGAACTCACCCAGCTTCTTCCAATTCTGCTTCTTTCAGTACCCTTAATGAGGGGACCTCTACTTCAATCGGGAGTACCGCCTCCATCCCATAAACTAAAGAATACGGAGTTGCCCCTATCGAGGTGCGAATAGAGGTGCGATAGCCGTGCAAAGCGAAAGGTAACATCTCGTACTAGTCCTTATATGTCACAACCATCTTTTGAACAATTTTCTTGATATTCTTATTAGCTGCCTCGACTGCTCCGTTCATCTTTGGGAGGTATGGGGAGGAATTGTGATGCTTTATCTTGAAGCTTTCACACATCTCCTTCATCATCTTGTTGTTCAGGTTGGTCGCATTATCAGTGATGATTTCACTCAGCAACCCATAACGACAAATTAAATCTCTTTTGACAAATTTGATCACGACATTCCCAGTCATATTGGCATATGATGCAACTTCAACCCACTTTGTGAAATAATCAATTGCCACAAGAACGAAGCGATGCCCATTTGAAGCTTTTGATTCGATTGTTCCGATAACATCCATTCCCCACATTGAGAACGGTCAGGGTGCAGACATGACATTCAGGGAAGCCGGCGGCGTATGAACCTTATCAGCATATGTCTGACATTTATGGCACCTCTTCGCATAATTAAAGCAATCAGCCTCCATTGTCAACAAATAATGGTCTGTCCTCAAGATTTTCCTTGCCATTGTGTGACCATTCGCGTGAATCCCAAACGATCCTTCATGTACATCCTCAATTATCCGTTTAGCCTCTTTTGCATCAACGCATCTCAACAGTATCATGTCATGATTTCTTTTGTAGAGAATACCCTTATCTAAATAGAAACCCATTGTAAGTCTTCTCAGGATTCTTTTATCATTTTCTGAAGCACCTGGGGGTATTCCCTTCTTTGCATGAAGAGTTTGATGTCATGGTACCATGGTTCTTAATCAGGTTCTTCCTCTACCACTTGACAATATGCAGGATGATTATGACATTCCATTTTGATGAGTGGCAGGTTTCTTTCATCGCTCACTTTGAACATCGAGGACAAGGTAGATAGTGCATCGGTTAATTGGTTATCCTCTCGAGGAATATGATGAAATATGACTTCGTCAAACTGCTCGATCAAACCTTTGATGTAATCATGATACGGGATTAACTTGTCATCTCGGGTTTCCCAGTCCCCTTTTAGCTGGTGGATGACTAATGCAGAGTCTCCATATACCTCCAATATCCTTGCTTTTGATTCTACTGCTGCCAGGATCCCTAGTGCGCAAGCTTCATATTCGGCTATATTGTGTGTGCAATCGAAGTAGAGCCTCGCAGTGACAGGGAAATAATCATTTTCTGGTGAGATTAAGATTGCCCCAATTCCATGTCCCAATGCTTTAGAAGATCCATCAAATAACAAAGTCCATTTTTCTTTTTCTAGTGATTGTTCGCGATCAAGCAAAGCCATTATATATTCATCTGGGAAATCGCATTGCATCGATCCATAATCTTCTACTGGCTGATTGGCTAGATATTCTGCAAGAGCGCTACCTTATACTGCTTTTTGGGTGACATAGACAATGTCGTATTCTGATAGCAGGACTTGCCAGCAAGCAATTCTTCCAGTCAGAGCAAGCTTATCAAAGATATACTTGATTGGATCCATTTTGGACACCAACCAGGTAGTGTAAGACAGCATGTGATGCCTCAAACGGCGAGCCGCCCATGCCAAAGCACAGCAAGTACGTTCTAGCAGTGAGTAGTTGGCTTCACAACTGGTGAACTTCTTAATTAGATAATAGATGGCATGTTCCTTTCTTCCCGACTCATCGTGCTGCCCCAGTACACAACCCATAGATTCTTCTAACATAGTCAGATACATGATGAGCTGTCTTTCCGGCACTGGGGGAATCAAGACCGGAGGTTCTTGTAGGTATTGTTTGATCTTCTCAAAGACTTTTTGACAATCTTCATTCCATCTTACCACCTGATTTTTGCGCAGTAGTTTAAAGATTGATTCACAGGTCGCGGTTAATTGGGAGATGAACCTGGCAATGTAATTCGATCTTCCTAAAAACCCGCGAACTTCTTTCTCTGTTCGAGGTACTGGCATGTCAATGATTGCTTGAACTTTTTAGGGACAGACCTCTATTCCTCTTTGACTAACTATGAAGCCCAAAAGCTTGCCTGATTTCACCCCAAAAGTGCATTTGGCAGGATTCAGTCGAAGCTTAAACTTCCTTAACCGCTCAAAAAGTTTATGCAGATTATCAACATGGTCGTCTTCGGATCTGGACTTGGCGATCATATCATCTACATAAACTTCTATCTCCTTGTGCATCATGTCATGGAACAAAGCCATCATAGCTCGCTGATATGTTACCCCATCATTTTTCAAACCAAAGGGCATAACCTTGTAGCAAAAGGTTCCCCCATAAAGTGACAAAAGTGGTCTTTTCCATATCTTCGGGAGCCATCTTGATCTAATTATATCCTGAGAATCCATCCATGAAAGAGAATAATGCATGTTGAGCAGTATTATCTACAAGAACATCAATGTGAGGCAAAGGAAAGTCATCTTTTGGGCTAGCTCTGTTCAGATCTCGATAGTCAACACACATTCGAACCTTTCCATCTTTCTTGGGAACAAGCACAATATTAGCAACCCATTTAGGGTACTTTACAACTTCTAGGAAACCTGCATCCAGTTGCTTCTTGACCTCCTCCTTGATCTTGAAGGACATTTCCGCCTTCATCCTTCGTAGCTTTTGCTTTACTGGAGGACACTCTGGCTTTAATGGCAGTCTATGTTTTGCTACACTAGGGTCTAACCCAGGCATGTTTTGGTAAGACCATGCAAATAATCCTTATAATCCATTAACAACTCGGTCAACCTACTTCGATCCTTTTCTTTTAGGGAAATGCCAATCTTGACCTCTTTTTTATTATCTTCGGTTCCCAAGTTGATTAATTCACTCAGCTCTCCATGGGGTCGAATTTCCCTAGCTTCTTGCTCTACCAATCTCAATAGTTCAGGAGGAACTTCCCCGTCATCATCAACAACCTCATCAGAATGATCAATGGGACAGTCAAAATCGTATGCTGAGCTGCTAACACTATTATTTTCAAGAGAGTCACTTTTAGATCTGCATTTTGGTATTTATCAGGGAAAGATGAATGAATAAAGGTTAAAGATGAAAAATCACATTTACTGGTGAAGAATGGTGAACAAAAGCGATAGTAAAATGAGAGATAACAACACAAAGATACCGAATGCATGAATTTATTGATAAGTCATACTGAAACAGAAACAAGTAAGCCCATTACAACAAAATTCCTAAAGCCTTGGGCAGAGCTAAAGAATAAGCATTACAGAATTACTTTGAAAAATACTCTATGGTCCTGGGGAACTCAATGATCTCCCAATTATTGAGCCCTGTATCTGGAGAGCATGGATACACCAGTTGGACACCATGACCAGTGGGATAATCATCTTCAACGGCTGCTGTTTGGTCCGGGAATGCGAACCCTATGCTTCGGAAGCTCTGTCAAATGTCATAGATGGGAACCCTCTCAGCCTCGTATACATGATTTTCCAATCGAGCCAACCTCTTTCTTTTCTTCTATTCTATAACCCTCCTCTTGTCGGCCTTGGTGGGTTTGTATCCCAACCCAAACCTGTCCTTGTTCTCAGTGAGCATGAGGATGTCAGCGATACCTTGGCTATTCTTCCCCTAACCGCTCCCAGGTCGGTATCCTCCTTCGATCATAACTTTGGCCATCATAATGGACGCTTTAGATGACTGAGGTTTCAAGAGTGGAGCACCATCCCCATCATAAGGCGGTCTCGAGAGCCTCTTCGGCAGCTTCAATGTAAGGGGTTGTTGATGGCTTACTCACTAACATATCCTCCTCTCCGGAAACAATTATCAACTAACTATCAACAATGAACTTCACTTTCTGGTGCAATGTGGAAGGTACAGCTCTAGACGAATGGATCCATGGTCGTCCTAGGAGGCAATTGTAAGTTGGTGTGATGTCCATTACTTGGAAGAGTGCTTCAAAGGTGCAAGGGCCAATCTGAATGGGTAGTTCAATTTCTCCCATGACTTCCCTTCGCGTGCCATCAAAAGCTCTTACAATCATTGTGCTTTTTCAAATGAGTTCCATCGAAAGGCAACTTTGCCAGTGTTGACTTCGGCATTACATTCAAAGAAGAGCCATTATCAATGAGAACTCTAGTCATGATATGACCCTCATCCAAAGTTGTGCTTCTTTTTCTTGTGTCTTTGCTAGTGACTCGCGACATGTTGCAGCGACATTCCAACCTTCATCAGAATAATGCTCGGTGTGGGCCAGTGCCTGTTTCAAAGATCCCAACCTCTCTTCCAATATCTCAATGGTTTGAATATGCATCTTGACCTTCACCTCCGATTCTTCTCTTTCTTTAAGAACTCTTGCTAGTACTCGTCCTTGATCTTCTATTTTTGCTCGTAGTTCGCGAACTTCTAGCTCCTTCATATTATCTTTCCTTGCTTTCTTAGCTGGACCTGCGGGTTCATACGCATCAGCACATTCATCCTTCAAATGTTCTATCGTCATGCTTAACTTCTGGATCTTGTGGTGAAGAGTGACAATGGTGATTTGATCCGTTGGATTCTTATCTTCTAGTACCCCTATCCGAGCCTTCAAAACTTCAATCTTTTCTAACATCTGTGCTTCGGTCAAATGATTTCCCTCCTTGTGTAGGACCATATTTGGGATAACGTTGTCCCCTCTCCTTGCCTTCCTCCATGTGTTGTAGCCTTTAGTATGAGAGACAATTTGATTTCCCAACTCTTGTGATCCAAATACCCGAATGTCACTCCAAGCCAGTCTGACTGCCACTGCAGTGTTCTTGACAACTTCACATTCTTGATATAAGAGAGAGATCCCACCAAAAACCTCTTCAGGCGGTTCATGTTGAGTCCATTTTAATTGTCAGATCACAAGTGCTGGAGAATACGACACACAACCCCTAGACCCCATCAAAGGAACATTTGAGAAATTTCCACAACTGAAAATGATTGTATTTCCTCTGTACCATGGACACATCCAATTAAAGGACTTTGAATCAATTTCATGGAACTCTTGTATCCATTTGTAGAGATTATTTGGCTTTATTTGCACACGGTGGAACCTCTTTAAGGGGTCATCTATCTCACCAATGTAATTGCGAGCATACATGTGGGTTACGATCCAGACATACATCAATTGCGCACAGCATCTTAGTTTGCTTTGTTGATTTTCGTGAACAACTTGCAGCGTGAGAAAGGTTTCTGCCAGAATTGCGGGAATAGGATTCGCATTATATTCTTCGGCCTTGTAGAAGACATCCATGGCTGCATAATCTACCATGCCTGGTACAAAGGGGAAAAGCACCAAACCGTAGATGGTTAAAGCCAACACACGCTTGAAGACGGGCCAGTTCTGTTGTTGGGTCAATCCTCGGAGATGAACTTCAAGGAACCTCTGCTTCAAACCTCTAACAGTTCCCTTTTCCATTTTGTCTGATGGCTTCAATTACACTCCTAACAGTTCTGCCACCTTCCTATCACTAACATGTTGGCCATAGTAGAGATAGACACGCATTTCCTTTGGAAGAGGTATCCTTAACATGTAAGCATATTCTTCTATTGTTGGTGTTGTGTCCAAATTCGGCAAATCAAAGCACCTCAGATTCGGGTTCCAATATTGGGCCAACACGCTCAAACCCCCAGCATCTACATGGATGTGCAACAAGTCCAAGATTCTCCTGTACTTACTTACAAACTCTGAGCATACTTCTTTCGGCATTAACTGACTGATTTCTATCAAAGTTTTCACATCATTGATCTTCACATCAATTTTAATGTTCCTTCTTGAGTTGACTGCATTGCTAGAGTGAGACACTTCCATTTCTTGCTATGTGGATGGCAATGACCATTCCTTCGCAAAATAAAATCTGTTACCAAAAAAGAAAAAAATAAAAAAATAAATATATGGCAAAGAAAGGGTCCTTGTAGGGTTGTGAACCTAAAGGCTATGGAGTGTTTAAAACATTGCCCATTTTGTGGATCATTTGGGCCCGAAGCGACATGGATTCGCGACCACCCTTATTGTTAATAAATAAATAAAAGAGATTAAAGAAAAGAGAGAAGTTGCACGCCTCCAGTTGTCCTAAGAGGTAAGACTTATAAAGTTACCTATAGAGGCAACTTCTAGATTGGCTAGCCACTAAGACAATCTATAAGTGTAGATTTTAGGGTAGGTCTAGACTTCTAAAGGTCACGGCCCCCAGATTGCCCCTGCCCCTAAAGACAAGGTCCTAGTCCTTGATCCTAGCCACAAGTAGGGATAAACCCTTCAGGATAGATAGTCCATGAAGTTAGTAACAATCTGAGTGGTGAATCAACAAATATCAGGGTGGCACTAGGCCATCAATGACAATGTTGAGGCACCGCCTAATCCTTAAACTTCCACAAGCTCGGGTATAGAGCTAAAAGTGTGAGAAATAAGTGTAAGTGATGTGTGTTGGAGGCATACAAACCTTTATAAGAACCTACTAAAAAACACTACCAGAACTTGCAAAAAGAACAAATAGCCAATAGTTTTCTATCCTAGAGTTGCCAAAATATATACAAAGGGATATAAAGGCATATTTATAAAAACAAATTTAAACAAACAAAATAGAAAAAGTGTAAGTCAAATAAATAAAATTTATTAAAAGCACAACTAACTATGATAGGCCTGACTCTCTAGAGTTCCCCAGTGGAGTCGCCAGCTGTCACGACTGTCCTGTCCGGGCGCCGCGAAAAGAAGGTAAAAACTGAGGAATCGCCGCCAATATTTTATTTGGGAAAAACATTGGAAAAACCAATTACTTTTAGGATATTGGTCTTTATAAAAAACAACATAGAGATTTGAGTCCGGGAGTCAGTTACAAGTAAGAAAGGTGTTAGCACCCTACATCGCTCGTTTAAAAAACGGTACCTCAAGTTAGTTGTGTAAAAGTTTTAATAACTTTTTAAATATTAATTTTACCCCAAAAATTATTTACAAGAAAGAATTATTTTTATTTTGGATATTTGTATTTTTATTTATGAGTTTGTATATATAAAAAAAATATATTGTTGTTAAAACTTAAATGAGGTTGAACATGACACATAAGTCCACAGGGCAACCTCAAATCTAAGAGATTGAACATGGCACCGAGTCCATAGGACATCCCTAAAATAAAATTGATTTAATTAATTATTTAGAAAAATACAACATAGGAATTTAAAAAGGGGAGAATGTTGTTTCGTGATTTTATATTTTTAATTTATGCTACTTTTCGATTAAATGTTGAATAAAAAAAAATAGGGCTGAACATGGCACATAAGTCCATAGAGCAACCTTGATTATAAAGGATTGAACATGACACCGAGTCCATAGGGCATCCATAAATAACGAGAGTTTGATTATTTCAAATAGCTATTTAAAACTAAAAATAGACACAAAGATAAGGATTAAAATGGTCATCTTAGAAGATTTTATTTTATTTTTAACGTGAGGAAACTTTGGATGGTGAAATAAATAAGCATAAATGCTAATTAAAAGATTTTGAGAATCAATCAATTGTATAATTAAATTTATTCATTATTATTAAGTAAACCTAAACGATTTATATTACTAGAAACAATGAGCATTAATTACATGTTACAAATTACAAGTTTTTTTTTTTTTGAAAAATGGAGTGCAATCACAGTAGCACAATGAGCATGATGTGCGGCAAATCACATAGCACTAATTACCACAATAATAGACATTTAAGAATATACATGTGAATTTTCAATAATAAATATTTTGGATGTGCAAGTTAACCATAAAAATCAATAGTCGTGACCATGCAATTACCAGCACTATCAAGATAGGACTACTATAACATACTTGATCGTGAGATGATGGCTTTGAAGTTTTCTAAAATATTTCTCACTACGCAACTATTACAAAAGAAAGGTAGCAGATAAAAACTATGAAATTAAACATCATTGGCATAAGCAATTCAAAAAATTCCAGCAACTCCAATCAATTCTCATTCAACCAATGCAACGAAGATTATTCAAACTCACCCCAAAAGAAAAAGAATCATAAGCTTTCCTTTCCATATTAACATAAAAAACATGAGCACATAGTTATCATGCAAATCAACAACTTATGCAAATGACATAGTGATCCCTACATTTTACCAAACAGTTAATAGGCAGATCAGACAAACACTATAACACACCTCATATTTTATTATTAAAACAAGCAAGAACATAATGATAGCAATAGTGTATTTTTTTCAAAAATTCTCAACCATCATCATAGCAAAGACAGAATAAGAGAAATGAGGAATTACCAAAGGAGCGGTTCTCAAAAATTGTATACATTAGTTACAACGAAAATTCTCTCCTTGCTTCCCCAATTACAAAGATGAAAAACGAAAGACAGAACTGAATCTCTAAAAAAACTCTATTAATTAAAAACTCTGGTTTACAGAAGCAAGAACAGAGAAAAAAAGAAAAGCTTCCTCCTCCCTTTCATCTTTTCGGAACCTGTATTTATAGAAGAAATGAGAGGAGGTATCTCATTCTTCCGCCCAACGGATCGCAGATGGCTCCGGTCCAGACGCTAATCTGCGGCTTTCGGGAGTGCCAGAAGGTTGCGTGAAGCAGCAGCTTAGTTAGCACGATTTTTGTGGTAGGAAGTGAGATTGTGGTGATGGGACACGAAGGTGGACAGGGGGTTTCGTGTGAGGTGCGATTTTCTGGTGGTTACAAAAAGGGGGATGGCAGCTTGGAGAGGAGATGAGAGGACCTGCTTTTTTTCTGATGGGTAGAGAGATGGGGCACTAGGGTTAAGTGAGGAAAGGGGAATATGTGGGTTATGGGTCATGAACCGGGTCGTGCGCGACCCGGTCTTGATAGGGGTTGGTCTGGGTCTTTTTTTTTATGAATTGGGGAAGAGTTTTCTTCCTTCCTTTTTGTTCTGATAGGATTTGGGCCATTGGGATGGAGCCCAATCTTCTTCTTTTTATTATTGTTTTTCTTTTCTAGTTTCTTCTCTTTTCTTACTTTTTTCCTCACTTCTATTTTTTCTTCATTTTTCCTGAAATACCAAAAAAGAAATAATAATAATATTATTAATAAAGTTAGAATAAAATAAAATAAGGATGGACAAAATTAAGTATTCACACTAACAAAGTTTGAATCCTCTTGCTTTTCTCAATTCTTTTAGAATTAACTCATCTTTTTTTTATTTGCAGGATACAAAGTTTAAAGCAAGCAGTGCAAGGTTGAAGATTTATTTTTGTGAATTTTACCACATTAATATTAAGTGTTTATTTTGAAATGACAATGAAAATGCAATTTAAATTGTCAAAAGAAAATATTTATATCAACTGGTTGTTTTAAAAAAAATTATACGTTCTCATGCGATGCAAGGGCACTGCCTAGTATATATATATATATATATATATATATATATATATTAAGTCTTTGTTTACTACTATAAGTAAGTTAAAAATTACTTTAAAAAAAAGTAATTTAAAATTAATTAATATTTTATTGATTTCTAAAATGACATATAAAAATATGACTTATTTCTAAAATGAAATAAAAACAAAGGGTTGGAATACCCCTTTTTTCTTCTTCTTTTTTTTTTGTGATAAATTGGAGTGCCCCTTATGTACTACCTTTAATGTTGCTCTCTTTGGTTGATAAAGTCCATTCAGCATTAATATGTGGTCACATTCATGGTATTCTGGGACCATTGTGCAACAAAAACTTGATTATGAGTAGCAAAGCAGCTATATTTAACGCAACTAAAACCAAACGATCTCATTATCCAAATATTTTATAATTATGTAATGGATTCTATATATCCAAAAATCCGTTTGTAACCACTGAATAAAGACATTTGCGGGAAGTGAGGATATGACAACTAAGCTAATCTTGGTTGCAATGCTTCTTAACCTCCTTTAAAGATTTTTTTTTTTTGAAAACCTTCTTTAAAGATATTACTGTTGATATATAGCATCTTCTACGTACATTTATATGGTCCTTTCATAAAGTCATATCTATAGATACATAAATTTGATGCATTGAATTGCACCCATGAGCTCTCATAATATGATCTAAAATTGTGGGTTGGGCTAAGATGCACCACCCATATTTTGCATCACCCACTACATCATCCATATGTGGTAAATTTTGGACCAATCAAATTGCCACATGGGTTTGGTCAAAATTTCAAACTTTCTAGTTGTATTTCTACTGTAGTCAAATATATGAATACAATATACACTAGTGAAAAATATACATTAGACAATAAAGGTTTACGTCAGCTAACCAAAAGCTAGACGTTAAAAAGGGGGCGGTGGTAGTTTTGTAAATATCGGACTTCATTAATTCAATTTTAACGTCAGTTCAATAAACAACTGACGTTAACAGTGAACATTTTAACGTCAGTTCTTTATCGAACTGACGTTAAAAGTGAGTCACTTCACTTTTAACGTCAGTCCTTACATCAACAGACGTTAAATGTTATTTTAATAATTTTTTTATCTAGTATACGTACCCTTCCGCATTGCCTTCCTCAAAGTTTCAGTTTCACAATTACTTTGATGTTTTGTGTTTCTGTTTTGAAAACTAAAATATATGTGCGAAGTATAAGTTGAATCAATAACCCAAACCGGATCTCATTCATGAAGTGTAATCTGACTGACTATGAGAAGATTGAAAGGGTTTAAAATCCTATAAAAAGTTACATTGAAAGGGTTTAAAATCCTAAACATTTGTTGAGGCTTCGTTCCCTTCACGGGTGAGCAAGAGAGGAGAGTCGAGCGACTGAGTTTTCCAGAATTCAATGAGGAGGTTGTGTGGCAAAGCATAAGGCCATTTTTGGAACCCCTTATCACACCCGAAACATTAAAGCTACATCCCATCAGAGAGTTTTATGAAATATGCCAAAGGGAAAACTATACTCCGAATGTGACCATGTCTAGCAGTGATGGTGTTACTCATGTTGGAATCGAGGTACATACTGATAATGTGATCATTCATAAGCTGAGGTTTTGGAACTGTAGCAGCCGATTCTCCGGAAGGATGATAAGGTGAGCAACTCACATTATGTGATTTACAGAACCTTATCACCCATGTTATGTGATTTACACAACCTCAGAAGTTGTTTGACCATTAAGACAAAGATCTTTGAGTCTAGGAATAGGAAGAAAGACTGATGAAGTTAATCTCCATGGCAGAGCCATATTGTGAAGCAGAAAATAAAAGGTAGGAAGGAAGCTATTTATTGGAGCAGAGGATGAAGTTACTAGGCGTGGTAAGTTGCTAAAAAATTAAGTTGATCATTAAGAGGATTAGCTAGGTTCCAAGGTGAATGGGTAAGTAGCACAATAGTCAAAGGAATAAATGTTTTTGCAGAAACCTATATACCTTTAACGTCAGTTGTTTAATACAACTGACGTTAAAACTTGTTTGAATAAAAAATATTTATTTTTAACGTCAGTTTTTTATACAACTGACGTTAAAAGTGTGATTTTTACTTCAGTTAAATAAATAGCTAACGTAAATAATCCTATATCCCTATCTGAAATGCCCTGTTGTCACTCTTAACACAGGTCACTCCATATATATAGTGCAATTTATTTCTAAACTTTTTTTTAAAACAAGTTTATTTTTAATCTTCATTAATTAGCTTGAATTAGTAAACAAATTCTTGTGCAAATTAAAATAAATAAACACTTAACATAAAAACAAGTTATATCAATAATCAAATCGTATCTCATTGAAGCGATTCATAAGTTACAATTAAATGATTAAAAGATAAAAAATTTCTGCAACATAGCCCTAAAATATAAAAATGTTTTGCTTCAACATCATTTTCTTCTCAGTCCTGTCCTCAGAAACTCCAATGGATGCATCTCCTCCCTCACTTAAATTCCATGATGCAAAAGTGAATCCACATTGAAATGGATCTATGCATCTTCTCCTTCACTGGAATTCCTTGATGCATCGTCTTGAATCCACAGTCACTTGCTTCCAAAGCAAAGTGAAAGGGATGACGGGGATGAAATAAAGTGAGGGAATCACATTATGTGATTTACCCAACCTTATCATCCATGTTATGTGATTTACTCAACCTCAGAAGTTTTTTTACCATTAAGACAAAGACCTTTAAGTCTAGGAATAAGAAGAAATAACCACACCTCAAATATGATAGAGGCATATTGTGAAGGAAAAATCACGAAATATAGAGGAAAAGAGGGGGTGTAATACAGATCGACTGATACAGAAGAATATGGTTCTTTATATAGAGAAGAGAGACTACCTGAATTTTTTGAAAACTGATCTAAAAACTTAATACTCATTAAGAGGATTAGGTTACAAGGTGAATGGGTAAGTAGCATAGTAGTCAAAGGAATGAATGTTTTTGCAGAAACTAATAAACTTTTAACGTTAGTTGTATAATACAACTAACGTTAAAAGTGTGATTTTCAGTTAAATAGCTAGCTGACGTAAATAATCCTATATCCTATATAGAGAAGAGAGACTGATTTTCTTGAAAATTGATCTATAAACTTAATGCTCAGGGGTAGTAACACAGTAGTCAAAGGAATTAATGTTTTTGCAGAACACTTTTAACGTCAGTTGTCTTCAACAGCGGACGTTAAAAGTTTTTTATTTTTTACGTCATTTTCTTGATAAAACTGACGTTAATTAAATATCCTTTAACGTCAGTTTTTACAAACAACTGACGTAAAATGTTGTTTTATTTTGATTATAACGTTTACACCCGCGTCCTTTAACGTCAGTTTTTACAAACAACTGACGTAAAATGTTGTTTTATTTTGATTATAACGTTTACACCCGCGCGCCTTCTGCACTTCGCTCTGTACTTCTCTTTTCTCTTTTCATTACGCTCAACCCTCACTCTCAACCCTCACTCTCACTCTCACTCTGCCCTAATCGTGAGCTAATCTCCACCGCAACCACCGCGAGGGCTTCTTCGCCACCACCGTGAGGTACACTCTTAACCCCTAACTATGTCTTTCCCGCTCATTCTTTGCAATAACTTGACATCTCTCTTTCCCCTTCCCGCGTACTAACTCTCCTTGTCCCTCTGCTCTCAGTAACCACATCGAACGTTGGCCATCACTCGAGCCCCCCCCCCCCACCACCACCACCACCACCACGCGAGCGCCTATTTCTGGTGAGTCTTTAGGGCACATTTTTTTATTTTTGGTTTTGAGTGTATGTTGAAAATGTAGTCTCAGTAGTTGAAACTTGAAACTGTGAGTTTGAGTTGTTTGGAATGTCTCTATTTTTGGTTTTGAGTGTATGTTAAAACTGTAGTCTCAGTAGTTGAAACTTGAAACCGTGAGTTTGAGTTGTTTGGAATGTCTCTATTTTTGGTTTTGAGTGCATGTTGCTCTGCTGGTTGATCTGTCACGGCCGTGATCAGTTCTGCATGTGAGGGTCTGGTTCAGTTGGCAGGTTATGGCCGTGATGGACATCACTGCCAGGCCGTGACCAGTGCTTGGCAATCTTCAAAAACTATAGTTTTCAATCTCCCGTATTGTCCTTATATTGGATAGATGTTTTGTATATCTACAGGACCTATCTAGTTATTTTTATTTATACTTCTGTATTTATTTTGAGTTATAACCTATGTTAATACATATATATTGTTTCTGAACAGGCATACATATGGATCAGTCGGATAGCCCACATGCACGGGAGGACACTGTGGGGGACTTCGCAGGACCCGATCACGCCTACGCCTGATTCTAGTGTAAGTTTACATGTTATATACTATCTTTAGTCCTTCTTTTTAATGTAAGTTTATAATGTTACAACCCTCTATTTAATCATTTTTTTTGTCCATACAGACATCACATGCTCATAGGAAACGGGGTAGAGGAGCCACCTCGTTGAAGAAACTAGAGAAGGACAGGCAAAGCGGACAGAAGCTTGAGGTGTCCTTCGATGCTAATCTAAATGCCCAGGGACCCTGTGCTAAAGAATTTAATAAGTGGGTGTTTCTACAAGCAAAGCAGCACGTAAGCATCAACTACAACCACTGGAATGACGATCCACAGAACGTTAAGGATCAGATTTGGGAGGCTATCGCGGTATTTTACCTTTACATTCGATTGATTTACATTATTAGATAATTATCCAAGTTATAATCCATCCAGTTGTTATGTATTTAATGTGTAGGTAGCTTGGACTGTGCCAAATGACGAGGATCATCGTCATAAATGTATGAAAATGGCATCAAAGTGTTGGAATGGGTTCAAGCATGATCTTACCAGGTACTACGTATCTGGGAAGAAGCGGCTTGATAAAATGTTCTCGGATTATCCCTGGATTGATCAGGATACTTGGGATATGTTTGCCAGGAGTCGACAGGATGGAAAATTTCAGGTTGGTTGATTAAGTTAATTTTGTATGCTTATTATAGATCATTTAACTGTATTTAATTATGTGTTTTTGTTTGAATAGGCTAAGGCAAATAAGGGTCGGCAGAATCAGGCGAAGAACGTCCACCGCCACACCATGTCTCAGGGTGGGTACTAGACTCGGATCGAGCAGATGATGGCGGATAGGCTGAGGGCGAAGCAGGAAGAGCACTCTGCTAGGATTGAAAGAGGAGAGGTGCCTGAGGGCACACCATTAAGTCCTCCGTCGGACATCGACCGCGAGGATGTCTGGTTAGCCGGTCGCATGACAAAGATGGGATCTTTTAAAGTTGATGTCACTCGCGAAGTGGCAGATAAGATTGTAAGTAAATAATTAACTTGATTTCAATTGATATTTGTATAGATATTTGCAACACTTTTCACTTGCACGTTTTTTCATTTTTTTCATTGTAGATGGATCTTAAAGCACAATCCTCCCAGGGCTCATTCGTCCCTTCTGGACGGCGAGACGTCTTGATGACTGCTCTAGGCAAGAAAGACCATCCTGGTCGGGTTCTCGGTGTTCTTGGGAACGTGACCATCAAAGAATATTATGGCAATTCTGCTTCACGAAAGCGGGTGGTCGATGAAGCATCAATTTTGGCTGACATTACTCAGCACCTCATGTCCAACCCAGCTATTACAACACATCTGATGCAAAGCTTAATATCCAACCTAGAATTCAAGCAGGCGCTTGCTAGAGAGCTTTCCTCCGTCGGTACATCCCAGGACACCGCAGTGCATGCCAACCCTTCACATGTGAGCGCAAAAGAGAGTTTTGGTAGGGCACATGTGGAGGACGATGAGTTGGCAGCTTGGGAGCGGGAGTTCGAAGTCCAACGCCATGAGCATGAGTTGGAAATGAAAATGCGTGAGCTTGAGTTGGACTCCAAACGACGTGAGCTCGAAATGTTAACAAAGGTATGTATTCATTATTAATGTCCAAATTAGTCAAATAATTACTTGTGTTTTTTGAATTATCAACAACTTATCTATTTTATTTTTCCTAAACTGAAGGCCAAGTCGACGTCGGTGTCGCTGTCACCTATCACTCGTTTGTTCTCACTTGGTGAGGATTATGCGTTTGATATTTTTGAATGTCCATTGGAGCACGATGGATGGGTGGCACGCCCAGATCAACAGAGGATATTTTCCTTCTGTCGTGACGATCTCGGGAACGCCTGCAGAAATAACGTCTGGATGAACAACAATGTTTTGAGTCTTTGGTGCACGTAAGTTAATTTTATAACTTATTTATTTTTGGTATTTTTTCCATTTAATAATTTATTTTAATTTCAATATATATATTATGTAACTAACATCCACACCTTTTCATATCTTAGGTATCTCCATCGTCTTCAGCTTGATAAGGGCGTTGCATCGGTTCTGACTTCTTAGATCCGTCAATCCTTCTGCCCGATTTCTTTGTTGGCGATGCATTGAGTAAATACTTAGGGAACTTGTTGGGAGACAATCATAAAGAATTATATCTGGCTCCCTACTGTATGAAAAGCCATTGACAGTTGTTCGTACTTCACCCGTCTGGGCATATTGTCATATTCTATTGCTCTCTCCACCAACAGCCGTCACAGGTGGTGTTGGAAGCTGTAAATAAGTAAGTAACTAATCTTAAATTTAATTTAAGTTTTAATATAAGTTGTTTTTAGTTTATTACACACATGATATATGAATTTGTTAATTGATCGACATGATTATTTGTTTATGATAGCGCACTGAAGGCGAGTAGCATAAGTTGCGCCAACGGGAGAAGTAGGACTTCTAATGCTAAAGCAAATCCTGTATGGAACATCATCAAGGTTTGGTAGTTTATTTATCAAATAATTAATATTATAATTACTAATTTATATGTATATTCAACTGACATTGAAATTAATTTTGTTGGTAGTCTCGATTTCAAAATGACGGGTGGTCGTGCGGCTATTATGTGATGCTTCATATGCTGAACATAGTCTCCACATCTATTACAGATGGATGGAATAAGGTAATACTTAAACAACTTGTTAAATTATATATTATAGTTTTGAAGATGACTTGCATTGATGTTATTGTTATTATTTGAACGTGTGTAGGCATTTAACGACCAATCGCCTATTCAAGAAGATGAGTTAAGAGACTTGAGGATGCGCTTCGCTGAATTCTTCTTCAAGTATGCGGCTGAAAAAGGAATTGACAAGATACCTCCGCAATACTTAGATAAATAGTTTTTTTGTTAGACTTTAGAAACTAATTAATAACATGTATATATATATCCTTAGATTGGTAGTTTTGTTTTTTAGACATTGGAACTAAAATTTATTTATATATATACATGGGTTTTGGTTTTAAGTCCCCCCATTGTTCCATATTTACTTTGCAATTCTGTAATGTGTGTGATATTCTGTGTTACTGGGATATTTACTGAATGCGGGGATAGCTGAGGGGAGTGATATTTTAAAACTGAATTTAAAAAAAATCTATTAACGTCAGTTGTATCAAACAACTGACGTTAATAGTATTTTATAAAATATACAGTATACTATTCACGTCAGTTGTAATAAACAACTGACGTTAAAATTAAACCTTTAACATCAGTTCTTTATAACAACTGACGTTAGTTTTAACAAAATTAACGTCCGTTGTCTTAAAGAACTGACGTTAATAGTTTTATGTTTAACGTCTGTTGTTTAAAAAACTGACGTTAATTTTTACAAAATTAACGTCAGTTTTGTTAAAGAACTGATGTTGATAGTTTTATATTTAACGTCAGTTCTCAACTGACGTTAAAATATTAACTATTAATATCAGCTGTATTTACGTCAGTCAGTATTTTGACGTAAAAAATCAATTTTAACTGACGTAAAAAGCACTTATTGCACTAGTGATATTGTAGTATAGTATATGTACTCTTTGTATTCACAAATTCCCTTATTAAAATATTGTTTTTTGATTAAAAAAACTGATTATATTAAAAAATAATATTTTAATATGAATTAAAATAATGTTTGTTGTTAATAATATTTTGCAATATAATCAGTTTTTTTTAATCAAAAAATATTATTTTAATATGGATTAAATTTGTGAATCCAAAAAGTACATATACTATACTACAATATACTGTATTCATATAGTTTGAATACAGTATAATACAACTAGAAAGTTTGAAATTTTGACCAATATATGTGGCAATTTGATTGGCCCAAAATTTATTACATGGGTGGTGTAGTGGATGGTGTAAAATATGGGTGGTGCACCATAGCCACACCCTCTACTTGCTATGTTCCTGTTCTACTTTATCTTCTGTGTTTTTCGAAAATTGGGGTTCATCTGGTTTTTTGGTGGATTTAATCTATAGCAATTATACTTTGGGTTTCTATTGGGTTGTGGAGTAATGTATTTTCAACCTAGGTGGTCTTATTCCCATGGTACAAGGGGCGTAAGCCGCACACTACCTTACTTAATTACGTCTTGGTGTAATTAACAGTCTAACTTTGTTCCACAAGGATATAGGTTTGGGTATCCCTCGTACTTACTTATATACAATTTTTGTTTATAAATATATATATATATATATATATATATATATATATATATATGATCTAATTATTATCCAAATCTTGCTAACCTAAACAAGTATACTGATAGTAATATACGTTTTTCATTTCAAATAATATCTTCCCATACGGAGGTTATAAGGTTGGTTTGGTGGTTGGGATTGAGGGCTTAATTAAGGAGTGGACTGATAAGGAGGGAGAAAATTCAAACCTCACCTACAAACAAAAGAGTAACATTAATAGTGACTAGTGTATTGACCATGTGAATTGTATTTGAATTTTAGGAGGTCATGGGTGATTTTTTTTTTCTAAATTTATATTTTGCTATTTGGATTCTAACTTCTTGTATTGGGTTCTTAAGTACCCCTATACTCTTATAATGTTACATTTAGCCTTTTTCAAAAAAATATATATATATTTAACACTGACATTTGCGTATCAAAAAGAAAAATCTTTCCGGATGATTAACTTTCTTTTCATAATTAAACTTCATTTTGCAGTTGTTTGCCTTCCTCCAATCCCTTGTAGCTTTTTATATATGGAAAAGCTCAAAAGAAATTATGGTCTCAAATATCCCTCCCAAAATTGGTAAGCATGCTTAATGCGAGGTGATTGTATAAATCCTTCCCTAACACTTCGTTTGGAAGGCTAGAAAGTAGAGGGAAAGAAAAGGAGAGGAAAGAAAAGGAGGGGAATAATCACTTTTCCCTGGTTTGGATTGAAAAGAAAGTAGAGGGAAAAAATAAGCATGAGTCCCACTTTGTTTTTTTCCTCTCAAATTGGATGGAAAACTGCATGAGCACAAAAAACGAGGCAAGGTACATGACACAAATTGAATGTGACATGGGGCAGTGCATTAGAGGACAAAAAACTATCATTTTATTTTTTTAAAATTATTATATGAGGGTATTTGTGTCATTTTTTTATATATGTTTATTTTTTTCCTATCACTTTCTACACAATCAAACAAAATGAAAGAAAATTTTTAGTTTTCTTTCCTTTCATTTTCAATCCTATTAAACAACTAAATAATCATATCATTTTCTATCCTTTTTCTTTCCTTCCCCCTTATATCCTCTTATTTTCTTTTCCCAACCAACCACACAGCATTTTTTGGTAAAGATAAGTTTAGATTAGGGCAAGGACTGACCTTATGCAAAGCCAGAGCCAACCACCAACTTCTAAGAGGATTTCTGGTGGGATTATGGATCCCTTATCTCAGCCCACAGCATAAGTATGTTTTGGATATGCTATAATACGAGGGGAAGCGGGAATCGAACCCACGACCTAACTAGCAGGACAGTAGGATCTTAGCAGCTGGTCCACCCCAAGGAGACAACCAGAGAGCATTTAAATTTACTCTTGTTGGTCGAATATGTGATATTTGATTTTATATTGTTTAATGGCTATTATAATGGATTTTACTAGTATAAAATTATATAGTATCATCTGTTTGTTTATAAAAAAACAACATTATCATCTATTTATGCATTATTATATCATGAAAGATTTTTATTATGATAATAAAAAAGACTTAATCTTTAATTATTGGTCAATTTTTATAATAAACAAATATCAAAAGCGGTTGCATTGAGGGGTGGGAATAGACTAAGCCGTCCATCGAGGGTCTAAGCCTGAGACCCGACTTGACCCAACTTATTTAATAAAAAGGCCAAATTAAGATTTTGTTAAAAGCCTATATAATTAAAAGTATCATGTCAAGACTTTAATAATAGCCTATTAGGCTTAACATACCACCCATTTAAATATTTAAATTTTTATAATTTTATGTGTGATATTTTGATGGGAATTGAATCACCCATCAATCTTATATTTTTAAATATTTTTCTAGGAAGGAACTCTTCTTTTAATTCAGTTGATCACTGGTCTCCAAGTTCAAGGGGTGCAGGTACTACGTGTTTGGGCCCAGGATCAAAACAATTTGGACTGCTTTGGAAGATAGGAAGCTTGTAGCCCAATTCGAAAAGGCCTTGAAATTAAAGGTCCAGTAGGAATACGAGTTGCCAACATCTCATACCATTCCGTATTCGTGACTCAGATGTAGTACAAGGAGAATTTTCATCGAATAATGAATATGGCCGGCACATATTTCTTAATTTCTCGTTAGTAAAGACGTTTTACGTTACGTTTTTATCTGGCACCGAAGTTTTAGGGTGTCTTCGTCTTTTCGTTGGCAAAGTTTTAAACATTTTTTTTTTAGAAGTCGAAGTTTTAAACATGATCTTTTAACCAAACTTACGTTTGGATCATTTTCAAAGGAAAATAAAACACACAGGCAAAGCTAATCTTAATCTTATTTAGTATTTATCATCTTACTACTACTGCTACTCGATAAAAATTCTTAAACCAAATACTATATGATTTCTACATAGGTTATGTTGATTCTTTGTATACGGGTTTGAGCACCCATTCTACTTGATATCAATATACTTTTGCTTATAAAAAAATAAAAAATAAAAAACTAGTACTGTCAATGTTATTTAATTTTATGAGATCAAAATGTCAGATTATTTACTAAAAGAAAATAAATGCTTAATTAATGGCTCCTTTTTCAAATCCATAATATGAACGGGTTAGAGAATTGTCGTTGATTAAGACATTGTCAACTAAAATGAGAACACAACTTTTTACAGGCTTAATAAGAATTATATAGTTTAATAGTTCATACCCAGCTAGGATTCCACCTCTACGGCCATTTCTTAACTGTTTAATCAAAAGAGGGGACGGCAGTGATAGCATCACTTTCCCTACGTACATGAAAATATTCCAAAATCAAATACACTAATTGATCTATTAGTTTATCTATATAACATATAATAATCAAAGATTAATTGGTCTATTGATTTCCTATACAACTTATAAATAAATAAAGCGCTTAAGAATGTTTTGCCACTACAGGAATATAAATGTGTGACATTTTTCCAATAACATATACAACACCATTTAAGCCATATATAATACTACTCAAGAATTGGCATGTGTTCCCCCACATTAACCTTCAGAGTCCTTGACTTCCAAGGCAGCCCTATGTCCTTGCCATAAGTCATCTTGTTGATCTTTTTTGCATTGTCCGCTATATATGTTTTAATTTGCTTATTTCTTTTGCAGGATTTCAGACTTTCTTTTTTTCTTCTAACTTCAATTGCTCAAACCCTTCCAACTTTTCTTCTTTTGTCCAAAAGGGATTTTAGATTCTGCATATCATCTTACAGATTCTTCCTCGAAGAAATGCATTTGAAACGTTACTGTTGTCTCCTCTTAGATGAAGAGCAAAGGAACGTGAAGTAAGATTTTTATCTACAAATTAATTGTAAATTGTTGTTACTAATATTATTTTTGATCTTGACCTTTTTGTTTGTGTGGTTTTTCTCTTGCACTAGGATTCACAATGACCAGAAGAGTAGGGACTATCCATGGGAAATGTACACCTTGAAGGAGTTGCTTCGTGCAACAAACAACTTTCATCAAGATAATCAGATTGGAGAGGGTGGATTTGGAAGTGTTTATTTTGGTCGAACAAGTAAAAATATTCAGGCAATTATATTCACATCTTTTATTTCTCAATTTTGATTTTTGTTTGTCATAAAATTTAAACATGGTTTTAAATCTGGGTTTGCAATCGCAATGTAAGTTGCGACATAGCGATTTTGGAAGTCTCTGAAACTGTATCACGACCTACGATCACATCAATCACATTTTTCTGTAATTATCCGCAATAATGAAAAACACAACGAAAAACCACAGCTACGACTACAATTTAAATCCTTATATGTAACATATTTTTTCATACAATCAAACTTGCAAGACATGACTAATATATAGTTGAATTTGCAGATTGCAGTGAAGCGTTTGAAGGCGATGACTGCAAAGTCAGAGATGGAGTTTGCAGTTGAAGTGGAAGTACTTGGAAGAGTGAGGCATAAGAATTTGTTGGGATTGAGGGGATACTATGCTGGGGGAGATGAAAGGTTAATTGTCTATGACTACATGCCTAATCATAGCTTGCTCACCCATTTGCATGGTTCACTTGCAAAGCAATGTAAGCTAGATTGGCCTAGAAGAATGAGCATTGCAATTGGAGCAGCTGAAGGTTTGGCGTAAGTCTACCTTCCCCTCTATCTTTCCTCGATGAAAAGTTGAAAACAACATATAAGAAATTAAATAACATGATAGGTTGAACTTTAAGAAATTAAAACAACGTTAAAAAAAAAAACGTATTTTAGCGATCGCATTTACCGACCATATTTAATCGGTCACTAAATGGTTTAACCATCAAGCAATCTATTATCGTATTTAGTGGCCGCTAAATAATCTCCCGACCGAATTTTTAAATTTAGTGATCGAATTTGATGGCCGCTAAAACATACATATCTTTTTAGTAGTATCATTTCTAGACCAATTTCAACTTCTTCCATTCGATAATATTCCATCCATGCATCATTTAAGATTAATATGGTGTTTAAGTTATTGAACTTTGTCAACAAATTTATGGGAAATTATTTTTACAGATTATTTTTCATATCTTCTCTTGTTTTATTATCTAAGAATAAGGATGTGACTTAAAAATGATGTAATATAAATTTTACATTTTGTTAAGGTATTTGCACCATGAGGCCACTCCTCACATTATACACAGAGATATAAAGGCAAGCAATGTTCTTCTAGACCCTGAATTCCAAGCCAAGGTTGCTGATTTTGGTTTTGCAAAGCTGGTACCAGATGGTGTAAGCCATCTTACCACAAGGGTTAAAGGCACCTTAGGATATTTGGCACCAGAATACGCCATGTGGGGGAAGGTTTCTGATAACTGTGATGTTTACAGCTTTGGGATATTGCTCTTGGAGATTATTAGTGCCAAGAAACCAATTCAGAAACTCCCTGGTGGAGTGAAAAGGGACATTGTTCAATGGGTCACCCCATTTGTCAACAAAGGTGACTTCAATAATATTGCTGATCCAAATTTGAAGGGGAAATTTGATTTGGAGCAATTGAAAACTGTGATCATTATAGCTATGAAATGCACTGATAGTAGCCCGGAGAGGAGGCCTAGTATGACAGAAGTGGTGGAGTGGCTAAGGAGTGGTGTAGGTGTAGGGAGGAGAAGAAAAGCGATTCCAAATTTGAGTAACAAGAATGGAGAAGAAGAAAATGACAAAAATGATGTGGATCATGAAAAAAAAGAGGAAGGAAGCAATCCAAGTTAAATTAAACTAGCAAGTGACGTGTATGGAGTAATATTTCATTTGTGTGTAGGGGAATTTTAATATGCATCTTCCTGTTTATGAAAATGAAATCGATAATATTATTTGTTATACATATGTGAAAATGTAAGGTATGTTTCTTGGCATGGATCACTTTTTTCAAGTAATTTTCACTACAAAAAAAAAACTCATTTAGCGATCGAAAATAGTGACCGAATTTGTTGGTTGGTGTTTGCGATCGAATTGACGACCGATTATAGGATCTAAATCAAACACTGATTAGAGTTGATATTGCGACCGAAATAGCGACCGAAATAGAGCGTAGCAGAGGTATCGGTCTCTATTTCGGTCGCAAAAAAAAGGAAAATAAAAGTCAAAAATTTATGACTTTTATCGACCGAAATGGCGACCGAGTTAAATGCAACGGTTAAAATTTATTTATATTTGCGACCGAAATTAAATTGGTCGCTAAACGGCGCGTAAAAAAATAAAATAGAGCATGTTAGCGACCGAATTTTAAATCGATCGCTGAATTTATGAATTCAAATTTCAAATTAACCCATTTAGTGACCGATTTAGCGACCGAATAATTCGGTCGCTAAAACTAAAATCTCTAAATCGCGAGCCCTTCCCCTTTCTTCCCCATTTCTCTCATTTCTTCTCTTTTCTTCTCTCTCTCTCTTGCACGCTCTGCTCCTCCCTGCCACCACGTGACATCTGTGCTCCTGTCACCGCCAGGCCACCTCAATCCGGTGAGTGATTCCACATTCCCTCTCTCTCTCTCTCTCTCTCTCTCTCTCTCTTTCTGATGTCTCTCTGTCTCTGTCCCTGTAGCACACCTGAGCCGCCTCCCTTGAGCCACCACTTGTCCATGACTCAGGTGACACCACCACCACCAAGGGTAAGCTACCTTGTCTTCTCTCCTCTTCTCTCATTCTCTGTTTCTCTAACATAATGGATATTTGGTAGTAAGGGTAAGGGAATTAATGTTGAAGGTGGTGTAGTCATGGAAGGGAATGGGAATATAAAGAAAATGGAGGAAGGTGGAAGGGGTATGAGATCATTTTAAGTAAAGAGGGGTGATACCTGGGTGTTTGTTGGGTATAAGATTTGGTAAAGTTGTTATTGCTCGCAGGTTATAAGAAATTATGAAGGGGCATGGTAATGCAAAACATGGCAATGATAGTTGAAATTTTAGTTTGCTTGGGACTTTTATTGGTGTAGAATCGGTCTAAGGTAGGGCAGAACATGTTGTGTGTTTGGCAAGGATGTCTTGTATTTTTGGGTCCTACGGGCTTAATGTGATGGATGTCTTTAAGTGTTATGAGGAAGCTGATAAACCAGTCCTAACTTCCTTTGATCCACTTGGTATTGTATAGTCATGAATCATGATTTTAAGCATTATGTAGTTCTAAACTCCACTCTCTAGGCCATTTCTCCAAGTTTATGCTTCATTCCATTTCTCACCATTTTTCCATTTATCTAAGTTGGTAACAAACTTGTTTAGCTATATTTTTGTGCACAAAACCAGTAGCTACTCGAAAACCATCAGAATAGCAAAATTTCACTTCACTCGATACCTAAACCAATGTGTAGGTACCTGCCCAAATGCATTATTTATAGATTAGGGAAGTTTGAATCCCAATCTAACACAAATTGAGATCAAAATCTGTTGCTTCAGATCCAAGTAATGCGCGTCACGGCCGTGATCGCCATCACGGCTAGGCCGTGACGGATTCTGCCTTGGAAATTCTTCACTGGTTGGTCTGTCACGGCCGTGATGGCCATCATGGCCTGGCCCTGACAGCTTCTGACCTTTTCGTTCTTCTTTCTTTTTCAGCCCTGCTCGATCATGGTCGAGATGCCTATCACGGCTAGGCCGTGATGGGCTCTGTTTGTCTCATTTTTCTTCACTTTTCAAGCCCCATCTTCATGCAAGCTCCATCATGGTCAATCTTGAGCATTTTGATCCTTAATTCCTGCAAAACAACACCACAAAACCGTTTTGGTGTTTCACTGTTTTTGTATCATCAACGAATGAGATCAACCAAACCATTTTTGTGTTTCACTGTTTTTTTAATAAGCAGTTGCAGTACCATGATAACTTCCTAACTCTGCATGGATCCAAAAGTAAATTATAACTCTTTTAAGTGAAAATCTCAATATGAAATTTGGTTTATAAAAATATATATCAAATTTGTATAGGGTTAAAGTAATATTATCAAATGTTGTCATTTCATCTCTGACACAATTATTTTTATTTATGCATTATAGGTCCTTGTCTGATCTTCGTTGTCCGCGGCTCCTCCCTTATCCTTACTTGGTTTTGCTTTGTCGAATAGGTAAGTTCTCTCAATACTCTCTTTTAAGGTTTTGCTTTGTCTAATAGGTACTGATATGTGTGGTGCTTCTAATGTATTATGTGAATTATCGTGTTGTTTGGTAGTGGAGAGCTGAGCTCAATAGGATGTGATCTTGTCTGATTGTATGCTGATAATTTAATGTTTATGCATGTGCTTGTCAATATGTGTTGTTTGTTAGTGGAGAGCGGAGCTCAATAAGATGTGATCCTGTCTGAAAGGCGGGATGCTGGTTGTGTGCTGATAATTTAGAAATTATGCATGTGTTTGACAATTAACTGCTACTTGTTAGTGGAGAGCGGAGCTCAATAAGAAGTTTGCTACAATATTCAATCTAAGTTTGTATTGATTTACGCTGCAATTTATATAAGCTCAACAATGTTGCAATATTTATAGGTTAATGGTTTTATTTTCTGTTAGAGTTAATAATTAATTTACGAAAGTCTTAGTTTCCTATTTGAGATTCAATATTAATGAGCATGCTTAACTTATCAAGGTATGCATGCTCATTGTATTGAATCTTGAATTGTCCAAGTGGGACTGTTTGGGTAAAAACTTTTTCACACTCGTACAATAGTCATTTCCATGTTCAAATTCCTTATATATATACTTGTTGAAATCTCGGTCTGATGCATTTCCTTTTGTTCTCCTGGTGCATACTTGATCGCGGTGATTCTCACCGTGCTCAAGTCGTGTACTTGGAGACCGATGGGAAATGCTGCCAAAATTTTGTCAAGTATAAGGGATTTGAATATGGGAATAACTATTATTAGCCGAGTGTGGTAAAGGTTTCTTCTCGAATGGGATATGTTCTTATCTTGTCATAAGAACGAGATTGATGGAGTTATTGGAATGCACCGTAATATATAAGTGTTATTGTAGGATTGGTCGTGCTATTTAATTGCCAGCAATGGATATTCCAGAGAATCGGAAATGGATGTATCGTAGGTTGGATCGGAATAAACGTCTTAGGGAAGAGTATAGAGTTGGAGTGGGTGAGTTTATAAAGTTTGTTGTTAGCCAGGAGAGATTTATACGGTTGGGCGGTGATCAATTGAGGTGTCCTTGCAAAAGATGCAAGTGTCAATCTTTCAAAAGCGTGGATGGAGTTGTAGCCGATCTTTATTAGAAGGGCTTCATGCATGATTACTATTGGTGGAGTAACCACGGTGAGACATTGCCTGACTTAAACCCGATTGTGTTTGAAGGTTCGTACTATGGAAGTGGTGACCAGAGGGAAGAATTGAATCCATACGAGCAGATGATAATGGATCATGTTGGACCATCGGTTGGTGTTGTACTAGAAGAAGATGGGGGAGAAGATGGTGGAATGGGTTCCCAATACATAGAGGAGAATTCGAATTCCGAAGCTCAAAGATTCTATGATATGCTGAGTGTTGTACGATCTCCATTGTGGGAAGGATGTCGGGAGTACACGGAGTTGTCGATGTGCATGGAATGGTTGAGTATCAAATCTGACTACAATATGCAAGGCTGTTTTAATCGCCTCACCAGGTCAGTGTCCAAGGCGTTGCCAGAAGACAATCGGATGCCTACTAGTTTTTATCATGCTAAGAAGTCTGTGGAAAATTTGGGTCTGGGGTGTTTGAAAATTGATTGTTGCCCGAATGGATGTATGTTGTACTATAATGATCATTTAGCGGAAAGCATAACATGTTGTCGATTTTGTGGTGCGGATCGGTATAAGACAACCACTAGGATGGGCATTGAGAAGAAGAGGTCGCTAAAAAAGATGTGGTACTTTCCGCTCGTGCCAAGACTTACAAGATTGTACTCTTCGATGGCCACTGCAGCTCACATGAGGTGGCATAGTGAGCATGAGAGGGAGCAAGATGTCTTGTGTCATCCATCTGATGGAGAAGCTTGGAAGCATTTTGATAGGGTTCATATGGCATTTTCGCAGGACCCTCGCAATGTCCGATTGGGGTTATCTACTGATGGATTTAATCCTTTTGGGCTGTCTGGAAAAGCATACTCTTGTTGGCCGGTTATCCTGACTCCGTACAATCTTCCCCCGAGGATGTGCATGAAGCGGGAGTTTATGATCCTAACAGTCATAATTCCGGGTCCGTCTAATCCAAAAGGTAAGATTGATGTGTACTTGCAGCCGCTGATAGATGAGTTGACGATGCTATGGAATGATGATGTGTTGACATATGACGTATCTTTGAGGCATAATTTCATCATGAAAGCAGCTTTGATGTGGACGATCAACGACTTTCCCGCTTATGGGATGATGTCAGGTTGGATGATCGCGGGGAAGCTTGGATGCCCAATATGTATGAAGCGATCGAAGGCATTCATGCTTAAAAACAGTCGAAAGATCTCATATTTTGATTGTCATCGTCAATTCCTTCCAGAAGATCATTCTTATAGGAGGAACAAGAATGCATTCAAGAAGCGTTGTGCGGAGACAACACCGCCTCCACCACGTTTGACTGGTCCTAATGTATGGCGCAGAGTATAGTACTTACCGCTCGTCCATGAATCCCAAGGAGAACATATTCCTGATTATGGCGTCAACCATAATTGGACAAAACAAAGTATATTTTGGAGGTTGCCGTATTAGAGGACGCAGCTACTCCGTCACAACATTGATGTCATGCATACTGAGAGGAATGTGTTTTTGAATGTGTTTGACACTGTGATGGACATCAAGGGGAGGACAAAGGATATAAATAAAGCCCGATTGGATCTGACTGAAATTTGTAATTGGAAGGAGCTTGAGTTGCCGGACGATGGTCGTGGCAGACTTATCAAACCGAAGGCAAGTTATACACTAAGCAAAACACAGAAATTGGTCGTCTGTAAGTGGGTTAAAGAACTAAAGTTACCAGATGGGTATGCTTCCAATCTGGGTAGATGTGTTGACATTAAGGAAGCAAAGTTACATGGAATGAAGAGTCATGATTGCCACGTGTTCATGCAACGGTTGCTTCCAATTGCGTTCGACGCATTACCGAAGCAAATTTGGAACCCACTTGTTGAGCTTAGCCACTTTTTCATGGAGCTTACATCGACAACACTAAATGTGAATCAATTAAAGGATATGGAAGTCAAGATACCCGTTTTGTTATGTAAGCTGGAGCAAATCTTCCCGCCGAGTTTCTTTGATTCCATGGAACACCTGCCAGTTCATCTACCTTATGAAGCAAGAGTTGGTGGCCCAGTCCAACACCGCTGGATGTATCCATTTGAAAGGTAAACAACATCAACTATTTTACTTAATACATATGAAATTCACGAACACGAGAGCATAGTTTAGCTTTCCCTAAAACTAGTAATTATTTTTATGTATCCCTCTTTAATATGTTCCTACACTCCCTTAAACACAAAGTCAAGAACAAGGCACGAGTGAAGGGTTCCATTTGTGAAGCATACTTAGTAGAGGAGACTTCCACTTTTGTCTCTTATTTCTATCCGGACGAAGTTAACACGAGAAGGACAAGGATGCCTAGAAACGTTGATTCGGGTGAATGAAGTTCAACCAGTCCTCCTATATCAATATTCAACTATCCGGGCAGATTTTGTTGCAAATCAAAAGGATATTTCTTGGAGCAGCGTGACATTAATGCTGCTCATCTGTATATCCTTCAAAATTGTGAAGAGGTGGCTCCATATTTAGAGTAAGTTTCTACAATGTTTTTTATAAGTTCAATTGACATTTATGATTATTAATCGTCCTGCTGTTAATCTCCCATATGTAGGATGTACGACAATTTTCTAAGGGATCTCCAACCTGACATTTCAAATGATCAGGTTGATCGAGAAATTACTTCTCACTTTGCTACGTGGTTCAGTAAATATGTAGGTTAAGCATCTTCATTTTTTGAAGCATACATTTTATCTCCTTAAATATATAGCATGTATAAGAATAATATAATATTTGATTGTTTAGGTACTAGATTCAGAAAACAATGTTCAAAATCCATTGTTGACAAATTTGGCATGGGGGCCTAACAGATGGGTTACATCATTGAATACTTATATTGTAAATGGATATAAATTTAACACAAAAACATGGAATGAAGGAATGCAGACGTGTAACTATGGTGTTTGTGTGCGAGCCACTGATGGCAATGTAGAGGATGATTTCTATGGGGTTCTAACTGACATCCTTGAACTAGATTATACCGGTTTCCCCGTGATGAAGTTAGTTATCTTCAAGTGTGATTGGTTTGATCCTACTCTTGACGTAGGGACAAAAATCGATAACAAATATGCTATTGTTCAAGTTAGGCTGTCTCGAAGGTATAATAAGGCGTACGACCCATTCATTTTTCACAACAGGCAGATCAGGTTTATTACTCGCCATATCCCGAAGGACATCAAGGCTGGTTGGGTGTTATTAAGATAAAGGCTCGCAGTATAATTACTGATAATGTAATCAACCAGCCTGAAAAAGATGCTCCGTACCAAGATGATGAGTTTTCAAGCCCCGCGTACCGTTGCAAATTACGCCAGACATTATTGTTAATTCTATGGCGGACATTTCCGGAAATGGGGAAGAAGTTGAAAGAGAGTTGATGGATCAATCCGAGTTGGACGCATCTAGCGAAGGTACATTCCGATCAAGTGATACTGATGAGAGTGAGGGTGAATTTAGTGACGGAGATTCTACTTAGGTAATTTATTTATGTCATAATTCATTGTGTAAATGTCATTCTACTTAGGTAATTTATTTTTGTATTATTTACACTATTGTGTAATCATCTTTTCATTTTTTTCACAGATGGTAGATTCCTCTAGAGGTAGGGGTCGTCGTGGAGGTCGTGCTGCGAGAGTCCCTTCGCCGACCGACCCACAGCCTTCAGATCGAGACCACCCTACCAGCACCTCTGTGGACGGGACACCTTAGGGTGATGGAGTTGCACCCCCTACCCAGCCTCATGTGGTCGAGACACAGGCTGCACCCTCATCATCCACACCTACGACAGGACCATCATCATCATCGGGACAGGAGAGTCGTGGTCAATCCGACCGGAGGATTCTTCTTATCCCCAGGGGGGATAACGAGTAAGCTAATTTAATTTTTTTAATATAGATAAAGTATCGTTAATTTCTATTTACTTGTTTTTTAATTTATTTATAACATTTATTAATGCTCTAGTTTTGCTGCAGCTTTCTGCCTGCGAAGGGCCCTTCTGATTCGATATCGAAGATCCTGCGACGGAAGTTTGATGGTCCATGGCCTACATGGAAGGCCATCCCAGGGGGTCATAGGGATCAGTTGTTTAAAGAGTTTAAGGTAACAATTTATTAAGTTATTTAAATTAAATTTACATTATATATATATATATACACATGAATTTCCTAACAACTGTAAGTTGCAGAAAGAGTATAGGTGGGACGTAGCTTTAGAGGCTCTCGTCAGAGACATTTTTTAGCATAAAGGCTCACTGGTCATGAAGAATCTGACGAACAAGCTGAGGCAGGGTAAGAATAAGGGGAAGTGGGTGGATCCTGAGATCAGGAGGCAGCTGAACCAGTACTGGGCTACTGAGAAGTTCCAGGAGATCTAGGCCACAGCTCGGCATAATCGAGCTTCTGATGGTGGCGCATGTGCTTGGACCGGCGGGTCTAAATCAGCCGCCGCCCACTACGACGAGCTAGTAATACATTAAACTTTTGACTTAATATACTGTTTAATTAATTAGTTTTCATTTTTAATTATTCGTATGAATCTAAGATTGTATTTTTCTGTGCAGAAAGCACAGAAACAGCGGGGCCCCACTACTATGGAGTTGGTGGAGAGGACGAAGAAGTTGAAGTCGGGGACATGGGTCAACGACAAGGCCCGTAACTATGCTGTAAGCAAAATAACAATTTTGTGTTTACTTGTAATTTATTATAAATGATTTGTTAATATTAGATATAATTTTAACTAAATCTCTTCAACTATACTTTGTAGGTGGGCTTTAACGAGAAGAAGGACGATGCCATATCGCGTGCCTCACAGTCACAAGATGAGGCTTTGACTGGTGATGGGCTCAGCTCTCCTATCTTCGTCGACGATAATGCCATTTATTTGGAGGTCATCGGGGGAAGGAACAAGAAGGGGCACGTGTATGGCCTCGGACACCTGGGAGGCGAGTTTATCGCTTCATCATTCGGCACGCCTGCTCCTTCCTACGCCGATACCGTCCCTCAGGAGCAGTTCAACCAAATGCAGGACACCATCACGGAGCTGAACGCGGAGCTTCGGGAGAAGAGCGAGAGAGAGCAGCAGATGGCGAACCAGATTGCACAATTGACTCAGGTATAGCAGCAGCTGATGCAGACGAGCATCGAGCAGGGCTAGACACTGCGGCTGGTGTTGGAGCAGATGAGGATCCACACTCCAGTTGCTCAGGGTGATGCTATGACGGTTGTGCCGTCTGCTGCCGCTCCTCCAGTTCCGCTGCGAGCTACTGATGCTGCTACTGCAGAGGACGGTCAGATAGCAGACGTTGGTGGTACGGACGCTGAGGATGAATGGATTCCTCCACCTCCCCCTCATCATGACTGATTTTTTTTTCTTCATATTTTTGACTTTAAACGATTCTTGTACGACACTTTGGATTTTTTATATATATATTTATTATTTCTTATGATTGTATATTTCATTAGTAATTTGGTGTGTTTTGTTAGTAATTTTGCTAACGTTTAAAGAAAAAACCGGAAAAAAAAATTATTTTAAAAATTAACTTTAAAAAAAATTAATAATAACCAGTTTGGCGACCGAATTAGAAACCAATAATTTGGTCGCTAAACACTACAAAAAAAGGTCATTTAGCGATCGAAAATAGTGACCGACTTTTTAGGTTCTTTTTTGCGACCGAAATAGAGACCGATTGTAGGATCTACATGAAACACTGGTTAGAGTTGATTCTGCGATCGAAACAGCGACCGAAATAGAGCGTAGCAGAGATATAGATCGCTACTTCGGTCGCTAAACAAAGGAAAGTAAAAGTCAGAAATTTATGAATTGTTAGCGACCGAAATGGCGACCGAATTAAATGCAACGGTCAAACTGTGTTTATATTAGCGACCGATTTATAAATCCGTCGCTAAATTTATGAATTCACACTTTAAGCTTTATTTATATTTGCGACCGATATTAATTCGGTCGCTAAATGGCGCGTTGAAAAAATAAAATTGCGCGTGTTAGCGACCGAAATTTAATTCGGTCGCTACAATTACAAATTCAAATTAAAACTAACCATATTAGCGACCGAATTAATTCGGTCGCTAAAACTGAAATCCCTAAATTCGACATAACCTCATTCTTCCTCATTTTTTCCGTCGTTTTCTCTCTCCCACCCACTGTTTCTCTCTTCTACGGTGCGCGCTCCGGCCACCTCAACACCCCAAGACACCTCCGGTCGTCACCACCGTCATCTCTCCTCTGCTCAGGTAAGCTTTCCTCTACTCCATCTCTCTGTCTCATTGTCTCACTATGTCACTGTCTATCATTTCCCCCCTCATTTCAGGGATCATTCTGGTCACATTGCTCACACCACCACCACCACAACGCCCTCCCTCACACTGACCGAGGTAATTGCTTCTCTCGTTGTCTTTCTCTACATTGTTGTTTCTGTTGTGTGTTGTGTGTACATTGGTGTTGTGTGTGTGTTTGTTGTGTTGTGTGTGTGTGTGTGTGTTGTGAGTGTGTGTTTGTTGTGTGTTCTGTGTACTAAAGTTTGTGTGTTCAATTGGATTGTAATCATAGGGTAGGTGTGTCTCACCGTGTTTGATGTGTGTGTTTGATGTGTATTGTGCATTTGGGGTGCTCTGTGTGTGTGTCTGTTTGGGATGTTTGTGTGTGTGTGTGTGCAGAGATGTGTGTTTAGTGTATGTGTGTGTGTCTGTTTGGGATGTTTGTGTGTGTGTGCAGAGATGTGTGTTTAGTGTATGTGTGTGTGTCTGTTTGGGATGTTTGTGTGTGTGTGTGTGTGTGTGTGCAGAGATGTGTGTTTAGTGTATGTGTGTGAGTTTAGGGATGTGTGTTTTTGTTACTCATCATTTTCATTTTTTTATCCAACACATTTCTCTCTTTTCTCTTAGTTTCTCAAGGTGTCTTGATTTCTTACTCAAGGATCATCACTTAGAGGTAATTTTCCTCCAACCTTTCTTCATTACAATTGATGTTGAGTTGATTAGCTTCATGCTTGTTCTTAATTTTGTTCAAAAAGAATTAAGCTTGAAAATGGTAGAAAAATCATAACTCTTTGTACCCATTGATTTAAGTCTTGAAACTTAATATTGGTGCTTCTATAATCATACTGTTCATGCTTGCCAAATGATTTGATGAACAAAAATTTCTCCCCTATTTTCCCCCACTTGGCCGAACCATACCCTTTTATTTTACTCTTGGATTTCAAAAATTTGTAACTCTTTGCATAAAGGGAAACAAATCTCCAAATTTGATATCTGTGCTTGTCTAGTGATCAATGATCATCCTTCCTTTCTCTTCATGTTTTTCATTCAAATCACTAAGTTGCTACAACTTTCCATATTCCTTGATTTTTATGATTTAAATTCTAGAAAATCATAGAAATGGAATTTGTGAGTTATGACAATTTTTCCCTACTAACTAAGACCCTAACATCTTGTCTATCTAGGATGGACTATTAGATCATATAATTAATATAGTTAATTAGTGGTTAGTTACAAATCAGTTGCTTTATCTTACATATAATATAAGTCACTTTTATATATGACTTGATGTAATAAACTTTCTCATTCAATCAATTACACCTTTCAGTTTTCTCTCTATTATTTTCTATTTTAATGGGCACTGTGATGTTTACTAACATGAACATTGAACAACATGGAAAATCTTCTCTTTGATAGAAAGAAATTCTAGCATTATCCACATTTTTTTATGGTACTTGATATGTAATATATTGATTCGATTTGTGTAAACAGTTAGGCCCGATTTAAGGATAATTTTAAAAAAAAAAGTCGAAATCAAAATAAATTGACCTTCAGCTCTCCAATCTTATTATTTTTTATGCTTCATTGATTATTTTTTTGTGAACACATGCTTTAACACTAGATATTCATGAGATAAATTATTTAGGTATAACAATTTAACATAATAGAATAGTGATTTGAGTTGAAATGAATAATTTCATTTATGCACGATAGGTCCTTGTTGTCATATTCTTCTACCGGCTCCTCCACTTATCCTTGCTCAGTTGTGTTTTCTCTCTCAGGTCAGTTCTCTGAACACTCAGTGTAATGTATTATGTGAATTATCGTCTTGTTTGGTAGTGGAGAGCTGAGCTCAATAGGATGTGATCTTGTCTGATTGTATGCTGATAATTAATTTAATGTTTATGCATGTGTTTGTCAATATGTGTTGTTTGTTAGTGGAGAGCGGAGCTCAATAGGATGTGATCTTGTATGATTGTATGCTGATAATTTAATGTTTATGCATGTGTTTGTCAATATGTGTTGTTTGTTAGTGGAGAGCGGAGCTCAATAGGATGTGATCCTGTCCGAAAGGCGGGATCTTTGGTTGTGTCTTGATAATTTAGAAATTATGCATGTGTTTGACAATTAACTGCTACTTGTTAGTGGAGAGCGGAGCTCAATAGGATGTTTTCTACAATATTTAATCTAAGTTTGTATTGATTTACGCTGCAATTTATATAAACTCAACAATGTTGCAATATTTATAGGTTAATGGTTTTATTTTCTGTTAGAGTTAATAATTAATTTACGAAAGCCTTAGTTTCCTATTTGAGATTCAATATTAATGAGCATGCGTAACTTATCAAGGTATGCATGCTCATTGTATTGAATCTTGAATTGTCCAAGTGGGACAGTTTGGGAAAAAACCTTTTTCACACTCGTACAATAGTCATTTCAATGTTCAAATGCCTTATATACTTGTTGAAATCTCGATCTGATGCATTTCCTTTTGTTCTCCTGGTGCATACTTGATCGCGGTGATTCTGTCCATGCTCGAGGCGTGTAACTTGGAGACCGAGGGGAAATGCTTGCCGAAATTTTGTCAAGTATAAGGTATTTGAATATGGGAATAACTATTAGTAGCCGAGTGTGACAAAGGTTTCTTCTCGAATGGGATAGGTTCATACCTTGTCATAAGAACGAGATTGATGGAGTTATTGGAATGCACCGTAATATATAAGTGTTATTGTAGGATTGGTCAGGCTATTTAATTGTCAGCAATGGATATTCCGGAGAATCGAAAATGGATGTATCGTAGGTTGGATCGGAATAAACGTCTTAGGGAAGATTATAGAGTTGGAGTGGGTGAGTTTATAGAGTTTGTTGTTAGCCAAGAGAGATTTATACGGCTGGGCGATGATCAATTGAGGTGTCCTTGCAAAAGATGCAAGTGTCAATCTTTCAAAAGTGTGGATGGAGTTGTAGCCGATCTTTATGAGAAGGGCTTCATGCCTGATTACTATTGGTGGAGTAACCATGGTGAGATGTTGCCTGACTTAAACCCGATTGTGGCTGAAGGTTCGTACTATGGAAGTGGTGATGGGAGGGAAGAATTGAATCCATACGAGCAGATGATAATGGATCATGCTGGACCATCGGTTGGTGTTGTACTAGAAGAAGATGGGGGAGAAGATGGTGGAATGGGTTCCCATTACATAGAGGAGAATCCGAATCCCGAAGCTCAAAGATTCTATGATATGCTGAGTGTTGCACGATCTCCATTGTGGGAAGGATGTCAGGAGTACACGGAGTTGTCGATGTGCATGGAATGGTTGAGTATCAAATCTGACTACAATATGCAAGAAGGTTGTTTTAATCGCCTCAGCAGGTCAGTGTCCAAGGCGTTGCCAGAAGGCAATCGAATGCCTACAAGTTTTTATCATGCTAAGAAGTCCGTGGAAAATTTGGGTCTGGGGTGTTTGAAAATTGATTGTTGCCCGAATGGATGTATGTTGTACTATAAGGATGATTCAGCGGAAAGCATAACGTGTTGTCGATTTTGTGGTGCGGATCGGTATAAGACAACCACTAGGATGGGCATTGAGAAGAAGAGGTCGCTAAAAAAGATGTGGTACTTTCCGCTCGTGCCAAGACTTACAAGATTGTACTCTTCGATGGCCACTACAGCTCATATGAGGTGGCATAGTGAGCATGAGAGGGAGCAAGATATCTTGTGTCATCCATCTGATGGAGAAGCTTGGAAGCATTTTGATAGGGTTCATATGGCATTTTCGCAGGACCCTCGCAATGTCCGATTGGGGTTATCTGCTGATGGATTTAATCCTTTTGGGCAGTCTGGAAAAGCATACTCTTGTTGGCTGGTTATCCTGACTCCGTACAATCTTCCCTCGGGGATGTGCATGAAGCGGGAGTTTATGTTCCTAACAGTCATAATTCCGGGTCCGTCTAATCCAAAAGGTAAGATTGATGTGTACTTGCAGCCACTGATAGATGAGTTGACAATGCTGTGGAATGATGGTGTGTTGACATATGACGTATCTTTGAGGCAGAATTTCATCATGAAAGCAGCTTTAATGTGGACGATCAACGACTTTCCTGCTTATGGGATGATGTCGGGTTGGATGACCGCGGGGAAGCTCGGATGCCCAATATGTATGGAGCGATCGAAGGCATTCATGCTTAAAAACAGTCGAAAGATCTCATATTTTGATTGTCATCGTCAATTCCTTCCAGAAGATCATCCTTATAGGCGGAACAAGAATGCATTCAAGAAGCGTTGTGCGGAGAGAACACCGCCTCCACCACGTCTGACTGGTCCTAATGTATGGCGCAGAGTACAGTACTTACCGCTCGTCCATGAAACCCAAGGAGAACATATTCCTGATTATGGCGTCAACCCTAATTGGACAAAACAAAGTATATTTTGGAGGTTGCCGTATTGGAGGACGCATCTACTCCGTCACAACATTGATGTCATGCATACTGAGAGGAATGTGTTTTTGAATGTGTTTGACACTGTGATGGACATCAAGGGGAGGACAAAGGATACAAATAAAGCCTGATTGGACCTGGCTGACATTTGTAATCGGAAGGAGCTTGAGTTGCAAGACGGTGGTTGTAGCAGACTTATCAAACCGAAGGCAAGTTATACACTAAGCAAAGCACAGAAATTGGCCATCTGTAAGTGGGTTAAAGAACTAAAGTTACCAGATGGGTATGCTCCCAATCTGGGTAGATGTGTTGACATTAAGGAAGCAAAGTTACATGGAATGAAGAGTCATGATTGCCGCGTGTTCATGCAACGGTTGCTTCCAATTGCGTTCGACGCATTACCGAAGCAAATTTGGAACCCACTTGTTGAGCTTAGCCACTTTTTCAGGGAGCTTACATCGACAACACTAAATGTGAATCAATTAAAGGATATGGAAGTCAAGATACCCGTTTTGTTATGTAAGCTGGAGCAAATCTTCCCGCCGAGTTTCTTTGATTCCATGGAACACCTACCAGTTCATCTACCTTATGAAGCAAGAGTTGGTGGCCCAGTCCAATACCGCTGGATGTATCCATTTGAGAGGTAAACAACATCAACTATTTTACTTAATACATATGAAATTCACGAACACGAGAGCATAGTTTAGCTTTCCCTAAAACTAGTAATTATTTGTATGTATCCCTCTTTAATAGGTTCCTACACTCCCTTAAACATAAAGTCAAGAACAAGGCACGAGTGGAGGGTTCCATTTGTGAAGCATACTTAGTAGAGGAGACTTCCACTTTTGCCTCTTATTACTATCCGAACGAAGTTAACACGAGAAGGACAAGGATGCCTAGAAACGTTGATTCGGGCGAAGGATGTTCAACTAGTCCTCCTATATCAATATTCAACTATCCGGGCAGATTTAGTGGCAAATCAAAAGGATATTTCTTGGAGCAGCGTGACATTAATGCTGCTCACCTGTATATCCTTCAAAATTGTGAAGAGGTGGCGCCATATTTAGAGTAAGTTTCTACAACGTCTTTAATGAGTTCAATTGACATTTATTATTATTAATCGTCCTGCTGTTAATCTCCCATATGTAGGATGTACGGCAATTTTCTAAGGGATCTCCAACCTGACATTTCAAATGATCAGGTTGATCGAGAAATTACTTCTCACTTTGCTACATGGTTCAGTAAATATGTAGGTTAAGCATCTTCATTTTTTGAAGCATACATTTTATCTCCGTAAATATATAGCATGTATAAGAATAATATAATATTTGATTGTTTAGGTACTAGATCCAGAAAACAATGTTCAAAATCCATTGTTGACAAATTTGGCATGGGGGCCTAACAGATGGGTTACATCATGGAATACTTATATTGTAAATGGATATAAATTTAACACAAAAACATGGAAAGAAGGAATGCAGACGTGTAACTATGGTGTTTGTGTGCGAGCCACTGATGGCAATGTAGAGGATGATTTCTATGGGGTTCTAACTGACATCCTTGAACTCGATTATACCGGTTTCCCCGTGATGAAATTAGTTATCTTCAAGTGTGATTGGTTTGATCCTACTCTTGACGTAGGGACAAAAATAGATAAAAATTATGGTATTGTTCAAGTTAGGCTGTCTCGGAGGTATAATAAGGCGTACGACCCATTCATTTTTTCACAACAGGCAGAGCAGGTTTATTACTCGCCATATCCCGAAGGACATCATGGCTGGTTGGGTGTTATTAAGATAAAGGCTCGCAGTATAATTACTGATAATGTAATCAACCAGCCTGAAAAAGATGCTCCGTACCAAGATGATAAGTTTTCAAGACCCCACGTACCGTTGCAAATTACGCCGGACATTATTGTTAATTCTCTGGTGGACATTTCCGGAAATGGGGAAGAAGTTGAAAGAGAGTTAATGGATCAATCCGAGTTGGACGCATCTAGCGAAGGTACATTCCGATCAAGTGATACTGATGAGACTGAGGGTGAATTTAGTGACGGAGATTCTACTTAGGTAATTTATTTATGTCATAATTCATTGTGTGAATGTCATTCTACTTATTAGGTAATTTATTTTTGTATTATTTATACTGTTGTGTAATCATATTTTCATTTTTTTCACAGATGGCAGATTCCTCCAGAGGTAGGGGTCGTCGTGGAGGTCGTGCTGCGAGAGTCCCTTCGCCGGCCGACCCACGACCTTCGGGATCGAGACCATCCTACCAGCACCTCTGTTGACGGGACACCTCAGGGTGATGGAGTTGCACCCCCCACCCATCCTCATGTGGTCGGGACACAGGCTGCACCCTCATCATCCACACCTACGACGATAGGACCATCATCATCATCGGGACAGGAGAGTCGTGTTCCATCCGATAGGAGGATTCTTCTTATCCCCAGGGGGGATAACGAGTATGCTAATTTAATTTTTTAATATATATAAAGTATCGTTAATTTCTATTTACTTGTTTTTAAAATTTAATTATAACATTTATTAATGCTCTAATTTTGCTGCAGCTTTCCGCCCGCGAAGGGGCCCTTCTGATTCGATATCGAAGATCCTGCGACGCAAGTTTGATGGTCCACGACCTACATGGAAGGCCATCCCACTGGGCCACAGGGATCAGTTGTTTCTAGAGTTTAAGGTAACAGTTTATTAAGTTTTTTAAATTAAATTTACATTATATATATGTACACACGAATTTCCTAACAACTGTAAGTTGCAGAAAGAGTATAGGTGGGACTTAGCTTTAGAGGCTCTCGTCAGGGACATATTTGAGCATAAAGGCTCACTGGTTATGAAGAATCTGATGAACAAGCTAAGGAAGGGGCAGAATAAGGAGAGGTGGGTGGATCCTGAGATCAAGAGGCAGCCGGGACCCAAGATGGGCACCGAGAAGTTCCAGGAGATCCAGGCCACGGCTCGGCGTAATCCGGCTCCGATGGTGGCGCATGTGCTTGGACCGATGGGTCTAAATCAGCCGCCGCCCACTACGACGAGCTGGTAATACATTAAACTTTTGACTTAATATACTATTTAATTAATTAGTTTTCATTTTTAATTATTCTTATGAATTTAATATTATATTATTCTGTGCAGAAAGCACAAAACAATGGGCCCCGACTGCTATGGAGTTGGTGGAGAGGACGAAGAAGTTGAAGTCGGGGACATGGGTCAACGACAAGGCCCGTAACTATGCTGTAAGCAAAAAAATAATTTAGTGTTTACTTGTAATTTATTATAAATGATTTGTTAATATTGGATATAATTATTTTAACTAAATCTATTCAACTATACTTTGTAGGCGGGCTTCAACGAGAAGAAGGACGATGCCATATCACGTGCCTCAGTCACAAGATGAGGCTTTGACTGGTGATGGCTGCTCTCCTGTCTCCGTCGACGATAATGCCATTTATTTGGAGGTCGTCGGGGGCAGGAACAAGAAGGGGCACGTGTATGGCCTCGAACACCTGGGAGCCGAGTTCATCGCTTCATCGTCCAGCACACCTGCTCCTTGCTGCGCCGATACCGTCCCTCAGGAGCAGTTCCACCAAATGCAGGACACCATCAAGCAGCTGAACGCGGAGCTTCGGGAGAAGAGCGAGAGAGAGCAGCAGATGGCGAACCAGATTGCACAGTTGACTCGGGCACACCAAAGAATGATGCGGGCGAGCATCAGCGAGGGCGGACATCTGCGGGTGGTGTTGGAGCAAGTGAGATCCAGACTCGATTGCTCGAGATGATGCTCTAACGGTTGTGCGCGCTCTGCCGCTCCTCCCGATTCGCCGCCCGGCCATCGATGTTGCTATCGCAAAGGACGATCGGCCAGCGAGGACGTCGGTGGTACGGGGCCGAGGATGATTGGATTCCTCCATCTGCCCCTCATCATGACTGATTTTTTCTCTCCATATTTTTGACTTTAAACGATTCTTGTACGATATTTTGGATTATTCTTTTTATATATATTTATTATTTTTTAAGATTGTATATTTCATAAGTTATTTGGTGTGTTTTATTAGTATTTTTTTTAACGTTTAAAGAAAATCAGAAAAAAAAATTTATTATAAAAATTAAAATTAAAAATAATAATAATAATAACCAGTTTAGCGACCGAATTAGAAACCAATAATTCGGTTGCTAAACTTTATTTAAGATTTACAGATGATGTATAGCGACCGAAAATCCATCGCTAATATAGGTTAACAGTGACCAAAATTAGCCACCGAATTAGCAACCGATTATCGGTCGCTAAAAATGGTTACCCAAAAAATGCGACCAACCTAATAGCGACCGATTATTATTATATAGCGACCGAATTTACGGTCGCTAATTAGTGACCGAAATAATAATTCGGTAGCTAAAACCTTAGCGACCAGGTATTCAGCTACCATCATAAATCGGTCTCTGATTCGGTCGCTAAAACAAATAGCGACCGATTTACATGGTTTAGCGACCGAAAATTACGGTCGCTAAACAATTGTTTTTTTGTAGTGAAACTTTATTTAACATTAACAGATGTGGTATAGCGACCGAAAATCCGTCACTAATATAGGTTAACAGTAACCAAAATTGGCGACCGAACTAGCAACCGATTATCGGTCGCTAATAATGGTTACCGAAACAATGCGACCAACCTTATAGCGACCGTTTTTTATTATTTAGCGACCAAAATTACGGTCGTCATTTAGCGACCGAATTAATATTTCGGTCGCTAAAAACTTAGCGAGCAGGTATTCAGACACCACCATTAATCGGTCGCTAATTCGGTCGCTGAATTAAATAGCGACCGATTTAGAAAGTTTAGCGACCGAATATGTCGGTCGCTAAACAGTTATTTTTTTGTAGTGTTTATATATGAAGCTACATACAAACACTACTAAAAAAATGAAATCAGCGATGGGTATATTTCGTCGCTAAATTAATTAATGACGAAATTAGCGACGAGAAAAAATCCGTCGAAAAAGTGGCGTCGCTCAACTAATTATTAAGATAAAAGTATTAAAAAACTTTATGAGAAACATTGAACATAACCATATTTATCGGAGGACTTCAATTGATAAAAGAACGAAGTTAAGGATGAAATCGATATATATATATATATATTTTACGTTATCAATTTTCGAAAATGAGATAGAAAGTTATTTTAAGGATTAGGTGTCGAAATATTTTAAAGCTAGAGGAAAATCATTTTTGCTTACAAATAATTTTAGTTTAAACAAAAACAATTTTAGAAATATATTTATTGAAGAAAACATTTGAGAAAAATGTTTTGTAGTATTTGATTGGAAACAAAAATAGATTTCTCTATAACTTAGCATTTATAAATGAATTTCAATGAAAAGGATTTTCTGTGAAATACTTTTATTCAACAAAAATACTCCGGCAAGCTTGGATAAGTTGTGGAGGTTTCGTTTTGTATTTGTGTTTCACTGAACAAAAAAAAACACGTTGAAATTTGAATCTAGTATACGAGACGTCGGAATACTAGTATTCTGTAATAAACACGTAGATCTTGGATCCGTGTCACGTTGTTGTGGACTTGGTGTCTTAATCACGTTGTGCCTAATATACATGGCTAATCACGTTGTGCCTAATATACCTGCCAATTGAGTCTGATCAACTCATAGAATGACAATAGGATCTAATGAGATTAAGTTAGAGCCTGAATATTGAAGTGTCATGCATATTTTTATAAAAGAAGATGATTGTTCGGGTATGAAACCCATTGATGGAGTACTTGCTTATTTTCTGACAAATTCTATGATATATGACCTATATGCTTATCTGATGTTTTGTGTCGTGCATATGGTTATTGTGATTAATCCATATATTGGTATGTCACTCTTGCATATCTGTTTGTTGTTTTCTCTTCCTATATGGAAATGGTTATATATATGTGTGTAAATTTAGATAGATCCCAATATTCCTTTGGCACCGGCGGGGGTGGGGACGTTGACCTTTGAGGATGCTCATAACATTGGCACGTGGGTCATACATTCGGGATCCCACACCTCGACTTATACCGGACCAGTGAGTTCTCTTGAGGACAATGTAGAGGCTGGACCACAATGCAGAGTACAGACGATTGAGTCGGTGAGGATATCTCTACCACCCACTTGGTACTATCTTCAGTGTCTAGTCGAGCAGGGACAGCTGTACTTTCAACCACCACTTGGAGAGCCACTCCCTGGAGTTCTACCCGACTCACCACCGAAGGAAGATCCGGGGGATTTTGTCGACAAGGAGCCTGAGTATGTTGTGCTTGATGATGGTGATGATGACGACTCTCCTGATGAAGGAGGGGAAGTGTTGGATGCTTCACCTGATGCCTCATCTGGGAGTGGGGGTGTCTACACTGGCCTTTCTAACGGGTATCTTTAGATGGACCAGCTATAGGTATCTTTTGTCCGGCTGATTCCTGGCTTCTGAGAGCCACGGTGTTTTTGAGATGTGGTTCCGGACCTTTTGCTTCTTGTTGTTTATATTCCTTTTCCTTACCTTTTAACTTATGACAATGGCCTACTCTTATAAATGCCCTAAGTTATTTTGTACTTAAGTTCTGATGCTACGACTGCTAATACTTATATATCAGTTCGTTTATGTTGTTCATGTTCTGAGTGTTCATCTTAAGAACAAAAAAATTATCACCATTTTGAGAATATTTATTTACTAAGAAAATATTATTTTCCGAAAGTAACCAGCAATTTAATAAGTTTTATTTTCCGCAACGGGTAACCATGTGATGCCCAAGTTAGGGTGTTACAGAGAACAGATCCGAGACTCACCTTCGAAATAGAACGAGAGATCGAGATCTGAGAGTGAGAGTGAGAGTGAGAGTGAGAGATCGCAGTTCGCAGAGAGTGAGAGTGAGAGTGGGAGATCGAATTCGCGGGGAGTGAGAGTGAGAGATGGCAGAGAGTGAGAGTGTGATTTGCGGTGGGAGAATAATTTTAAATGGGAAGAATGCGATTTTCATTACAAGAAAATTAGGAGAATAATTTTAAATGAAAATCGCATAAAACAAAACAGCAATCTTAAGTCTAATAAAAACAATTAATGAGTAGTTAATTAACCATATAATAGCTACTAATAAAATTAGTAGCTACAATTAGTAGCTAAAATTAAAAAATCTTGTATTGCATATCCGTCAGTAATTCCGTCGCTAAATTCAAATAAAGAAATTAGCAACAAATTTAAGGACAAAAATTTAGTGACGTCCTTTGTTTGTCAGTAATTTCATTGTTAAATTCAAATCAAATAGTTAGCGACGGGTTTAGTGACGAATTATTTAACAACGAAATTTCTTTGTTGTTAATTTCGTCGCTAAATTCAAATGAAAACTTTTGCTATGGATTTTGTGACGAAATTTTCAACGACAAGCATATTTGGTCACGATTCCGTCGCTAAATATTAGACAACCAAATTCCATAAATTAAAATGTAATTCGTCGCTAAATTCGTCGCTGTTTGCGACAGATGTGTTTTCGTCGCTAATTTTTTTCGTTAATTTTAATATTTTTAGTAGTGATGCAAGAACATATGACTCGGGCCTTCGAGATTTGTATTTGTCAAATGTCTACAAACTACAATTCATATTACCTTCATATTTGGAAGAGGTGGAGTGTGTTTTGGAAGAGGTGGAGTGTTAAGAATTTGACTTGTGAGATTCCAAACTAAATGATCGTTGGGGCATTGGAGGGATTAAAATATGGGATTTCGACTATAGTCACAAGGACATCGAGCCCAAATGTATGAAAATCTTTTAAAGCCATATTTGTAATTTTGTATCTACACGACAAAGCACATTTTGGGCTGATTGCATCATTAACCAATATTTGCCCCTATTTCTCTTTATGCCTTAAGATGGACTCATTATTAATTATGATTTCCGTCTCACGGCCATCTACGTTCAGCTAATAGAGGATTCTATGATTCTATCCCACTGAGAATCCAATAATAGTCAGTCCACAAACTGTGTTGTGGGTAGAGTAAAGGTGGCGAAATGGACTATTCGATCCAATTCAGACTAACTAGATTTGGGTCACGAAATATTTTGGTTCGGGTAAAAAAAAGTTTGGATCGGTCTATTAAAACGACGCTCAAACTCAATCCTATGCAGGTTATGAGTTTGATCGGATCGGTCCACCATATTTTTATTGTTTTTTATCAAAAGGCAATCCACTGTATGGTATATGAAAACATAAGGTGCTTTATTCCAATTGTTACATTATAAATCATCCCTAGTTGTGGAGAGTTATGGGGAATATATATTGGCATGACCAGAGCGTGGCAAGCCGGGTTCAGAAAACTAGTTGTGGAGAGTGACTCCCTAGTTTCCATACAAGCTCTTCAAACGAACACTGTGGAAGTTTGCAATGTCCCTCTAATCAGCAAGATCAAAAAATTAGCTCTCCTTCGGTGGGAAGTTGTTTTTACCCACACTTTTAAGGAAGGAAATAGATGCACTGATTGGTTAGCAAATTGGAGTTTGACCAAGGATTATGACTTCGAAGAAGTTGCTACTCCTCCTTCGGATCTCTCATTAATTGTCCTCAATGATATGTCTGGGGCTACCATACCCGTGTAGTTAGTTATAGGTAGTTTTTTTGTTTTGCTTTGGGCTTAGGCTCCTTGTGTAACCAAAAAAAAAATCATCCAAAATGCACTCACTACAAGAAATATTTATTTCTAACAAATTCAACATACCTACCAGCACAACATTGAGTATTAAGTTGCAAAACTTGATTTACTCTATAGCAGATCATAATTCATAAAGGATGCTTATTTCTCATTTGAAACTTCTTCCACCGCTTGAAACTGAAATCGGACTGGCCATAGACGATCATTTACTAACTAAAGTCTAAAACAATGAGCAATCCTTGTATATCATAGAATCAATATAGGGGTTGGGATATGGTGTACCACCCACATTTTACACCACTCATTACACCACCCATGTGGCAAATTTTGGGTCAATCAAATTGTCGCATAGGTTGGTCAAAATTTCAAACTTTCTAGTTGTATTATATCGTAGTCAAACTATATGAATACAGTATATTGTAATATAATATATGTGTTTTTTGTATTTACAAATTTAACTCATATTAAAATGATGTTTTTTGATTAAAAAAACTGATTATATTGCAAAATATTATTGACAACGAACATTATTTTAATTCATATTAAAATATTATTTTGTAATATAATCAGTTTTTTTAATAAAAAAACATTATTTTAATATGGGTTAAATTTGCGAATACAAAGAGTACATATATTATACTACAATATATTGTATTCATATATTTGACTACAGTAGAAATACAATTAGAAAGTTTGAAATTTTGATCAAATCCATGTAACAATTTGATTGGTTCAAAATTTGTCACATATGAATGATGTAGTAAGTGATGCAAAATATGGATGGTACACCTTAACACAACCCTCGATATAGAGTGCGAATGCTGGTTGCAACATGTCTCAGTGTCTGTTTGTATTAAATTTTTTCTAACGCCAACTGGCGTTTAAACCTCTGTTAGGAGGAAGCTCCAAATTGAAGCTTTGTAAAAAAGTGTGTTTAAGAGCTTTGGGATGTGTAAAACCTTTGTTGGCATTGAAGAAAATCTTATCCAAACATACTCTAAGCCTAACTCAATCTCCATTCGATATTTTGGTAAGATCATTTGCTTGAATGTAAATTCAATCTAATTATAATTCAATAATATTTGAGATAAAATTGGGTCAACTTGTTATGTTAGTATAATATATAAATTTGAATATTATATTATGTATAGCTAAATCATAAAAATAAAGACAGAAAAAACTAAATACATTTTTATAAATATATACTTCGAAACCAAAAATATCAAGGATTTAATTGTTCTATAGTATCATTGTAAAGAATTTTTATATTATCAACTAATCATGAATTGCAATATCGTTAAAAAGTTTGATTTCTACAATAACGACCTTATAAAAGTCACACATGAAGTACTTTATGATTGCTACTAACAGTATTTCAGAATTAAACGTTAACATCAATATAAATATATTATAATGTACATGCAAGTTATTGATTTAAGCCAAGATGTCTTGTGACCTAAATCTAATTGTATAAAAAGTATAAAATCTAAAAAAAATTGTGGAGCACCGGGTTAGGGTAGGCTAGAGTACTAATACTCACATTCGGTCCCATCAAATTTTATGGATAATTTTCCGTACTTATACTCATTAAGTGAGTAACTACCATCCCCTTCATGGTGAATCTCTACAAGAGTATTCATGGAGTGATTTATTCTTTGTCATCCTTATTTTAGCCTATATATAGTTGGCCAACTCAAACTAATTAGACTTGACGCATATGGTGAGAATCGAATAAGTAAAAGATCTATTGAATTAATATCAATAGCTTAAAGATTTTGAGTGAATATACATGTTTGACAAATGTTCAGGCTCCCCGTGTCATTTACATGTTGAATATACATTAAAGGAAAAGCTCATGCTAGATCTTATATGAGGGTTGAGATCCTCTCTATTTAGTTGGTAAATGACAATCTCATTTTAAAAGAGAGACAGACACAAGAGAGATTTATATTTCAAACATTTTTTATCATTAAAAAATAAATAAATCATTAAAAATAATTTGTATTTATCTCTCTCTTAAATAGAACTCTCAATCCTAACAACTTATACGAGAGGAAGAGAGAGATGGGACAAGAGAAAAAGAAACAAGTGGGACACACTACAAAGATTTGACTTGAATTCACTCGATTCTAATTTCATATTCCGCAATTTAATCAATTGTGATTACTCATGGAAACACTACGTGGCTTTTATATGAAAACCTTTGATTATTAAAATTTTGGTTCGTCGCAACACTTTTAATTAGAAAATTGGATTAAATATTTTTAATTTTTAAAACAAGGTGGCACACAATGCCGAGCAGAAGAAGCCAAAATGGAAGTGGCCACAGCTTTATCATCTCATTCTCAAATCCCAAGGTGAATGTGGGCAAATCTACTCATCCTAAATATATGTTGCCTACATAGCCACAGTTAGGAAACCCTACCAAATCGGGAGCAGGGGCCGGAAACTTCAAATGCTATGAAATATATATATATATATATATATATATATATAAATAGATAGATAGAGGAGGATCTCCTATCTTATTTTGTTGTACCACAATACAACATGTCTCGACTAAATATATAATATCTTACTATATATGCAACTTTTTTAATATTAAATAAAAAATTTATTTACGTGATAACATATTATTGATTGAAATATGATATAAAATTTTAAATAAAATGGAATATGAGATTTTTATCATGTGAAACCGCTCTTCATTTATGCGAAAGGGCAGTGTGTGTACATAAAGGTTCCTAAATGAATGCTTGTGAAAAGCGTTAGGATCTGCATCCTGTGAAAGGAACAATTACACAAAACAGAGGATATATATAATAAAACCCCAAAAGGTGTGCCTCCGTGAGTGTCTCTATCTCTGTGTATGTATATTATTATGAGAGAGAGAGAGAGAGAGAGAGAGAGAGAGAAAAGGGTATGCTATGCACAGAGAGAGTACCTAGGTAAAGATGAAACAGCCGGCCTAAGAAGGGGTAGGTCTTAGAAATAAAGAGAGAGAGAGAGAGAGAGGTTCTCATATATGCTATTTACTTGTCTTTCTGTGTTTCTATAGCTAACGGTTTTAGAAATGCAAGGTAGCAGTGATACAGAGAGAGAGAGAGAGAGAACAAAAGTGGAGGGATTGGATCAGAGATTGTATAGATCATTACATACATTTGTTCCATATGCATGGGTGTGGATAATGGTATACAGCTTCACAGTGTTGCAGCCTTATATGCAAACTAGAAAGGGAGAGCTGAGATGGGATATAGCAGTCACGAGCTGCTACAGCTGCAAATATAGGGATGGATCAATACCCGAAATTCATGTTGATTCAGTGACTCCAATAACACCATGTCCATGCAACAGAATTTGATGTTACTTGTCGGGGATTAAAAGTACTTTGCATTAATTAATCTCCACACTGTACTTATTTTTAAAGAATAAATTTTAGTCAAAGACTTGAGCTCATGTTATATTTTATATTTATACAATTTTCATTATTATCTAGTTATATCTAACTCTGTTTTATTTTAAATCGAATAAATAAATACAAATTTAAAGTTAATGGGGTTTTAATGGTTATATGAAGTTTGATAATATATAGTGTTAATATATTATGAAAGTTATGACAAGTTATTTTATAAGTTATGATGAAACATGTAATGACGAAGAATTATAATGTGAGTTGTATGTTATTTGAAAGAATTATTTCATTAGAATTATGTACCTATATGATGATTTATTTCATGAGTTAACTAAAACAACCTATTATATAGGAATTTGTAAAAGTTGCTCCTATAGAGACTCTACAAGTATCCTATACTTTGAGTTGAAAAAACAAGAAATAAAATTAAGGTTAAAGTAATATTTTGGTCCCTACATTTGATACGAATTCTCGATTTGGTCCTTATGCATAAAAATTATTAAAATGGTCCCTATACATACAGAAAGTCTCCATTTGGTCCTTACCGTACAAAATTTTAGGGACTGATTTGATAATTTTTTGCTCGTATAGGGACCAAACGGGTAACGTATAGGGACCAAATGGAGACTTTCTGTATGTATAGGGACCATTTTAATAATTTTTTATGTATAAGGACCAAATCAAGAATTCGTATCAAATGTAAGGACCAAAATATTACTTTAACCTAAAATTAAAAGTGTGCCTTCCATTTTTTACTATATATGACAAAGTGGTGTTCGAGTTGGTGAGAGATTTGAGGTATCATTTTTTTGGTACACAAAAATTTATGGTGAGTTGAGACCGTGACCCAATCTAAGGTAGAGAAAACCTTCGAGTTCTAAGTTAGTGACAAAAGGATTTATATTTATCTTTACTTAATGAGACTAGTGGAAGCTCGAACCTACGATCTATCAAATACGAGACTTTTACTCTACTAGATTAACACCTTCGGTTAGAGATTTGAGTGATCTAAAACAATGAATTGTTCCTATCTTAATTCCCTTGTCTTACAAAAGATAATATTGAAGCTTGGGATTCCGTGTATTCAAAAAATCTTGTATTCATTTATTCATATAATAATACTAGTGTACCATTAGATCAATTTAAAGTTTTTTAAAAACACTTTCTATGAATGATTTAATGGTACATCATATAAATACGTGATATTTTGAATACACCAAATCCATTTTCGAAGCTGGTCTCATTGCATTGCATGAAGATGTTGCTTGATTCACAAGGTATTTGGGGGGATTGTACAAAGGCCTACAACACCCCCCACAAAATCAGGCCACTTTGTCTCAATTTAAATAGAAAGAAAGTATTGACAAATTCAAATTAAAAAGACCAACAAGCCTTGTCTTTCATTTCTATCAAGGTTTTATATTCGAGAAGCAGGTGAGCAATGTGCTATCATGAATGAAGCTTGGAGAATTTTACAAAATTCTGTCCAAGGTGCACACAAGGTAAAGAAGGTGTGGCTTCAAATTTTATGGCAGAAATCTAAAGCTTTGCACATGACGAAATATGAATCTTTTTTGAATTATAGTTTGAGGGTGGCATGTTGGCCAATGTTTATTAAATAAAAAGATATGGAGAAAATATTGAAGATGATTGTCTATAAGATAAGATTCCTCAATCGACAAAAATATTAAAATATCCAAGAAAATAAATTTATTTTTTAAAATACACTTATTCTCTTATTAATTGCACATGCCATTTGGTGTGCCAAATGGCTTTTCTTTTTCATTTGTTAATTGCAATTGCATGCACGGATACCATTACTACTAGCCAGCTGTAACAAGAAGCAAAGCGATAGATCGTATCTTATCACTGATGTACATATGTACAAGTACGACATCGTTGTATTCATATTACGATAAAAGGAGGCCACAGCACATATCGTCAAATTTCCAGCCCTGACTTTGACTTCTGGACATTCTATGTCTTTCTGCTCTTTTACTGAACAATAATTGTCCTCAGATGAAAAATTCCTGCATGCTTGCTGAGGAAGAGTTTTTCTTCCTCTAATAGCATACCCTCCCTTAGATAATTATATTGGACCCACATGGCAATTTTAAATTTACAAATCCAAGGGTTGTAATGTGTGAAAGAAAAGAAGGCATTTCCTCCTGAAATATGTTAGAACTTCTCGTCCTCAGGTATGTTCTTGTTTGAAGTAGGAAGTTTTACAACTTAAAATCACCTTTCAAGTAAAAATCACTTTTTCAAACTTATAGATAAACACAAAATAACTTCCGAATATACATAAATTGCTTTTGCAAAATTGTCACGAAGAATGGGTTATTTTTAAAGCTTCAACAAATAGACGTTTGATTCTTTAACCAATGTGTGTTCCTCCCATTGAAAATTAAGAACTCGGGTCTCTTAAACATATATCCTAATTAAGTTCCATCTCAAGATGCATGTATGGAAAAAAAAAAAACATAGTTGCGATAGATCCCCAAATAACAGATAATTGTTTTATTTACAACAGATAATTGTTATATATATATATATATATATATATATGATAATAAATAATTTTTACTCGATGAAATGTCATCGTGTATAATTGAAGAAGTGAATGTTCTTTGTATAGTTGATGAGTAATTTAGATTATATTAAGTTAACTATATATCAAATTTGTATCATATAATTAGTTTCTTATATATTAATTAATTATTTTATTACTATTTTATGTTATGTAAAGTAGATTTTGACCTCCTAATTAAATTTTCTGGCTCCTTCCTGAATATGTGAGTGTTTAGTTTCTCACTTATCACATGAGAGGATATTCTCAAAATTCAAAAGAAAGATTTAGTTTAATTATAAAAAAAAATTAGTTCTTCTAAAATATTGAGAAGTGAATTCTTTCATCAAAATAGAGAACCATCCTTGGTTACTTATACTTTTTTAGTAATTCAAAACAGATATGTAAGTTTGGACAACAAATAAAACAATAAAAACAAACTAATAAAGGGATAAAATGTCAAATTTGTAAAATAATATTCATCTCCATTGTTTAAAGGAATATTAGTATAAATGAATAAAAAATTTATTATATTCTTAGTTTTTTTTACTGAATAATTTATTTATATTCTTAGTTATTACCGTACTTTCTCGGTGAATTATCTATAAATAAATTATAAAAGATTCTCCGTATGATGTAAAAGTTTTTGCCAACCTTTTGGGAGATGGGGATGATGATGATCTGGAGAAAGATTTTTTCTCAGCAGTGCAGAATAATGATAATAATGTTAAGGATGATTCTAATTTTATAGTGGTTATGTCTAAATTTCAGAAGTATAATATAAGAAATGATCAAAGACTTAATTTTAAAATTTAACGATTCTTGTTTTTTACATGGATTTTGGTTTATGTCTCCCATGATTTTGTTTTCTTTGATTTTTTTCATTTTATCAATAAATTTATGGTGACATAGAATTACTTGCTTAAAAAATATAAAATATATGTGATAGTTTCAGGAATTATTTTCAGTTTTTTTTATTGCCAAATTATTTTCAGCTTTTGTTGTTGAAAAATGCGCAATCCACGAAGTACTGGTTGATTAGTTATTATTCCCTCCGATCCTTATTATAAACAAAAAATTAATGGAACATATGTATTAAGGTGGTTAATTAATCTCATTGAATCTTATAAAAAATTAGGTTTGTTATCTAAATTATCCTTCATCTAAAACTTCAATCTTCATTAAATGAGTCATTAGAATTTATATTAACTAAATGATATTTTGAGAATAATATTATTAAATGAGTCATTTGAAAATAAAATTAGCTTATTGGACCAAAAATATTAGAATTTTTTTGCTTATATATTGGACCGGAGGAAGTACTTATTATACCTCGCAGATCTAAGCATGTTTCAGCTAGTAATAAAAGGGGGGCTCTGCGCGCTTGGGCTATTTTCGTCCAACCCGTGAGTCGTGATAGAGGATAGTCCATTCTGACACTACTGGTTTTTATCATACTTTAATTTGAGCCCAAATTTGAGACCCAATCCAAAGAGTAACCACTCCGATAAACGTTAATTCCTATCTAATATTTACACTCTTGCCGATTTAGAATATATTAATTTTTCACTTCACATTTCTGTCCTTTCTCTTCTTTTTGTCCCGTTAACAAGTAGCTCGATAAAAACCCCTTTTTTAGTTTAATTGCTAATTACTGAGTTAACAATTTAGAAATCATGATATGTGTAACTTTTAAGATAATTAGAATAAGATTCAAATAATTTTTATGACATGTCAATTATTAATTGATTGATAGTATAAAATTTTTATACTAACATGTATATCAATAAAATCTTTTTTTTTTTACCTTAAGCCATAAAAAGGACTGATACTATATTTTCGAATAGGATAATAAATAGGGTGTTCGAGGATTAAATTAAATTGGTTTTGAGTCAAAAGTCATATGATCCAATGATGAAAGCAACATGTGATTAGGATTAGACAATTCAATCATATGTGGTTTGGATTTGATTGGATAATTCGATTTTTATCAAATTTTATTTTTTCTTAAGTCAAGTGTCTTTCCTACTGATTTAAAAGTAGACAAAAAATGATCTTCAAAGGGATCTAGTTTAAGATGTCTAATATCTATTTTAACATCTTTCTATACTAAAACAGTAGGATCTTTATGAAAAGCGGCAACTATTTGTTCCTTATTAACCGTTATTTAATTTTATGATGAGTTGGGAAATTCTAGAGAATTCTTGACTAATTTTGAGAATTTTAGAAAAATAATGATTGATGTTTTTTAACATGCTCTTTTATGTTAAATATTATTTTATGTCAATTGATATTTTTTTTGAATCAGCTACAAATAAATTGTACCTAATTAATTTTCAAGTTTATTTAATTGATTTCCTATTTTCCATGTTTATTCAATCATATATATATATATATATATATATATATATATATATATATATATATATAATATACATCAAACTTTTAGCAAAAAATATAACTTAAAAACATTAACATTTATTCTAAATAATCTTATATATGTCTTTCCAAAAGAAAATATTAAAGAGAATGATGGCTTTCGTTCATAAAAGTATGAAAAACAATACTTAAATATAGTAATACTATAATTTAAAAAATAATAGTATATTTATATAGGCTCTATGGATCCAAAGTCTAATCCAAACCAATGAAAAGCAGTTTTTCGAATTTCAAATTTTCGATTTTCAATTTATCGGTGGGTTGATTTTTACTGTTTGGATTGATTTGAATCGGTTGATGAACACTCCTAATAAATAAATAAATAACTTCTCCAAAGTTTACTTGCAAGTGATCGTAAAAAGAATGGTTACTGTAATGTTGTCCGCCATAAACTTAGGGTATGTATGGTTTTAAGCCGAAGCAATAAAAATCATATCGATGGGGAAAATGTAAATATTTTTGAACCAAATGTGAAAATAGTATTTTCATGTGTTGATGTCGGTGTTAATATTGACGTCAAACCAAACACAAATTAGTGATTTATTTGGGTTGGGCTATGGTGCACCACCCATATTTTACATCATCCACTACACTACCCATGTGACAAATTTTGGACCTATCAAATTGTCACATAGGTTGGTCAAAATTTTAAACTTTCTAGTTGTATTATACTGTAGTCAAACTATATGAATACAGCATATTGTAGTATATATGTGCTTTTTGTATTTGCAAATTTAACTCATATTAAAATAAAGTTTTTTGATTAAAAAAACTGATTATATTGCAAAATATTATTGACAACGAACATTATTTTAATTCATATTAAAATATTATTTTACAATATAATCAGTTTTTTAATCAAAAAATATTATTTTAATATGGGTTAAATTTGCGAATACAAAGAGTACATATATTATACTACAATATACTGTATTCATATAGTTTGACTATAGTATAATACAATTAGAAAGTTTGAAATTTTGACCAAACTCATGTGACAATTTGATTGTTCCAAAATTTACCACATATGGGTGGTGTAATGAATGGTACAAAATATGGATGGTGCACCTTAGCCCAACCCGATTTATTTTTGGTAACATCTAATAATCATGTGCAGTATGGTACCTAGTAATGACAAATTGTGCAACCACTAACATATTGATTCTGTTCACTGGGGATTTCAAAATCCCTAAAAAATTCTATTTTCTCTAAGAAAATTATTGTTGGACTCTCAAACTCTCATCATGTACCAACATTAAGTGGTTCGAATGGTACTGGACTCGGGTCACGGGTCACATAAATAAGGTCTCGGGTTCAAGTCTTGTGGATGGAAAAAACATAGTTGGAGGGAAAACTTATTAAAGGTAGCAAGACAGGTTCTCCACCAGAGATTAATCATCGACGAAGCCAATAGATACGTTTTTCCTATGGTAACCAAAAAAGAAGAAAAAAGCTATCTTCATGTTTTCATTACAAACCTTGACAAAAGAAGAGTCTCTTGCTCCAAAAGTTCCTCATATTCTAAAACCCAAACAAATTCCTCATATACAAATAAAATTGCTAATATGAATGTGGAGGGGAAGTCTTTACTTTTTTTATTCCCCTCTTTTTGGTTTAAAATAAGAGCACGGATATAATAGAAGTGGCTTCAAATAGAAACAATACCTAAGACCAGACTCGGGAAGCCAAAGACACCTCAACGTCAAACAACAAGAATCGATAAAAATAACTTTTTTTCATAAATCACTTTACTATCAAGTTACTTTTAACCAAAATCAATTCTTTCTATAAACACGTTTGTCAAAAGCTCATCCAAACACAAATAAAGAGTAGGTGTATTGGTGTACTGATATATCACTACAAAAAAAAAAACCTATTTAGCGACCGAATATTTCGGTCGCTAAACTTGATAATTCGGTTGCTATACTGTTTAGCGACCGAATTAAGGGGGTAGCAGAAACCCTGGTCGCTAAATGTTTAGCGACCGAACTTATATTTCGGTCACAAATATGCGACCGATATTTCGGTCGCAAAATTATATATTTCGGTCGCCGTATAGTTGGTCGCATGCCCAGCTCGCCTAATTTGGTGACCGATATTCGGTCGCTATTTCGGTCGCCAATTTTGATTTTTTTTTTCCTGTAACTTAATCCTGCCGACCAAATATTGTTTTTCAACTATTACCCCATTGATTTTTAATTTCTGATATAAACAAAATACACCAATATTTTTTTAAATAAATAGAAAACGTAAATATGATGTACTAACGATCCAAAACACCACAGTCAATATGATCAAGAAAACATATACATTAATTAACGCAAGTTTAATAATGGTTTATAAAAAAAAGTTTAATAAGTACTAATTAACGATCAAAACATAAAAATACACCACAGTCAATAAGTACTAATCAAAATATCAAAACTCATCAATCTTCCAAAGGGATGAACATGTAGAAGCGAGAACCCCCAAGGTACTTAAACTTTGCTAATGCACCAGTGGACAACAAATACAACTCCCTGATACCATTTGTATCTGTTGCAAAATATGGGCGATCCACATAGATTACTATATTCCCGTTGAACAGATTTCCGCTTTTGTCTTCAATAGTCACAACACGCGATATTTGTTGTCCCCAACGACGGTAGAATGATCGCGGGATTGAAATCAAATGTTGCAAATACACAAGAACAATTTAGTAAATGATTAGTTTATGTCTTAACCATCATTACGTGAATCCGATCGTTATTCTTAAGTTGATGAGATACTGTACCTGGTCTATATGGATGGCTGTCTCAAAACATTTAGTCGGATCCATTTTCTGATAAAACGATAAGGAAAACAAGTCATATGTCTAAACTTCATTCCAATGCTTACAATGTAAATATATACAAATATGATTCCATAATCATTTCCAAACAAGTTATCAATAAATACATATCAAATTATTCTAATTACATTGATTCATTGTTATTGAAATATTTTTATTTTAAAGAGAATAAACTATTCTTCATAGCAATCCAAATGTATGAACATGCTCAGATATAAGTACTAGCCTTAGATAAGTAGAATTACCAAATGAATCCGATTCAAAATTAGTGAAAAGCTCTCTTGGAATTACAGGCTACAATAATGTTTTTAGATCATTTCATACTCCAACAAAGAATATTTTTTTGTTTACAAAGAAGTGAACAAGCACTTGAAATCCCTAAAACCCTCTTTTGAAATTTTTGAAACAGATTCAGACAAGAACCAACAAATTCATGGATTCCAAACGAATCAAAATACAATACAATCAGAATGCATACACGTACAATACAATATGAAATTATTCACAGCAAGTAAACAGCTGCATCACAGAGGCTATAGATCATACTATTGTGAGATATTCCCTGAGGCAATATAACAGAACAATGAACAGCCTTCAAAGACATAAATTCAGCCAAGATATGGAAAGATAAACAGACCAGAAATTACAAGTTCCATATCTAATAGAAAACACATCATTAACACAGGGACAATCTTGTTACTGGACATGTTAAACTAGAATGGTCTTCAAACAACTACCTCAGTATTGGTCATTTGTTTGAACTATAGCCATGAACTATCCATGTTTGAAATTGTAGACACCTAGCACAAAACAAATTGAAAATCCATAGCGCACATCCTCACTAACCAATTTAGATGCATTTCACAAAGCAGAACTGAATCTAAATCAAAGACTAAGATGCTGAAATGGAAGGTAATTTCACAGCTAATTCAACAAGAAGCAAACCAGAAGGGTTCTCAGATTAAATTTTCCCGTTAAATTGGTACGTCAATAATCAACAAAAAACCAAAACCTGTTTATGTTTCGCGGTCTCACAGGCAGCAGTGGCATTCTGTGGCTCAAGTAAACATCAATTCTAATCTCACAGTCTTGACTTTTGATATTTCAATGCATTCAAAAAAAAGTTACAAAAACAGATTTCTCGTGCTTTCTCAATGAGAGCTTCATAATCCTAATAGGAGTGATTAAATAATGACACATGAAAACAAATGATCATCACAACTCACAACTCACATGAAATACACAAATAGCTCTTCTCAGTAGTAAGCAATAAAGCAAGCAATGAAATACATACAATCCACAAAATTTTTGAAATGAAACAATGAAGCAAAATAAAAAATGATACATAGAGAGTCCATGGTTACCTCCAGGCAGAACAGGGAATTCACAAAATGAGGAGAGAAGAGGGTAGGAGGAGCTCTGCGCGTGGTGATCGGAGGGCTGCGTGTTGGTAGCCGGAGTATTGGTCGAAGCACTGAAACGGAGGGCGGGGGGGTGGGTGGAATTAAAAACAGAGCAGGAAGAGGGGGAAAGGAAGAGAGGAGAGGAAGAGGGAAGAGATGGAAGAAGAGGAGGAGGAGGACGGAGGCTTACCGGAGATGGCGGTGGTGGCGGTGCGCACTGCGTGGTGGTGGCGACGCTGACTGGCGGACGCGAGGGAGAGAAATGGGGTGAGGGTGGAAGAGGTGGCAGAAATGAGGAAGAAGGGAAAGATTTCAGGATTTTAGGGATTTATCATTTAGCGACCGAAATAATCGGTCGCTAAATCGGTCGCCAATCACTTAAATAAAAAATGGTCGCTAAATTCGGTCGCGGGATGAGTTAATTTGAAATTTGAATTCATAAATTTAGTGACAGAGTTTTAAATCGGTCGCTAACACGCGCGGCTTTAATTTTTTTACGCGCCGTTTAGCGACCGAATTAATATCGGTCGCAAATGTAAATAAAATTTAATTGTTGCATTTAATTCGGTCACTATTTCGGTCGCTAAGAATACATAAAATTTCTGACTTTTAACCGTTGCATTTAATTCGGTCGCTAAGAAGACATACATTTTCTGACTTTTAAGTTCCTTTATTTAGTGACGGAAATAGCGACCGATAACCCTGCTACGCTCTATTTCAGTCGCTATTTCGGTCGCAGTATTAACTCTAATCAGTCTTTCATGTAGATCCTACAATCGGTCGTCATTTCGGTCGCAAAAAGCAACCGAAAAATTTGGTCACTATTTTCGGTCGCTAAACAACCTTTTTTTTTGTAGTGTATCGAACTTTATGATTGTACAGATTAAGTCTAATTGACTTATGTAAAATGGGTGAGGGGGTTTATGACGTTTTATGTTTTTATTTTTATAGGCAAATATTAGTAATTAATTTGTTATGTTAGTAGGGAATTGAACCCATAACCTCCGTATCACTCCAAAACCTATAACTCTCTCTCAAACCAACTTGTCTACCTTATTACTCCCTTATGATGTTTTATGTTGAAGGGGAGCTCTGTTTTTTATTTTTGGGTCTTATGGATGGAACATAGATGTAATCTTTTTGCTATCTAGCCTAGAACACATGATAGGATGTATGTTCTTCAATCATTCCTAGAAGCTAGCAAAAGTAGCCAGCAAAAGTAGCCACTTTGATGCTAAGGTTAGATCATATTTAATAAAATACTCTATTTATCGTAAAAATATATATAAACATATTCTGGTTCTTTATCATTTAAAAATCACAAGTCAATTTTTGACCGCATGAGACTTAACCATAATTAGTTCTTGAATATAATAAACATATTAATATAAAAAAAATATGAGATCTTGGCCTTAGATTAAAGTGAATATGTGAATGTAGAGAAATCTTGAACGCAAGGAATCTGGATCCCGCTTAAAAAAAAAAAGGAATCTGGATCCCAAATAACACCTATACCAACAACTCTAAAGCATGTAAATAATGGAAGGACGTGATCTATTAGCATTGACATGTACAAACTTGTAATATATCTCATTGACTAGCAAACAAAGCAGAATATGCAGTAAAAAAAAAAAAATCAAACAAAGCATAATATCGTAAATGTCAATACATTACAAGAAATTAAGTATTTAGCGACCGAATTTCTAAATGTTGCAATTCGGTCGCTAAAATAATTAAAGACCGAATTAGCGACCGAACATAACTGATTACTAAAACAGTGGTAGCCAACTGTTTAGCGACAAAAATATCAGTTGGTCGCTAAATAGCGACCGAAATGTGATGGTCGCTAAATTAAACATATCGATCGCTAATATTTGGTACCAAAATATTTATTTGGTACCATTTGCAACCGAACAACGACCGGATAATTCGGTCGCTAATATTTGTTGTTTTTATTTTTATTATTTTGTTGAAACATTTATTTGGTATCATAACTTAGCGACCGATATAGTTCGGTCGCTATATATAATTTTTTTTTTGTTAATTTGCTATTTTAAAAAAAACCTATAAATAAAAATACTAAAAAGAAATTAAATAAAAAATAATAGTAAATACTGTCAAAATTTAAATAATTACAAACTGTGTCAATGTAAGTAAAGAGTACATGTCAACTGAGTGGGGTGAATGGGGGTGGTCAGGGGACCGGTGGGGGTGGGGGTGGGGGTGGGAGGGGGACCAATCATCAGCCTCGTGATCATCTGCATCATGCTGCTGGCCAGATGTCGGGGGAACAGATGGGTCATCGAGAGCAGTAGGTCCATGAGCATGGGTACCCGAAGCAGCAACGTCCACAGGGGCGGAACGAGATCCGCCGGGTCTGAAGCCCAAGTGCTGGTACAAGAGACAATTCTCCCTCTCCAATGCAGCCACCCTCTCCGCAAGCTGACTGACGAGCCCCGCGTTAGTGTCGGTGACGAGCCCTCTGACGTCCGATGTAGGTCCATGGCATGACTGAGAAGATGGTTTGGCAGAGGCCACATACTCATATCTCAGGGCTCTCAAACCATATACATGGCCCTTCTTGTTCCTGCCACCAACCACCTCCAAGAAAAGGGCATTGGCAGAGGAAGCAGAAGGCTCCTGCCCCTGACTAATAGACTCATCTCAGCGGCGGTTGAACTCGGCCTGCATTATAAGACAAAATAAGTCAGCAATCGGAGGAATATATAATTAAGTATAATTAATTAATGTAATGATAGAATTTAACTTACAACAATCTCGCCAGCGTTCCCGACCCACTCCCCAGTCTTGCTCTTCTCCGTCTTATTCAGTACCTCAAATGCAGTGGGATCCCTCGCCAGCTCGTTCTTCTGCATATATATTCATATATAACTGTTAAGATATTTAATTATTAAGTTTACTTAATTGAAATGCATTATATAATTACCAGGTTATTATGATGCTTCGTAATGGGCACAAACCCACCGGTGTATAGAGGAGCACCGGTATCTGCGGCTCGGTTCTGTTTCCCGATTGCACTCCTCCTCAGGATCTCCTCATCGGTGGCCCAATACCGACACAGGCCGTCCAAAACCTCAGGAGTCAAGAAGTCCCACGGAGATGAACCATCGCAGATCTTTCCCGTGAAATTCTTCACAACCAGGGATCCGCGATGCTCAAAAGCGGCCCGAATAGCAGCCTCATCCTCTGGTAGCCACCTGTAAGTGGACTACATGACATACAAGACATCAGTCACAGTGTAATGGTAAGAACAATAAAAATTAAATCAAGAACCAACTAATTAATGAACCATTTAAATAAGTAATACTTACACCAAAGGGGTGCTCGAACTAGTGATCCCGGACCGTTATGGGGATCTTCATCCATGTGGGCCAAGATCCGGTGTAGTTCCCCTTAACAAGCTCTGAGATTCTCGTGTGGGGCCCATCTACCGGTCAGAAACTGTGGGAAAATAATATGTATATATTAATCACAATATAAATATTCAAATAATAAAAAGCAACAAATATAGATAAATATTTAACTCACTCCATTTTTGCATATGGGTGAATGAAATTGACAAGCAATACAACACTAACAAGTATGAAATAAAATATTTAATCATTAGAACTCGAAACTCGAGTGCATAAGGTGAATGAAATTGACAAGCAATACAACACTAACAAGTGAAGGTTTTTCACTACACTAATCAAGTCATACTCACACAATTGTATCAATATATCAATAAACAAGATCATGGTACACACCTTAACACTTTTAAACATAACTCCTCATCTACCGTCAAGAGAGCTAAAACATAGTTTTTACTCAAACAACATATACTCAAGCAATCAAACATATCATCAACCATTAATACTCAATAACAATGAAAATCAAACATCAATATAATTAATACCACAAGCAAGCAATCAACACTAAGTTAATTAATACCACAAGCAAGTGATCAACACAATAACAACCCTTCACTTAGGGTTTCTCAAGCAAGCATTAACACTAAATTAAACCACACACATCTACCCCATACCTCTTGTAGCTCTCTCAAAATCAATCAAGTTGATGATGGTTGTCCACCAAGTAATCTGCAGTATCACAACTGTTTCAAAAAACCGAATCAAGCCCACTGCACTATATGTAAGTCCACAAACACCACATAAATCACAACACCACAAACACACATTTCAGCAAAATCATGTTTAAAAATTAAGACCGTGTCTAGATTTGCATGTCATGAAACTAATTCTAAGAAAATTAAAACATAAAATTGAACATAATTATACCTAAACATAATTCTTAGCCTTACAGAAAAATAGGAACTGATCAACTTTCAGGAATTAAAAAGTTGACAATAATGATACAACTTACAATAGCAGCAAGGATGATCAAGATTATGATTATAAATATTATAAAAAAATGTTTCAAAGATAGTTCAAACTCACAACTAGTTTGCCATTTTTTGATGCCTTTTTGTAAATTAAACAACACAAAAATAGTGGATTTCTTGATGTAAACAAAAGATTAAAAAGGAAGGGAAAAGGGAATATGGAAAAGGGAAGGGGGAGGGGGACGCCGTACGGGCCACCACGTGGGGGTGGCTCGCGGTGGTGCTCGACCGCAAGCAGAGAAGACAGGGAGGGTAAGAGAGAAAGAGAAGGGAGAGGGAGAAGGGGTACCTCGCGGTGGCTCCTCTGACGTCCAATGTGTGGCTCGCTGGTGGTAGGGGTCGCTGTGTCGACGGTGGTGGGTGGAGGCAGCAAGGGAGGGAGGTGGAGAGGTGAGGGAGGGAGGCTGAGAGGTGAGGGAGGGAAAAGAGAAAATGGGGGAGGGGGAGGAGTCCGCGTCTGATTTAGGGATTTTATAATTAGCGACCAAATTAATTCGGTCGCTAATTCGATCGCAATATTGAAATTCAAATTAGCGACCGAATATATTCGGTCGCTAAATTGTAATTAAAATATTTTTTTTTAATATCACGTATTAGCGATCGAGTCAGTGACGGACTACCTAGCGATCGAAGAGTTGCGGTCGCTAAATAAAAACAGGTGATCAATATGTATAAACCACGTGTTCCGTCGCTAATTCGGTCACTATAGCGACCGATATTGTTCGGTCGCATATTATCGGTCGCTATTTAACGAATTTCTTGTAGTGATATATGAACATGCTATACACGCCTGTGTAGCCGTGAGGTATGTTTTTATAATTTATAATTTATGCACGATTTGAACTAATTGATAATTACGATTTTAACCATTAAATTTTTTAATTTTTTTAAGCGATTGAATATCTTCAAATATGATATTTTTTACTTTAACTTAAAATTTACCGAAATTTAATTAATGATAAAATTAAAAGAACCAAGTAACATTTCATAAAACCGAAGGGAATAATATGTAATTCAAACCTTTTAGAGCGTATTTGGTTTTAAGGTGAAGAGTAATAGAATTGTGTTCTGTAAGACGTAATTTTAGTAAAAATATAGATTTTTGGTTATTGTCAAATAAAATTAACTTTACTTTCAAACATGATTTTAGTAGAAACTATATAAAGTAATTTTTGTTTAAAAAAAATAAACTAAACATCAAACTTTCTTTCAATTCAAAATAAAAACATCTATCCATAAATCACATCATTTCAAATTAAATTATAACAAAATTAATTTTAAAAAATCTAAGTTTATTCAAAATTACATTTATCAAACGATCCAAATATGTGCTAAATTATTATTGGATAAGTCATCCTCGGAGCGTTTGTATGAAAGATAAAGATCCTTTGACTTACTTTTCTATCATATTTTATGTCACATACCAATGACAATTTGTCACTTAATAAAATAAAATCATAACTCGTTGACACTTATACATATTTCCAACTTTTGATGGGTATGGACACCGAAACACTATTCTTTCTTTGTTACAATATATCTGTATCCTTGTATGGACAGGTAAAGACCAAACGATTCTGAAAATGGATCCAGGCAGCAGTAATTGCTCGGAAATAAAGTAAAACCTAAAAATAGAAGTGAGACAGACGGAAGGCAATTAAACTTGCCAGTTGCCAAGGCCAACAAAATAAGAGAAGAGAGAGAAGAAATTTTATTTACAGAAAGATAAAAAGGAAGAAAAACAGGGCAGTGCCAAAATTGTCATAAGCAAAGTCTCATTGGAGCAGAATCATCGATTCGTGCAGTCCCCATCTCACCCCTCAAACCCAAAAACAAACAACACCAACCCCATCTCTCTGAAAACCTCACTCACACACTCTCAGTCTCCACTCCTCACCCAGCGTCAACATGTGTCTTCCTCTCCCTTCCCAAACGACAGAAACACAGATGACATCGAATTAACTTCAACCATCAAAGAATAATAATATATACAAATATTTATACGTATACTATTTTTAAGTTATTTTAAACTTTTTTATATATATACTCACACTTTAACTTTTCAATTTTAACATACTATTAATTTAATTATTTTTATTATAAGATAAATATATATATATAAATAAAAGATATAAAGGGTACTCTCACACACATAAAAAAAACACTAGAGACACGCTTACAACTTATAGTATTTCTTTAAACACTCTAAGGGACAATTACACCAAGTTTTTTTTATCAAATTTTGATCAAACCCATCAAACTAAGAATATCAAACTCAATTCATAAAATAAAATAAAAATGAAACTCAACATTTTTTAAACACACAATCATTCCTATGAAGCCAAATAATCTGAATAGTAGCATACTAAAGCATTTGCCAGCATTTTAATATATTTTTTTTACCGGAAATCAAACCATGATGTTGATGGTAATGATCGTGTTGGGTGGGTCACTCCTAAGTGGGTCCCACATTAATTAGAAGAAAAATAAAAAAAAAGGTAATAATAAAATTGATGGGCCAAGCCCATGTGGTATTAAAAAAAAAAAAGGAACTAAAGGTCCAAATAAGAAAGAAAGGAAGGAAGGGTTTTTAGTGTGTCATTTTGCCTGACGAGAAACAAAAGATAGAAACCGAGAAACAGCACAGCAACGGCGAAGAAAAGAGAAGAAGGTGGAGGAAGGTGGTGTAGCAAACTTACTCCGTTTTTGCTGAAATTTTAGTATGTTATTCCTACCAATGAGCTCGTTAGCTTGATATATTTTATTTGTTGTTTTGCCTTCTCTTTGAGCTGAGTTGTTATACCCATTGTTGTGGGGTTTCTCTCTTGTTGCTTGCTTGTATCCACCTTTTGGGTGATGTGTTGCTGATTTGGTGTTCCCTAGTATTTCTAGGAAGACTTGGTGTACCCATTATTATTTATAGTGGAAGTTTTTTGCTGGACTTGGTCCCGTGGTTTTTATCCCTACACTGGGGAGTTTTCCACGTTAAAATTGTGGTGTCATTGCTGTCTATTTTTCTGCCATTGATATTATCCTGTGGAAGAATATTTTTGTTGTGCCTATTTATTTGCACAGGTGAAGGGAAAAAATATTTGCATCATTACAGATTGTTATATCTGGTTTTTTTTTCCAACAAAGTGGTATCAAGAGCTTAGATTGTTTTGTACTGTGCATTTAAATGGAGGAAAATCAAGGGCCAAATATGATTAAGCTGAACTCTACAAATTATACACTTTGGAAGACCCTCATGGAAGATATGTTATACAAAGAAAGACTTGTATGATCCCCGTTGAGGGGGACCTGCTCGACCCAAGGATAAAAATGAAAGTGATTGGAAGAATATGAATAGAAAGGCAGTTGCTTTGATTAGGCAGTGGCTGGATTTGAGTGTATATCCTCATGTAGACACAAACAGATGCCCAGAAAATGTGGAAGAAGCTGGCCGAGCTGTATGAGCGGAAGAATGTGCAAAATAAAGCATTTCTGATCCGGAAGCTGGTGAATATGAAATACAAAGAAGGGGATTCAATGGTAGAGCATATGAGCATTTTTCAGAATACTGTGAATCAGTTGACATCAACAGATATTAAATTAGATGATGAGTTGCAGGCCTTGTTGTTGCTTAGTTCCTTGCCTGACACTTGGGAAGTTCTGGTTGTGACATTGACTAACTCAGCTCCTAATGGGAAGTTGACAATGTCAATGGTAAAAGAGAGCATGTTGAATGAAGAAGCTAGAAGAAAGGAGCGTGGTTTGAATGGTACCTCCACTCAGTCAGAAGCACTAGTTGCAGAGTCACGGGGGAGAAGTCAAACCAGACATTTCCATAAGCATGAAAAATCGACGTGATCGTAGCCAGTCAAGAAGCAAGTCCAGGACTAGAAAAGAAGTGAAATGTTATCATTGTGGCAAGGTGGGACACATCAAAAGACAATGCAGGTTCCTAAACAGAGAGAAGTCAAGAGAAAGAGATGTAGACAAAGAGAAGAAAAATGATAAAGACACAACTGCAGTTGCATCTGATAGTGATGTTTACATTGTCTGTGATGATAATTCTATAAATCTAGCATGCCATGATTCTAGTTGGATTGTTGATTCTGGAGCCTCATACCATGTCACTCCTAGGCATGATTTCTTCTCATCTTATACTGCTGGTGATTTTGGCACAGTTAAAATGGGAAATGAAGGGGTATGTAAAATTGTTGGTATGGGAGATGTTTGGATTGAAACCAGCATTGGGTGCAAGCTGCAATTGAAGAATGTCAGACATGTTCCAGATATCCGTCTCAACTTGATTTCTGTTAAAGCCTTGGACATTGAGGGTTATCATACTTACTTTGGTGGTGGCATATGCAAGCTCACCAAAGGGTCACTAGTGGTGGCAAAAGAAGAAAGCCTCACTACTCTCTACAGGATGCCTGGAAAGTTAAGCAAGGAGGAAGTGAATGCAATTGAAGATGCTTCTTCTGATTTGTGGCATATGCGCCTTGGTCACTTGAGTGAGAAAGGACTCAACATCCTTGCTAGGAAAAATTCTCTTCCTATGAAAGGTACACCTTTAAATACTTGCTCTCATTGTTTTGTTGGAAAACAACATAGAATTTCATTTCGTAGTTCTGGTCCTCATAGGAGGCCAAATGTTCTTGATTTAATTCATACTGATGTTTGCACTATGGATTGTAAGTCTCTTGGTGGTGCTTCATACTTTGTTACTTTTATTGATGATCACTCTAGAAAAGTGTGGGCTTTTGCTTTGAAATCTAAAGACCAGGTACTTGGTGTCTTCAAGCACTTTCATGCAAGTGTTGAAAGAGAAAAAAGAAGCAAGTTGAAATGTGTCCGAAGCAGATAATGGTGGTGAATACGGGGGTCCATTTGAAGAATATTGCAAAGAACATGGAATCAGGCTTGAGAAGACAGTTCCAAAGATGCCTCAACATAATGGAGTTGCGAGAGAGAATGAACCGTACCATTAATGACAGAATCGGTGTATGCTCTCTCATGCAAAATTACCCAAATCCTTTTGGGGTGAAGCAATGAGAAGCTGCAGTGGATTTCATCAACCTTTCTCCTTTCGTGCCACTAGATGGTGATGTTCCAAACAGCAGTATGGACAGGGGAAAGATGTCTCTTATAGTCATTTGAGAGTGTTTGGCTGTAGGACTTTTGTTCACATTCCAAGAGATGAGAGGTCCAAGCTTGATGGAAAATCCAAACAATGTGTATTCTTGGGTTATGGTCATGAAGAGTTTGGTTATAGACTCTGGGATCCAGCTGACAGAAAAATTATCAGAAGCCGGGATGTGATATTTCTTGAAGACCAAACCATTGAAGATTTTGAGAAAGCTGAGAAATGCAAACCGGTTGCCAGAAGATATATTGATGTTGTGCATAAACCCCCTACTGGAAATCTTGTTGAAGGGGGAGATATACAGGTAGATGATGGGAATGCAAATGACGACCCTACACCTCCCCATGATGAACCAGTTGAAGAGGTTCCATTTGAGTCACCAGTTGAGCCTCAGTTGAGAAGATCTACTAGAGAGCGTCATGCCTCCCAAAGATACACTCCACACGAGTATGTGATGATCACTGATGGTGGAGAGCCAGAAAGTTTTGAAGAGGCTATTGTAAATGTGCACAAGGAAGAGTGGTTGAAGGCCATGCAAGAAGAAATGAATTCCTTGCATGAGAATCACACATTTGAATTGGTGAAGTTGCCTAAGGGTAGGAAAGCACTCAAGAACAAGTGGGTGTTCAAGCTGAAATCAGAAGAGAATAGCTCCCAACCAAGGTACAAAGCAAGATTGGTTGTGAAAGGCTTCAATCAGAGGAAAGGTATTGACTTTGAAGAAATTTTCTCACCTGTGGTGAAGATGTCCTCTATTCGAGTTGTGCTTGGATTAGCAGCTAGCTTGAACCTAGAGGTTGAACAACTTGATGTGAAGACAGCATTCCTTCATGGTGATTTGGAGGAGGAAATTTATATGGAGCAACCTGAAGGCTTCAAGGTCGGGAGGAAAAGAGCAGCTTGTGTGCAAGTTGAAGAAAAGTCTGTATGGACTCAAGCAAGCACCAAGGCAATGGTATAAGAAATTTGATTCTTTCATGGAGAAACATGGTTATAGTAAAACCACTTCAGATCATTGTGTGTTTGTGAAGAAATTCCCTGATGATGATTTTATTATCCTCTTGCTATATGTGGATGACATGTTGATTGTTGGTCATGACACAAAGAAGATTGATTGTCTGAAGAAAGATTTGAGCAAGGCCTTTGCTATGAAGGATTTGGGTCCTGCAAAGCAAATCCTTGGCATGAGAATTACTCGTGATAGGAAGAATGGTAAATTGTGGTTGTCTCAACATAAGTATATTGAGAAGGTATTAGAGAGGTTTAACATGAGCAATTCCAAACCTGTTAGTACTCCACTTGCAAGTCATTTCAAGTTGAGCTCTCAACAATGCCCTACAAGTGAGAAAGACAAAGAAGAGATGAAGAAGGTTCCTTATGCATCCGCGGTTGGTAGTTTGATGTATGCTATGGTATGCACAAGGCCGGATATTGCCCATGCTGTTGGAGTTGTTAGTCGTTTTCTCTCTAATCCTGGTAGAGACCACTGGCAAGCAGTGAAGTGGATTTTCAGGTATCTCAGAGGCACTTCCAGAGTATGTTTATGCTTTGGGGGTGGTCAAACTGTGTTAGACGGCTACACAGATTCAGATATGGCCGGTGATGTTGATTCTATAAAATCTACTTCTGGATATTTGATGACTTTTGCAGGGGGAACGGTGTCTTGGCAATCAAGATTGCAAAAATGTGTTGCTTTGTCTACCACTGAAACTGAGTATATTGCCATTACTGAAGCTTCTAAAGAACTTTTGTGGATGCAGAAATTCCTACAAGAGTTGGGCCTCAAGCAAGAGAAGTTTATGTTATTTTGCGACAGTCAGAGTGCTATCCATCTCAGCAAGAATCCAACTTTTCATTCCAGGTCAAAGCACATTGAGGTGCGGTATCATTGGATACGAGATGCGTTAGAGATGAAGACATTTTCACTTGAAAAGATCCATACTGATGAAAATGGTTCAGATATGATGACAAAGACTTTGCCTATGACAAAGTTGATTTGCTGTAGAAAGAAGGCGGGCTTGGTCGAGCAGTATCTTCCCACTTGAGTCGTGAGGGGGAGATTTGTTGGGTGGGTCACTCCTAAGTGGGTCCCACATTAATTAGAAGAAAAAGAAAAAAAAAAGGTAATAATAAAATTGATGGGCCAAGCCCATGTGGTATTAAGAAAAAAAAAAAGAGGAACTAAAGGTCCAAATAAGAAAGAAAGAAAGGAAGGGTTTTTAGTGTGTCATTTTGCCTGACGAGAAACAAAAGATAGAAACCAAGAAACAGCACAGCGACGGCGAAGAAAAGAGAAGAAGGTGGAGGAAGGTGGTGTAGCAAACTTGCTCCGTTTTTGCTGAAATTTCAGTATGTTATTCCTACCAATGAGCTCGTTAGCTTGATATATTTTATTTGTTGTTTTGCCTTCTCTTTGAGCTGAGTTGTTATACCCATTGTTGTGGGGTTTCTCTCTTGTTGCTTGCTTGTATCCACCTTTTGGATGATGTGTTGCTGATTTGGTGTTCCCTAGTATTTCTAGGAAGACTTGGTGTACCCATTATTTTTTATAGTGGAAGTTTTTTGCTGGACTTGGTCCCGTGGTTTTTATCCCTACACTGGGGAGTTTTCCACGTTAAAATTGTGGTGTCATTGCTGTCTATTTTTCTGCCATTGATATTATCCTGTGGAAGAATATTTTTGTTGTGCCTATTTATTTGCACAAGTGAAGGGAAAAAATATTTGCATCATTACAGATTGTTATATCTGGTTTTTTTCCCCAACAGATCGAAACTAGAAATGGCAACATAGAACCCAAGCCAGGAGTAAAACTTATCCCAAAATTTATAATTGAATTTGCATGTGAAAAAGTGGCGAGAAACCATTTCAGAGTTACTATGGTCTATGAAATAAACACATAAAAGATAATTAGCATTAGTGATAATGTTACTCTTATAGGCAATCTATCGAGAAGAATCTGCCATAAAAGCTCCAAGACCTTCGGGGAGCTAGGCATTTCCAAAACTTATTAAAAATGGCAGCACTCAACAAGGGAGAATTCTGAGAAACTACACATGCACCCATAGATGCATAAGTTGATTTCATCGTATATAGGATCATGTTATGTCTAAATGTCAATGCCAAGTATCATTAACACATCTCTTCAAAGAAAGTGAATTTAACAACCCTAAAAACTCGGTATACAAATCTTCTTCCCATGAGAAAAAATTCCTTCGCCACAAAAAGTTCCAAGACCAAAAATAATCATCCTGAACGCCCACTTCAGCTGTGGTTGCATTCTTATGATCTCTAGATAAAAAGAAATGCCTAAGAAATTGGACTTTGAGGCTATATATTTGTCCCAAACCAACTTAAATATGAAGCCAAAATTTAATACTGTTCTCATTACCTTTTATTTTCTTCAAACCTGAGACCATCCTAACAAGACATGTGAGCATGTGTTCAGGCAGTAAAAAACTCTCCACCGCACGAAAGAGACAAATTATGAAATTATATAACTTTTTAATCATGTGATAAATAAATAAATAATTTATTGATATAATTTTATCATAATAATACATCACAATTCAATTCATATAAAAGTATAAAGTAAAATTTCATGTACGAATAATAACTTTTTTAATTTTGTCAAGCATCTTTTCATCCATTCAATAAGAGATTAATCTTGCATTCTCAAAGTAGGATATTAGACATCTAAATATATATATTCTTTTAAACAATTTTTTTTACATATACATAAATTTATAAATCAAACTTAGGATAACATGTTTAAGAAACTTAAACCCTTCTATTTAAGAGTGGTGTTATTTATACAACAAAACCAAACATCAACACCGTACTTTTATATTTTTCTCATATATTTATTCATTATTTCTCTCTCGTCTCTCATCATTTTGTTTTGTTAAACTCACCATAAGATACAGTGTTGTCACATGATGTCCATCTTCTTCTTTTTTTTGACAGGAAAATAAGCTTTCATTAAGCTAAAACAAGTTCATTACAAATGATAGGAAATACTTATTCTGGGACATTTCCCAGCCAAGTTATGGAACCAACATTTCTAGCAACTCCTACCAGGGCATGAGTAGCCAAGTTTCTATCTCTTCTTATGCTAATAACAGTAGTATTTTGCATCAGTGATAGGGTATTCCTACAGTCTTGTATAATGTGTTCAATGCTGGCTATGGTGGACTATCTGTTGAGGCATTTGACAGCCATTTCTGCATCAGTTTCTATGATCAGCCATTTCTGCATTTGACAGCCAAGGTAAAAACTAACAAAAATCAAATTAAATATGCCTAAGCTATATGAAAGTGCATGCAAAACGACAATGAAATATGAGGTGAAATCACACTCATCAAACTACCCCAAGCTTAAGACTTTGCTTGTCCTCAAGCAATCACTAAGGCCAAAGAAGATAAACAATCAGAGCATGGATAGTGAACCAAGAACCCGAGTAACTAATCCAAGTGACAGGTATTTTCAAATAAGAAACCAAGAGACAATCAATTTCAAGTCCAATTAGAAGCTTAGTTTTCCTAAATTCATATCCTCACTGATTCGGGCACTCTTCTCACCCCACTCAAGTGTTTAAGGATATATGACAATTCGCTCAATTTCCTCAAGGAAGGTATTCTACCATAACCTTGACTATTAACCAAATCTCTACTTTATTAATGAAAACACATAAGAATCAAGAGGTCTTTTGTTTTGGTTTTAATGGGGCCGTGAGAATAATTGTTAGGTGGAGAAATCAAGAAAAGGAAATTTCAAGAAGGCTAAACAAAATATCAAACAATACCAAGCATGACAACCTTCTAAAATTCTTTTTTGGGCTTTGATTCACTTTTCCACCCTTTTTTTCTTTTTATTTTATTTCTCACTTTTTTTTGTCACTCCCTTCTCCATATTTTTTTTTTGTTTATTTCATTTTATTTATTTGGAAAATGGGAGATTTTCAATTTAAGAGAAATATTTTTCTAACTTTCTCATCCCACAATTTTATTTTTCAAACTACCTTTTTACCCTTTATGCAATACTTTAAAAGGTGTCATACCAAGCATCATTCATAAAAATAAATCAAGGTACCAAGAAAAGTATTTTATTCTTTTGGGCTCAAAATTGGGCAACTAAGGGGTAGCGTTTAATCAATCAAAGCTCAGAAGGTCGAAAGAATACCTAGTGCCTCAATCATTTTCAAATATGTTTTAAAAAAATTTTAAGTTTCAAAACGGTTTCAAGCCAAGTTCTAGAGAATACAATCCAAGAGGAATAAAACACTCTATAATGGGGTAGATTTAGTGAGTACCCCTTTTTGGCTCAAAAATCTCACATTTAGTAGTTTAAAATCAATGATAAACACAAGTCTAAGGAACCACATGCTAATTATCAACTATCAAAAGATCATCTCAAGTGTTTTTATTTTTAGCCTTATCACAAGAATAAAAAATAGGGTTCAAAAATTCATTATCTCAATTTATTTGGCACCAAGTTGTTACAATTGGATGCATACTCTAAGCAAAGGGCAATCTAATCATGTGATTATGCAAAACTATGCCTATATGAATGCAACATGAAAAACGCAAAAATGCAAAAAATTGCAAAAATACCCCTACCCCAAGCTTAAAAACTTACATTGTCCCCAATGTAAATAATCAAGTCAGAGAGAGGAGAAAAATGGAACAACTCACCGAGGTGGTAGCGGGTGCTGGCTCACATGCCTAGTCAAAGAGATGCTGGAAAATGTGTCACGGCCGTGATGCTCATCACGGCTAGGCCATGATCAATTCTGGTCTATAGGAGCTGACCTGTCACGGCCGTGACCACCATCACGGCTAGGCTGTGATGCATTCTGATCTTCAAGGTTAGCTAATCACGGCCGTGACCACCGTCATGGCCTGGGCGTGATGACTTATGACTCTATTTGTCCTTGGCTTTTTGCTCTTCCTTCTTCCATAACCTGAAAATACTTGGCAAGCCATCAATCAGTGATCTTTCTTTTCTTATCTTCTCAAATTATTCAAAAACAAAATTCAAACATAAATGGAAAAGGGAAAGAAAACTTGGGTTGCCTCCCAAGAAACGTTTATTTACGGTCTTAAGCTTGACCATACTTCTTTCAATCAACCGGGGTCGGCTGGGCCTAGAAGTGCAAGAACACTTCTCTTCCATGGAAGTCCTTCAAAGAGCCGATTTTGTTCATATGGCCAATTGTGCTTTCGCTTCGCTCTCTTCACTCTGAGCTTCATGGCCTTACTCCCTCCCGGCGGGGGTTTTATCTCCACATGATGAGTAACTCCAACTTCATCACCATTTGGTGCATCATTTGTCTTGCAAAGCTTCGGAGTTGCTTCCATGTTAAGTTCTTCCTTCACCTCTGGAGACATTATATCGATCATGCACACATGACTCTCAAAAGGAGGGTTGTTATATGAATTAGTCAAATCAAAATCTACCCTACCTTCTTCTATATTTAAAGAGAGCTTGCCATTTTTTACGTCTATTATCGCTCCAGTTGTGGCCAAGAATGGCCTTCCAAGAATGATAGGGAATTTAGAATTCCCGTTCATATCCAATACCATGAAGTCGGTAGGAATGAAAAATTTTCCTACCTTTACGGGGACGTTCTCTAGTATGCCTAGAGGAGTTTTAGTTGAGTCATCCGCAAATTGTAAAGAGAATTTGGATGGACTCAATTTCTCGGCTCCTAACCTCTCAAAGATGGTAAGCGGCATCAAACTCGCACTAACCCCTAAGTCACATAAGGCTTGGTCTATTTTCACTTTTCCGATTGAGCAAGCAATAGAGAAACTACCTGGATCTTTTAGTTTAGGAGGCATATTAGTTTTTATCTTGGCATAGTGCTCCTCAATTAAGCTCTTAGTTTTTATTTCTACTTGCTTTTTCTTGACCAACCTTTGTGGGAAAGGTATTGGGGGTTGGTACGGTGGTGGAGGGACATACTTTGGTTCTGTCTCTTCGTCTTCGCTCATGTCCTCCTCACACTTCACATCCTTTTCAACCACCCAAAGCTTATCATCCCTCAAGTATATGGCATTACAATGTTCATTGGGATTAACTTCGGGTTGTCCCGGAAACGTACCCTTAGGTCTAGAGTATGTACTAGCTTGTTGGGCAATCTGAGTTTCTCACATCTTATTATGGATGGCTAAGTTATCTAACTTAGATGCTAACTCTTTTATTGCCTCATTGACTGCCCTACCTTGTTGCCTAAACTCTTCATTTTGTTTGGTTGAGTTTCAACAAAGTTTTCCAAGAGAGACTCAAGTTTAGACTTTTGCACCTGAGGATACCCCGGTGCGAGTTTCCTATTACCTTGGCCTTCTTGGAATTCGTGGTTCAGCGTGTTGTTGTAGTTCCCGTAGGAGAGGTAAGGGCTATTCTTCCTTCCTTGGTTGTAAGGATTTGGGGGAGAAAAATTTGGCAACTTCGGGTTCGTGTCATAGAAGTTGTGACAAGAGTTCACTTGTTCCCCCGAAGCACCGGATCCATGGGCAATACCTCGTGGGCACTCCATTATGTCATGTCCCTGCATTCCAAAAATCTTACAAACAATATTAGTAGCACCTATTGAACTCACATTACCTCTATCAAGCTTATCAAATCCTTTATTCAGGGAGTCAATTTTAGACATAATAAGATCAGTGCTATTCATTTCAAACTTACCCCCCGAAATCTTCTTCGGGTTATTACCTCTTTCCGAGCCCCATTGGTGGTAGTTGGTGGCTACGTTTTCAATGATATTGAATGCCTCAGTCAGAGGCCTATTCATATATGCTCCACCAGTTGCGGAGTCAAGTGACACCTTCGAAGAGTAATCCAATCCGTTGTAGAAGGTGTGCACTAACAACAACCTTTCGAGTCCATGATGCGGGCAAGACTCCAGCAATCCCTTGTAGCGATCCCAAGCTTCGGATAAGCATTCTCCATCCTTTTGAAAGAAATCAGTGATCTGGGTTCGTAGGTAAGCCGTCTTGGATGGAGGGAAGAATTTCTCCAAGAATGCCTGCTCCAATTAGTCCCAAGTCGACAAGGTATTAGCGGGCACTTGCTTCAACCAAGCCTTAGCCTTTCCAGTCAGAGAGGAGGGGAATAACCTCAAGCGAATGGCATCAACCGGGGCATCATGAATCCTTATTGCATCGGTGAACTCCAAGAATGTCTCCACGTGATCAGTCAAGTCCTCCGAGGGCAATCTCCGAATTGATGTTGCCTAATCATGCTAATTAGCATGGGCGGTATAGTGTAGTTCTCCGCCTCGATCTCCGACCTAGCAATCCCAGTTCGCAGACCCCTAGCATTTGGGGCTGCGTAGTCCTTCGGTGGCTTCGTATCCGGTAGATTCGTCATGAGTGGAATGGGAGTCAACCTCTCTCTCTCTCTTTGTAGTCTCCTACGTCTATGAAAGGTCCTCTCGATTTCGGGGTCAACCTCAATAAGGATCCCTTGACTTAAAGATCTTTGCATAAAAGAGAAAAACACAGAGAGAGATAAATACTCTAGAAAGAAAAGGAGAAAAATGAAAAAAAAAGGAAAATATTTTTTTTAACAAAAAACAATTAAAAAGAAAAAGAAAAAGTCCAGAAAAATCAATTTAAAAATTAAATTCAGATTCAAGAAAGCACAGTCCCCGGCAACGGCGCCAAAAACTTGATGTGTGGATTCCGGCAAGTGTACTGGATTCGTCGCCAAGTAATAAAAAGATATCTATCCCACAAAGACCGTGACCTCAAATCACAACTAATTATCAATTCGATTAAACTGGACTGTATAAAAAAAGATTTTGAAAAGGTTTTGGTTTTTGAAATAAGAATCAAGTGACAATCAAATCTAAAATTGCAGTTGAAACAAAACAGGGAAGCAATTCAAATTGGGGGTTTTCAAATTCAAAAGGAATTCCTATGAATTGGGTTACCAACAAGATTGTTTATGTTACTAAATTGACTACCTGTTGTTAATTATCTAAATTGCTTTGAAGGCGAATTTATCCTAAATAAGTTAATGCTCCCTCTCGGGTTACAAAAACCGTGCCCAATTAAACCAACCCCTACTCTCGTGGTAGTTGAATTTAGATTGAACCCTTTAAGTTTCGTGACAAATCATTAATCCTCGAAGGACCGCTTCTAACTCTCGTGATTTAAGTCCTAAGTCTGATTCTATAGATCCGATACTTAAGTTCACCGCTAGGTTCCTCCTTAAAATATCTACGACACGCAAATAAGTGGCCACCGAATTTACGAGTAATTAAAACAATAGAAATCAGATCTAAAGCAAAATCAAAATTAACGAAGGTAAAACATCAATTCACAACATAAAAACAGATCTTGGGCATAGCCCCAATCCCTATGAATAAAGCTACTACTCAAGCATTGTCATGATGATGACAAGCTTGATTAACAAAAACATGAAATAAAAAATAAGAGAAGAGGAGAAGGAGAAGAAGAAGAAGAAGAAGAAGAAGAAGAAGAAGAAGAAGAAGAAGAAGAAGAAGAAGAAGAAGAAGAAGAAGAAGAAGAAGAAGAGATCCTAAAAATTTTCCTTAGTGGTAGCAGTACCAAAAGTCTTCCTAAGTCTCTGTCTAACTGCCCTATTTATAGATTAGGGTAATTTCAACCCCAATCAAACACAAATTCAGATCAAATTAGTTTCTTCAGATCCAAATATTGCGCGTCACGGTCGTGATGGCCATCACGACCAGGTCGTGACGGATTCTGCCTTGGGCGTTGCTTCACTGGTTGGTCTGTCACGGCCATGACCACCATCACGGCTAGGCCGTGATCAGTTCTACCTGTGAGGGTCTGGTTCAGCTGACATGTCACGGCCGTGATGGACATCATGGGCTGGCCGTGACCAGTTCTGACTTTAGCCTTCTTACTTTTCTGTTTTGCTCGATCATGGCCGTGATGGCTGTCACGGCTAGGCCGTGATGGGCTCTATTTGGCTCATTTTCTTCACTTTTCAAGCCCCATCTTCATGCAAGCTCCATCATGGTCAATCTTGATCATTTTTATCCTTAATTCCTGCACAACAACACCACAAAACCGCCTTACCCGTTCCAAGGTAAAAACTAACAAAAATCAAATTAAATATGCCAAAGCTATATGAAAATACATGCAAAACGACAATGAAATATGAGGTGAAATCACACTCATCAACCATCTTAGAGTCCGATTTAGGATTCGATCATTAGAGATTTCTAATTACACCAAGAACGCCTCAATCGGAAACTTGTAGCTCAAGTTATGGTCAAAATACCGAACTGTATACAGTTTAGGCTGAAATAGGAACCCGTTATGACCCAAGCTCATATATATATCATTAGACTCGACCTAAACCTGGTTTACACGACCCCAACACTCATAAAACTGCCTCCCTTCTTCCTCTTTGAATAGTTATGGTTTTTTCCCCTAAAACTCTCCCTAGGGAACCCGTTCTTGCACCGTTCTTCACTGCTTCTTGATAGGAGAACATCGCTATGAGTAGGGGTTCGTTGTGCTTGCTGTTTGGGACTTTAGAAAAGGTAAAAGTAGTGCACCTTGTCCCATGTGTTCTTTCTTTCAAGTTATTGATCTCTTCCTTTTGATTTCTTGATCTTAGAGTTGAACCAAAGTGTCTCTTCGGCGTCCTTAAGGTCGTAGACAAGCGCTAGTGAGACGGGACCCTGGTGGATCTTCTTTTTTATTTTGAAACGTGAACATCGTACCAGGTATGGGAGAAGAATAGTGTATACACTAGGCTAGGAAGTAGCATAAGATGAGGGGTTCCCATAGCCCCGTTTATTTTATTTATAATGTATTGATGCCATGATCTGCCTGGTTGTATAACTGAATTGTTTGTATGTTTAATTGGATTAATTGGTAGGTCTATTTGTTATAATTGCTGAGTTGTTCATGATGTGGTATGCCTATTGAATTGTCTTATGCCATGAGTTTTGGTTGAATTGGTATGAATACCCATAATTATGAATGTTGTTGTTATGACATGGATTATGTTGATCACATTGACTGGATATGTTGTTGATGATGATGTTACCGTTATATTGAATATGTTAATAAGACTCTAATTGACTTAATTAGGACTCTTAGTTAACATAGGAATTAAGGGATTAATTCCCCAAGCTTCATAAGACATGAACTGTGTTAGTGAGGGGTGAAGTTTCATGCTGAATGTTTTAGTTAAAACCCTGGGATCTGATTTGAGAGAATTAGGGAGCCTAAACTCCAATAACACGTTAAATTCTACCCAAAACAGTATGGCCCTGCCGAGAAGCACGACCTTGCTGAACAGGGAGCAAGACCATGCTCCCAGTTAAATTCTGGAAGGCAGGCAGAGCATTGAGCACGGCCATGCAGGACAGTGAGCACGACCGTGCTCCACTTAAGTGGTAGCACGACCGTGTCGGGGGTTTAGTACTCCCGTGCCTCCCCCTACTGGCCAGAACTTAAGATTAATGAATTAAAGGGGTGTTTACCCCAATTATCCCCAAATGATGTAATAATACACTAATCAAATGATAACAAGTTAGATAACTTGATTAAATATTAATTAAGATAACAAAGACTGATAAGCTGGTTAAGCCGGTACCCGATGGGTTACCGCACGTTGTCACGCTTTGGTGCTTTTTGGTCAAAGTGTTCTCAATCCTTTTTAGTCGAGATGTTGTTATGTTGAACCTTGGTACTTTTTGGTCAAGGGGGCCTTGACCCCACGGTTTGGGTCTAAGGTGTTAATGTTGACGTTGGTGATAAGTCTAGGGTGCTTTTAGGCCTAAGCAAAGGAGGTGGTTGCCTTGTGTGTTGTTGTGTCATTTGCATAGAGTATTGGAGTTGATGTTGAGGGGGATGTTCAACATAGGGGAGGTCGTCCTAGTTATGATGATATGGCCCAAGTCTCGGGTGGTTCACCCATAGTTTGGTGAACCGTGCGCCCCCGAGGTGGCGTATCCAGTTATGATACGTCGGCTATCCAAGGGGTTCCTCCATGGTTTGGGGAATTGCCGGTGTTGGTGCTTTTTCGCTAATATGGATATGTAACTCCGAAGTTGACTTCATGAGTTAGTTGGATCCACATGCATTGATGGAGTAGTGGAGTAGGGTTGCATTGCACTGCATAGCACATGTTGGATGATTAACATGTTGTTATGGTATTATATGATGATGTATAAATATTGTATGTTGTTATATTACTATGCCATGCTATGATGTATGTTCATCTTATTCCATATTCCCATGCCGTTGTGTTTACATGATTTCTTACTCCCTGCTTTCCTTTTTCTGCTGTTGCACGTATTTTCTTATGCAGAGGACAGTGAGCAGCCAGCGGAGGAGTGACTCTGAGTAGCCGTGACTCTAGTTAGAATGCTGAGTTATAGTTGTTAGTTGTTTAGTTTGTTTCCGTGATGTATCCGGATTTTGGTTATACCAGCTCTGTATGTGACATCGGGGTTGGGTTTTTCTTTATCTGTCTTGTTTATGTTTTACTGTTTTAAAATTATGTTATTTCTGCGTTGTTTTTGTTGAGATGTGAAACCTTTTTATCCAAATTTTTATTTTTTTCAAATAAATGCATGTTTTATAATTACCTCTTTTAAGTAAATGTTTAATATTAACATACGGGGTAGAAGGGTGTCACACCCAGCACCTCCACAATTAGAGGGCTGACCCGAATTGCATCCCTATTTGTAGCAGCAAAATATACTTGTCCCATTGAGTTCCTTACAATCATGCCCCAACCTGTTGAACCATTCCCAAAGCAATCTGCATCTACATTTATTTTCAAAGTGCCAGCAATAGGAGCTTCCCATTTTACATGTTCTTTCCTCGGTTTTGCTTTAGGAACAGTTGTATTAACTGCATTATACTCAAATAAATTCAGCTATTGTTCCAGCAGTGAGAACGGGATCAAAAGTGGCTTTTTTGAACACAACTTGGTTCCCAACCTTCCAAATTTTCCAGAGAGTAATACTGAAAAATTGAATTGCTAGGTGTTCGGAATTACTTAACCTCTGCATAAGCCATTTGTTGAAGCTTACCTGATTTGGGACATGCAGACCAAGATGAGTAGTAAACCAAAGAACTTGGACTAGTTGACAGTGCATGAATAGATGGTCTTGAGTCTCTTCTTTCTCCAAACAGATTGGGCAAATCGGGTCCAGTTGCATACCCTTCCTTCCTAAGTTATGTCTTGTTGGGAGGATGTTCCTTGCAAGTCTCCACAGGAAGTTTTTTACAGTGTTGGGGATAGGAGCTTTCCAAATATTCTTCCACAATCCCTGTTCTCTCAGATCAGATGGCTCTGGCAGATTTTTGTCTTTTGTGTCACGGAGAAGGTGGTAAGCCTATCTAAGTGAATAATTTCCATCTTTTTCCCAATGCCATGTTAAGCAGTCACCTGGAAGTCCCAAGGAAATGGGTATATTCAAAATCTGTTGGGCTTCATAATGGTTGAAAGTATTAAAGATCAGGTCCCTCCTCCATCTCTTGGTGTCCTTATCAATTAGCTCACTAACTGTTGCATCCTAATGGAGATTTTTTGTTGGGCTCCAAACCTTGAAATTTACTTGTTCAGGCAGTCAATTATCCTCCCATATTCTGCCCTTCTTCCCATCACCAATCAGCCACCTAGCTCCCAAATTTATAACTTCTTTTTCATGCAACATACTCCTCCAAGCATAGCTTGGTTGGAAACCAGTTTTTGACTCCATAAAGTTGTTCCTAGGAAAGTACCTGCTTTTGAACACTCCCATGCCTCCTCTATCCTTTGCTCTTCCCATTATTTCCCAGTTTATCCAATGAACTTTCTTGCTGGTATCAGATGTGCCCCACCAGAATTTTGTAATCAAGGATTCAATGTCATGGAAGCAACCTTCTGGAATTTTGTAGCAGCTCATAATATAATTTGGGATGGCCTGAGCTATGGATTTTATTAGGATTTCCTTCCCAGATCTTGATAGACACCTTTCCTTCCACCCTTTTAGCTTCTTCCAAACCCTTTCTCCACTACTAGAAATCCAGCCTATAGAGACCGAAAAATCGGTCACTAAAGTGAGAAAGTCGGTCACTAAATGATTTAGTGACCGAATTAGAGACCGATTTTTTTCAGTCTCTAAACCTTTGGTGGCTAATATGCAGAGACCAATTTAGTGACCGATTTTAGACATTGATTTAGAGATCGATTTTAGACACTGATTTAGTGACCGATTTTAGACACCGATTTAGGGACCGCTTATGGCAACCGATTTAGTGACTGCCCTTGGACACCGATTTAGAGGCCGATTACAGCAACCAATTTAGTGACTGATTTTGGACACCGATTTTGGTGATCGTTTTAGTGACCAATTTTAGACAACAAATCAACAATAGTGCAATAAGTGCTTTTTACGACAGTTAAAATTGATTTTATACATCAGAATATTGTTTGACGTAAATACAACTGACGTAAATATTTAATATTTTAACGTCAGTTGTTTAAACAACTGACGTTAAATATAAAACTATTAACGTCAATTCTTTAACACAACTGACGTTAATGTTGTTCAAACTAACGTCAGTTCTGTTAAAGAACTGACGTTATAGGTTTTATTTTTAACGTCAGTTTCCTAATACAACTGACGTTAATAGTGTACTGTATATTTTATAAAATACTATTAACGTCAGTTGTTTGATACAACTGATGTTAATAGATTTTTTTAAAATTCAGTTTTAAAATATCACTCCCCCAGCAATCCCTGCATTCAGTAAATATCCTAGTAACACAGAATATCACACACATTACAAAATTGCAAACACTACCCTTAAATTTCATTATTAACAAAAAGAAAAGAAATATACAAAGGAACAATGGGGGGACTTAAAACCAAAGCCCATGTATAGGAAAAACATAACTATCTACAAGTATATATATATATATATATATATATAAATTTTAGTCTCTAATGTCTAAAAACAAAACTACAAATCTAAGTGTATATATATAAATGTTATTAATTAGTTTCTAAAGTCTAACAAAAAAACTATTCATTTAAGTATTGCTGAGGTATCTTGTCAATTCATTTTTCAGCCGCATACTTGAAGAAGAATTCTGCCAAACGCATCCTCAAGTCTCTAAACTCATCTTTTTGAAGAGGCAATTGGTTGTTAAATGCCTACACACGTTCAAATAATAACAATAACATTAACGCAAGTCATCACCAAAACTATAATATATAATTTAACAAGTTGTTTAAATATTACCTTCTTCCATCCATCCGTAATAGATGCGGAGACTATGTTCAGCATATGAAGTATCACATAATAGCCCCACGACCACCCGTCAGGTTGAAATCGAGACTACAAACAAAATTAATTTCAATGTCAGTTAAATATAAATATAAATTAGTAATTATAATAATAATTATTTGATAAATAAACTAACAAACCTTGAGGATGATCCATTCATGATTTCCTTTAGCCTTAGAAGTCTTACTTCTCCCGTTGGCGCAACTTATGCTACTTGCCTTCAGCGCGCTATCATAAACAAATAATCATGTCAATTAACAAATTCATATATCATGTGTGTAAGAAAATAAAAACAACTTATATTAAAACTTAAATTAAATTGAAGATTAGTTACTTACTTATTTACAGCTTCCACCACCTTCTGTGGCGGGTTTTGGTGGAGAGAGCAGAAGAATGTGACAGTATGCCTAGACGGGTGAAGTACGAGCAACTGTCAATGGTTATTCATATAGTAGGGAGCCATATATAATTCTTTCCGATTGTCTCCCATCAAGAAGCCGTAAACTGATTTGGAGCCCTTATCAAGCTGAAGAAGATGGAGATACCTAAGATATGAAAAGGTGAGGAAGTTAATTACATAATATATATATATATATATATATTGAAATTGAAATAAATTATTAAATGAAAAAATACCAAAAATAAATAAGTTATAAAATTAAAATTAACTTACGTGCACCAGAGACTCAAAACCGTGCTGGCCTTCCACACGTTATCTCTGCAGGCGTGCCCGAGACCTTCACCACAGAAGGAAAATACCCTCTCTTGATTTGGGCGTGCCACCCATCCATTGTGCTCCAATGGACATTCAAAAATATTGAAGGCATAATCCTCACCAAGTGAGAACAAACGAGTGACAGGTGACAGCGACACCGACGTCGACTTGGCCTTCAATTTAGGAAAAATAAAATAGATAAGTTGTTGATAATTAAAAAAAACACAAGTAATTATTTGACTAATTTGGACATTAATAATGAATACATACCTTTGTTACCATTTCGAGCTCACGGCGTTTGAAGTCCAACTCAAGCTCACGCCTTTGCATTTTCAACTCAAACTCACGACGTTGGACTTCCAACTCCCGCTCCCTAGCTGCCAACTCATCGTCCTCCACATGTGCCCTACTATAACTCTCTTTTGTGCTCACATGTGAAGGGTTGGCATGTCCTGTGGTGTCCTGGGATGAACTGACGGAGGAAAGCTCTCTAGCAAGCGCCTGCTTGAATTCTGGGTTGGATAGTAAGCTTTTCATCAGATGCGTTGTAATAGCAGGGTTGGAGATGAGCTGCTGAGTCATGGATTCCAAAATTGATGCCTCATCGACGAGTCGCTTTCGTGAAGCAAACTTGCCATAATATTCTCTGATGGTCACGTTCCTAGGAACACCGATAACCCGACCAGGATGGTCTTTCTTGCCTAGAGCAGTCATCAAGACCTCCCGCCGTCCAGAAGGGACGAATGAGCCCTAGGAGCATTGTGCTTTAAGATCCATCTACAATGAAGAAATGAAAAAAGTGCAAGTGAAAAGTGTTAAAAATATCTATACAAATATCAATTGAAATGAATTTAATTATTTACTTACAATCTTATCTGCCACTTCGCGAGTGGCATCAACTTTAAAAGATCCTATCTTTGTCTTGCGGCCGGCTAACTAGACATCCTCGCGATCGATGTCCGAAGGAGGACTTAATGGTGTGCCCTCAGGCACCTCTCCTCTTTCTATCCTAGCAATGTGCTCTTCCTGCTTCACCCTCAGCCTATCCACCATCATCTCCTCGATCCGAGTCTCGTACCCACCCTGAGACATGGTGTGGCGGTGGACGTTCTTCGCCTGATTCGGCCTACCCTCCTCTGCCTTAGCCTATTCAAACAAAAACACATAATTAACTACAGTTAAATGATCTATAAGAAGCATACAAAATTAACTTAATCAACCAACCTGAAATTCTTCATCATGTCGACTCCTAGCAAACCTATCCCAAGTATCCTTATCAATCCAGGGATAATCCGAGAACATCTTATCAAGACGGTTCTTCCCAGATACATAGTACCTGGTAAGATCATGCTTGAACCCATTCCAACGCTTTGATGCCATTTTCATACATTTCGTACGATGATCCTCGTCATTTGGCACAGTCCAAGCTACCTACACATTAAATACATAACAACTAGATGGATTATAACTCGGATAATTATCTAATAATGTAAATCAAAAAATGTGTAAAGGTAAAATACCGTGATAGCCTCCCAAATCTGATCCATAACGTTCCGTGGAATGTCATTCCAATGGTTGTAGTTGATGCTAACGTGCTGCTTCGCTTGTAGAAACACCCACTTTTAAAATTCTTTAGCACGGGACCCCTGGGGCTTTAGATTAGCATCAAAGCACACCTCAAGCTTCTGTCCGCTTTGCCTGGCCTTCTCTAATTTCTTCAAAGTCGTGGCTCCTCTACCCCGTTTCCTCTGAGACTGTGATGTTTGTATGGACAAAAAAAAGATAAAATAGAGGGTTGCAACATTATAAACTTACATTAAAAAGAAGGACTAAAGATAGTATATAACATATAAACTAACACTAGAATCAGGCGTAGGCGCGATCGGGTCCTGCGTAGGCCCCACAGTGTCCTCCCGTGCATGTGGGCCATCCGATTGATCCATATGTATACTTGTTCAGAAATAATATATATTTATTAAAATAGGTTATAACTAAAAATAAATGTATACTAAGTTTAAACTACCTATATCAATATCCCTTCGTGATGATCATCACGAGTGGCATGTACATCGTCCACCTGTGTCTCCTCGATTATAGTAGGCATGTTAGTTGAAAAAGAAGGAGTCAGGAATATCAAGATTTGAATCTTGATTTTCATCACTACCATTATACATGTTTTTTCCTTGGAGAACCACGGACAACCTTTTGTTCGAAGGATCGGTGATGTAGAACACTTGTTTTGCTTGGGAAGTCATTATGAAAGGCTCATTTATATGACCTAACTTGTTGAGGTCTACCAATGTGAACCCCAATTCGTCGGTTTGTACACCACCGTTACTATCAACCCACTTACATTTAAAAATCGGCACCGTAAACTTAGTGTAATCGAGCACCCAAATATCTTTAATATATCCAAAGTAATGTGTCGGTGCTTTAACTGGTTTTGTGTCATTTGCACTAGAGAAGTTCATTGCTTCATCCACGATCATAACCCCATTATTTTACATGATACTCTTGTTATCTTGTTCCTTTATATAAAAGGAAAAGTTATTGATGTCATATCCGCTCCAACATATAACGTTGAAGCTAGGCCCACGTGCTAGCCATCTTACGTCATCAGAAGCAGTACTACCATCCTTAAGCATTTCTTCCTTGAACCATGGCAAGTAAGTCTTGTTATGCTTGTTCAACAACCACCTTTCACTCATTCGAGGGTTTTCTTGATTGACTTTTCTTTTATGTTCAAATAAGAAAGGTTGAACGGAATCGATGTTGTTCAATACATACAAATGTGCTTGAAGCACTTCCTCCCGACCCTTGCTATTAATTCTTAAGCCATGTGTACCCTTACCTTGACATATTATCTCATCATGCCGAGGCTTAGGAACCCCTATAGGATCCGTGTTATGAAGGTAGTCCGAACAAAACTCAATAGCTTCTTCTGCAACATACCTTTGAACAATAGATGCTTCCGGACGATGAGGATTCTTCACGTACCCTTTCAAGATCTTCATGTAGCGCTCAACTGGGTACATCCATCTCAGAAAAACCGGCCTACATAATCTAATCTCCCTTACCAAATGAACAATTAAGTGAACCATTATGTTGAAAAAGGAAGGAGGAAAATACATCTCCAATTGGCACAAGATTGTAGCAGCCTCAACTTCCAAGTCATCCAACATACGGGGGTCAACTACTTTGCTACATATAGAATTGAAGAATGAGCACAACCGAGTAATGGCATGTCTCACATTTTTTGGAGCAATACCACGAATAGCAACGGGCAGAAGTTGTTGCATCAAGATGTGACAATCATGAGACTTTAAGCCAACCAATTTAAGATCACTAGAGACAAGCCTCTTCATATTTGAAGAGTAACCATGTAGAACTTTGATGCCCTGAAGACACCCGCAGAAACTTTGCCTCTTTTTTTTTGACAAAGTATGACATGCTGGCGGCAAATAAGTCCGCTTACCATCCTCAACAACTGGAGCTAACTGCTCTCGTATACCCATAGCAATGAGGTCGAGACGAGCACTCACACCATCCTTTGTCTTGCCCTGAATGTTGAGAAGCGTCCCGATCACACTATCACACACATTTTTCTCCACATGCATCACATCAATGCAGTGTCTGACATCAAGCTTGCGCCAGTATGGAAGATCAAAGAATATCTACCTCTTCTTCCATATGTTTTTCTCAGCAGCTTTACCTTTCTTTTTGGACTTGCCGAATATAACATCGATGCCCTTTACCCGCTGATAAACCTGATCTCCAATTAAGGCCGCCGGAGCTTCTTGTCTCTTGGCATCCATTAAAAGCTTTTTTCATCTTACGATATGGGTGATCACGTCTAAGAAATCTCCGATGCCCGAGGTAAACCGTCTTCTTTCCATGATGCAACTGAGTGTAGCATGTGCCTTCTTCACATATAGGGCATGCTTTATGCCCCTTGACACTGTACCCGGACAAGTTACCGTATGTTGGAAAGTCGTTGATGGTGCAAAATAACATGGCACGAAGCTTGAAAGTCTCATGAGAATACCCATCAACTACATCAACACCTTCCACCCACAGCGTTTTCAAGTCTTCAGTTAAGGGACTTAGATAAACATCTAAGTCATTTCCCGGTTGCTTTGGGCCCGAAATCATCATAGACAACATCATGTATTTGCGCTTCATGCACAACCAAGGGGGCATGTTGTAAATTATCAACAGAATAGGCCATGAACTATGAACACTACTCATGTTACCATAAGGATTCATTCCATTCGTAGCAAGTCCAAGCCTTAGGTTTCTTGGCTCATCGGCGAAATCCGGAAACATAGTATCAATATTCTTCCATTGCATAGAATCAGCAGGATGACGAACCTTTCCATCACATTTCCTCTCATCATTATGCCATCTAAGATTCTTCGCATCTTTCGCATTGGCAAACAATTGCTTGAATCTTGGAATTATTGGAAGATACCACAACACCTTCGCAGGAGGACCCTTTTTTCTCACATCATCAAGATCATCATGATCATCATCACCACCCTTCACTTTGTATCGTGATAACCCACATTTGGGGCAATCGTGATTGTCTTCATGAACACCGGTGTACAATATGCAATCATTAGGGCATGCGTGTATCTTCTTATACTCCATACCCATCGGACACAATACCTTCTTGGCCTCATAGTTACGGTTAGGAAATGTGTTTTCCTCTGGAAGCAAGTCTTTCAACACTTCAAGCAATTCCATGAAGCTTTTATCGGTCCAACCATTTCTTGCCTTTACACAAACCAATTTTAGCACCGCCGACAACCGTGTATGAGTAGTACACCCTGGATATAAAGGCTTATCCGCATCACCGCATAACCTATCAAACACATGAGCTCGATGAAAAGATTCTTGTCCGATATCACAGATCATGTCCTCTACTCGATCATCCTCCATATCTACGTCAACGTCCTCACTTTGGGAGACACTTGCCGTACTTCTCAACAACATATCACCATGTCATATCCATCTTGTATAACTCAAGCAAATCCGTTCACAAATCAAATGAGTATATATATCCTTCACCGTACATTTCCTCGTATTCAAACACTTAACACAAGGACAACAGAACATTCCATTACTATTAGGAACATTCCTTTGAGCAAATTCTATAAATTCTCCCACCCCCTTCAAATACTCAGCACTAGTGCGCTTACAAACCATCCAACTACGATCCATAACTAGATAGGTTTTGTAGATATACAAAACATATATCCAATATAAGGATAATACGGGAGACTAAAAACTAGTTTTTGAAATCCTAATTGAAAACTAGTTTTTGAAATCCCGTCAACCATGTATATCTTATTTGACTAACTGCCTAAAACAAAATTTCCACGGTAATCTCACATCATTCTTCTCATCAAGCAGGCAACAACACATATTAGGACTATTGCTATATCTAGTACTATAACCACTCAGCCATATGAATCGATCAAGAGAGCATGATATATACAAGCAAGGCGTTTAAAAATTATTTCAAATTTACACCATTTTCAGGTTTCTTAAGACAAAAGAAATAAGCAGATGAAGATAAATTAACAAAACAGAATTCCAATGAGCAATATATTGTTGATACATGCTACAAGCAACTCTAAATTTCTTCCCATTTTTAAATAGGTCATGATAGCAGAAGAAAAACAAGAGAAAACACAAAACCCACTACCAGAAATAGAGACATTCCAAACAACTCAAACTCACAGTTTCAAGTTTCAACTACAGAGACTATAGTTTCAACATACACTCAAAACCAAAAATAAAAAAATGTGCCCTAAAGACTCACCAGAAATAGGTGCTCGCGTGGTGGTGGGGAGGGGAGCTCGAGTGGTGGCCAACGTTCGATGTGGTTACTGAGAGCAGAGGGACAAGGAGAGTTAGTGCGCGGGAACGGGAAAGAGAGATGTCAAGTTATTGCAAAGAATGAGCGGGAAAGATAGAGTTAGGGTTAAGAGTGTACCTCACGGTCGTGGCGAAGAAGCCCTCGTGGTGGTTGCGGTGGAGAGGAGCTCGCGATTAGGGCAGAGTGAGAGTGAGCGTGATGAAAATAGAAGAACAGAGACGTACAGAGCGAAGTGAAGAAGGCGAGAGGGTGTAAACGTTATAATCAAAAACCATCTTTAAAAAAACATTTTACGTCAGTTGTTTGTAAAAACTGACGTTAAAAGACATTTATTTAACGTCAGTTGTATTAAACAACTGACGTTAAAAATAAATATTTTTTATTTTAAAAACACTTTTAACGTCAGTTGTTGAAGACAACTGACGTTAAAAGTGTGTAAGTTTCTACAAAAACATTCATTCCTTTGACTACTGTGCTACTTACCCATGCACCTTGTAACTTAATCCTCTTAATGAGCATTAAGTTTATAGATCAGTTTTGAAGAAAATCAGGTAGTCTATCTTCTCTATATAAAGTATCATTCTTCTATATCAGTCTGTAATAGACCCTCTTCTTTTCCTCTATATTTCGTGCGTTTTCTATTCCTTCACAATATGGCTTTATCATATTTGAGACTTTTGTTATTTCTTCCTATACCTAGACTTAAAGGTTTCTGTCTTAATGGTCAAAAAACTTCTGAGGTTGAGTAAATCACATTACATGGATGGTAAGGTTGAGTGAATCACATTATGCGATTCCCTCACTTTATTTCATCCCCTTCATCCCTTTCACTCCGCTTTGGCAGCAAGTGACTGTGGATTCAGATGGAGCATCAAGGAATTCAAGTGAGGGAGGGGATGCATCCATTGGAGTTTCTGAGGACAGGACTGAGAAGAAAATGACGTTGAAGCATAAACTTTTTTATATTTTAGGGCTATGTTGCAGAAATTATTTATCTTTTAACCATATAATTGTAACTTATGAATCGCTTCAATGAGATACGATTTGATTATACATATAACTTGATTTATGTTAAGTGTTTATTTATTTTAATTTGCACAAAAATTTGTTTACTAATTCAAGCTAATTAATTAAGATTAAAAATAAACTTGTTTAAAAAAATATTAGAAATAAACTGCACTATATATGGAGTGATCCGCGTTAAAAGTGACAACAGGGAGATGACAACGAAAGAAATATATGAATGAGTTTCAGAGGAATATATGATTATTTACGTCAGTTATTTATTTAACTGAAGTAAAAATAACACGTGTAACGTCACTTGTATAAACAACTGACGTTAAAAGTGTTAATAATTCTTGCAAATTACTTTTAACGTCAGTTCATTACACAACTGACGCAAATAGTGATTTAATATTTACAAAATTGTCACCGCCTTATTTTTACCATCAAACATATGATCAACTGACGTAAAACATTCTCGTATATTACATTATTTCCACTAGTGCAAAGACAAGCTTAGTGACTAATTTGTTGCATGAAATAGTGAATAATATAATGACTGATTTTTAAAACTATTTTTAGTCACCGATTTAGTGACTGGTTTAGTGAGGGATTCTATTAATTTTTTATATAAATTAGTCACTAATTAGATCATCATTTTGTGTTCATATAAAAAATAATAATTATAATATATTAAATATTTTCTTAAACCTGATATACCATTAATATAAAAAACATTATGTATAACAAAACACGTCAATTCATATAAAAGTCAATGTGCATAATGTTTGAATTTGACTTCCTCTAAACTAAGTCCTAAATAATACACTAAGTACAAAAGTTTGCCAATCATTAATAATGGTAAAACATTAAATTTTTCACTCTTCTGCAACTCGGTGGTGTCTGTGTTTGTGTCTCAATTTTTGAAATTCTATTCCACAACTCATTTCTTCCATCTCTTTTCTCAATTCTTCAAGCTCCTGTCTTTTTGCCAAATCATCGATTGATGAAGACTATGAGCCACTATAGTAAGGCCTGCCTACCAGTACAATTGACTCCATTCCAAGGCCATATATTCTCCTTTTCTTCATTTCAGCTACATCACGCTAGGAGCAGCGTTGAAACTCTTGAGGGGGAGTTTTATCACCCTTATAATCCTAACCTGTTCGAGGGATTAGTCTCCACAATTATGTGTGAGGATACCCCAGGAAACCTAACCAGCTACATCACGCCACACATCCTGTTCCAAGAACAAAATCATCATAAGGTAATTGCTAATAGCTAATAGCTATCTCAAATATCGAATATGAGCTTTACAAGCTGCATTACTCAGACTTTTGCATCAGAAAAACTATGCCCACCATAATGAGCAATCCACAAGTACCATAAACATACAGACAGACATAGATGAACAGCAGCATCAACACATAAAGGCAGCACAAACTCATGCTGTTTGAAGGATCCGTTAGGCTCCTTCAAAGATGAAGCAACTTCTGGGTATTTTATTAAAAATAACCATATCTTGTTAAAAAAAAAAAAAAAAAAAAATAGATACCATAGAATTGCACATGGTAACGACACAATCAAAGTGGCCATTTGGTAACAAACCTGACAAAAAATTATGCTTGGATTCTTAAATACACTGTCACCAACCCAAATATATATACCAAGGACCTTGATGCCACCCACTAGCATCCTAGACACCTTCATAAAAATAAAATTACAAATTCACAACAAAAGAAAATAGGAAAAATTAACAATAGTAAAGAGAAAAGTGTGTTCAGGAACCTGACGGGTATGTTCAGCAACCCAATCCGTATCAATAAACAATGATGAAGAATCTGCGGAACGAGATTTGGATTTAGAATTGGAAGCCTTTTTGTTGTGGGAATTATTGATGGAAGAAGCAGGTTCGCCAGAATCGTTTTGTAGGGTTGGAATCAAATCGAAGACGAATGTAGGGTCCAACGCTGAAGGGTCAGTTTGCAAGAGAGATGGAATTTCAGATTTGCCGAGACGATCCTCAACAGATTTGAGTCGGTTTTCTTCTCCAACAACACCTTTCACCATGGCGGCGGCGGCACAGGGATAACGACGCAGGTTGAAGGTTGAAGGTGTGATCAATGAGTGAGTGTGGAGATGGTTGAAGGAGAAGTGAGGCTTGACGGCTCAAGATTAAATTGAAGTCCGAGTGTTAAGTAACTAGGTTTTAAAATTTAATTTTTTTCAAAATAATTGAATTAGAGCCATTGGGTGGTTTGGAGGGAATCAATATCAATATAGAAATAGTAACTTAGTGACCGTTATTTTGTTCACTGATTTTAATCAAATAATTAGTTTCTATTTTGATTTCTAATTGCTAATATTTATTTTATTTTAATTTGAATTAAATTATCTAGCAATCTAGTGAATGATTTTTTGGTCTCTAATTTATTCAAATAATATGTCTCTATTTTGATCTCTAATTCCCAGCTTTTTAATTTTATTTTAATTTTAATTAAATTATTTAAAAATTTAGTGATCGATATTTCGGTTTCTAATTTTAATCAAATAATCGGTCTTTATTTTTGTCTCTAACTTCCAAACTTCTTATTTTTATTTTAGTGTGAATTAAATTATTTAACATTTAAGTGACCGGTACTTCGGTCTCTAATTTTAACCAAATAACCGGTCTCTATTTCTGTCCTTAACTCCCAACTTCTTATTTTTATTTAGTGTGAATTAAATTATTTTATATTGTAGTAGTGACCGATATTTCAGTCTCTAATTTTAATCAAATAATCGGTCTCTATATTGGTCTTCAATTCTCAATTTCTTATTTTTATTTTGAGGTGAATAAATTATTTAGCAATTTAGTGATCGATTTTTTGGTCTCTAATTTTATTCAAATAACCAGTCTCTATTTCGGTCTCTAATTTTCAACTTCTTATTTTAATTTAATATGAATTAAATTATTTAGTAATATAGTGTCCGATATTTCGGTCTCTAATTTTATTCAACAAATTGGTCTCTATTTCGGTCACTAAAATATATTTGCAACCAATTTAGAGACCAACTATTTTTTTGTCGAAAATGTATGAAATCGGTCTCCAAATCGGTCTCTATAGTGACCGGAAAATTTCGGTCTCTAAAATCGGTCACTAAAAAGTGATTTTCTAGTAGTGCTCTAACCAAGGCAAATACATCTCTCTTGACGCTACCAAATACCACCGGGAGACCAAGATATCTCGAAAGTGTAGTCACGGTCTTTGTTTCCATCTTGTTACAGATCATAGCTTGCTCATTTGAAGGCACATTTCGACTAAATGACACTTCCGATTTGTCTAAGTTCACCAATTGGCCTGAAGCCAGTTGATAAGCCTTGAGAACTTGGGTTATGGAGTCAACTTCCTTTTGGTTGGCTCTAGCAAATAGGAGGTTGTCATCTGCAAAGAGAAGGTGTGTAATTTGAGGAGCTCTTCTTGCTACATGATGAGCTTGGTGATATTTGGAGGGAAACCCATGTGAAGCAAGACAACATTAACAAAGGACCATTCCACTCTATCATACACCTTGGCCATGTCAAGCTTTAAGGCTGTGACACCCTAATCTCGGGTCATCACATGGTTACCCGTTTGCGGAAATAAAACTTAATTTCCTGGTTGCTTTCGGAAAATCATGTTTTCTCAACGTTTATCTCTTCAAAATATGGTGATAAAATTTTTTTCCCCCTCCTTCTAACCTCATAACCACAACAACGTAATCAAATCCCACTTAAATACATAATGTATATAAGTCCTCTAACTATACTACCTCATATGTTTTCTCACATAAAACATCATCAACTTAATTCTAACAACATAATATAACATAATCGTACCTACGCTGGTCGTAACTAACAGACACTACACCCCTTAAAAACAGCAACAGCATGCCTCGAACTAGACAGCCTTCATCTCCTTGTAGATATCATACCCCTCGTACGATTCTGATATGTTTGTAAGGGTGAGACGCCAATATATGGATTTATCACCATAACTAAATGCACACAAAAAAAGGCACATACACATATACATGTCTATAACAACGTACCCATTCATATTATTTCACATCGTTTATCAATGGGTTTCACACCCAAAGTACTAATTCATCTTATATCATATCGTTTATCAATGGGTTTCATGACACCCCAAACATCAACGTTGGAAAACTATGCATGAACACTTCAATACATCATCTAAACATTCATACCTAATCTCATGAGATATCTCCAACCTCGTAAACCTCGTGATGAGTTGATCAGACTCAATTGCCACAGGCATACAGCCACAGGCACGCCCATCGCACACTGTCCGACATCGTGGCACAGTGATAACAATCTGAGATGGGGCCTCATTGTCCAAACCCCGGGCACAATTAGAACATCTTTGTATGATCTACCCTGACGGCACAAGGTAATCCCTCTTCTGATCATGGCACGTCTGCCAAATGCATGCAAGAAAACATTTTGTTCAACACTTTTCTTTGTGCTATATCTTTATTTGTCAAAGCTCTTAAAAGCTTACGACTTAACATCTTTTGAAACATTTTTACATCTTTTATTAACAACACATGACCTCAAAGTCCGAGTGCTCAATCACGAAGCCCCTAGACCTTGCAATCAGTCTTAGGGTCATGGTAATAGAAAACATCTTACAATGTGTTAACTTCTTTTAGTAGATACCTAGTCTACAACACAACGAACCTTAATACCCCGACGTCTCGGTTATTAAGTTCCATAACATCATTTTACATCATTTTTACATCTTTTTACATCTTCTTACATCTTTTTACATCTTACATCGTTCTACATCTTTTTACATCTTTTAAATCTTTTACAAAATAACGTCAAATCATCAATAACTTCTTTTTATAGAAACTTCAACTCTAATAAATCAATTCAAATTAAATCACTTTTTAAATTAAGTACTGCTGTTTTCAAACTTTCCTCTTAAATAATTTCAAAACTTGCCGTCGTTTAGCATTTTCAAAGAAAATGTTCTTAAAGTCAAACTTTGACATTTCTTCTAAAATAATTTTCTTATATAATAAATAAGGTCTTTTCTAATATGAATTTAACAAAATCACTTTTTATAATATCTCGGAATTTCTTGTGTAAAAATTAGCAGTACTAAAAAAATTTCACGGTTACGCTCTCACCGTGACTCGTAAATTTCTTTTACACTAATAAATCCTTAAAATAATAATATTTCTCAAAACTCATTATTTTTCCAAAATCATGTTTTCCTCTACTATTATATTCCAACATTCCCCATAAAACGTTGAATATAACTTTCACAACTTATTAAATCTTTTATCTGATTAATCGGTTGTGCACTGACCACTGTCAGGCCTCTGAAACAACACTCACAAACAACATTCAACAACATCATCATAATTATATCCCCAGGCAGATCATGCATCATAACAACTTAATATACTACTGCAGATAATTAAAAGCAGATCAATCACCGATACACTGATAAACAACACATCATAAACAACATAAACAATTAATCACAAACCACATATAAATCACATAAGCCACACTAAAAGCAAATAGTTATAGAGAAAATCCCTCAGGTAAGCTCCCCTTACCTCTTGAAGACTCAACTAACGTTTTCAAACAACCTCCCAATTTAATCCGATTTCCTCCGTCGGCTTCAGGTCAAACCAACCCGATTGATTCCTTCAAACAAATTGCAATCAAATCAAACCACAACATACTTAACTCATGAGGGTTAGGCTTCGGTCAGGGGCTGACTTTTAGGGTTCAAAATCCTTAAAATTTCTAATCATGATTAAGTCATAGATTAATGGTCCTTAATTAACCTAAATCATGGATTAGTGACTAAACAACTAATTTCAAACTCAAAACTTCCTAACTCTTCTATACCATGATTCGACCTCAACATGTTCATAGGGCTAGGATTCTTAATTTAATAAACCAACTTGGATTTATTAAGCATACATACTAATAGCTTGATTACTAAGATCATTAATGAAAACTTTGAACAAAACTCATCTAGTTCCAAGAACTTGGGTTTCGACCTTTATGAAACAAATAGGTTAGAGTTTGATTTTTGATCTTCTATATACTTAAATACAAGAACTATCAAGATACTAGAAGATTGAATCATGAATCAAGACATGAAAATGAAACAAAACCTATGAACACAACATTGACTTAGGTTCGGCCAAGTCCAGAAATTAGGGAAAGAAATTTCTCATGATCTTATGCTTCTATATGATGAAAATAGATATGATTATAAGATCATAGCAATTGGTTTCATGTCAAAAGGATTTTTCTAGAATTAGTTATGAATTTTCAAAGTTCTAGATCTAGAAACTTAAAAGTGATGAACAACTATGAAATAAACTTTGAATCAGGAAATTGATTGAAGAACATAGACATTATTAGATAAGAAGAATAGGATTCACCTCTTGGAGATCAAAAACAAGTGAAGATCCAAGAACTTTCTTCACAAACTTGACATTCAAAGACTTATGAACTTTAGGTTTTTGAACAAAAGGCAGTAGAAACTAAGTGAAAGGTGAGGAAGGGTATTTATAGGCATGTGGGATGCGTCACTTTTGAGGACCAAGTAGAAAGGAGGTGGCTTTTCAAAGGATTAAAGTGCAAATAACTCATAGGGACCACTTTGCAAAGATTCCAAAAGTATAAGGACTATTTTGCAAATTGTCCATAGTTTGATATGATGGCCATGTGTCACATTAAATGTGGTCTTATCTTTACTCATCTTGGCTGATTTTTATTCAAACTTTTTGGAAAAACCTAGAAGGATGGAGAAAACTTGAGAACTTAGGAGAATGTAGTAGAATCTTGGAGAATATGTGAGAACATGGTAGAAAATTCTAGAGTAATCTTGGCTCATCCAAGATGAGGGCAGCCCCTTCTCCTCCTTGGGCTTGCGCATGGGCCTTAAAATTTTGGGCTTCAATTCATCTTTGTGGGGCCCACTTTAAGATTTAAGCATTAAGCTTAAGATAGGAAACTTATATGGCTTCAAATGGGCTTTATATATGGAATTAATCCATGAACAAGAAATTTTGGGCTTCATAGCCACGTCCATTAAGAGATTGGGAACAAGGATTCTAGCCCAATTCACTTGAAAAAAACTTAGAAACTAACTCAGGGACAAAAGGGTAATTAACAGAAAGTTTAGGGACTTAAGCGTAAAATTCATAAATTTTCACTTTAACCTTGAAAAGCCTTCTAAACTTAGAAATGTGATTCATCCCCTTGAATCATATCAAAATCCTAAGATAAACTCTTCATCTGCTCTTGGAAGCTCCGAAATCCACTCCGTCGTCTACCCGATTACGTATTCCGCCCGTAAAACATAAATTATTTTATTTTTTTACCAAAATTTTCAAAACTTCCAGTATCGTAGAAAATACGATAAAAACATTTTTCATCTCGTTCACGAATTAAAATTAGGTTTTCTGAGCAGTAAACTTTTACTATCAGTGAAAACACAGAAAACGGCAGACCGGTTTCCGTCTGAATTTTCAACCCACAAACTTCCCCGTAACTTATGAAAATAAGTATATCATGGAAATGACCTTGGTTTATCCAAAATCATTTTCTAAGTCTCGGATAAAAATATATATGTTTATATATTTATTACCGATATTACGAAGCAACGAAAATCGGGGTGTTACAAAGGCCATCATTTATTTCTTTCCTCTTGTCTTCTTCTTGAGCCAATGAAAGCACTCCATAGCCACAAGAGCATTGTCAGTAATTAGTCTTCCTCTCACAAAGGCGTTTTGTTCTTCACCAATCACATCCGGGAGGACCCCTTTAATTCTATTGGCAACCACCTTCGTGACTATTTTCATCACCACATTACAGAGACTCATTGGCCTGAAGTGCTTTGGGGAGTTTGGATTCTTGCACTTTGGGATGAGAGCATTGTAAGTTTTGTTGATGGTTGTCGAGGACCTGTCTTCATTTATAATTCCAAGGACAAGGGATTGGATCTCATCCCCCACTATATGGCAATACTTCTGATAAAAGAGAGCAGGAATTCGTTCGGGTCCAGGAGCCTTTAAAGGATGCATTTGATTTATAGCTTCTTTGATCTCCCCTGCTAAAAAGGTTTGATCACACCAACTTTTGTGCTCTTCATTTAACCTCTTTTGAATTGCTGTGTAGACCTGATCCAGACCACTCGGATTTGAAGTTGAAAACAGCTCTGAAAAAAAAATATTGAGGAATATTCTTTCAAAATTCTCCTCACCATGCCACCAAACTCCATCTTCATCTTTGAGCTTTTTCACTTCATTAACCTTTCTTCGCTGATTTGCCTTTCCGTGGAAGAATTTTGTGTTTTTGTCCCCTTCCTTTAACCATATGGCTCTACTTCTTTGGCGCCGCAAAATCTCCTCATATTTTAGGAGTTCAACATGTTGTTTCTCAAGCTCCTTGTACTCATTTATGCTCTCAAGAGATTCTGACCACATGGAGCTGTCTTTTAACTTTTCTTCAGTTCTAACAATTTCTTTTCTGACTTCCTTTGTTCTGTACTCCTTAAAATCAACATCCAGGGCTTGAAGCTTAGCTATTTTTGCTTCACGGGGAGGATTACCATCAAACCAGATTTTCCTAATCAAATCTTCACATTTGATGTCCTTTGTCCAGCATTCCTCAAATCTGAAAAGGTGAGTCCTTTTCTTTCGGCTACCATGAAAGGAAGCCTCTAGAGTAATCAACAAAGGGGCATGATCTGAACCAAAACGGGGCAAATGTGTTACCTGGATAGGATTGAATCTGTTCAAGAAACCTTCAGAAGCAAGAGCCCTGTCAAGTCTACATTGAATTTGCTCCTCGCTTTGTCTCCCATTGGACCATGTGTACGGGTAGCCCATAAAGCCCGGGTCATGTAAACCACAATCAACAATTGTGCTCTTTCCCACATTCAACTGATCAAAACTGCGTGGATTCCCACCCTTCTTTTCCTCTCCAGCTAAAGTATCATTCAAGTCTCCAAAGCACGGCCATTTGTTTGAAACCTGTCCAGGTAAGAGTTAAATCAGATCCCAAGTTTTCTTTCTCCGAGTCTCCTCCGGGAAACCGTAAATGCCAGAACAAAACCACGGCTCCCCACTATCTTCATCTTCCACTTTCCCTAAGATATGGTTTAGGGAATAGGAAATAATGGTGATGTCCACTTGATCAGTCCACAACAGTGCCAAACCACCAGATCTTTCCCTCCCATTACCATGGCAATCAACAAAAAGACCCGAGTTGAAACCACACCTGACTTTAATTCTAACTATCTCATCTTCCTTTAGCCTAGTCTCCATGAGAAAGACTAGTTGAGGATTTTCCAAGCGGATGAGCCTTAGCAAGGCTCGAATTGCCTGAGGACTCCCCAAACCTCGGTAGTTCTAACTAATGGTTTTCATGGCTTTAGGAGGTGTTGGCCCAAAAGGTAAGACTTTTTCCTCTACTTCTTTGTAACCTTCCTCATCTTGGTCCTCTGCCTCCTCACAATCCTTCAGCCGGTGTCCCAATCTCCCACAAGCAAAACAAAAGTTTGGTAACCTCTCAAATCTAAAGAAGACACGCAGATATTCCCCTTGATACCGTATCACAGTGCCCCTATCGAAGCTCCAAGGCCCTCCCTTCAGAACATTCTCCAGGTCTCGTTTGTTGGAGAAACGAAACAAGTAAAGATTCTTACCAAGATCCCGGATTTCCATTGAGTTTTTCAATCTCCAGGAGTCTATGATTACTTGCTTGAAAGCTCTGAGGTTGTAGGGGTTTGATCTCCATCTTTGGTGTTCAAAAAACATTCCAATCTATTTAAACCAACACATAATATAATTTTTATGATCAAACTAACATTTTTTTATCTCATAATATAATTTGAACCAACAAATGATGTTAGAAACATCATTCAATGTAGAAAAAAAAAAGCATCATTCAATATAAAAAATATAAAAGAATAAAGAACCTTATATGTTAAAAGAATTATATTATTTGTATAACTATTATAAATATCTAAATAACACTCATACTCATAATTACATACATTATATTTACTATATTTGAAAATACATACACTTTAATCTCACCCACACTCATTCTAAAGTACGGTATATGTGTGAATGTTTAAATTCAGGTTTTAAAAAAACATAAGTGAGTGAGGTTAAAATTCTTAGAGCCGCGTTTTTCAGAAGCAGTACAATCATGACACCCCCTCTCTAATCATGCACTTACACCTCTCCACTCCGTCTCTTTTTTTTGAAGATCTCCTTTTCTCTTTCTGCCTCTCTCCCTCTAACTTGTCAAGGCTCAAGATGACACATCAAAATTACAACGATGCTGCCTCAATCAATAAAAATAAAAACTGGTGAAAAAACAACAAACTGAACCGTCTTATTCACGGCAGTTCCCACACTCTCTTGACTTTTTAGTATTTTCTCCTTTCTGTTGCTCCTTTTCATCGTTTCGGATGTTTGCTTTACCTTCCTGTGATCCTCTCCACTTTGTGACTTTCCCTTTTGAAGATAATATGGCAGTGCCATCATCTATCTATCAAACCTACATCAACTTCATTCAAAACCCTTTTGACAACTTTCCACCACCACAACAACAACATCAACAAGCTACCTAGTTCATATTCAACTCCAATGCCTAGTACCTCCTTCTTGTTACACTTGTTTTGGTTCCTATTCCTTCCTTAGGTCTCTCTAACTCTCTCCCTCTCTATCAAAAACCCTTCTTTTTATTTTTTTATTGGGCCCATTTGTCAATAATGGGAGACAAGGGAGACACAACCAAGAAGCAACAACAACAACCTCAACAGCAACAACCTCAGCCTCATCACCCACAACAACACCAACAAACACAACAGATTTCATCTTCTCCCAAAGCCTCATCTCATGAGGATCAATCCATGAGGCCAATCCATCACCAACAACAGTCACCAGTTGTTGTGGTGAGTGGAGCATCACCTTACATTTCAGATATATATGTTTCAAGTGGTGCAAGTTCCTCACCCTTTGAGCAACAGTTTGAGGCACTGAATCCCAAGAGACCCAGATACAGTAGTAGTACTGGACAATGGAAGCTCCTACCATCTCCACCTTCACAACAAAAGCAAACCCAAATGGCCATGATTCCAACAGAATCATCAACACCTTCACCAACCACACACACATCATCAAACCCACCACAACCCCAACAAACACACACCACAGTTGCTGCTTCTTCATCAGACACAGCCTCATCTCCAAGCCACTCTCCTGTGCCTTTACTCTCAGGAGGTTCTGGGCAGGAAGGAAACAAGCCAGAGGGGGAACAAATTCACCAGCAACTCAGGAAAGGGAAATACGTGAGCCCAGTTTGGAAAGCCAATGAGATGCTTTGGTTAGCAAGGGCTTGGAAGGCACAGTACCAAGGTGGGTCTGAAGGATCATCATCTGAAAGAAGAGATCATCAGCAGAAGCAAGGAGAATTTGGAATGATGAGTAGAGGGAAAACTAGGGCTGATAAAGATAGAGAAGTGGCTGAGTTTCTTCAGATGCATGGGGTCAACAGGGATGCTAAGACAGCAGGGACTAAATGGGATAACATGTTGGGGGAATTCAGGAAAGTGTACGAGTGGGAAAGAGGGGGCGAAAGGGACCAAATTGGGAAGAGTTATTTTAGGCTCTCACCTCATGAAAGGAAACTTCATAGACTTCCAGCTTCTTTTGATGAAGAAGTGTTTGAAGAGCTTTCACAGTTCATGGGGTCTAGAATGAGATCCTCTCATGGCACCAGAGCTGGTTCCTCCTTTGTAACTGGAGATGATGGTAGGACAAGAGCTTTGCCATTGCCACCACCACCAAGACCTTACAAAGAAGATGAACCCCCTCTCTCAGGTTTGCAGTAAAAAGCATGAAAATGGGAAAATATATGATATGATTCTAACATCACAATCTTCAATGCACTTCTCTAATATAATTCAGCATACAGTAAAGTTTCATTTTTTAAAAAAAGAAAATTGTTCCTTTTTTGGAGTGCACAGTAATTTTGAAATATTCAGGAACAGTTCAAGGGCATGTATATGTATATATAGTTACTATGATTCTCTGACTGCTAACTAAACCACTGTTTCTCATCTTCTTGGAATGTATAGAATGTGGTGAAAAAAATGAAAATGAAAGTCAAGTTTCAAACTTTTCTAACCTCCCACTATGTCATTATTGCAGCTAGGACAAAGCAATTGGCTTTGACAAGTGGGGGTGAGGCTTTGTTTCATGTCCCTAGAGGGAGCATATTAGGGCTGGAATCTCCTTTGGATATTCAAGGTCCTTCTTCCTTGACTTCTTCACACAAAGAACTAAGAAGAATTGGGAAGATAAGAATGACATGGGAAGAATCAGTGAGCTTATGGGCTGAAGAAGGTGAAATCCATAGAGGGAGAGTTAGGCTTCAAGCTTCAAGCTTTCTCGATGCAGATGAACTCACTTTCTTTGATGATGCCATGGTGCCTTGTCCCATGGAGTCTTTCGAAGATGGTCCTCTGAAAGGTTTCACTGTTGACAGATTCGTTTCAGGACAACAAGTCAAAGTTTTTGGCAGAAGGAAGTCTTCTAATTCAGCCTCCACTTCTTCTGGTACCAAACAAAAACTAACCTGTTCCTTAACTATTTTGCTTTGTTTTACATAGTCTAAGATTCTATCTGACTCTCTGAATGTCTCTCTTTTTCCCAGGTTTCACTGAAAGAGTCCAATTTCCCACCAAAGCACCTTCTATAAGATGTGAGTTTTTAGTAGTGGTCAATGACCCTTTCTATTCGTTGAGATACTCTTATTCCTGTTTGATGTGTTGAATTTGGGAAAACATTTCAGCATTAAATTTCTATCAAATTTATATATTTATATATAAATTAACATTCCAGGCCACCAGGTAATTCGTCATTTATTTTGCCATGCTGAACACTTGTGGAATAATAGTGTACAAATTAAATTTAGGGTATAAATATTTTTTAGGGATCACAATGGTACTGATCATTTTTTTCCTGAACATGGTATTTAGTGTGATGTATTTAGTGTGAAGTGTGAACTATCAAATATTTTATTAGGTGATGAATATATTTAATAAAATTATAGACACCTATTTTGAAATTGACATTTAATAAATGTTTAAATCTCATTTGAATGCGAAACTCATAGTATCATGGATGAGAATTTGCTGTTTCGGTAAAAATGTACTCCATCCAGTCCCAATTGAGATCATATTTTGCCACATTGTACATTGATGATAACGTTACATAAAATTTTAACTCATGACAAGATATTATAGTAGAGACAAGGTAATACACCAAAATAGCAACTCGTTTTTTTGTAAATTCATCTAGTAATATTATTATTGTTGTGTTAAATTTGGCAGAATTATATAATTTTATATGTTGGTGCAGCGATTGGTACATTGGACTTTCGGGACCCAACCGAGTACTACGTGGATTGCCTCATGCGATTGTCACCACAATCACTCCCAAGCATATTTGAGTTGAAACGCCATTTACAAGAGCCACCACCGGAAGATTTGCGTTTTCCATTAAGGAGGGATGTATTGGAAGACTTGCCTCAAGGAAAAGAATTGTTCTTCACAACTTCCATCGAACCATTGGATTGTAGAGCCATGATGTATGACATTGTAGGCCCAATAATCCGAGGCAACCCTAGTCTCACATGTGCTACTTCAACCAGTAGAGACTCGTTCATTGGTCTATGGGATGATTGCATCAATAGGGTAGTTTCAAGGTTCTGCCCCGAAGAAATAGTGATGACTAGAAAACCCACTTCTTCAGCCTCGGGTGATGATAATAATCATAATAATATGTTGCTACAAGATCAGTGGCCTAATGTGACAGGTTTCGTGAACAATTATTGTTTATGGAGAGGTGATGAAATCGATCAATTGAAGGAAGGTCAACCTGACCCTTCATCTACCATAGTTGGAAAGTTACTATGGACCTATATGGACCTTCCCTATATCCTTGGATACTATGCTATTGGAAATGTGGTCACATTTTGTGCTTTAACTAGGTCACAAGAGGGAATAATCACACGTACGGATTTACATGAAATTAATCTAAGTTCACCTTCGGATAGACTCAAAGCACTAGTACCATGTTATAGGATTGGTACATTATTAGCATTGTTAAGCAAGCGTTGCACTAGTTTAAGCAATTGCAAAGCATTCATATATAGTGATTTCGAAAGATTGGACTATGGTTGTAATAATGGGATTATAATTGAGATGACACCAAACACATGCACTAGAGTGTTCTCAGAGAAAAGAAGATGGGCAGCGGCAAAAGAGGTGTATGAAATCTTAGACCATAGGATCCCACATGCAGAGTTTCTGTTTAGATCTTCAGAGAAAGATATGAGTTTGGTTTTCAAGCCAAGAGGGTGCAGGATGAAACCCTCCAACTGTGAAGAACTCGTGGAGGCATTGAAGTACGTGACGAAAGCTTTGGTTGCATTGCACGACTTGTCGTTCATGCATAGGGATATAGGGTGGGAGAAGGTGATGAGGAGGAGCGACAGGGAGGAGGAGTGGTTTGTTTGCGGGTTCGACGAGGCGGCGGGGGCGCCGGAGCTGAACAAGCACGTGGGGGTGGGGAGTGGAGGACACGCGCCGGAGATGGAGAGGGGGTTGCATGGGGTGAAGGTGGATGTGTGGGGGGTGGGGTATTTGATAAGGACGTGTGGGTTGGGTGGGGTGCCGAAGATGCTGAGGGAGTTGCAGAAGCGGTGCATGGAGCAGAACCCGGAGCAGAGGCCCACTGCCGCCGACTGTTACCACCACCTGCTGCAGCTGCAGGCTTCTATGCAGTCAGCTGCTGCCGCCGGTGGGGGGTTTTGATGTGATTGATATGAACATGCATCATTGCTGTTATTGCTATTAATTTGTTCTTTTTTCTTTGATAATTAGTGTCATGGAATAATGGGGATGATGGGGTTATTTGAATGGGGTGCAGCTTCAACAGGGTCAGGGTTTTATGAACTTTCGACATTGGTGATTGGTCATTGGAGATTAACAATTCTTTTTTTCTTTTTTTAACTTTAAATATTTTATTACATAGGTGATATTTTTTTTATCACTTTTAAAATCTTGTTTTAAATTATTTATTTTTTTTAAAATAACAAAACATTTATGACATCTTTTCAATTTTTTAATATAGAATTTTGTTAAGTATGACTGTTTCTTAAAATTAAAGTGATTTTATGAATTTTATATTCTATGAATAAATTAGAAATAACCATTATTTAAGTAGGAAACATTAATTATTTATTTATGTATACTTATTATCATTTAATTATAATTTGTTATTTTTAAGTTTTTCACACTTTTTAATCTTATATAGTATTTCAAAAATAATTTTCTTGCTTAAACTTGAAATATTTAAGCATAGTAGGTTTAGTTACATGATTAATTATAGTAAATTATCTATTAACTTACATGTTCCAAATATATGAAGAATTTTTTTAATCATTAAATGTGAAGAGTGATTTTGGTAGGGGTCCGGAGATGGAGTTATGACTTATCAGACATTGGAAGTAGAATTGGCGGCTGGTTCTGCGAGGTAAGTTTCATCAAATCAAATCAAATCCTCGAAATGAAACACTGGTGTGTTTGCAGCATAGCAGTCACCAGTGCAGTGCAGCAGTGTTTTTCAGTTTTGGGTTGGTACTTCTCTATAGTGTGAGGCGCGCATTGTTTGGTAGTATGGTTGATAGTGTTCTTCATTAGGGTTAGGTCAGTAATTGGCATATGTGAATGTTCTTTAGCTTTTTCCGTCTCGGTTGACCTTTTATTTTGGTAAAAATCTGCAAGTTCAAATGTTTTCTGGTGTGCTCAAATATATTTTTACATTACAAACAGTTTAGTATAATTGATTAATTTCTAATATTTTCAATTAGGATTTCTGAACTTAAGTCGTTAAAGCTAAAAATTAATTATTACATAAGGCTTTCTTATAAACCAAAAGAATTATTATAAAGGGGCATCAAAATCTATTTACATAAGAAAAAAATTACATTTCCTCCAAAATGAATCAAAAATCATGTTTGGTTTTGCGCAATTGGAACAGGGGAACAGACATTTGGAGCGGCAAGAATCTAATTTACTTCCCAAACGTAAAAGGTTTTTTTTTTCTTCTCTGTTTTTGCTGTTGGCTTCAAAATCCTGCAAAACCAAACATGCATGTACTTTCTTCCTACATATTGTTTTCAAAACCTGTGAAAGATTAATGTGCCAATTATCGTACAAGAAGCAAAAACCCTTGAACTTTAGATGTAATTCAATTCCAAGTTAAAACTCCGTTTAATTTTAATACCTTGTTGGAGATAATCCAAATTAGTTAGTTGTTAGGAGTTTGTTAAAATGTGATTAGTTTGTTGTAACTAGAGTGATTAGTTAGAGAGCTATTAGGAGAGTTAGTTAGTGTATGTGTAAGTCTATAAATAGACTAAGTGTGATGTGAAAGTAAACAAGTGTAGAAAAAGTGCAAGTGTGTAGAAGTGTATGTGTGCAAGTGATATGCAATTTTTCTGATTTTTCTTCTTTCTCTATTCTTTCTCAATTTCTCAATTGTGTTAGTGTGAGTGTGTGAAGCATTGTGAGCTTCTTGCCCCGACAAATGGTATCCAGAGCTACAAGATTAGGGACTTGTGATGGGTCCATAGGTGTGCAAATTGAAGAGATGGTGAGTGGGGATTTTTCAATCCCATTACCGGTTCTTGATGGCAAGAACTTTGAGCATTGGGTTGTGAAAATGGAAGCAATCTTTGGTTTCCATGAAGTGTTGGAAACAGTGAAGGATGGGATCCAAGAAGAGGAGGATAGTGCCTCCTACAAGGAATCCAAGAACAGAGATTACAAGGCTCTCATCATCCTTCATCAATGTGTGAATGATGTGAATCTTGGGAAGATTGCTTCAGCCAAAAATGCAAGAGAAGCATGGAAAATCTTGCAATAAGCCTATGGAGATGCTGAAGATGTGCCAAGAAAGAAGGTGACAGTAACACAAATGGGAGAGGAAGAAAAGAAATCGGAGGAACCCAACAAAGCAGAGGAATCCAAAAAGGCAGAAGAAGAGACGAAGAAAGAAACAAAGGAAGAAGCAGCAACAGCTGAACAGGCTGAAAAACCGGCCGAAGAGAAAAAAATGGAGGAATCAAAAGATGCCAAGTCCAAAGCAGAGGATGCCAAATAGCTCGTTGCAGATCTCGCGGTGGTGCTACCGCTGATGGTGGTGACGAAGAGAGTTGGTGTGACAGAAGGGTATGAGTTGAGGTCGCCGGAGGCGACGACGGAGGTTCAGGCAGAGAGGATTGAACCGTCGGACCGGGACCTTTACCCAGCGGCGACAAAAGCAGTTGGTGCGTCGGAGAAGAAGCCGTTGTGGGTGGTTCCGAAGTGCGAGGCGAACGCGCCGTCGCTGCCGGTGAAGATGGAGTTGTGGGTTTCGAACAGGCCAAGCGAACCGTCGGATCGAGATGCTCAGGCGACGATGGAAGGGGCACTCGCGACTGAGATGGAGGCGGAGATGTCGCCGGAAGCATCGCATCAACCGCCACCAGAGCCGCCATCGAAGAGCTTGGAGATGGAACATCCAGTCAGGTCGCCGCTGCCGCTAACATCTTCAGAACCGCTGTGGTGTAGTGTGAGGAACGTGAAGCGGTGAGTGTTCTTTGTCGCGAGGAAGAAGATGATGGCATGGGCATGGACCAGGAAACCGCGAATGGAAGAAGGAATGGGTTGTACGTGGTGCTGTGATGAGGAGAAGCGGCTGATTGTTGAGGCTGAGATAGAAAAGAAAGTGAAGGGGGCTGAGGAGATGATGCAAGGGACCATCGAGAGGGAGAAAATGATAGATGCAAGGGCAGATTTGGAATTTCGAAAATTAGGTCCAGATTTTGACCTAATGGGCCAAGCCCAAGTTCTTGAAGTTCATCAATGTGCATTTCAGAAAGTGGGAGAAGATTCTGTGTTAATGGGCCAAGCCCAAACGTGTTACAATGGCAGAAAATGGGCTAATATGAGATTGATATGGGATCCAGGAGGATATATGTGTGTGTTAGTGATAAAAAAAATGTGCATTATAAAAAATGCAAATTTGGGTGTAAAATTGTGTTTTGTATTTTGTTTTTTGCTAATTTGAATTAAGGGGGTGTGTTGGAGATAATCCAAATTAGTTAGTTGTTAGGAGTTTGTTAAAATGTGATTAGTTTGTTGTAACTAGAGTGATTAGTTAGAGAGCTATTAGGAGAGTTAGTTAGTGTATGTGTAAGTCTATAAATAGACTAAGTGTGATGTGAAAGTAAACAAGTGTAGAAAAAGTGCAAATGTGTAGAAGTGTATGTGTGCAAGTGATATGTAATTTTTCTGATTTTTCTTCTTTCTCTATTCTTTCTCAATTTCTCTATTGTGTTAGTGTGAGTGTGTGAAGCATTGTGAGCTTCTTGCGCCAACATACCTTATCAAAATCCGGTCTAGATTCTTTGAAAATAATCTCATTTTGGTATAGCCAAATGGTCCAAATAATGGAAACTCGTATAATTTGCTAATTATCTTTAGATTCCTTTCTTTTAAGGAAATCTGAATGCTAAAGAAAGTATACTTTGCAATCAATTGATATTATAACCTTGTTTAGCGAATTATAACCATTTAGAATTGATCACTGATTTCATTTCAGAGGCCGAATTAGTGTTTGATTCTCATGATTGTAAAAGTATCGGATGCTAAATTAAAAATATGAAAGTCAAACATGTTGACCTTATCTACGATCGAATTAGCGACAAATTAACGGCTAAATTTGACAACCGAAATGGAATCAATTGCTAATACTAGTTTTATGTATTTAGGAATGGAATTAGTGACGAAATCCGTCGTCGCTAATATTATAAGTCATTAGAAACGAATTTAGAAACTGATTATGTTCAGTCGCTAATATTTTTTTTTCCAGTTTAATAAGTTGCTTAGAATCATATTATAGGAAATAGGGAAGCTTGTGGAGTAATTGTTATCCATTACCTGTGATTGTTGTATTGGGTTGAGTATCTCTTATACTTAATTTAATCAATTATTTGTTTATAAAAATATGTTACATTGTTGGATTTTTATTAAATTACTGGTTTTTTATTATAATTATTATTCATAAAATTTATTTCAGATTTACATAATTTAGTCTATTTAATATGACTTAATATTAAACAATAAATATTTTTTTTATCAATGATGAAATTCTGAAAAATAAAAAAACTTAAATTAGCAACCAAATTTGCTTGAGTTGCAAATTTGGTACTAAACACTTTAGCAACTGAAGTTGCATTCTGTCAATACTAATAGCGACCGAGTCTTCGATCACATGGCCATTGCAAATATGGTCCTAAAATATGACCCGAGACCATATATATCGATCGAAATGTATTAAAATAGTGACGAAATATATCGATTGTTAATAGCGACGGATCATTATTTCGATCGTTATACTTGTTAGCTATCAACAGAATAAGGGACAGCATATTTTCAGCCATTAAATATATCAGCGAATGAACTTCTTTGTTTAGCGACAGATCATTATTTCGACCACTAAACTCAATATCTACCAGCAGATTAGGGATAAATGGAAAACATCTTTTCGGTCGTTATATATATATATATATATTCGCGACTTGACTTCTTTATCTAGCGATCGAAATCGCCAGTTACTATTTCCCTAATTTCTTGTACTGTATTATGATTGAAATGTTTATTTTAAACAAAGGTTTGCTTACATTAATTCCATATAATATTTTCAAAACTAATGAGATCATGACATATTTTCCCAAGTTCAATCATATGAACATTTTATAAAATTAATTCACATTAATTCACACGTCGGGGGGCCACAACACTATTTTTTTTAATTAATAAAAAACTAGTATAAGAAACCTAGATGCCCGATGAAAAAGAAACAAAATTAGAAGAAGCATCAAAGCTACTTTGGCTCCCTAATGGCTGAAATCCTTTTATTAAGAGATTGCATGCTGTCTTAGCTAAAATTAGTTTTGGTTCCAGATATAAAAAAAGCTAGCGTGTTTGTTTTGTTTTCAGTTTCATGATTTCATTTCTTGTTTTCAAAAATAATTATAAAACTGCCACATTGTTTTCACTATATTCCTTGTTTTCAGAAATTTGTACAGAAAATACTGAAAACAAAAAAAAAATTGTTTTCGGTATTTCCTGTACAATTTTTTAAAAACAAGAAATAGAATGAAAACAAGTTGACATTTTTATAATCATTTATGAAAATAAAAAATAAAAACAGAAAACTATAAACAAAACAAAGAGCCCATAGCTTTCGTTAATTTCTTTTAAGCTTTCATGCAATGGTGAAAGTAATTAAGAAAGTTGTATCTTGTATGTATTGATACATGAATCATATTGTTTCGTCCAAATACCTCGGATGTGAGATACTCGGTCGAACGAGGATTAGTGGGGTGTTTTTGGATTGTGCTTGACAGAATGTGGATTCTGCTCCTACGTATCCAAATGGGAATCAAAGCAAACGTAGTTCTGAATGAGGGGGTAAGCCCCCTATTTATAGAGATCTCTCAGGATCAAGCTCCGAAATAAGCGGAGAAATATTTGGACCAGATCGCGATCATTCGGAGAAATATCCGGAGCCTGATTATCCGGAGCGACATTATGGCTAGCGAGATATTCGGCCCAGTTAGCTGCGGCTGGATAGCTTGGGGCCGAGGTATCTTCGCGAGTGGTCTGATATGGATCAGGGCCGAGTAGTTATCCTCGGATGTCAGGCGTGCTGACATGTTCTCAGCTCCTTGAGGTTTGGGCCAAGGCCCATTCGTGGGGGTAAGCTCGGTTGGTCCGGTCGTATAGACGAGTTCTCGGTCTTCTATCCTCGGCCGGTACACAAGCCCCCCGAGCTCCGAGCTTAAATAAGCGAAAGAGCTGATAAGTATGAAACCGAGCTTATTCTTCGGCTATGCAGTTATCCACATTCCCAGCTGTCATTTCAATCAAGTCTTCTCTCTCTGTCAGAGGAAGCAATTATTCCCCTAATACTTCTACGGCACGCTATGGACAAGAAACCCTAGAGTTCCGCGCCCATTTAATGGGGGGAAAATCAAAAGTCGCGCCCTTTTGGGCTCGATGGGAGATAGGCCGCCAATCGCAGGCTATAAATACCTTTTGCGGCTTCAGCTCCCTTTTACCCTGTTTATGTTCCTCCGCCTTTTGCCTTCGTCTTCCAAGTCTCTGTCTTCCCTCTTCGGCTCATCGTTTTCCAGGTACGCCTAGCCTCCTTCCTTCTTTACAGTTTATCTTTGAATTCTGGTCATGAGTTCGTCTGATTCCACCGAATCAAACACCTCTCCTCTGGTGGAACGGGAGGTTTCTCCCATTGGGGGCTCCCCTTCCGCCTCTCCTATTTCTCCCCAAGGGCCGAACGTTGGTCCGGTGGGGTCGTCCTCCTCCGGGTCGTCTTCTTCCGGGTCTGGGTCTTCTGAGTCTGGGTCCCCCAGGTCTGGTTCTCCTTCTCCTCCGGTGTCCAAACCCGCCGCTCGTAAGCAGCGCCTGAGGGTTCCAAAAGACCCTATTCCTGACATCACTCTTCCCGGGTACACATGGGTTAAAGGTGAGGTTGGGACCTTTTTTTTCTGATTTCCAAACCCTAGAATCAATTGACCTACTTCGGTCCCAAGTTAATATCTCGACGTCGGGGGACGAATCCGAGTTCATTTGCTCCCCCTGCTCAGGTACCGAGTGTGTCTTCATGAGGGCTCGTCCCTCCGAGCCCCACTTCACATATATGTACAAAACTTTATTCGATAAGCTACACGTATCTCTTCCCTTTTCCGAGTTTGAGTGCGATGTTCTGAGGACCATGAACGTCGCTCCTACTCAACTTCACCCCAATAGTTGGGCTTTTATGAAAGCCTTCCAGATTCTATGCAAATACATAGGGATGGAGCCCACCACCCCGAAATTTTTGTATTTCTATCAAACAAGGTTCGGTGATAAAATGGGATGGATTTCCCTTAACGGGCTGAACCGGAGGGGACTGCTCAGCTTGTACAAATCATCGTACAAAGATTTCAAAGTCGGCTTCTTCCGAGTTCGCCCCTCGGGCCCTCATTCTTTCCACTTCTTCGATAATGATAACAGTGCCAAGTTTCCCCTATATTGGCAATCCTCCACCACCAAGTTTGTCGGCTTTGAGTACCAGTCCCTCCCGGCCGAGGATAGACGGGACATAGATATACTAGAAACACTTCCTCGGCCCCTCCATTGTGGACGCCTCCTGAGACTACCCTTCTCATCAACCCCAAAGGCCAACCTTAAAAGTAAGTACTCGGCATTTTAGTTCTGGAATCTTTTTTTTGTCGTTGCTGAACTAACCACTTTTTCTTTTTGGCAGTCATCATGGGGAAATTTGACTTCTCAAAGCTTGTAAGGGCTGGTGCTGCTAAAGAGGGTCAGGGTCCCTCTTCAACCGAGAAGCTGAAAAGACCTCCTCCCACCAAGACTTCTGCAAAGGGGGCTTCGTCATCCGCCCCTCAAAAAAGGAAGAGGGTAGAGGTTGAAGCAGTCGTCGAAGATTCTCCCCTTCCTCGCCCAAGCTCCCCCCGCCCGACTGCTCAGGGGATGGGAACCGCGGGGCGAGAACAACCACCTCCTGCCCCCGTCGAGCCGAAATGGTACAACACCGCCCTGAAGGCAGGGACTTCATCTCTCTGGGGTGAAGACTTCAACCCCTTCCCCTCTTTCGACTCAAGCTTCTTAAAGCCCGCCGATCTTCGGCTTATCAAGCAGCAGGGGGCCCGATCTAGCATGGAGGCCCTCTCGGTCTATTGCCTTCGGGCTACAGCTTTGGCTCGTTTCTGTAGCCGAGAGGTAACAGAGACCGAGAGGAAGTCCCAACAGTTGGAATCCGAATTTGCCGCAATCGAGAAGTTGAAAGGAGATCTTACTCGGATTTCTTCTGAGCGCGAGGAGCTGGCCCGCGGCAACGAACGTCTGACTGCCACCCTTGCCGAGATTAACACCCGAAACTCCGAGCTGGATTCCAGAGCAAAGTCGGCTGAGGAAAGCAAAGCTCGGGTTGAGGAGGATAAGGTTTGTGCTGAGGACAAGCTCAAAGAGGCTCAGGCTGAAATTGAGCGACTTAAGGCTGCCCTGGAGGCTGAGACCAAATCTAAGATGGCACTCGAGGAGGATGTGAATGAGGCCACTAGTTGTATTATTATTGAGCACCGAAAAGGTTTCGACAAGGCCATTGCCCAAGTTGAGGTCCTAGCCCCTGGCGTTGATCTTTCGGGGGTCGATGTAAATAAAGAGGTGGTGAATGGGGAACTTGTTCCCATTATTCCCGAGGAGGAGGAAGAGGTAGACGTGGTGGGGGACTCTCCCGAAGGCCACATTGATGCCGAGGAAAGCCATAGGGGAGAGTAATTGTTGTAGTCTTTTTGTTTTTTGTCCATCCTTTGTAAGGGGCTCATGCCCTTGTAACTTCATATTACTTAATGAAAATTGTTATCATTCCGCTGACTTTCTGTCGTTGTGTTTGGCTTGTTAACCAAATCTTCGGCTAAGGCCGAGGTGCTCTACCGTCCATATCAAAAATGGACGGTGGTTGTTGCACGTGAAACACATGTTTTACATTTTTCGTATGCAATCACGCATTAAATGCTTTGGAGACCGCAATGGGTTCATGCAATTACTGCCTTTTGCTTAGTTTCGATATTTGTTTTTTCCAACAAACCCTTTCTCACGCATACCACTTCTTTCCTTGCTTATAAATAGGGCTATTCCGCTGCCTTACTTGTTCATTCCTCGTCCTTTTCCACCAGTCAAATTTGTTTCTTACTTCTCTTCCACCCGAGTAGTTCTATGCTAGCGTCAGGGGTTGATGTTCCCTTCTCCCAGTTAACATCCTTTTTTGGATTTCCCATCCACCAAAAAGGATGTAAGTGGGAGATGGGATCCAGAATTCCTTTTATGATTCGGTCCTTCAAGAAGGATGTTAACTGGGAGAACAGTAGTCTTCGGGAGTGGATAAAGGGGTAGAGGCCGTCTACTCCCGGAGTTGGCCGAGCACCTCATCATCCAGCTTTCTCAGGGGGAAGTGACTACAGCCTCCCTTAAGAGAGAGTGGTGGCGCTCGATTAGGGGGACTGGGGGTCGTCCGGGCTTGCCCCTATTCTAATTGGGGGGACTACTATCCCACCGAGCGGCCCTTATTTTCAATTTCAGCTTTCAATTTCAGCGTTGTGCTCGGTCCCCTGAATGTACTTTTCAAGAGTCAAACTCGGCTTTATTTTTGCTTTACTCAGTGTACTCGGTTTCCTTAATAAAATAATGGCTCGTACTCGGCCTTTTTGATCCGAACTTTGTTCCTTCTTGATTGATACTTGTATTTGATTTCAATAATCTCGCGGCTCAAATTCAGCATTAATAACTTGATAGCTCAAACTTGGCCTTATAAATTTGACTGGCTCGAACTCGGCCATTAGGCTCAAACTTGGCCTTATAAATTTGACTGGCTCGGACTCGGCCATTAGGCTCAAACTTGGCCTTATAAATTTGACTGGCTCGAACTTGGTCATTGGCTCGTACTCGGCCACCAGGCTCAAACTTGGCCTTAGAAATTTGACTGGCTCGAACTCGGCCATTAGGCTCAAACTTGGCCTTATAAATTTGACTGGCTCGAACTCGGCCATTGGCTCGTATTCGGCCACCAGGCTCAAACTTGCCCTTAGAAATTTGACTGGCTCGAACTCGGCCATTAGGCTCAAACTTGGCCTTATAAATTTGACTGGCTCGAACTCGGCCATTGGCTCGTACTTGGCCACCAGAATAAGATGCCTGAAAAATAAATACTTCGGCAAAATAAGAGAACATAAAACAATATGCATAATAAATTCTTTTATTGGATGGATTCTGTGGTGTGCCTCGTTAAAACCTCCCCGGTCAAAACCCTTTTTGGGACAAAATACCGAGGTAGGAAAAAGAGTATAGCACCCGACTATATACATCAACTATAATAAAACTTTAAATGAGAAGCATTCCAGGTTCTCGGGATAGGCTTCCCGGACAATTCTTCTAGCCTATATGCCCCGTTCCCCAGGTTTTCTATTACTCGGAATGACCCTCCCCAGTTTGCTGCCAACTTGCCTTCCGTGCGATCCTTCCTTGCCTCTCCTGTTATTCTCAGTACTAAATCTCCACGCATAAAACTCCTCGGCTTTACTCTTGAATTATACCTTCTGGTGGCTCTCTTTTTGCAGGCTTCTTCTCTGATTTTGGCATCCTCCCTGATTTCTTCTACCAAGTCAAGTTCGACCCTCAGATTGCTCTCGTTATCATTCGGCTCGTGTTGTATACGTCGGAAAGATGGTTCACCAACCTCTACTGGGATCATGGCGTCTGTTCCATATGTCAGCCTGAAGGGTGTTTCTTGAGTGGTAGATTGAGGCGTACAGTGGTAGGCCCAGAGGATACTCGGTAACTCTTCTGCCCAAGCTCCTTTGGATCTTCCTACCCTTTTCTTCAGTTCTCCGAGGATGACCTTGTTAGCTGCTTCGGCCTGCCCATTGGTTTGGGGGTGCTCAACCGATGTAACTTGGTGTTTAATACCGAGGTTGTCATAGAATTCCCGTAATGTCTTATCCACAAATTGTCTTCCGTTGTCGGTGACGATCGCAAAGGGAATTTCATGCCTACAGATAAGGCTTTTCCATACAAATTTCTGCACTTTCTCGGCGGTAATCTTTTCCAAGGGCTCTGCTTCAATCCATTTGGTGAAGTAGTCCACCGCTACCAGTAGGAATTTGACTTGACCTTTGGCTACAGGGAAAGGTCCCAGTATATCCATTCCCCACATAGCAAATGGCCAAGGCGAGTTTAATGTGTGAAGTCCTTCAGGGGGGGTATGATTTATATTGGAAAATCTTTGGCACTCGTCACACTGCTTCGTCCACTCCATGCAATCAGCTCGGATGGTAGGCCAATAGTACCATGCTCGAACTACCTTGGAGGCCATTGATCTGCCCCCGCAGTGAAAACCACAGATTCCTCGGTGAACTTCTTCCATGACATACTTGGATTGTGCCCTCGTCAGACATTTTAGCAATGGTGCCGAGAATCCTCGCTTGTACAACTCCCCGGAGATTATAGTAAAGTGACTTGCCCTGAGCCTGACTTTCCTGGCTTCGGCCTGATCCGAGGGCAGAGTTTCTGAGGATAAATACTCCCATATGGGCGTCATCCACTCTCGGTCAACCACCACGTTAGCCATCACCTCTTCTGTCCCAATGCTCGGTTCATTGAGGGTTTCTTGAATAACCGTTCTATGGTGACCCGGCTTCTTTGTACTGGCTAGCTTGGACAGCAAATCAGCCCGAGTGTTTTCTTCCCGGGGAATGTGCTCAATAGTGAACTTTTCAAAGCCGGAGATTAATTGGTTGACCTTACACAAGTACCTGGTGAGCTGAGGTTCCTTCGTTTGGTAGCCTCCGGATATTTGTCCGGTGACTAGTTGTGAATCACTCCGGCACCTAACAGCCTTTGCCCCCATTTCATTCGCCAGCCTTAATCCTGCTATCAAAGCTTCATACTCGGCTTGATTGTTCGAGGTTTTGAATTCAAACTTTAATGACTGTTCCAAGATCAGATCTCCCGGCCCTTCCAGAATCACCCCCGCTCCACTGCCCCTGACATTCGAGGATCCATCCACGTACAAATTCCACCATATATCCTCGGCTACTGGCTGTGGATGGAGCTCGGCTATGAAGTCGGAGAGGCATTGAGATTTCAGAGGTCCTCTCATCTCGTATTTCAGGCCAAACTCGGACAATTCTACTGACCAAGCAATCATACGCCCCGCCAACTCGGGCTTTTTGAGTATCTGTTTAATCGGGTGATCCGTCTTAACAATCACTTGGTGACTCTGGAAGTACGGGCGCAATCGCCGAGCTGCGGTTACCAAGGCCAAAACCAGCTTCTCAATGACTTGATACCGAGTTTCGGCATCATGGAGTACCCTACTGATGAAGTACACTGGCATTTGAGCTTTCTCTACCTCCTGTACGATGACTGCGCCGATGGCATTCTCGGAGGCTGACAGATATAAGTATAACTCTTTCCCAGGGATGGGTCGAGTCAATATCGGCGGGGAAGTCAAAAAGGCATTGAAGTCATCGAAGGCCTTCTCGCAGTCCTCGGTCCTTGTGAAGGTTTGTGGTTTCTTTAGTAGTCTGAAGAAAGGCCGAGCTTTCTCCGCTGATTTGGGTAGGAACCGGGATAATGATGCGAGCCGTCCTGCGAGTCTTTGCACTTCTTTAACATTCTGTGGGATTCTCATCTCAATCACGGCCCGACACTTATCATAATTGGCCTCGATTCCCCGGTGCGTCAGCATAAAGCCGAGAAATTTTCCCCCCTGGACACCGAAAACACACTTCTCCGGGTTCAGTCTCATGTTGTACTTCCTCAGCTGCTGAAAGATTTCCTCCAGATCTTTAGGGTGGTTGTGGGGGTCTTCGGGTTTCACCACCATGTCATCCACATATACCTCCATAGTTCTGCCGATTTGTTTTTCAAATACCCAGTCCATGAGCCTTTGGTATGTAGCTCCCGCATTCTTCAGCCCAAACGGCATCACTCGGTAACAGTAATTCGACCCCTCGGTAATGAAGGCTGTTTTCTCCTCATCCGGGGGGTACATTCGGATTTGATTGTACCCGGAGTATGCATCCAAGAAGCTTAGAATTCTGTATCCGGAAGCCCCGTCAACCAGTCTGTCAATACTCGGCAAAGGATAGGAGTCTTTCGGGCAAGCTTTATTCAGATCTGTGTAATCGGTGCACATGCGCCACTTGCCGTTTGCTTTTTTGACGAGAACAAAGTTGGCCAGCCATGTAGTGTACTCTACTTCTCGGATAAAATTGGCCTTGACCAACTTCGCTGTTTCCTCTTCCACAACTTTTCTCCTTTCTTCACCTAGTCTCCTTTTCCTCTGGGCCACCGGCTTCGCCTCGGGACAAATTGCCAATTTATGGCATAAGAAGTCGGGATCAATTCCTGGCATGTCAGATGTGGTCCAGGCGAATAAATCGGCATTTCTGCATAGCACTTGCTTTATTTCCTCTTTCAAAGTAGGTTCAAGGTGACCGCCGAGTTTAGTGCACTGTTCAGGCTGCGCACCGAGCTGGAACTTCTCTAACTCCTCAATAGGTTATGGACGTTGTTCCTGCATGTCCATCCTGGGATCCAGCTCGACGGAGTTTACGGAATTCACCGCCTTGTCTTTCCCCCTGTCTAGGGTTTCTGCTGGTGTGGGTTTAAGTTTGCTCACACGCAAACTATCAGCATAGCACTGTCTGGCCATCTTCTAATCTGCTCGGACAGCAACTATGTCTCCCGAGTTGGAAGGGAATTTCATCATGAGGTGGGGAGTAGAGACCACAGCCCCTAGCTCATTCAAGGACGGTCTTCCGATCAGGATATTATATGATGTAACAGTATTGACTAACACATACCTGACCATGATAGTTTTAGATGCTCTGCCATCACCGAAAGTAGTCAGGAGGTCAATGTATCCCCGAGTGTCAACTTGTTCCCCTGCAAAGCCGACGAGCTTACTGTCGTACGGTTGAATCGATTTCTCTGGGATCCCAAGTTTCTGAAACGTTGAGTAATACAATATGTCTGCCGAGCTCCCCTGGTCGACAAGGGTTCTTTTGACCGAGAAGTTGGCCAACTGTATAGTGATCACCATGGGGTCATCTTGGTTAGGATCTACTCCCACAAAATCTTCATCGGAAAAGATAATAGGTGGGGAACTTCTGGGAGGTTTGCCGGATACCGAGTTGACAGTTCGGATGGCCCGCAGGTGTCTTCTCCGAGCTGAACTTGTTGTGCCTCCCCCTACAAATACTCCTGAAATGGTGTTTATCACGCCCTGAATCACATTATCCTCTTCTCGTCTTTCACTTTGGCCCTCTCTGGTTTCTCCTCTTTCATTATTTCGTTGACCGTCGCCCCTCATCGGGCTTTGGTCACCCTCTCTTCTTCTGTTTCTGCCACGCCTCTCATTGTTGTTGTGGTTTCTCCGAACAAAGTTGTTGAGATGGCCCGCCTGAACCAGCTCTTCAATTTTATCCCGTAGGACCCAGCACTCCTGGGTAGTATGGCCATAATTGCGGTGATACCGACAATGCTTCTGTCGATCTGCGTTTTGGGGGGTGTGGCCACGATTTGGGAGTTGCAAAAGTTCCGCATTGTAGGCTTCCTCGAAGACCCGAGCCCGGTTTGTGTTGAGGGGAGTATAATGCTCATATTTCGGTCCCCTCTGGAAGTGCTCGGATGGGCTTTTAAATTTCGGTTTATCACTGGTCGCGCTGTCGCGCACGCGCCAAAAAGGACGAGTGGGTTTAAAAGTGTAGTATAGTGCGACAACTCGGATGTCGTCTCTCAAGGACTCTGAGAATATTACTTTTCACAAAAAAAAATCAGTTTTGGGGGGGTTTGGATTGGAGTGCAAAATAAGAAACAACAAAACAGAGCAATCAAAAACAAGGCGGTTGAAAAGGGATTATCAATAGTCAAAAACAGATTAATCTATTGCTCTTGATTTCCCACTATCATAGGTTCATACAATTTCCAGGCCCTAAGCAAATTCTTATCCCCTCCCGGTTGTAGCAACAATTTACAAACGAAACTATCGCTCTGAGATACATGTCCCTATTCCCGAATTAAACAAACGGGGTTAAGCCCTCATGAACTAAACGAACATGAACGTACACACGCGAATTAAACAAACGCGATTGATTATAGGAACATGATATCACCGGAAATAAATCAATACAATGCATTATACTCCTGAATTAAACAAACAGAAATACAAGGCATGGCATTGAAGAGGGAAAAGCATACAAAACAGGAAAGTATAAGAACCTCAAGTATGTGGAAATCAATTACAATAGATCAATCCTAAGAATTTAGTTCTCCATAACACAAACGAAATCACAGAGAAAAGTGTAAAACAGAAAATGGAGAAGCAAAAAGTGTCTACAAAATATTCAGAACAGCCTTTTATACAAATTCAGAATTCAGATGGCTCGCGAGGCGAACAACCATTCGCGAGGCGAATTTCATGAACTGTCAGCAACCCTTGGCATTCTCGCGAGGCGAAGTGTCTCTCGCGAGGCGAGGATATGAAGAGTTTCCTCCTTACGCCCGTTATGGCCATCAGGGCCTAACCGTGATGCTCTCTGACTTCCAGACTCGCGAGGCGAAGGGATGCTCGCGAGGCGAGACTCTTCAGCTTCAAAACTGCCACGGCCATGACCTTCAACACGGGCAAGCCGTGATCGTCTCTGACTTTTTCAGGTTTGGAAGACTCGCGAGGCGACCCAGAGACTTAGCAATTTCTTGGAACAGTCCGGCTTCGGGGTCGCGTGGCGAGCATGGCTTTCGCGGGGCGAATCCCCTGTTCTTTATTTTCTCAACTTCTACTTAACCTGAAAACAAGGAAATAAGCATAAGTGTATTATTTTGACTTAAAACTAGCTAAATTAACTTAAAACTACTCTAGAGACTCAAAACCTTGCTTGAGGACAATCTAATCTAATTTGGGTAAAAATACGATATAATTTGCACAAAACCCTGGTCATACTAGCTATAAAACTAGATGAGCCAGAGGCTTATCAAAATACCCCAAACTTAAACTTTGCTTGTCCCCAAGCAAACTAAGACTCAAAAAAAACAAAAAGACTCAAGACCTGGCAAGCTCAAAAGATTCAATCAACATTGCACACATTCAAGCAATACATCAAAACAGTTTTTCTTCATTGTTTCCCCCTTTTCAAACAGAGCAATCCCCATATTCATTTATTCTAAACATTTGAGAGTTTCATCATGAAAACAATCAGAAATCTAAGCAGGGGATCTAAGTCACACACAAGAGGGAGATCACCAAATCCAAACAACTGCCTTCCTCACAAGGGCATTATTTGTTCACTCAGTCACTCAGTTTATGTCAAGCTAACAACTTGCACTCAGTTTCACTTTTCAAGTACACTTCCCAAAAATTTGCCTTTCATCTCAAAATGGCTCCCACAGAAAACATGCAAGCAACATCAGAAGGTCTTTTATGGGTTGTAATGGGGCCTGGCTAAGGGTAAGATATACAAAAGGACTAAGCTGAAGACCCTAGGAACTAAGAGAGCATGAACTATATTTACACCTTGAAATTCACTCAAGTTCCTTTCTTTATTTTTTTTCTTTACACTTCTGGGTGGCTACAGCTCTTTTTATTTCTTTTTGGCATTTTTGTAATTTTTTTTTTTTCAACATTTGTACACTTTTTCTTTCACAAGCCTTTGGCTCCAACTTTTTTTTTTTCCAATCCCAACAACATATTGCACCTCGTAGCCACCCCAAACTTAGTTTCTTGCACCCACTCTAAGATTACATGCTCTCCTAATCCTAAGATCGGGTTAACATGGTTTTCCAGATTTTTGGGCTTATAACATTAGGTTATCAAGAACTAATAGGCTAATAGGCTCAAAAGGGCTAACTAGGGAACATGCAATAGGAATTAGTTTATTCAAGCCAAGTAGCTATTTACAAAGAAACTGCCTAAATCATTTGCTACACACATATAATCATGCAAACCAAAAAGAGATTCAATCAAATCCAGGGAAGTGCAACTTGAAAGTGATTTTCACACATTTTAAAACATGTTGGAGGCTCAAAACCTCACCTGGACATTCATGCAAATTGTTTGAAAGAGATACTATCCCTAGTGTGTGCTCCCTATCACCCCAAACTTATCATTCATCATGCTATCATAACAAAATCCCAAAGTTCAGTTTTCAATTTCATGGGGATCAAAATTCAATTTTTCAAATTTTTGAAGTCCTAGGGGGAATCATCACTTATCAATCATGCAAGCAATCTGTGCAACATCAATCAAAATCTAGCAAACTTGCCAACTAAAAACTTAACACACAAATGCTCCTGAGCTTCTCAAATTATTCAGGAGCTTTATTCAAAGAAAAGAAAAACTACAACTAGTTCCCTCCCCCACACTTAAAACATGCATTGTCCCCAATGAACAACAAAATTATACAATCAGAGTGAGGGGAAAAGGAAAAGAAACTCCCTGATCAAGTATCAGTGTAGGTTGGAGCATCTAAAGATAGCTCCTCAACATTAGCATCCGCAGGGTCAGCAGCCTCCACACCATGGAATGGCTTCAACCTTTGTCCATTAACCTTGAAGGTTTTGTTGGTACCTGCATCCTTGATCTCAACTGCACCATATGGAAACACATTAGTAACAACAAATGGTCCTATCCACCTGGACCTAAGTTTCCCAGCCATCAATCTTAGGCGGGAATTAAACAATAAGACTTTCTGACCCACAAAAAATTCTTTCCTAACAATCATTCTATCATGAAAAAATTTTGTTTTCTCTTTATACATCCTGGAGCTCTCATAGGCTTCAAGCCTAAACTCCTCAAGTTGCTGCAACTGCAGTTTTCTCTCAACACCCGATTTCTTCATGTCCATGTTGCAACACTTTATTGCCCAATATGCTCTATGCTCAACTTCCACCGGGAGGTGACATGCCTTGCCAAAAACTAGCTTGAAGGGGGACATCCCTATAGGTGTCTTAAAAGCAGTCCTCTGGGCCCACAGTGCGTCTTCCAGACGGCGGCTCCATTCCCTTCTGTTTGGCTGCACCATCTTCTCTAGGATTTGCTTAATCTCCCTGTTTGATATTTCTGCTTGGCCATTGGTTTGGGGATGGTAAGCAGTAGACACTCTATGTACAACCCCATATTTTCTGAGTAAGGCCTCCAAGGTTCTGTTACAAAAATGTGTGCCCTGGTCACTGATGATGGCCTTGGGTATGCCAAACCTGCAAAAGATGTTGGACCTAACAAATTTTGACACAATCTGAGCATCGTTAGTCCTAGTGGGGATTGCTTCCACCCACTTTGAAACATAATCTACAGCTAACAAAATATATACAAAACCAAAAGAAGGGGGAAAAGGACCCATGAAGTCCATCCCCCACACATCGAAGACCTCACAATAAAGCATTGGCTGCTGGGGCATCTCACTCCTACGAGTGATTGTCGGGCCTGTTATTTGACATTCCTTACAACTCTTATACACTTCATATGAATCCCTGAAAATTGTGGGCCAGTAGAATCCGGAGTCCAGGACTTTTCTTGCTGTCCTTTGAGGTCCAAAGTGTCCTCCAACTGGAGATGCATGTGAAAAATGCAGGATGGACTCTGTCTCATGCTCGGGTACACACCTCCGAATGACTTGGTCACTGCAAAACTTCCACGAGATAGGGGTCGTCCCACACATAATATTTTGCATCGCTCTTGACTTATGGAACTTGTCTACTTGTACCTGCAGGAACAACACCAGCAACTAGAAAATTTACAATGTCAGCAAACCAGGGGGTTACCCCATACATATGTAACAATCTCTCATCAGGGAAATCATCTTGGATGGGAAATGTATCCTCATCCCTTGCTATCCTACTCAAATGATCTGCTACCAGATTTTCAGCTCCACTTTTATCCTTTATCTCCACATTGAATTCCTGAAGCAAAAGCATCCACACGATCGCCTGGGGCTTAGTTTCTGGCTTCTTCAGCAGATATTTCAAAGCTGCATGGTCAATAAAAACAGTCACCCTAGAACCTAGCAAATAAGACCTAAACTTGTCAAGTGCAAATACAATAGCTAGCAGCTCTTTCTCAGTGGTGGTGTAATTTGCCTGTGCGGCATCTAGGGTCCTAGAAGCATAGTGAATTACATGGGCAACTTTGCCCACCCTTTGTGCCAGAACTGCCCCCACAGCAAAATTTGAGGCATCACACATCAGTTCAAACGGGAGTGTCCAGTCTGGGGGCTGGATGACTGGGGTAGAAGTCAACGCCTTCTTCAAATAGCCAAACAACTCTTTGCACTTTTCATCAAACTGGAACAGGGCATCATTTTTCAACAGATTTGACAGTGGCAGTGCTATCTTGCTGAAGTCCTTTATAAAGCGCCTGGAGAAACCTGCATGTCCAAGAAAGGAACGTATCTCGCGTACGCAAGATGGGTAAGGCAATGAAGCAATTACATTTATTTTTGCAGGATCCACAGAAATACCCTCTTTGGAAATTACATGACCCAATACTATCCCCTGTTCTACTATGAAATGACATTTCTCATAATTCAGAATCAAATCAGTATCAATGCATCTCTGAAGAACTAGATCTAAACTATGCAAACAAGCATCAAAGGAGGAGCCATACACAGTAAAATCATCCATAAACACCTCTATGCAGTTTTCGATAAAATCAGAGAAAATACTAAGCATGCATCTTTGAAAGGTGCCAGGAGCATTACAGAGGCCAAATGGCATCCTCCTATAAGCAAACGTCTTGAAGGGGCACGTGAAGGTGGTCTTTTCCCGATCCTCGGGGCAATATGAATCTGGCAATACCCGGAAAAGCCATCTAGAAAACAATAATGGGACTGACCAGCCAGCCGATCTAGCATCTGATCTATGAACGGCAAAGGAAAATGATCCTTTCGGGTGGCCTGGTTTAGCTTCCTATAGTCTATACAAACTCTCCAGCTATTCTGGACTCTAGTAGGCACAAGTTCATTATTCTCATTCCTAACTCTTGTTAAACCAGATTTCTTTGGTACAACTTGAACCAGGACTTACCCAAGAACTATCGAAATGGGATAGATAATACACCTTTGTAGAAGCTTGGTCACCTCTTTCTTTACCACATCCAGAATCGGTGAGTTAAGTCGCCTTTGGGCCTGCTCGACTGGCTTAGCCCCATCCTCCAGTAAAATTCTGTGCATGCATCTGGAGGGGCTAATTCCTGGAATATCGGCCAATGTCCACCCAATGGCCTTCTTGTTTTTCCTCAAAACTTCTAAAAGCTTGTCTTCCGATCGAGTTGAGGCTGGAGGAAATGATGATCGGCAATGTTGCATCCCTCCCCAAGTAGGCATACTTTAAGTTCTCGGGAAGTGGTTTGAGTTCCAAAGGAGGCGGCTTGCTCAACGGATGGTGCATTGGGAGCAGCCATAGGGTCAAGGACTTTTCTTTGAGTAAATGACTACACTCTCATTATCACTTTCACTATCATCCTCACCCTGCAATGTTAAATCCAAAAACTCAGAACAAACAGAACATGGGTTAGTGTTAGTGCAGTTAGTACAAGTATATACATCATCAAAACCAGAAATAACAGGAAAATCAGAAATAAGGTCATCATGAGTGTTCTCAATGAGTTCAGACAGCAACTCTAAGTGGAATACAGAGTGCTCCTCTACTGGGTGCTTCATAGCATCAAAAATCTTGAATTTGGCCACAATACCACCAAACTCCATCGACATAGTCCCATCATAAACATCAATCTTGGTCTTGGATGTCATCATGAATGGTCTCCCCAAGATTATGGGTGATCTACTGGACTGGGTCTCTCCTGCCATATCTAGGATATAGAAATCCGCAGGGAATATCAAATCATCAACTTGCACTAGGACATCCTCTACCATCCCCATGGGTCGGACCTTCGGTCCTGTTAGCCAACCGAATGGTAAGACCAGTATCTTACGCAATGGCCCCGGATCAAGGTTATTAAAGATGGAGGTAGGCATGACATTGATTGATGCTCCCAAGTCCAACATACAGTTTTCAAACTTCTTGTCCCCAATAGTGCATGGGATAGTGAAGGTGCCTGGATCCTTGCACTTTTGTGGCAGATTTGATTAGGGCCTATAGAAGCAACTCTCTCTATCTTTGATTGGATAAGCGCCGAGACATTCATTCCCAAGTCAACCCTCTCATTAATCTTCATCTTCCTCTTGTTAGTGCATAGGTCCTTGAGAAATTTAGCATATCCGGGCACTTGCTTGATCACATCCAACGGTGGAATATTAATGACTACTTTTTTCAAAACATCAAGAATCTCCTTCTCTTTATTCTCACCACCCATCTTCAAATTTTTATGAATTCTGTGTGGGAATGGAATGGGTGGTTTATACACTCTCTCAGTTTCAACTTCAACCACAGGCTCAGGAGTAGCCTCATGGTGAGGCTCGGGAGTAGCCTTAACAGTTTCTTCATCCTTTCCGAAGTGGCCTCAACAACCTTTCCGGATCTCGGAGAGATGACACTCACATTAGGGTTGGAGGCATTAGGATTTATCACCGGCTGTGCAGGGCGGTTGGTTTGTCCCTTGACCTTGTTGTATACTATTCATGGATGTAGCCAACTGTCCAATCTGTGTATGCAATGCTCGAATACTCGCATCCGTCCTCTGCTGAAACTGTACACTAGATGCAGCCATTTGCTTTACCAAGTCTTCTAATGATGGTCCGAGGAGGTGCGTAGTGGTCACCGGAGGATGATTCACGAGGTGCCATTGGCTGTTGTTGGGAAGAGTTCCCATACCGCAGATTAGGGTGATTTCTCCAGCTAGGATGGTACCTATTGGTAGAGAGGTCGGAATGCTTGTCACCGATTCTCGATTGCCTCCTTGATTATAGGGGTTCACTGCATAAGCCCGAGGTACTTCACCGACAAACTCTTCTCTCCGGGTCGGGCATGGATCAAATGGATGCTCGGTGCATTGCACATGCTACATAACTTTAGGTTGAACCTTGTCTATTGCCAATTGTCTCACAAAGGAAGTCAGCTCATCCAATCTATTCTCAAGGGCGGCCTGGTTAGAAGATGAGCTATGAATCTCATGCACACCTCTTGGCTCAACTGAATTTCTTCTTGTAGAAAACTGGTGGGAATTCAACGACATGTTCTCAATAAGTTGCTTAGCAGCAGCTGGGGTCTTATCAACTAATGCTCCCCCACTAGCAGCATCCAACAAATTCCTATCCATAGGCAACAATCCTTCATAAAAGTATTGGACCAGGAGTTGTTCAGAAATTTGATCTTTGGGGGCAACTAGAGACCAAATGTTTAAACCTTTCCCGAAGACTCGACTAGTGACTCGTTCCCTTGCCTTATGCCACATATCTCTTTCCTTATTGAAGCAGCTCTTGAAGCAGGAAAATACCTTTCTAGAAACACTCTCTTCAGATCATTCCAAGTTGTGATGGAGTTAGGCTCAAGGTACAATAGCCAATCCTTTGCAGCTCCTTGGAGTGAAAATGGAAAAGCCTTCAGCTTGATACTGTCTTGATGACTCCTCTGCTCTCGAGGTTGTGGAGCATACAACTTGGAATTCTTTCAAGTGCTTGTGTGGATCCTCACCGCAAGACCATTAAACTTGGGCAACAGGTGAATAAAACCAGATTTCAGTTCAAAAGGGGTGTCGGCACCAGGATAAGAAATACATAATCCATTATAGTTGACATCGGGGCAGCAAGCTGCCTTAATGTCCTCTGGTCTCCCATGTTTTCAAAAGCAGTTTTAAAATTGGAATTACTACTAGTGCTAGCCCGAAATTCCCTACGGAGTGTGTGCAATGTTCTTTCAATTTCCGGTCAAAATCACACGATTCAGGGCAATGAGATCTAGTAGCCAGACCAATTCAAAACAGAACAGAAAATAAAAGAAAGAAAAGAAAATAAAATAAAAACAAATTGAGAAAAATAACAACTCAGTCCCCGGCAACGGCGCCAATTTTTTGGTCGCGCTGTCGCGCACGCGCCAAAAAGGACGAGTGGGTTTAAAAGTGTAGTATAGTGCGACAACTCGGATGTCGTCTCTCAAGGACTCTGAGAATATTACTTTTCACAAAAAAAATCAGTGTTTGGGGGGGGGGGGGGGGGGGGTGTTTGGATTGGAGTGCAAAATAAGAAACAACAAAACAGAGCAATCAAAAACAAGGCAGTTGAAAAGGGATTATCAATAGTCAAAAACAGATTAATCTATTGCTCTTGATTTCCCACTATCATAGGTTCATACAATTTTCAGGCCCTAAGCAAATTCTTATCCCCTCCCGGTTGTAGCAACAATTTACAAACGAAACTATCGCTCTGAGATACATGTCCCTATTCCCGAATTAAACAAACGGGGTTAAGCCCTCATGAACTAAACGAACATGAACGTACACACGCGAATTAAACAAACGCGATTGATTATAGGAACATGATATCACCGGAAATAAATCAATACAATGCATTATACTCCTGAATTAAACAAACAGAAATACAAGGCATGGCATTGAAGAGGGAAAAGCATACAAAACAGGAAAGTATAAGAACCTCAAGTATGTGGAAATCAATTACAATAGATCAATCCTAAGAATTTAGTTCTCCATAACACAAACGAAATCACAGAGAAAAGTGTAAAACAGAAAATGGAGAAGCAAAAAGTCTCTACAAAATATTCAGAACAGCCTTTTATACAAATTCAGAATTCAGATGGCTCGCGAGGCGAACAACCATTCGCGAGGCGAATTTCATGAACTGTCAGTAACCCTTGGCATTCTCACGAGGCGAAGTGTCTCTCGCGAGGCGAGGATATGAAGAGTTTCCTCCTTACGCCCGTTATGGCCATCAGGGCCTAACCGTGATGCTCTCTGACTTCCAGACTCGCGAGGCGAAGGGATGCTCGCGAGGCGAGACTCTTCAGCTTCAAAACTGCCACGGCCATGACCTTCAACACGGGCAAGCCGTGATCGTCTCTGACTTTTTCAGGTTTGGAAGACTCGCGGGGCGAGACCTTCTTCGCGAGGCGACCCAGAGACTTAGCAATTTCTTGAAACAGTCAGGCTTCGGGGTCGCGTGGCGAGCATGGCTTTCGCGGGGCGAATCCCCTGTTCTTTATTTTCTCAACTTCTACTTAACCTGAAAACAAGGAAATAAGCATAAGTGTATTATTTTGACTTAAAACTAGCTAAATTAACTTAAAACTACTCTAGAGACTCAAAACCTTGCTTGAGGACAATCTAATCTAATTTGGGTAAAAATACGATATAATTTGCACAAAACCCTGGTCATACTAGCTATAAAACTAGATGAGCCAGAGGCTTATCAATCACCTCTGGCCCTCCTCTTTTCTCATCCTTCTCGTCTGTCAGCATCATCGGTTCTCTCCCTTTTCTTCGACTCCTCAACCTCCTCCATATTGATAAACCCTGCGGCTTTTCTCCTCAATTCGTCCATATTGGCTGGTGGTTTCCGAGTCAAGTGCCTAGCAAAGGGACCAGGCTTTAACCCGGTCAGGATGGTGTGTAGTGCAACATCGGCATTGAGATTGGGGATGAGTACCGCCTCCTTGCTGAATCTGGCCATGAAGTCGCGCAGGGACTCATTCTTTTCTTGCCTGAAGTTTACCAGCGAGGCCGAGGTTTTTTGGTTGGCCCGGCTCGTGGCAAACTGAGCGTTGAACTTAGCCACGAATGTATCAAAAGAGTCTACCGATGCTGGGGGTAGCTGGGTGTACCAGGTCAGCGCTGCCTCCTTCAGAGTGGTTGGGAAGACTTTACACATGACAGCGTCGTCATCCGTAAAGAGGTACATCTGCGTGGTGAAGCCGTCCAGGTGGCGTTCGGGGTCTGAGGTGCCATCATATTTGTCAATGTTGATTGGCTTGTAGTTAGGGCAAGGGGACCCCCATGATATCGTTCGTGAAGGGATGCCTCGGCCTCGCATGCTTGGCCCTGTCATTAAGTCTGTTTGTCCGGGAGTGAAAATTCAGGGCCTGCGCTAGGGAATCCCTCCTCCTCTGCTCGGTTGGTGTGATGGGAAGCCCGGAGTTGTGGACCCCCTTCCCTGTACAAGTTTCTGGACCCCTCAATCTCCGGTGGGCGGCGCTCTCTTTCTTGTGGAGAAGAGACCGACCTTTCCCTGCTCTGCTCTCTTTCGCGACGACTGTTCTGCCGGCGGATCTCTTCGTTTTCCCTTCTCAGCGCTGTAATTTGCGCGAGAAGCTCCTGAACCATGGGATTGTCGGTCATTGCTGCTGGGCCTACAGATCGCTCTCCAATATCCCTGTTGTTGGCATTCCCCGGCTCCTCCCTCCTGCAGTTTCCGCTCCTCGTCCTCACCATTTTGTGTGGTATGGGAAAATATTTGCTTCGATTCCCACAGACGGTGCCAAATGTTCCGTCCAAATACCTCGGATGTGAGATACTCGGTCGAACGAGGATTAGTGGGGTGTTTTTGGATTGTGCTTGACAGAATGTGGATTCTGCTCCTACGTATCCAAATGGGAATCAAAGCAAACGTAGTTCTGAATGAGGGGGTAAGCCCCCTATTTATAGAGATCTCTCAGGATCAAGCTCCGAAATAAGCGGAGAAATATTTGGACCAGATCGCGATCATTCGGAGAAATATCCGGAGCCTGATTATCCGGAGCGACATTATGGATAGCTTGGGGCCGAGGTATCTTCGCGAGTGGTCTGATATGGATCAGGGCCGAGTAGTTATCCTCGGATGTCAGGCATGCTGACATGTTCTCGGCTCCTTGAGGTTTGGGCCAAGGCCCATTCGTGGGGGTAAGCTCGATTGGTCCGGTCGTATAGACGAGTTCTCAATCTTCTATCCTCGGCCGGTACACATATCTTTACAGATTGTATTAACTTTTCCATACACACTCTAAACTAATTATTACAGATTTAAAGACATAAATTTTGACCTTTGAACACAAGAGATAGTGTGTTTCTCCTGCGCAATACCCCTAAAAGGAAATAGCTAGAGAAAGGTTATTGGTTATATATCATTCAGAAAAAGAGAAACGGTCGATTATGTAAGAAAGGTTGTTAAATTCAGATTTAAAAATTGTTCTAAGAAAACTAGGGATAAAACTTAGCTACAGTATCTTAGCTTCTTGTAGTACTGTTCACTTATTAAAAAATGACATCTGTAAATTTTTTTCACGTATGATATTTGATTTTTTAAAGCTTTTATTCCATATTTTTTTTTTCCCCACCTATTCACCGTTAAACGATTTTCTTCTCTTCCGCGGAACTTCCGCCTCTTCTTCTTCTCTCTCTTTCTTGCACCGCCTCCTTCTTTTTCCAAATATCTTCCACTTCACTTCTTCTTTAGTTTTTCTGGGTTTGGTTTCTGTCTGTGTCTCACGAGCTACAAACCTTAAAGTTGGAGTCTTTAAAACATTTTGCAACTTCAAAGGGTATAAAAAACTGATCTTATCCAGAAGTGAAAAGGAAACAAGCCTTTCTTCTCAAAGTAATAGTATTGAACCCAATTGTGCTATTTCCCCCCCTAGTTTTAGGGCATTTCCTAGTCACTGAACTTTTGAAATGAAACTGTTTCTCCAATTTAGAAAAGGTAAAAACTTTCAAGTTTCAATTTCTGTCGTTTAAGATTTGCCATTAGAAAGCATTTCACAATTCATTTTAGTGTGAAATATGCAAACGGGGAGGCAAAGTAAATGACGCATGCGATGGTGAGAGAAAGAGGAGTCTTGCTGTCTTGGGGATGAAGAGGCGAAGTGGGTAGTAATAAAAAGAGATGGAAAAAAAAAAAATTAGTTTTAACAGTGTTAAACACTGTAGGTAAGTTTTGTCCAAAAACTATATAAAAAACTTTAAATATATTCTAAAAAAAATGGTGTTGTTGTAATTATTATTAAGGCTAAATCCTTATTTTGATCCTTTATCTTTATTTTAGTTTTCATTTTGATCTCTTATCTTTTCTTTTGTCGTTTTGGTCCCTTATCTTTCAACCGTTAGTCTATTTTGTTCCCTTATCTTTCAACTGTTAACCTATTTTGATCATTTCCTTCTTCCTTCTTCCTTCTTCCTCCCTTCTCTTCCTTCTTCCTCTCCCCTTCCTTAAATCCCATTGATATTGTCACTATTTCCTGGAGGAAGAAGGAGGAGAAAGGGAGAAGAAGGAGGAAGGGGAGGTAGAAGGAAGGGGAGATCTCTCTAAAACCCAAATTCCAGTGGCGGTTTCCGACGATAGCGGTGGTTTCTGTCGGCTCGCAGCGGATACCTAACGTCTTTAGTGTAAAACTGGTGGAACAAACCAAAATGAAAACTAAACAAAAGATAAGAAACCAAAAAAAAAAAAAGATAAGAAATCAAAATTAAAATTAAAATTAAAATAAATAACCAAAATACTAATTTAGCTTATTATTAAAGTTGGAGTAACCTTCTAATTAGGAGCGTCCCCCCTATACCATTATACACAAATGTAATGTAGTTCAGTCTAAAATGAGTGGCCTATAGATAAGAAGACATCCAATTCATAATTTTAAATAACTAGATTTTTTATATACCGCATGACGCATGTAAGAATCATGTGTAAAGAGAAATGTTTAGTTTTTCTGAAAAAATATTAATAGTTAAATATAAAAAATAATAAATTAAAACAACAACATATAACTATTCATTAAATCATGTCATAGGAATAGATAGAATAAAAATAAATAAGTTTATATGTATTTCATTATAAATAAGTATCGGATAATATTTGATTTTATTTAGTGATACACAAAATCGATGTGTGGGGATAAGATTTCATAGTATCATGTCATAGAAGTAGGATTGGGTTGGATAGTCTATTAATGTCAAAAAATTTGCAATAACCATTTTTAAGTGAAAATTGGTAATTTGTCAAGGTTAATGAAGAACTAACACATTCCCAAATCTATCCTTTAATTATTATTTTCTTGAAATATTTTAATTAATTTTTAAAAGTTATTGTTTTACAAAATTTCCCATCGTTATGAGATGAAATATAGCAAATTCGTTTCTACTTTTATATATAAAATTCTGAAATCCACTCATTAAATATTATTTAATTGAAATATTTTAATCAATTACTAGAAGTTGTTGTTTTACATTATTTTATAATCAATCCCACACATTATGCTTGCACCACGAGTACGTGGAAGACATTGCTTTACCTCCCTGTACATTCAAATGTCAGTTTAATAATTCGAATAATATTCATTGTATCAAAATCACTTTTAATAATAAATTATTCATATATAAGTCAGTTATTACAAACACAGTTTTAAACAAAATGAAGTTTACAAAATTCAAATTTGCAAATGAGTTTCCAAACATACTTCTTTAAATCCAGCAAACGGATATAACAGAGTATCAAATATGTTAATAAAAATCAAAATTGAATTTTAACCTTCAAATTTAAGTTTGGAGCCTTCAAATGATTTATCATAGATAGACTAGAACACAAACCAGTTGAATTGGATCATGAGTAATTCATCACTTTTTTCACTTTCTGGAGATTAAAAAAATTACTGTGGGCACAAGTCTAGGAAGATCTTCTTAGTCAGTATATTATAGATTATTCTCTTATCTCTTTTTCCATGATTTGCTGACAAAGATAGCTTACCATCACTTTCCCATTTCTTCTATGCTTTTTCATCTCCTTTTCATCAATGCTACGCCACTTTCCCTTTTCATCATATTTATATTGATGTCAACTGGGCCTCGTACTTATTTAGTCTCATTAGTCCCATCTTTTTTCTTCTTAACATCAGTTATGTCACTGCCATTACTTTAAGGAAAATTCTAAGATGCCTTGAAAAATTTAACGGTACCAATACATTTTCATTCTTATCAATAACAAACTATTGTGCATTTAATAAGATCTAGTCAAACATTTTGATATTCAATCTAAAAATATTTCATTTTATTGTTTTATTCCTAATAACTATTAACTGATTTAACTCTTTTATCTTTGAAATTAAAAATGTAAATAAATATTTTATCAATTGTGATTGATTATATTGATAATTTTTTTTTTTAAATCTACTATTTTCAATATGCACAGATGTTTAAAGTGAACTCAGATATCCTTTTCCCCAGTTCTTTGTGAATCCCCAACCATATATCAATATAATTAATGGTTGGTCGTGGAGGAGCGGACTGTGCAGCGGAGAAGGTTGGTCGGCAACGACCCTCGTATGTGACTCGCGATTGAGGACGTGGCCTGGGCAGATCTGATGCGGGTTTGTACGATTCTAGTGCGTAGCGGAGCTCTCCGTAGCTGGTGTGGTTATGAGCGGCAGTGGCTAGGCGGTGTTATATAGTGGTGATGTGGTCATGACGGTGGTGCGACTGGCAGAGATGGGCAATGGTGTCAATGTGCGGTCCTGGATCTGTGTGCGGCGGCGAGGCAGAGGCTGGAGATGGTGGAGATGGCACGTCGTGGTTGGCGGAGATGGTGGTGGTGACGATGGTGGAGCATGGCGGAGGAGCTTCAACCAAAATCTGATATTTTTTGTTTGTGTTTATGTGTGTTTGGATTTTTCTGTTTTGATTTTTCTATGAGTTCTTGGGATTGACGGGAGGTTCTTGTTGAAGCACTGAAGATGGAGTAAGTTGATGGCAATGGGTTTTTGTTTCTTCTTTTTTTATTTTCTGATGGCTAAGGGAGATGAAGTTAATGGGTGGTGGTGTATGGATGTGTTGTTGTTTTGCTGGGATATGGTGGGAATGGAGAATGAGAGAGGTTTTTCTTAAAAAAAATTCTAAAGAGAACGATGAGTATCTTATGAAGGGGATAAGAGAACGACAGTCTCCAGGAAGAAGATTGAGATTTTTTTAAAAATTGTAATAATTAATTTTCTATTGGTTAAATATTAAATAATTTCAATATTTAATAATTAATTCTAATAATTAATATTTTAAATTTTCAAGGTAAAAAAGGTTTATCGAAGGACAAAATTATAAAACATGAAGTTTAATATATATTAATAATAAATGGCATAGATCACAACATTAAATGAAATCTCATCAACTATTAGTTAAAATACAAACTGTATTAATGTAGTTAAATTTTCCAAGACACCCTAGAAGCATACTTAATTTAAAACCGTCCAATGGCATAACACACATTACCCATTAAAAGCCATTGTCTCAGTCCAGCTAGCGTGGTCCAAGAAATATTAATATATATGTATAAATTGAGATATAGGCCGTGGCATACATAAACGAATCACGACGATGAGAAGCATTAGCCAACTTGTGGGGTAATTATCTTTGTCTCCGTTTATGGCGACAAAAAAGTAACCTCGACCATTCTTTGAGTCTTTTATTTGCCCTTCAACTGCTCTTTTTGGTGTGACAACCCTACAATAATAAGTCACATTTCCCATAAAATCTCTTATTTTGGGTAATTTGGTGATTATGGTAAGAATTTCTCCAATATAAAAGCATGGTTAGACATTCCTTACTGTTTTGGTAGCTCGGCTTTTGTCTAACGACGGTTCATATATTCACTGATTTGGAACAAGAGGAGCGGAAGAAGAGAGAATTTTTTGGTGGGACCCATGTCTAAAAAAAATATCCCCTTCACTAACGAGAGAAGAGGAGAGGGGAAGAAAATATTATGGAAAGACAAATATGCCTTTTTGTGTTATACTATATAAATATGTTATTAGGAGTGAATATGTTTTTATAAGAAATTTAATATTTTTCTCTCATATTTTTTTTATACTTCTTTCCATCCAAATAATTAAAAAAATCTATTCATTTTTTATTCATTATCTCCTCTCTCACTTCTTTCTATTATACTTCTTTCATCCCTACTTCTTTTCTCATCCAAACAAAGCATGAGTGTGTAAGTATAGACTCAGCTAAAATCCCTAAAATCAATATTTTTTTTTAAAAAAAAATAAACAACTAAAAAATTTGCTAACATTAGAAGCAGAACTAAATCAACAGTTCTGCTTAACACACATGGAAAGGTAAGATTTTTGTCGTATCATTGTTTTTTTAATAAATTTGTAGTGCGCTGTAAAATGATAAATGAGAATTGTGACCTAAATGAAATTCTTATTATAATGCATTTGCATGCTATTTTATATCTATAAAAAATTGTTAATTGTTTAACAGAATCCCTCACAGAAGGGCCTATTATCGAACAATTGTTAGTTATTTTAAGTTTTTAACGGATCTTTGATTGAAGGACCTATTGTATTAATAGGAAAAAAAATCAGAATAAATTAGGATAACCTTAAGTTTTTGTAATGTCAATTTGTAAGAAGGTCAAAGTTTAGGGAGCTTAGTGCTTATTTTCCTATAAAATAATCAAATTATCCTCACCTGTAGAAGACAAAAGAGTTTACATCAGATACACATGCATTTCCAGTGTTAGTGTCTTATATAGGTATTGTACCGGCAGAAGATATAAGGCCGATGATTGTCAATACGATCGAGCTCATTCTCGTAAGTGGATATTCACCCGAACTCCCATAAAGCCGAAGACCTATTAATACACTCAACACCCGAGGATAACTACTCGGGCCTACTCCACACCAGACCACGAATAAAGATATCTCGGCCCCGAGCTATCCAGCCGTAACTGACTAGGCCGAATATCTCACTGGTCCAAATATCTCTCCGTATAACTCGGAGCCTTATCCATATCATTGCCTAACTGCCATAGCAATATGATCCTAACAAATAGGATCTCAGTAACCGTCTTACTCTAATAGTTGCACTGAAAATATCTATAAATAGGGGTCCAACCCCCTCATTCAGAACGACGTTTGCTTTGATTCCCATTTGGATACGTAGGAGCAGAATCTCAATTATGTCAAGCAAATTCCAAAACACTCCCACTAAACTTTCTCCGGCCGAGTATCTCTCATCTGAGATATTTGGACGGAACATTTGGTGCCGTCTGTGGGAATCGAAGCAAAACTTTCCCATACCACAAACCATGGTGAGAACAAGGAGCGGGAACTGCAGGAGAGAGGAGCCAGAGAATGGTAACAACGGAGATAATGGGGAACGGTCCATAAACCCGGCTATAACGACCGATAACCCCCTTATCCAAGAACTTCTTGCACAGATTGCCATGCTGAGAATGGAGAATGAGGAGATTAGGCGACAGAACAGCCGTCGCGAACCAGGACAGAGCAGAGAAAGGTCTGCCTCTTCTCCTCTTGAGAGAGAGCGTCGGACAGCTGAGAATGAAGGATCCAGAAACTCGCGCAGAGAAGGAGGCCCACAACTCCGGGCTTCTCATCATATGGACCGAGTAGACGAGGAGGAATTTCCTAGGCAGGCCCCTGAACTGTCACTTCAGGCAAACGGACTTAATGAAAGGACCAGCGTGCAGAGGCCGAGACATCCCTTCACAAACGCTATCATGGAGGTTCCCCTACCAGCCAACTACAAACCAATAAGCATTGACAGATATGATGGCACCTCGGACCCCAAGCGTCACTTGGACGCTTTCACTACTCAGATATACCTCTTTACCAATGACGATGCTGTCATGTGTAAAGTCTTTCCGACCACTCTGAAGGATGCTACGTTGACCTGGTACACCCAGCTACCGCCAGCGTCAGTAGATTCCTTTGACACATTCATGGCTAAGTTCAATGCTCAGTTTGCCACGAGCCGGGCTCATCAAAAAACCTCGGCCTCGTTGGTAAACTTTAGGCAAGAAAAGAATGAGTCCCTGCGTGATTTCATGGCCAGATTCAGCAAGGAGACGGTCCTCATCCGAAATCTCAGTGCCGATGTTGCACTACACACCATCTTGACCGGGTTAAGGCCTGGCCCTTTCGCCAGACACTTGGCTCGGAAGCCACCAACCAGTATGGATGAATTAAGGAGAAAAGCTGCGGGATTCATTAATATGGAGGAGGTTGAGGAGTCTAAGAAAAGGGAGAGAACTGATGATGCTGACAGACGAGAAGGGAGAGAGAAGAGGAGGGTCGGAGGGGATAGACCGAAATTCAAAGGCCCGTCCGAGCATTTGCATAGGGGACCGAAGTATGAGCACTATACTCCCCTCAACACAAACCGAGCTCGGGTGTTTGAGGAAGCATACAACGCGGAACTTTTGCAGCTCCCTAACCGTGGCCACACGCCCCAGAATGCTGATCGACAGAAACATTGTCGATATCATCGTAATTATGGCCATACCACCGAGGAGTGCCGGGTCATGCGAGATAAGATTGAAGAGTTGGTGCAAGATGGCCATCTCAATAATTTTGTTCGGAGAAACCACAACAATGGTGAGGGGCGTGGCAGAAGCAGAAGGAGATGAGGTGACCAAAGCCCGAGAAGGGGTAGCGGTCAACGAAGTAATGAAAGAACAGAAACCAGAGAGGGCCAGAATGAAAGGCGAGAGGAGGATAATGTGGTCCGAGGTGTGATAAACACTATTTCAGGTGGATTCGCAGGGGGAGGCACGACAAGTTTAGCTCGGAGAAAGCACCTGCGGGCTATTCGGGCTGTCAACTCGGTATCCGGCAAACCCCCGAGAATTTCCCCACCTATTATCTTTTCGGACGAAGACTTCGTGGGGGTGGATCCTAACCAAGATGACCCTATGGTGATCACTGTGCAGTTGGCTAATTTCTCGGTCAAAAGAACCCTTGTTGACCAGGGGAGCTCGGCAGATATCTTATATTACTCAACATTTCAAAAGCTCGGGATCCCAGAGAAATCTATCCAACCGTACGATAGTAAGCTCGTCGGCTTTGCAGGAGAACAAGTGGATACGCGAGGATACATTGACCTCCTGACTACTTTTGGGGATGGCAAAGCATCCAAGACTATCATGGTCAGGTATGTGTTGGTTAATGCAGTAACATCATACAATATCCTGATCGGAAGACCATCTTTGAACGAGTTAGGAGCTGTGGTCTTTACTCCCCACCTCACGATGAAATTCCCTTCCAACTCGGGACACATAGTTGCTGTCCGGGCTGATCAGAAAATGGCCAGACAGTGTTATGCTGATAGTTTGCGTGTAAGCAAACTTAAACCTAAGCAAACTTAAACCTACACCTGTAGAAACGCTAGATAGGGGAAAAGACAAGTCGGTGAATTCTGTCAACTCTGTTGAACTGGATCCGAGAATGGATATGCAGGAACAACGTCCACAACCCATTGAGGAGCTAGAAAAGTTCCAGCTCGGTTCACAGCCCGATCAGTGCACCAAACTTGGCGGTCACCTTGAGCCGAATTTGAAAGAGGAAATAAAGGAAGTGCTTCGCAGCAACGCCGATTTGTTCGCCTGGACCACATCTGATATGCCGGGAATTGATCCCGACTTTTTATGCCACAAACTGGCAATTTGTCCTGAGGCGAAACCAGTGGCCCAAAGGAAAAGGAGACTTGGTGAGGAGAAGAGAAAAGTTGTGGAAGAGGAAACAGCGAAGTTGGTCAAGGCCAACTTTATTCGAGAAGTAGAATACACTACCTGGCTGGCCAACGTTGTTCTGGTCAAAAAAGCAAATGGCAAGTGGCGCATGTGCACCGATTACACAGATTTGAATAAAGCTTGCCCAAAGGATTCCTATCCTTTGCCGAGTATTGATAGACTGGTGGATGGAGCCTCCAGATACATAATTTTGAGTTTCTTGGATGCATACTCAGGGTACAATCAGATCCGAATGTATCCCCCAGATGAGGAGAAAACAACTTTCATAACCGAAGGCTCGAATTACTGTTACCGGGTAATGCCGTTTGGACTGAAAAATGCTGGAGCTACATACCAAAGGCTCATGGACCGGGTATTCGAAAAACAAATTGGAAGGACTATGGAGGTTTATGTGGATGACATGGTCGTAAAATCCGATGACCCCAACAGCCACCCAAAAGATCTGGAGGAAATTTTTCAGCAGCTGAGAAAGTATAATATGAGGTTGAATCCGGAGAAGTGTGTTTTCGGTGTCCAGGGTGGAAAATTCCTTGGCTTCATGTTGACACACTGGGGAATCGAGGCCAATCCTGATAAATGTCGGACTGTGATTGAGATGAGAAGCCCACAAAATATTAAAGAAGTGCAAAGACTTGCAGGACGGCTGGCATCACTATCTCGGTTCCTACCCAAATCTGCAGAGAAAGCTCGGCCTTTCTTTAGATTACTGAAGAGGCCTCAAACCTTCACGTGGACCGAGGAATGCGAGAAGGCCTTCATCGATTTCAAGGCCTTTTTGTCTTCACCACCGATATTAACTCGACCCATCCCAGGGAAAGAGTTATACTTATACCTGTCAGCCACCGAGTATGCCATCAGTGCAGTCATTGTGCAGGAAATAGAGAAAGTTCAAATGCCGGTGTACTTCATCAGCAGGGTCCTTCATGATGCTGAAACCCGGTATCAAGTCATTGAAAAGCTGGTTTTGGCCCTGGTAACTGCAGCTCGGCGATTGCGTCCATATTTCCAAAGTCACCAGGTGATTGTCAAAACTGATCACCCTATTAAGCAGATTCTCAAAAAGCCCGAGTTGGCAGGACGTATGATTGCGTGGTCGGTAGAGTTATCCGAGTTCGGCCTGAGATACGAGTTGAGAGGCCCTCTGAAAGCTCAATGTCTCTCAGACTTCGTAGCCGAGCTCAACCCGCAGCCGATAACCGAGGATATATGGTGGAATTTGTATGTGGATGGATCCTCGAATGTCAGGGGCAGTGGAGCTGGGGTGATTCTGGAATGCCCGGGAGATCTGATCCTGGAACAGTCACTAAAGTTTGAGTTCAAAACCTCAAACAACCAAGCCGAATATGAAGCTTTGATAGCAGGTTTGATGCTGGCAAAGGAAATGGGGGCGAAAGCTGTTAGATGCCGGAGTGATTCACAGCTAGTCACTGGGCAAATATCTGGAGAGTATCAAACGAAAGAACCTCAGCTCACCAAGTATTTATGCAAGGTCAACCAATTAATCTCCAACTTCGAGAAATTTGCTATTGAGCACATTCCCCGAGAAGAAAACACTCGGGCCGACCTGCTGTCAAAATCAGCCAGTACAAAGAAGCCGGGCCACCATAGAACAGTTATTCAAGAAACCATAAATGAACCGAGTGTCACGTTTGGGGAGGTGATGGCCAACGAGCCAGTTGACCGAGAATGGATGACACCCATTTGGGAGTATTTATCCTCAGAAACTCTGCCCCCAGATCATGTTGAGGCCAGGAAGATCAGGCTTAGAGCAAGTCACTTTGCTCTTATTTCCGGAGAATTGTTTAAACGGGGGTTCTCGGTACCGTTGCTAAAATGTCTGACGAAGGCACAATCAAAGTACGTCATGGAAGAGGTTCACCGAGGAATCTGTGGTTTTCACTGCGGGGGCAGATCAATGGCCTCCAAGGTAGTCCGAGCAGGGTACTATTGGTCTACCATCCGAGCAGATTGCATTGAGTGGACGAAGCAATGTGATGAGTGCCAAAGATTTTCCAATATAAGTCGTACCCCTCCCGAAGGACTTCACACATTAAACTCGCCTTGGCCTTTTGCTATGTGGGGAATGGATATACTGGGGCCATTCCCTGTGGCCAAAGGTCAAGTCAAATTTCTCCTGGTAGCAGTGGATTACTTCACAAAATGGATTGAAGCAGAGCCTTTGGCGAAGATTACCGCCGAGAAAGTGCAAAAATTTGTGTGGAAAAGCCTCATCTGTAGGCACGGAATTCCCTTTGCAATCATTACAGACAACGGAAGACAGTTTGTAGATAAGACATTGCGGGAATTCTATGACAACCTCGGTGTTAAACACCACGTTACATCGGTTGAACATCCCCAGACCAATGGGCAAGCCGAAGCGGCCAACAAGGTCATTCTCGGAGAACTGAAGAAGAGGGTGGGAAGATCCAAAGGGGCTTGGGCAGAAGAGTTACCAAGTATCCTCTGGGCCTACCACTGCACGCCTCAATCTACCACTCAAGAAACACCCTTCAGGCTGACATATGGAACAGACGCCATGATCCCAGTGGAGGTTGGTGAGCCGTGTTTCCGACGTATTCAACATGAACCAAATGATAATGAAAGCAATTGAAGGGTCGAACTTGACTTGGTAGAGGAAATCAGGGAGGAGGCCAAAATCAGAGAAGAAGCTTGCAAACAGAGAGCAACTAGGAGGTATAATTCAAGAGTAAAGCTGAGGAGTTTCCTGCGTGGAGACTTGGTGCTGAGAATAAAAGGAGACGCAAGGAAGGATCATACGGAAGGCAAGTTGGCAGCAAACTGGGGAGGGCCATTCCGGGTAGTAGAAAACTTGGGAAACAGAGCATATAGGTTAGAAGAGTTGTCCGGGAAGCCTATCCCGAGGACTTGGAATGCTTCGCATTTAAAATTTTATTATAGTTGATGTATATAGTCAGGTGATGTACTCTTTTTCCTACCTCGGTATTTTGTCCCAAAAAGGGTTTTGACCGAGAAGGTTTTAACGAGGCACACCGTAGACTTCCTTTTTATCCAATAAAAGAATTTATTATGAACATTGTTTTCTTAATTTGCCGATGTATGTGTTTCGCGAACATTAAATTGTTAAAGGCCAAGTTTGAGCCTGAAGGCCGAGTATGAGCCGCTAAATTGTTAAAGGCCAAGTTTGAGCCTGAAGGCCGAGTACGGGCCACTAAATTGTTAAAGGACAAGTTTGAGCCTGAAGGCCGAGTACGAGCCACTAAACACTTCAAGTGTATCTCGGCCAAACAAGAGGCTACAAGGAAAAAGTAAAGTAAGCAAAATGGTAACAGTTTTCATTAAGTAAAATGAAGTTACAAGGGCACAAGCCCATTACAAGGTATGAACAAAAACAAAAAACTAAGTCACTCGTCCCTATGGCTCTCCTCGGCCTCAATATGGTCCTCGGGGGAATCTTCAGCCCCTTCCACCTCCTCCTCCTCTTCGAGAATTATGGGAATAAGTTCCCCGTTCACCACCTCTTTATTCACATCGACTCCTGAAAGATCAACCCCCGGGGCAAGAACCTCCACTTGAGCAATGGCCTTGTCAAAACCTTTCCGATGCTCGATGATAATACAGTTAGTGGCCTCTTTTACATCCTCCTGAAGCTCCATCCTGGCCTTGGTCTCGGTCTCCAAGGCAGCTTTAAGTTGCTCAATTTCAGCTTGAGCCTTTTTGAGCTCCTCTTCAGCACGAGCTCTACCTTCTTCAGCCTGAGCTTTACTCTCCTCAGCAGATTTTGCTTTGGTGTTAAGCTCGGAGTTCTGGCCATTCAACTCGGCGATGGTAGTGTTCAGGAGATTATTAGCCTTGGCCAGCTCGTCACACTCAGTGGAGGTCCGGGTAAAATCCCCCTTCAGCTTCTCAATAGAAGCCAGTTCGGCTTCCAGCTGCCGAGACTTCCTTTCAGCCTCCACTAAATCTCGGCTGCAAAAGCGGGCCAAGGCAGCAGCTCGGATGCAGTAGGTGGAGAGAGCCTCCATGCTAGATTGAGCCCCTTGTTGCCTCATTAGCCGGAGATCTGCGGGCTTTAGGAAGTTTGAGTCGAAGGAAGGGAAGGGGTTGAAGTCTTCACCCCAGAGGGATGAGGTCCCCGCCCTTAGAGAAGTGTTGTACCATTTCAGCTCGGTGGAGGGAGGGGGTTGTTCTCGCCCCGCGGATCCTGTCTCCTGAGTAGTAGGGTGTGGGGGACTTAGGCGAGAAGGGGGAGAATCTTCGGTGTCAACTACAACTTCTACCCTCTTTCTTTTTTGAGGGGCGGAGGATGAAGTTCCCTTCGCAGAGGCCTTGGTGGGGGGAGGTCTTTTCTTCTTCTTCTCAGTTGAGGAGGGACCCTGACCCTCTTTTGCAACAGCCTTTACAAGCTTGGAGAAGTCAAATTTCCCCATAATGACTGCCAAAAAGAAAGAGTTGTTAGTACAGCAACACATACAGAAAAGATTCCAAAACTAAAAAGCCGAGCACTTACTTTTCAGGTCAGTTCTCGGAGTAGATGAGAAGGGTAGTTTCAGAAGGCGTCCACAATGGAGGGGCCGAGGAAGTTTTTCTAGTATGTCTATGTCCCGCCTATCCTCGGCCGGGAGGGATTGGTACTCAAAGCCGACGAATTTTGTGGGGGAGGATTGCCAGTATAAAGGAAACTTGGCACAGTTATCATCGTCAAAAAAGTGGGAGGAGTGAGAGCCTGAGGGGCAAACTCGGAAGAAGTCGACTTTGAAATCTTTGTACGCCGATGTATATAGACTAAGCAGTCCTCTCCGGTTCAGCCCATTAAGGAAAATCCATCCCATTTTCTCACCAAACCTTGTTTGGTAAAAATACAAAAATTTTGGAGTGGTGGGCTCCATCCCGAGGTATTTACATAGAATCTGAAAGGCTTTCATAAAAGCCCAACTGTTGGGGTGAAGTTGAGTAGGAGCGACGTTCATGGTTCTCAGAACATCACACTCAAACTCGGTAAAAGGAAGAGACACACGCAGCTTATCAAATAATGTTTTGTACATGTATGTAAAGGGGGGCTCGGAAGGACGAGCCCTGAGAAAGACACACTCGGTATCCGAGCATGGGGAGCAAATGAACTCGGACTCATCCCCGGACGCCGAGATATTAATCTGGGACCGAAGTTGATCAATTGATTCTGGAGTCTGGAAGTCAGAGAAGAAGGTCCCAACCTCGCCTTTAACCCAGGTATACCCAGGAAGGGTAATATCGGGAACAGGGTCTTTTGGAACCCTTAGGTGTTGTTTGCGAGCGGCGGGTTTGGACACCGGGGGAGAGGGAGAGCCGGACTTGGAGTCAGACCAAGAGGAATCAGACCCAGGGGAAGACGACCCGGAGGAGGACACTTCCCCTTCTCCGATGTTCAACTCCCGTGAAGGAATCGAAGAGGTGGAGGGAGAACCCCCAATGGGGGAAACCTCGCGCTCAATTAGAGGCGAGGTATTTGACTCAGAGGACATGGATGAACTCATCTGGTAAGCAGAAATTAAACTTAGAAGCACGAGGGGAAGAAGGAGACTGGGCGTACCTGAAAAATGACAAGCAGAAGAGTGATGGCAGAAACTTGGAAGACGAAGGTGAAGGGCGAAGGAGGATAAGCAAGGTAGAAGGGAGTTGGAGTCGGAAGGGATATTTGTAGCTGCGGTTGACGGCCCACGTTCCATCAAGCCCAAAAGGGTGCGACTTTTGATTTTTCCCTCATTAAATGGGCGCGGAACCCTAGGGTTTCTTACCTAAAGCGTACCGCAGAAGTATTAGGGGGGATGATTGCTTTCTCTGACAAAGAGGAAAGAGTTGATTGAAATGACAGCTGGGAATGCAGAAGTATGTGTGGCCGAAGAATAAGCTCTGTTTCATACTTATCAGCTCTTTCGCTTATTTAAGCTCGGAGCTCGGGGAGCTTGTGTACCAGCCGAAGATATAAGGCCGATGATTGTCAATACGACTGAGCTCATTCTCGTAAGTGGATATTCACCCGAACTCCCATAAAGCCGAAGACCTATTAATACACTCAACACCCGAGGATAACTACTCGGGCCTACTCCACACCAGACCACGAATAAAGATATCTCGGCCCCGAGCTATCCAGTCGTAACTGACTAGGCCGAATATCTCGCTGGTCCAAATATCTCTCCGTATAACTCGGAGCCTTATCCATATCATTGCCTAACTACCATAGCAATCTGATCCTAACAAATAGGATCTCAGTAACCGTCTTACTCTAACGGTTGCACTGAAAATATCTATAAATAGGGGTCCAACCCCCTCACTCAGAACGACGTTTGCTTTGATTTCCATTTGGATACGTAGGAGCAGAATCTCAATTCTGTCAGTATCTCTCATCTGAGATATTTGGACGGAACAGGTATAAAGCCATTCTTCATGCAGAAGATTATACTTAATAGTTGACATGGTTAGGAATACTCACTTCATTCTTCTATATAAATTCAGCATAAGGTAAGGTGGATCTATACTATATATGTTCAACGTGCCTGTGGGGCAAACTCTAATTTATATATAAATATAAATTGTGGATAGGTTATATTATTAACTATAGCCTATAAAATCACCACTAAGCCGGCTGCAATGGGGCAGGTCAGCTGGGCTAGTGTTCGGGGTTGAGGCAAGGCCCACTGGAATTTGTTCAGTAATCAGTACACTGACTGCATAACAAGATTTTATATATTTGCAACAAATGTAGGAGTAACTTGTTTAATTTGGAATTGGTTATGTTTTAATAATTTTAAATTGGAATAAAATTTACTGTACAAAAAAAAGAATAAAACTTTATGAATGAAAGGATATATAGGCCGTTTGAATTGCACAACTTATAACTTATCAGAGCTTCTCTGCTTTAAGTGTTTTTATGTAGAAATAAAGATGTTACGATAAACTTAAATAAGTAATTTATCGACTTCAAAAGGCTGTTTTTAGCTTATTTTCAGAAGTCAATTTTTTTGACCTTTTGAAAAATCAAGTGTCAAAGCTTATCTGGGAAATTGTTTAGCATATTTTATAGATCCTAAAAACATATTTTTGACTATGTATCAAAACACTAAATAACTTAATTTTAAAAGAGTTTATGACATAAAAGTTTTGTACATAAATCTTTCTTGTATAAGTGCTTAAATAAGTTATTTACCTAAATGGGAATAGTTCGAGTAATAAATAGAATGTGGAAACGCTTTGTGAAAGGATCATGGAACGTATCGTGGGCTTGATCTATGAAGGTCGAGAAAGAGGCTTGATCCACTTTTGAGCCAGGCCTGATACCTGCAACCACTGCTAATCGGGTAATTTGGTAGGCCTCAAATCTCAAATGAATAGGAATCCCAAACTGCAAAGCCAGGGCATTATAAAATTATAAAATATGAATAAATTCTCGTGTAAATTACTACTTCCATGCAAGTTGTTGAATAATTGTGTGGCACATACTGTAAGTTATTTTTTCTATAACACAATTATTCTTATTTAAAATACACAAATTAAAAAAAACTTGAATATTCATATATACTAATTAAATTTTTGCATTATCTAATGTCCCCCTCAAAATGAAGCCCTGCGATCGTCTACCCCAAACCTGATCCCCACCACTGTTTTATATGCCTAAATATATTTTTTTAGGCATAAATGTCTTTTGCTAATGGAGATTGCTTCATTTCATTAACTTCTCACTCATAATAATCACATATGACTTGGTTCCGAATTCTAAAATAAGTAATATGTGAACGTCTCTTGGTCTTATTCTTTTTTATATAAAAAAAGACATTATTTTATGATCTATAGTCTTATAACATTACGATTATAAATATACCTAATTTTTTTTCTTGTCATTCATAAAATGGACTGTCCCAGATTTGTAGATTGTCATGAGAACTTGGAAGGGAAGGGAGGAGATGGTTAATTTGACGTTTGAGGATGAAATAGGGAGAAATGGATGAGGAAGAGTTAGGATAGATAGCTCTCCAAAACATAACTTACTTCAGCCAAACTGAGAGGTTTTTGTTCTTTTGTTAAAAGGTAAACCCTTATGCAAGATGGGAGTTGACCATCCTTCATTTCCCATGGCTACCTCCTTAACCCTTCCCCTCAACTCCCAAACAAATTCTCATGTAGCGTTTCGTTTATGAAATATTTTATTCCCAGATATAAACTACATTTTCAGGAATCTCACTCTCTGAAATATTTATTTCCAATTTAACACATGAGAATGAAGTTTTTAACTTTTGCTCACTAATTTTAGGTATCTTTTATATGTGTGGATATTTTTTTTAAACTTATATCAAACATGAGAAACTTTTCTTCGCATGCACACATTTACTAGAATATTAAAATATGATTATCATTGTTGATACCAAACTCTACCTTAGGTATATTTGGGGAAAAACGTTTCCCTTGTATCACATCCATTTCCTCGATCTCTGTATGTTAAACACCCATATCTTTTGCAATTCACATTTCAAATACCTATCACATATTCGATGACGTCTAGGGTGAATAAGTAAATAAGTGGTTGATGGGTGAGCCACCATTTTGCACCATTGGATATATGTATATAATATAATTGGACGGTGGAGATGAAACATGTTACCGGTTATTGAATCTTAAACATGAATCGATCACTAGAAATCAATGTTTATTTCATGAAACGATTACTGGTAACCAATGTTTATTCCATGAATTGATTAGCCCTTATAATCGATTCATAAACACAATTTTAATCGATTACCACATGTGATGTGTTCGCCGAAAACTTGGATGTGAATCGATTACAACCAATGTTTATTCCATAATTCGATTAGTGAATCAATTACCAATAACCCTTGTCTATTCCATGAGCGATTCATAAACACAATTTTAATTGATTCGTTCAAGAAACTTGGATATGACTTATGCACGTGATAACATTCGTGGAGAACCGTTAACACACTCAAACACGTGCATAGGCACACTTACATGAGACCTGTATTAACCTCCTATATGCGGTAAAAATGGTGGTTCATGGGTGGACGGACTTAACCTCCTATTTCATAGTAGAAACCCCCTCACGTATTAACATTAGTTTGTTAAGTTCATGACACTGCCTCTTTTCATCAGAAAGCAATTGGCCTGAACTACCCTAGTTTTTCTTTTTCTATTACTAAAAAAATTCATTAGACAACACCTAGAGGCTACCCCTTTAACAAGACACTACTCTATTATGAATCTCATCCAGTCTGTTAACATCTCATTAAATTGACGCAAACCCTTTTCACATTCAAACAACGGACTCGTTAACTTTATTCAACTTGTTAACAACAAAGCTTTTCCATAACGAGTACATGGGGAAAATAAAGTCTGGAAAATCTTAACATCGCTACTTTCCAAGTTTCTTATTGAGTTATGATATTTGAATATCAAATTTTTGATACCATACGTGACATCATATATATTTATTTTTATCTTTTACTTATTTCTTCATCTTCTTTATATACACGTATTCCAAAAATACACTAAAAAATCAAAGGAACACCGTATGTTATTCCTAAATTGATGGTCAAATATAATTTATTTTTCTCTTTTATGCCTTTTCAACTTCGCGTAATCTTAAAAAAGAAAAGAGATAGTAGTACTTTTGTGTGTGTGTGTGTGTGTATATATATATATATATATATATATATATATATATTTATATATATATATAAAATTTCAAATTAATATATTATTATTTCAAATTATTAAATAGTTAGTTGGCACAAATACTTATACAATTATTTGATGTTGATTAACTTAATACACACATCATGTGTGGAGGATGTGATGTGTATACCATAATTTCTCAAAGAAAACAAATTCCCAGCTTTTTGTATTGTTCTATACTGGCTCATCACATAACAACAACTTACAAATATTTTGTCCACTAGCTAGCACATGAGGCTCAGAAAACACTAACAGGATAAAGATCATCTCAACACCCTTGGATCTTGTATATCCCTTCCACGAACAGTTTCCTCCCTCTTCCTTCCTAGTTTTTTTATGCCATCATAGTTTTCTAATTTCTATTATCAACCATGCCCTTCTTTTCTTTATCTAACACTAAATGCTTTTGGGGAACTTTAATTGCATTCTCCCTGATTAGTTTCATCTTGATTGCAAACTCAACCACACTCCTAACACAGACACAAACACCAACTCCAAAACCATGTAATGATCCCTACAAGCAACTCAACCTCATCCTTAACCCAAACGGCACAGTCACTCGCCCAAACAAACCCCCACAGAGCCCTCCCTCACCTGATCCCACCCTCCCCATCCTCGTACTCTCCAAAGACCTCCCCATCAACCAATCAAAATCCACGTGGGCTAGGATCTACCTACCCCGCAAAGCACTGGATCAAACCTCCAAGCTTCCCCTATTGGTTTTCTTCCATGGGGGCGGCTTCATATTCCTCAGTGCAGCCTCAACCATCTTCCATGATTTCTGCTTCAACATGGCAAACGACGTCGCAGCGGTGGTTGCGTCCATCGAATACCGTCTCGCACCGGAACATAGACTCCCTGCAGCGTATGACGATGCTGTGGAGGCGCTGCACTGGATCAGAACCAACCGAGCAGACGATTGGCTAACAAAATATGTCGATTATTCCAATGTTTTCCTTATGGGTAGTAGTGCTGGAGGAAACATCGCCTACAACGCGGGTCTACGTGTAGCTGCAGGAGATGATCAAGTTTATAAGATGATCAAAGGGCTCATATTGGTTCAACCGTTTTTCGGTGGGACCTATAGGACAGGTTCAGAATTGAGGTTGGCTAATGATCCTTATTTGTCACTATGCACTAATGACATGTTGTGGAAGTTGGCATTGCCTGTTGGAGTTGACCGTGATCATGAGTATTGCAATCCTACGGTGGGGGATGGTCCTGAGAGGTTGGAAAAGATCATACGGCTTCGGTGGTGGGTATTGGTGACCGGGTGTGGCGGTGACCCACTTGCTGACCGTCAGATGGAACTGGTGAGGTTGATGGAGAAGAAAAGTGTGAGTGTTGTGGGACATTTCACAACAGGGGATTATCATGGGGTTCAAGATAGTGAGCCCTTGAAAGCAAAGGAACTATATGGGGTAATCAAAAGTTTTATTTCATATTTGCCTGCTCGGATTGAATGAAGCATTGTCTCCTTGTTCTTTCAATGAAAATAAGAAATGATAAAAATTTGGCTTGGGTGCTTTGAATTTTGATTTGTCTATTTACTACTCCCTCCGCTTTATAATATAAGGAATAAATAGATCATTTTTTTCTCTCCAAAATATAAAAAAAATTCATTAATTTTTACATATATTAAATATTAATTTCAAATATTACTGTTATTAATTACTGTCATTAATTATAAGTCATCAGAATATTAATTAAAATTAGAATAAATGTTTTTGAAAATTTGTATAAATATTAGTTACAATTAACTCATTCCAATATATTTTCTTGATCCGTGTGTTTTAGGGTTTTATTTTTTATGTCGTGGAACCGATGAAGTATTGTTTGTTCATGTCATGGCTCCAAGTAGTCCTTTTCGAATTGCCAAGTAATTCACGTAACGTAAGCTTCATATTCAAAATTGAAGACCAATTGCAATTATGATGCACACCTAAGTTACGGGTGCACCGGTGCACTCATCATTTCTTATCATTGGATCTTATCTAAAATTAAATCAATGGTTATCACATTGCACCTGTAACCTGTCAAACCGGTTAATATAGCTAGGTAAGAGTTATTTATGGATAAGTTGCTACAAACTATCAAATTTATTTACAAGCCCCTGAAATAAAATGTTTTTATTTTTTAATCCTTTCATATATTTGGTCCCTCAGTGTTCCTCTTCGTTAAGCTTCAGAAAGCTAGGGTCTTCTATCCCCATCACTTCAACACCCCGTGATTCCTTCCAAATCCGACCCGTTCCTTGTAGCATTGTGGTAGAGGGCGGCGACAACACAAAGATTTGGTCGATGGACACTGTTTTGGGGTTAGGGGTAACACTGAGTGGAAGGGAAATCGTCCCCGCGGGGCAACATCGATCTGGAAGGGAAATGAATAACAATTTTTTTTATAAACAAAAATGGTATTAAATAAGGTACTCAAGGTACCCCAACCCATGTATATATAGTCATCCCGGCTCTAACTAATGTAAATAAAAGACTACCCAATAGGAGGATAGTATTACATTTACAAAAGTTATCACCAAACAAAATCTAAAGATCTACACCATAAATAACAAACCTGTGAAAACCCAAGGAAGAAAGAAAAGAAAGCCTAATTGCAATCAAAACCTATCGTCGCAGCCAAATCCAGAACCCACTGAGAAACCATAACCAGAAACATACCAATCATGAGTGCAATGATGGGAGGAATTGTATAGGGGAGGGGCTGGAATGTGAAGGCATCATCTAACATTTTGAACTTTGGACTTTGGAGTGAGGGAAGGCTTTGGTCCAGGGAGCAAAGTTCACTACTCTAGTGATCATTCATGTATTTTGTTGCTTGTTTTCTCAGTTATTTTTCTTATTTTAGTACTAGTTTCACCAACCATTCTGGGTGGTTTTGCTCCCCATACTATTTTCTGGTATTAGTGAATAAACTTCTTGAGAATTGATTGATAGAATGAATATCTTTCTGCAAATGAGAGGTAGAGGAGCTATCTATATATAGCAAGTCTCTAACCATCATAACAAAAAAAAAAAAAAAAAGAGAGAGAAAAAGGGAAACTAAGTCTCTAACTAAATTTCCTAACTAACTTAGCTAGGATTATTTAGATAAGAGTAGGCATAACAGAAAACTACTAAAATAAAAATAGCATTCTAGATAAGCTTTATATCTAAACTTAATACCCTCCCTTAAGGTGGAGAGTATATATCCAATATACTCCCAGTTTGGACAGAAAAAAAAAAGGTGAAGGATCCAATGATTTAGTGAACAAGTCAGCTAGCTGGTGTGTGCTGGAAACTGGCTGCAACTGGAACATCTTTTCCTACAGTTTCTGTCTAACGATGTGGCAATCTGGCTCAATATGTTTTGTCCTTTCGTGAAAGGAAGAGTTGGCAGCAATGTGGCGAGCGGATTGGCTATCACAATATAAGAGGACTGGTGAAATGAAAGGGATTTGGAGATCCTGGAGTAAGTAGGAAAGCCATCGGACTTCACAAATTGTATGTGCAAGAGCTCGGTATTCTGCTTGTGTTGAGGATTTGGAAATTGTGGGCTGCTTCTTTGATTTCCAGGAGATTAGAGATTCTCCAATGAAGATGCAACATCATGTGATAGATTTTCTTGTTTCTGGACAGGAGACCAAATCAGAGTCACTGAGGCCTTTAACTGTAAAGTGGAGTTTGAGGGGTAAAATAGACCTAGGCCAAGTGATTTGTTGATGTATTTTAAGACTCGGATGGTTGCATAATGATGAAGAGTGGTGGGAGAGCTCATGAATTGGCTGAGTTTCTGGACAACATAACTGATATCTGACCTGGTATTGGTTAGGTAGATCAATCGGCCAATGAATCCTCTGTAAATGCAAAGATCTTCAAGAGGTTGTCCTTCATCTTTGAGCAGCTCCATTCCCTTGATCATAGGTGTGGAAACAGGCCTAGCAGCAAGTAAACCACGATCAGATAGAATGTCTAAAGAATACTTTCTTTGGCTTAGATGAATTCCAGCTTTAGATCTTGAAATTTCTAGGCCTGGAAAGTATTTCAAATTGCCTAAGTCTTTGATTTTAAATTGTGAATGCAAAGAGTTTTTAATAGAACTGATTTCGGATAAGTCATTACTAGCAACAATGAGATCATCAACATATATTAAGAGAATAGTGAAGGAGTTACCATATCTGTGAATGAAAAGAGAATGGTCTGAGGCAGATTGCAAATATCCTTTGATGATCAAAAAGTTGGATAGTTTTGCATACCATTGTTTGCTTGCCTGCTTGAGTCCATAAATGGACTTGTCAAGTTTTGCATACCTGATTTGGAAATTGAGAATGGAGCCCTGGTGGCAAGTCCATATAAACTTCTTCATCCAAGTGTCCATGTAGAAAAGCATTATGGACATCCAGTTGGTGTAGATACCAACTCTGAGAAGAAGAAATTGCCAATAATAGTCTAATGTTTGTGAGCTTAGCAACTGGTGAGTAAGTGTCAAAGTAGTCAATGTCCTCCACTTGAGTGAACCCTTTTGCTATAAGCCTAGCTTTGTATCTCTCAATGCTGTCATCAGCTCTATATTTGATCCTGTAGACCCATTTGCATCCTATTGGTTTCTTGCCAGGTGAGAGGGTGGTGACAGTCCAAGTAGAGTTCTGATGGATTGCTTGAAGTTCTGTCTGCATAGCTTCTTGCCAATGCTTATGTGCAAGAGCTTGTTTGTAAGTTTTTGGTTCCTCATTAGCAGAAATGGATAAAATGAAATGTGAATGTGGATAGAGTTTAGAATAATTAAGAACAGGAGATAAGGGATATGGAACAACAGAAGAAATAGTAGATGCAGTTACTTCATTGCAATGGGAATCTTGGAAGTAGGTAGGGGTCTGATTTTGTCTAGTGGATTTTCTTAGGGTAGAAATTGCAGGTTCTGCAGAAGTTGTAGGTTCTGCAGATTTTGAAGGTGCAAACACTGAAGGTGCTGGATTAGCAGTGCCAGACTGAGTATTGGATGAGCTGTCTAAATGAGAAACAGGAGAGCTAGGATTAATAGTAGAAGAAGAATAAGGCATATCAAAGAGAAAAATATCAGTTAAAGGAGGAGAAAGAGTATGAGAATCAGAAGCAGAATGAGAAGTAGAGTTGTTGTATGGAAAAATAGATTCATAAAAGATGGCATTTCTGGAAACAAATGTATCCCTTGTTTGCAGATCAAAGAGTAAGTATCCCTTACTACCAAGTTTATATCCAAGAAACAAGCACTTTCTGGCTCTTGGAACAAGTTTTGTCCTGTGTTGATGCAAAGTAGAAGCATAAGACAAACAACCAAAAACTTTAAGGTCAAGAAAGGTTGGTGGAACACCAGTTAGCATTTCAAATGGAATTTTAAATAAACAGAATGGCAAACAGCAAATGACCAAAAGCTTGATGGCAATTTGGATTGAAAAAGTAATGCTCTAGTTACATTAAGAAGATGTCGATGCTTTCTTTCAACAACAGAATTTTGTTGAGGTGTCTCAACACATAAAGTTTGATGGAATATGCCTAAAGAGGAGTAAAAAGATGGCATATTAAATTCAGTTCCATTATTTGTTCTCATGCACTTAATATGAGTTGAAAATTGATTGGAAACATAAGCTACAAAGGTATGAATGCAGGTTCTGGTTTCTAATTTAGAATGCATAAGATATATCCATGTATGCCGAGTATAATCATCAACAATAGTTAAAAAATACTTGTGTCCTTGGAAAGAACAAACATTTAAAGGCCCCCAAATGTCTAAGTGAATAAGATCAAAGGTATGAAGAGAAGAAGTGTTGCTAACAGGAAAGGGCAATCTGCATTGTTTTGCCAAGTGACGTGAATCACAAACAAGATTTTTATTCAGATGAATGTAGGGAAATTGCATACAAATTTGTTCTAGAACAGTCAAGGAAGGGTGACCTAGCCTTGAATGCCACAAATCAAAAGAAAAAGCAAAAGCATTAGATGCTTTATTAACATGAGATACAATAAGAGCAGAAATAGAAACATTTGTCTTTCTATGAAAGGAATTGGAAAAAGATTCTTGTTGGAGAATATAGAGATGGTTGTGGACTTCAGCATGCCCAATCATCTTCAGGGTAGACATGTCCTGAATGTCACGAGAGAAAGGTGAGAAAATTAGTTTGCAATTATCATGCTGAGTAAGTTTATTGACAGAGATGAGATTGAAATGAAAAGCGGGAATATGAAGAATATTGTAAAGAGATAAAGATTGAGTTAAATAAATGGTTCCTAAGTGTGTAGCAATGGTTATGTCACCATTTGGAAATTTAACTGAAACTGGTTTGATTGAATTGTAAGTGCTAAATAGGTGAATATGAGACATACATGACCCGAGGCACCGGTGTCCAAAATCCAAAAAGAAGAGAAAGATTAATGTAGAGAATTACCTGACTTTGTCACAGTAGAGACAATATGAGAATTGATGTCAGGAGTGTTAGGTTTGTGCCTAGTACTCGCTGAAGAAGAAGAATCTGATTTGGATGCATGGAGCAAAGAAACCAGATATTGATAATCTGCTCTAGTTAAAGGTAAAGACTGATCAGTAGGAGGAGGATGCACAGCAAAGTTAGGAGCTTCAGATGCTGCAGAAGATAGCTGCAATGTTGTGGTTTGATTCTTGCTTCTATATCCCGGAGGAAAGCCATGTTTAAAGTAACAATTATCCACAGTATGATTAGACCTATTGCAGTAAGTGCTTTGCATTGATTTGTTGTTGTTATTGCGGCCACGACCCCTCCCTGAAGCTGAAGATCCTCGACCCTGAGTAGTTGTATTGGCAACAAAAGCTGGAGAATTGGAACCAAGATTGCCGTACATTTTTCTTGATGAAGAACTAAAGAAAAGGTTTTGTAATTGTGGGCAGAGGGTCCATAAGAAGAATTTGAGAGCATGCAACATCAAAATATTCATTGAGTCCTTTGAGGAAGCAGATGACATATTCTTTGTCTTTGTAAGAATCAACAGATTGACTTAGGCTACAAGTGCAAGTAACAACATAAGAACAGCATGGAGTAGGGCACATAAATTCTAACTCATCCCAAAGAATTTTCATGTTTGTGAAGTTCTTGAAGGAGGTCAGACATCCGGAAGTGATTACCCTTTGTAAATATTTCTTGGAGATTGAGCCAAAGATCGCGAGCATTGTCAAAAGAAGCCGAGTTTTGAGAAATATTGGGGAAAAGGGTGCGTGTGATCTAAGAAACAACAATATGATTGCATCTTTCCCAGGCTTCATATAAGGAATCGGTTGCAGCTGGTTTGGTGATGGTTCCATTGACAAAATTTAGTTTGTTCTTGGAAGAGAGGGCACGAACCATGACTTTGCTCCAATCACTAGTGCAACAAGTGCTTTTTACGTCAGTTAAAATTGATTTTTACGCCGAATCTCGATCGACGTAAATACGGACGCGTTAATAGTTAATATTTTAACGTCGATTGAGAACCGGCGTTAAATATAAAACTATTAACGCCGGCTTCTTTAACAAAACCGGCGTTAATTTTGTAAAAATTAACGCGTTTTTTAAACAACTGACGTTAAACATAAAACTATTAACGTCAGTTCTTTAAGACAACGGACGTTGATTTTGTTAAAACTAAGTCAGTTGTTATAAAGAACTGACGTTAAATGTTTAATTTTAACGTCAGTTGTAATAAACAACTGACGTTAATAGTGTACTGTATATTTTATAAAATACTATTAACGTCAGTTGTTTGATACAACTGACGTTAATATGTTTTTTTTTAAAATTCAGTTTTAAAATATCACTCCCCTCAGCTATCCCTGCATTCAGTCCCAGTAACACAGAATATCACACACATTACAGAATTGCAAAGGAAAATTGAACAATGGGGGGACTTAAAACCAAAACCCATGTATATATATAAATAAATTTTAGTTCCAATGTCTAAAAAAGAAAACTACCAATCTAAGGATATATATATATATACATGTTATTAATTAGTTTCTAAAGTCTAACAAAAAAAAACTATTTATCTAAGTATTGCGGAGGTATCTTGTCAATTCCTTTTTCAGCCACATACTTGAAGAAGAATTCAGCGAAGCACATCCTCAAGTCTCTTAACTCATCTTCTTAAATAGGCGATTGGTCGTTAAATGCCTACACACGTTCAAATAATAACAGTAACATCAATGCAAGTCATCTTCAAAACTATAATATATAATTTAACAAGTTATTTAAATATTACCTTAATCCATCCATCCGTAATAGATGTGGAGACTATGTTCAGCATATGAAGCATCACATAATAGCCGCACGACCACCCGTCAATTTGAAATCGAGACTACCAACAAAATTAATTTCAACGTCAGTTGAATCTACATATAAATTAGTAATTATAATATTAATTATTTGATAAATAAACTACAAAACATTGAGGATGTTCCATACAGGATTTGCTTTAGCCTTAGAAGTCCTACTTCTCCCGTTGGCGCAACTTATGCTACTCGCCTTCAGCGCGCTATCATAAACAAATAATCATGTCGATCAATTAACAAATTCATATATCATGTGTGTAATAAACTAAAAACAACTGATATTAAAACTTAAATTAAATTTAAGATTAGTTACTTACTTATTTACAGCTTCCACCACCTTCGGTGGCGGATCTTGGTGGAGAGAGCAGAAGAATATGACTCTATGCCTAGACGGGTGAAGTACGAACAACTGCCAATGGCTTTTCATACAGTAGGGAGCCAGATATAATTCTTTCGGATTGTCTCTGAACAAGTTCCCTAAGTATTTACTCAATGCATCGCCAGAAAAGAAATCGGGCAGAAGGATTGACGGATCTAACAAACCGTAAACTGATGCAACGCCCTTATCAAGCTGAAGACGATGGAGATACCTAAGATATGAAAAGGTGTGGATGTTAATTACATAATATATATATTGAAATTAAAATAAATTATTAAATGGAAAAATACCAAAAATAAATAAGTTATAAAATTAAAATTAACTTACGTGTACCAGAGACTGAAAACATTGCTGTTCATCCAGACGTTATTTCTGTAGGCGTTCCCGAGATCATCACCACAGAAGGTAAATATCCTCCGTTGATCTGGGCGTGCCACCCATCCATCGTGCTCCAATGGACACTCAAAAATCTCAAACGCATAATCCTCACCAAGTGAGAACAAACGAGTGATAGGTGACAACGACACCGACGTCAACTTGGCCTTCAGTTTAGGAAAAATAAAATAGATAAGATTTTGATAATTAAAAAAAACACAAGTAATTATTTGACTAATTTGGACATTAATAATGAATAAATACCTTTGCTAACATTTCGAGCTCACGTCATTTGGAGTCCAACTCAAGCTCACGCCTTTTCATTTCCAACTCATGCTCATGGCGCTGGACTTCCAACTCCCGCTCCCTAGCTGCCAACTCATCGTCCTCCACATGTGCCCTACTAAAACTCTCTTTTGTGCTCACATGTGAAGGGTTGGCAAGCCCTGCGGTGTCCTGGGATGTACCGACGGAGGAAAGCTCTCTGGCAAGCGCCTGCTTGAATTATGGGTTGGATATTAAGTCTTGCATCAGATATGTTGTAATAGCTGGGTTGGACATGAGGTGCTGAGTAATGTCAGCCAAAATTGATGCATCATTGACCACCCGCTTTCGTGAAGTAGACTTGCCATAATATTCTTTGATGGTCACGTTCCCAGGAACACCGAGAACCCGACCAGGATGGTCTTTCTTGCCTAGAGCAGTCATCAAGACGTCCTGCCGTCCAGAAGGGACGAATGCGCCCTGGAAGGATTTTGCTTTAAGATCCATCTACAATGAAAAAAAATGAAAAAACGTGCAAGTGAAAAGTGTTGCAAATATCTATACAAATATCAATTGAAATCAAGTTAATTATTTACTTACAATCTTATCTGCCACTTCACGAGTGGCATCAACTTTAAAAGATCCCGTCTTTGTCATGCGGCCGGCTAACCAGACATCCTCGCAGTCGATATCCGACGGAGGACTTGATGGTGTGCCCTCAGGCACCTCTCCTCTTTCAATCCTAGCAGAGTGCTCTTCCTGCTTCGCCCTCAGCCTATCCGCCATCATCTGCTCGATCCGAGTCCGGTACCCACCCTGAGACATGGTGTGGCGGTGGGCGTTCTTCGCCTGATTCTGCCGACCCTTATTAGCCTTAGCCTATTCAAACAAAAACACATAATTAAATACAGTTAAATGATCTATAATAAGCATACAAAATTAACTTGATCAACCAACCTGAAATTCTCCATCCTGTCGACTCCTGGCAAACATATCCCAAGTATCCTGATCAATCCAGGGATAATCCGAGAACATTTTATCAAGCCGCTTCTTCCCAGATACATAGTACCTGGTAAGATCATGCTTGAACCCATTCCAACGCTTTGATGCCATTTTCATACATTTATGACGATGATCCTCGTCATTTGGCACAGTCCAAGCTACCTACACATTAGATACATATATAACAACTGGATGGATTATAACTCGGATAATTATCTAATAATGTAAATCAAACGAATGTAAAGGTAAAATACCATGATAGCCTCCCAAATCTGATCCTTAACGTTCTGTGGAACGTCATTCCAGTGGTTGTAGTTGATGCTTACGTGCTGCTTCGCTTGTAGAAACACCCACTTATTAAATTCTTTAGCACGGGGTCCCTGGGCATTTAGATTAGCATCGAAGGACACCTCAAGCTTCTGTCCGCTCTGCCTGTCCTTCTCTAGTTTCTTCAACGAGGTGGCTCCTCTACCCCGTTTCCTATGAGCCTGTTATGTCTGTATGGACAAAAAAAAATGATAAAATAGAGGGTTGTAACATTATAAACTTACATTAAAAAGAAGGTCGAAAGATAGTATATAACATGTAAACTTACACTAGAATCAGGCGTAGGCGTGATCGGGTCCTGCGAAACCCCCACAGTGTCCTCCCGTGCATGTGGGCTATCCGACTGATCCATATGTATGCCTGTTCAGAAACAATATATATGTATTAACATAGGTTATAACTCAAAATAAATACAGAAGTATAAATAAAAATAACTAGATAGGTCCTGCATATATACAAAACATCTATATATCCAATATAAGGACAATACGGGAGATTGAAAACTATAGTTTTTGAAGATTTCCAAGCACTGGTCACGGCCGTAACGTGCCAACTGAACCAGACCCTCATAGACAGAACTGATCACGGCCTAGCCGTGATGAGCATCACGGCCGTGACAGATCAACCAGCAGAGCAACATGCACTCAAAACCAAAAATAGAGACATTCCAAACAACTCAAACTCACGGTTTAAAGTTACAACTACTGAGACTACAGTTTCAACATACACTCAAAACCAAAAATAGAGACATTCCAAACAACTCAAACTCACAGTTTCAAGTTTCAACTACTGAGACTACAGTTTCAAACCAGCAGAGCAACATGCATGCACTCAAAACCAAAAATAAAAAAATGTACCCTAATTAAAGACTCACCAGAAATAGGCGCTCGCGTGGTGGTGGGGGGGAAGATCGAGTGGTGGCCAACGTTCGATGTGGTTACTGAGAGCAGAGGGACAAGGAGAGTTAGTGCGCGGGAAGGGGAAAGAGAGATGTCAAGTTATTGCAAAGAATGAGCGGGAAAGGCAGAGTTAGGGGTTAAAAGTGTACCTCATCACGGTGGTGGCGAAGAAGCCCTCGCGGTGGTTGCGGTGGAGATGAGCTCGCGATTAGGGCAGAGTGAGAGCAAGAGTGAGGGTTGAGAGTGAGGGTTGAGCGTGATGAAAAGAGAAAAAACACGTACGTACAGAGAAGTGGAGAAGGCGCGCAGGGGTAAACGTTATAATTAAAATTAAACAACATTTTACTTCAGTTTTTAGTAAAACCTGACGTTAAAGATCATATATTTAACGTCAGTTGTCTTAAGAAACTGACATTAAAAACTCTCACACTTATTACGTCAGTTGTTAGTAAAAAGCGGCGTTAAAGGTCATATATTTAACGTCAGTTTTATTAAGAAACTGACGTTAAAAACACTCACAACTTCTTACGTCAGTTGTATTACACAACGGACGTTAAAAGTTTATTAGTTTCTGCAAAAACATTCATTCCTTTGACTACTGTGCTACCTACCCATTCACCTTGTACCTAATCCTCTTAATGAGCATTAAGTTTATAGATAAGTTTTCCAGAAAATCAGAATAGCTTAGTAACTTCATCCACTGCTCCTATAAATAGCTTCCTTCCATCCTTTTAATTTTTCTGCTTCACAATATGGCTCTGCAATGGAGACTAACTTCATCACTCTTTCTTCCTATTCCTAGACTCAAAGATCTTTGGCTTAATGGTCAAACAACTTCTGAGTTTGAGTAAATCACATTACATGGATATTAAGGTTGGGTGAATCACGTAATGTGATTCTCTCACTTTATTTCATCCCCGTCATCCCTTTCACTTTGCTTTGGAAGCAAGTGATTGTGGATTCAAGATGATGCATCAAGGAACTCCACTGAAGAAGAAAGATGCAAAGATCCATTTCACTTTGCTTTCGCTGCTAGTGACTGAGGATTTACTTTGCATCATGGATTTCAAGTGAGGGAGGTGATGCATCCATTGGAGTTTCTGATGACAGGAATGAAAAGAAAATGATGTTGATGTAGAAACTTTTTTATATTTTAGGGCTATGTTGCAGAAATTTTTTATCTTTTAATCATGTAATTTTAACTTATGAATCGCTTCAATGTCATATGATTTGATTATACATATAACTTGTTTTATGTTAAGTGTTTATTTATTTTAATTTGCACAAGAATTTGTTTACTAATTCAAGCTAATTAATAAAAATTAAAAATAAACTTGTATAAAAAAAGGTTTAGAAATAAACTGCAGTACTATATGGAGTGATCTGCGTTAAGAGGGACAACAGGGACATGACAACCAATGAAATGAGTTTCATAATTATTTACGTCAGTTATTTATAGAACTGACGCAAATAGTGATTTAATATTTACAAACTGTCACCACCTCATTTTTAACGTCAACTTAATTTATGACTGTCAAGTTCCCGTATATCAATTACATTATTTCCAATATTCATTCTGCACGTTTATAATATATAGGATTATTTACGTCAGTTATTTATTTAACTGAAGTAAAAATCAAACTTTTAACGTCAGTTGTATAAAAAACTGACGTTAACAATAAATATTTTTTATTTTAAAAACACTTTTAACGTCAGTTTGTTTAAAAAACTGACGTTAAAAGTGTATAGATATCTGCAAAAACATTCATTCCTTTGACTGTACTGTGCTACTTACCCATGCACCTTGTAACTCAATCCTCTTAATGAGCATTAAGTTTATAGGTAAGTTTTCAAGAAAATCAGAATAGCTTAGTAACTTCATCCCCTGCTCCTATATATAGCTTCCTTCCATCCTTTTAATTTTCTCGCTTCACAATATGGCTCTGTAGTGAGATTAACTTCATCACTATTTCTTCCTATTCCTAGACTCAAAGGTCTTTGTCTTAATGGTCAAACAACTTCGAGTTTGAGTAAATTACATTACATGGGTTAATCACTTTGGAGGGCTAATCGAGTGCTCGGGGTCACAGTTCCAAAACCTCGCCTTTGGCAAGCAAGTGACCGTCTTGGAAGTCTCTGGAACCACTACCTTTGCTTGAAACACATCTAGTGCACATGTTTTTGCCTCTCTCTTGAGCTCTCTCATGCCCCCCCAGTTTTCTGAGGTCTTTGGAGTATAGTTTTCCCTTTGGCATATTTCATAAAACTCTCTGATGGGATGTAGCTTTAATGTTTAGGATTTTAAACCCTTTCAATGTAACTTTTTATAGGATTTTAAACCCTTTCAATGTAACTTTTTATAGGATTTTAAACCCTTTCAATCTTCTCAGATCATCAGTATTACACTTCATGAATGAGATCCGGTTTGGGTTATTGATTCAACTTATAGTTTTCAAAACAGAAACACAAAACATCAAAGCAATTCATGTGAAACTGAAACTTTGAGGAAGACAATGCGGAAGGGATCTTATACTAGATAAAAAAAATTATTAAAATAACCTTTAACGTCTGTTGATATAAGGACTGATGTTAAAAGTGAAGTGACTTACTTTTAACGTCAGTTCTTTATAGAACTGACGTTAAAATGTTCACTGTTAACGTCAGTTTTTTATTGAACTGACGTTAAAAGTGAGTCACTTCACTTTTAACGTCGGTCATTAAAACAACTGACGTTAAAATTGAATTAATGAAGTCTGATATTTACAAAACAGCCATCGCCTCCTTTTTAACGTCTAGTTTTTGGTTAACTGACGTAAACCTTTACCGTCTAATGTATATTTTCCACTAGTGAATTGTAGTAGTTGTCCTCACTGAGTGGAGGAGAAACAAGAGTATAACCATGATTTTCTCCTGGATGAAGGTAATAGGGAGAACTTGGATTTTGGGATGGATCGGGTTGAATTGTATCATTCCCAGAGGAGGAAGATGAGTCTTTTTCAGGCTCAGTGACAGTAGGTTCTTCATTGGTTGAAGCCATGAAGAAGGAAGAGAGAAAGAAAATACAGAAGATTTATGTTTAGAATGACAACTCTGATACCATATTAGTAGTGAATAAACTTCTTGAGAATTGATTGATAGAATTTCTGCAAAGGAGAGATAGAGGAGCTATCTATATATAGCAAGCCTCTAACCATCATAACAGAAAAAGAGAGAAAAAGATAGACTAAGTCTCTAACTAACTTTTCTAACTAACTTAGTTAAGATTATCTAGATAAGAGTAAGCATAACAGAAAACTATTAAAATACAAATAGCATTCTAGATAAGCTTTATATCTAAACTTAATATCTGGTTATCGCTGCTGTTTATTGGGTTAAAAGAGGAATATACATTTGCTGTAAGGAGTTTGAGCTCCATTTTCTAGTTTAATATCATTCAATTTTTCCAGTTTCTATCAGAATTAAAAATGTAAGCCTACCACACTAGCTGCCAGGGTGGTTGAGTTGCTTTTGCACAAGAATTCTCTGGCAGAACTTTTTATTGTCTGCAAGTTTACAACTCTGTTAACGAAGTCTACAAGTAAAATATATAAACACGATGCTTTAAGTAGAAAGGGAATAGGCACACACCAATCTGATACTTTTGGTAATGGTTAATGTTGACTTGTCTGAGAGTATGTCTTTTGGCTCATTGTCGTTGGATAAGGACAAACACAAAAAGATACTATTTGCAAAAAGGTCTACCAATTGCATCATAAAGTTGTCCACTTGTAATTGTCGTGCAATTCTCACACGGTCCCTCTAACTTTTATTTCCATCTAAATTCGGATTAAGCTTTTTTTTTTCTTTTCTTTTTTTTTCTCTTAATTATAATCTTTACTATTCATATATGATTCTAATGTCTAGATTTATTCCTCTCATCTCTCATAATAACATATTTCTCTCACTTGAGTCACCATATATGAGATGTATTTAGTGAGAGCACATTTTTTATATGAGAGTGAGATGAGTAAATCCGGACCATACAACCATATATGGATGATTGAGATTAAAAGTTATTTCATGATTTTAAAATGTCACATGACCACTTAAAAAAGTCACATGACTTTATGATTTAATCTTCACCGTTTAAAGTTTGATCCAATAACTATAGTATAACCCTCACTATTGCAAAAGAGCCTTTCTACGACGGTTGAAAAAGACTTTCTACATCGATTGACCAACTGGTGTAGATACACTCGATGTAAAAAGTAGGGAATTTCTACAACGGTTGTCCAACCATTTACCGCTGTAGAAAGTACATTTCTACATCCGTTGGAAGATACAATTGTTGTAGAAAGTGTGATTTCTACATCCAAATTGTGGACTCCGATGAACTTTCTACATCGGTTGTTTTGACTAACCGATGTAGAAAGTCTTGTTTTTTTTATAAATAAATAAATAAATAATACCACGTTTGTTTCTTCCCTATCTTTCTTTCCATGTTTTCGTTCAGTTTTCGGTATGCATCAACAGAATCAACATTACAGAATCAACAAAAACTCAACAATTAACATTAATATCCATATATATAATTCAATATCCATATAATTAACCAGTAATAATCTAGCTATATCAACAAAACAAAAACAAAAACTAAACCTACATGAATGTCAATATTAGCAAATCAAGTAAAACAAACATAATTTAACTAACTCTTGTAATTAAAAACACTATTAATTATATTGGTTGGGCGGAAGAGTGCATTTCTACATTTGACAACCTGTACTGATCATGCTTGACTAGAGTTACTAGGACCCAGCAAGTCATCACACTTGGTTCCCGCACAGAGGCACTCACTTGCTGATCAGAAATTCTGCTGAAATTGCATTTGGTTGTAACTGGAATACACATTTGGAAGGTAGGAAGGGTGTGGTTCGGGCAACAAACACAACTGGACAAAAAGGGAGGGCCATAGAATTGCTAGACACAGGGAATTTTGTATTGTTTGGGGGAAATGGGAGAAATATTGGGTAAAGTTATAGCCAACCCACTGATACTCTTTTGCTCGGTCAAGCTTTTGTAGTAAGAATGAATCTCAAAAGCTTCCTTAACAGCATGAACATGTTTCATTATCTTGGTTATATAGCAGGTGATTTGATTCTCAATGCAGGATTTGATTCTCCGTGAATGTATTGGTTCCAATCAGGGGATGCCAAGAGATGTCCAAAAAATGTCTCTGCTGCTTCTTTGGTCGCCACTTCGTGGGAATTTTATGACAAAAGTGGCACTTTGGTGTGGAAAACTGTGTTCTCTGACCATTTAGATCCTAAATCACCTTGGGCTGCAAAATTGATGGGTGATTTGGGTCCTAGGAGTGTACTTGTCAAGGGTGGTGACCTCACTGATTCATTAGATGCTATTGACATATTCTTTGATGCTGAGGAATTCTATGAGCTGAGTTCATCACGTGGCAATACTTGCAATACTCATTGTACTGGTTGTACCTTGCCATCAAGCTTAGCAACAGAACTGACAAAAGGTTCATCAATGCTTTCAGTAGTTAAGGTAGCTAAATGTTATGTGGACACTGCCATTGTTCATTCAAGGGAAAATGGATGTTTGCTTTTATATATTAAATTGTTGCTTGAAAATAGATTTTGTTGCTGCCTTATTCAATGGCATGGGTTGCCTACTGATGACACATCCAATAAGAATTGGAAGGAATGGAAGAACTTGTACAACCTTGAGGACAAAGGTTGATTTTAATGGGTGAGATAATGTTATGATACTAATAGAAGAAAAGCCAAGTCATCAAAGTGGGGTCAATAAAATGGTTAGACAAAAGGGACTCGTGTCAGCTGATCCAATATTTCAGGGAACAAGACTAACAGAAAGTATGTTGAGTAATGGTTATAAAGAGGGTGGACCAATTACGTGAGGGGCATGCAAGATATGATGAATGAATTCTATTCTCCTTTCTACTCTGATTGTATTTCCTTTCACAGTTTTGCTTATACTTACAGTGCTAGTGTTACCGAACTCATATCACTAGTATTCACATGCTATCATATTGTATTGTTTCCTATCATTAACAAAGAAACATTCAGAAATTATTCTGCTATCTTTCTGCATATCTAGACCCATTACAGTCTGGTTCCGGCATCGTCTTCCCTCTCTTGTCCATTTCACAAGATTCACACAGAAGAATGGCTCTTTTGTGGATTTGTGTTATCAGCTCGGGATCAATATGGATCTGCCGGAGTTTCGCCATTGTGGCGGATGGAGCTCACGATAGACAAATATCTTCTTGAGCAGAAGAAGGGTGAACGCGAGAACGAGCAGGTTTGGATCATGGGTTAGGGTTTGTGAAAATTGTAAATAGTAAATCATAAGACTTTCTACCTAGGTTTCAAAAATAACTGTCATAGAAAGTCATTCCCAGAGTCTATCCTATTACAAAAATGCCACCTCTACAACAGATTTAGTACAACCGAAGTAGAATCCATTATGTAGAATGCATATTTTCCACTAGTGCCTCTCACTATAACATAAAAAAGACCTCTCACTTGATATGTTCCATATATACATATATATATATATATATACATATATATATATATATATATATATATATATATATATATAGGGAGCGTATTAAGTGAGAACTACTATCTATTGTGAGAAATGAGAACTACTAATAAGGACTGTTAGATCGCAATCCATTTGAATGAAGGGATCAGATTAAAACATTGATTAAGAAAGTCACGTGAGAGAGAAATAACCTCCCTTTCCTCCTTCACGTTTCTGCCATGCCTCTCCCCTCCACCACCATCGCCCTTCCCTTCTCCCTCCCCACTACTAGAAAACTTGAATTTTCGGACGGAAATGTTTCCGTCTAAAATTTTTCGAAAATTTCGGATGGATTTTAGACGGATTGTGTTATTTTTTATATTTTCCTTGATCCGTATGAAATTTCGGACGAATTTCAGACGGATTGTGTTATTTTTTATATTTTCCTTGTTCCATCTGAAATCCGTCCGAAAATTTCGGACGGATTTCAGACGGATTGTGTTATGTTTTTGTATTTTCCTTGATCCGTCCGAAAATTTCGGACGGATTTCAGACGGATTGTGTTATTTTTTTATATTTCTTACATCCGTTTGAAATCCGTCCGAAAATTTCGGACGGATGTCAGACGGATTGTTTTATCTTTTATATTTTCCTTGATCCGTCTGAAATCCGTCCGAAAATTTCGGACGGATTTCAGATGGATTGTGTTATTTTTTATATTTCTTACATCCAAATCAAATTGCACGAAAATTTGGACGGATTTGATTTGATTTGTGTTATTTTTTATATTTTCCTTGATCCGTCTGAAATCCGTCCGAAATTTTCGGACGGATTTCAAACGGATTGTATTATTTTTTTTATATTTCTTACATCCATCTGAAATCTGTCCGAAAATTTCGGACGGATTTCACACAGAATTTGTTATTTTTTATATTTTCCTTGATTTATCTTACATCCGTCTGAAATCTGTCCGAAATTTTGGACTGAGTATTTTCTTAGTTGATCAGTTCAACTATTAATCTTTACTTCAATTTGAATTTCGAAATCATATCTTCATCAATTTTTATTTTTAGATTCCAAAAAGTAAAAACATGTTTATTTTAGGCCTAATATTTATCACTCATTTTATACCCACTAATACAAAAAATCAGATTTTTCTCTCTCCTATATCTACCCAAAACCCGTAACCCCTCCCCCTCACTTTCTTTTCTTCTCTGCTTTCTTCTTTTCTCTTTCTTTCTTTTTCTTCTTCTTTCTCTTTTCTTCTTCCTCCTCCCAACCTCATCTCCTCCTTCCCTCCACTGCACAAAACCGCCCAGCTCAGCCCTTGCCGTTGATCATAGCTCGTTGCACGAGGAGGAGGCGACGCGCCTCACGTCCCCTTGCGCGAGGCGGAGCCGCCGCTGTCCGGTGCCAAACCACCGCCCTCCGTCGCAGTAAGTGAGTTTGGCCACCATTTATGGTGGTTTTACACATTTCTTTGTTACTTTAAACTTCCTTCACCTCCCCCAAAGCTTACCCTTCATTTTTGGTTTATGGGTGTCTCGCACCACCACTTATGCGCGCGCTTCACCACCTAACTTCTTCTTCTTCCTTGGGTGAGTCAAAACCCTCTCTCGATTCAAAACCCCCAAATTGGTTTTGAAACCCTAACCCTTTGATTTCAGATTTTAATCTTAAAGAATAAACCTTGTTTTAAGAAATTGGGACTGTGAATTGGTGTTTCCCCAAATTGTATTTGGGAGCCCTAAACCCCAATTTGATTTTATTTGAATTTGGTTCTGTTTTTGTGAAATTAATTATGATTTAGTGCAATTAGGACTCTTAATTGATGATTCCCAAGTTCTCTTTCATGATCTTTTAATCAAAACAAAGTTTCCTCAAAGAGTATGGTGAAGCATAAGCTCCAAACATGATTTTCTTTGAAAATAACCTTGTTTGGTAATAAGATTAAGTGTTTAGATCAAATTAGAATGTGTGTTTGATCATGCGTAATTGATTTCTTGTCACACTAGGGCTTGACTAGAGATGTAGCAAGTAAAAGTAACTAAACAAGGGGATATGGCATCCCAGTGTAATATTATGACCCTTGGGCCAAAATAACTTGTCACTATCTCAGTCTTGGTAATTCTGTTCTCATATGAAAACAATAGGCTTTATATCTAGGATATAGCATTGATCAATGATTTTTTATATTTTATGCTATTGCAAAAGGTTTTTTATTATTCGCAATTTTAAACGGTGCACTTGATACACTAGCAAAGACCCACATTAAGAACCTCAACTGATCATGTACCTTGCTATTGGCACCTTGCATTCCTAATGATTTTAGGTACTGACTTTTATGTTTTATTGTTGACATCATGTCTAAATTGGTATTCTATGTATGTCATTTATGTAAATATGCTGGATGCACATGCTTGTCCCTATATTTTATCACATGCTTTGACTTTACTTGTGTGTCACTGTGTCTGAAGCAATTTCTGCATGAGGGTTTTTCTTTCCGGAACTATTGATTTGCAGTATACAACTTTGTTCATTATGATTGTGCATTCTCATTGAATTGACCATGTTATCTTTTCTTTCTTGCCCCCCTGTTTTAGAAACTGCCCCATCGATTTGAAGGAAGCAATTTCAAGTGTAGTATTTGCTTCTCCATGATGTTCAGACATACCTGAACTCATGGATGTGCGGAAGCATATTACAGCTAAGTATGGAAAAGAATTTGTCTCAGCAGCTGTTGAATTACGTCCTGAATGTGGTGTAAATCGCTTTGAAAGTTTCTCTAGCTTCTTGAAGTTGGATAGGATCATGTTAAAGCTCATTTCTTTTCAGATTTATTCTAATTTAATGTTGTCATTTTAGTTGGTTGAGAAATTGTCTGCCAAAGCACCGGATGGTCCCACCAAGATAAAAATACCGTCTGCTATTGCTGAGGAGCATAATATCAAATGGGAACCCAAGTCGTTTGGAGATAATGATGGAAAGTCTTCGCAAGACCTGTTGGTGGGCTACTAGGCTTTGTTCATTTTGGATTATTATCTTTAGCTTATTTAATATAAAATGTAAGTTTGCTGTATTATATTATTTTGACATTATTTTTATTTATATGTTAAGGTTGGTCCAAATACTGTTGAGAAGGTTACTTATCCAGAATCTTCTCAAGGCCATGTTCCATCTGTTCAAAGATGCTGCCTCTGCTGCAGAGGCTGCTGCAGAATCGGCAGAACTTGCAAGCATGGCTGCAAGAGCAGCTGCTGGACTTTCAAACCGAGAGAACATGACAAGGCAGTACTCAAGTGGGTCACATAGTTCTTCTGGCAACTTTATTTATTTTTTTGTTTGGTTCATTACATGACCTTCACAGTTCACAGTGGCTTGATCTTCTGATAGTTTTTAAGTCATGACTTTTGGATTGCATGCAGCAATTGGTATTTGATTTTTAGAAGTTGTATGATACCAAGGCTGTATTTTGTAACAATAGTCAAATTCATGATTTTGTGATTGAATGTGAAACTGCAAATGTTAGTGATCGGTGCCATATAATTCGCATAGATGGTGAAACGGTAATGTAAGTGAAGTGATCTGTCACGGCCGTGACAGCTTCTGCCTTGAATGTTGCTTCACTAAATGGTGCATCGCCGGTCGTGATGGGTATCACGGCCTGGCCGTGACAGATTCTGCCTAGAAGGGGTCTGGCTCAGTTGACATGTCACGGTCGTGATGGGCATCACGGCCTAGCCGTGACAACTTCTGCCTTGAACACTTCACTAAATGGTCTGTCATGACCGTGATGGGTATCACGGCCTGGCCGTGACAGATTCTGCCTAGAAGGGGTCTGGCTCAGTTGACATGTCACGATCGTGATGGCCGTGACAGATTCTGACTTTTCATTCTTCCCTGGGAAATCCGTCCCAAATCCGTTGGAAAACAAAAATAAATCTGTCCGAAATCCGTCCGAACAATAACCAACAAAATCACAACATCCGTCCCAAATCCTTTGGAAAACAAAAATAAATCTGTCCGAAATCCGTCCGTACAATAACCAAAATCCGGATTTTCCACGTTGTCCATATTCCGTCCGCAATCCGTCCGTAAATATTTTCCGACAGAATTTGGGACGGATTTTATAATTTCCCACGAGGCTTTTTCAGACGGGTGTCATTCCGTCCGAAATCCGTCCGAAATGAATTATCCGTTCGAAATTTGTTCAATTTTCGCCCGAAATCCGTCTGAAATTCTATCTGAAAAAGATGGATTTCTAATAGTGCCCGTCCGCCCTGTCACCACCGCGCAGCACCTCTGGCTTGATGGTTTAAAAAAAATATGCATATAAGATGTTTGACAAAATGCCACAGATTCATATAAACATGTTGTGCTGGTTTTCAATACCCAGTATACTACTGGTTCTCAAATGTCAGAGGCTGCTTGATTGTGTTGCACTTCTTTGTATTCTACACTCTTAGTTCATATCTCCAATTTGATTGCCTTTAATCTGCTCATACCTTTGCTCTCTTTTCTATCAATTTCATTTTTACTTTAAACACTTGTTATCACATTTGCATGTTTGAATAGAATTTTCTGAATTCTGATTATACTGGTCTTAAAATCTTTACCTACTAGAATCTCTATTATGGAGTCGCCTCTCTAAATTATCAATTGTTCTTAGAATTGATAATTTCTATGACTCAACTACACCTAATGTGCATATAAATGACATTAGCTTATTTCATAATGGGATTGTTTCATATATAAATGACTACTATCAGGAGGGTCACAAATTGATATTCTATCAGGAAGTTCCTTATGGCATTACGTTAGTGCTGTGCTGTGAATTCTTTCATGGCAACACTATCAGGAAGTTTTCAAATTGATATTGGCAAGTATTTTTCCATTCTTCTTTTCTGGTCTTACATTGTCGCAGGCGGGACACTTTTATGCTTATCATGAGCTTGGGTATACTGATTATTTTGTACAGAGGTTGGCAAGAGGTTTGTCGGAGGATACGTTATCATAAAGGAGATATACGGATTGGAATTCTCCAACATTAAGAATTTAAAGTCACCTGACTTTGATAAATCATAGCCATTGAAATCATCCAACGTATCAAAATAATGAACAGAATAATAACCTTAAAACAAAATATTAAGGAGCTAAGAAAATACTTAGAAATATTAGAAACACTAGAGCCAAATGAATATATTATTTACCACCAAGAATTGGTTAGAAAAAGAATAAAACGATTAAAACAAGAATTAGAAAATTGTATAGGATAATGGGACTATCCGAAGAAATAGAAGCAGGATTCAAAGAATTAGAAAGAATTATGAAAGAAATAAATAAAAATATTATTCAATTAATGAAAAATACAGAAAAAATTGCAAACTACACTTGTAATAAAATACAAAGTGGAAAAAATGAAATAGAAAATATTAAAGAAACCTTAAATAATATTAATAAAGGAAAAGAGATAGATAAAAATGAGGATATTATTAAAATAAAAATTATTTTGGAACAGCTAGAAAATCTATTAGAATATGAAGAAAATAATAGATGTATAACAAAAAATGAACTAGAAGAAATTTTAGGATCTAGAAAATTAAAAGGAATAATAATTAAACAAGAACCAGAACAATAATCTTCGTGGATACCTACACCTGTATCTTCATGGAGGGGATAAAAGAAGAATATATGGAAACATTAAGAAAATCAAATGATTTAGAAGAAATTCAACAATTATTGGAACAACTTAAAATAGTTGAAGAAGAAAATAATCAAATACACAATATCGAAAAGATTGATAAAAAAGACATAGAAAATAAGGAAAATGAAGAAATAATCATAAATTACAATTCCTCTTCAGAATCTGAAGAAAACCATATAAAAATGGAAAGAGGTGAATATAGTGGAAAAAGTCCTAAAAGAAAATGGGAAGAATATAAATATACACCTGAAGGAGCTTGGGATAAATATGAAACAGAAGCTATGTATAATAAAGGATATGCAAGGAAAAATAATAATAAATGGACAAAAGTTCAAGAAGAATTTAAACCTCGATACCATAATACAGGAAATATACTTGACCTTGACTGTATTAGAAATAAAGAAGATGTATTATTAAGATGGACGAATGAAATAATCCTAATGATCCTAACTGACGAAAGATTTAAACAACTAAACTTTATAGAAACTAAAAATTTTGTGACATTCAAAACAACAGGAAATGTGCAAAATTTTTTAATAGGAATTAAGGATGCAGAATGGATTAACTTCGGAAGAATGGTAGATAATAGCGCAGACTATGTTAAATTAATAATGACTCTAATACACCAAGAATTTTTGGGATATAATTTAATGGAACAAAGAGAAAAGACAAATAAAACTCTAATTGAGAATGCCAAGTCACACCTTAATAGAATGCAAATATGTGATATGTGTCAGATAGAAAGTTTTATCTGTGAATATCAAAAATACTATTATCAACTAGATGAAGAAACTAAAGAAATATATAAATATATTTTTATAGATAAATTACCTTATCCATTAAATTCAAAAATTAATAAACTTTGGGAATCAAGATCCGAAGAAACGGCAAATACTTTAGGAGGAGTTATTAAACTCTTATACCAAGAACTAAGAGAACAATGTTTGAATAGAGAAACAATTAGGCAATTGAATAGAGGAAATACAGTCATTTGTTGTGACATTCCAGAAATAGAAAAACCAGGAAAATATGGTTGTGATAAAATAAAAAGAAAGAAAAAATATTACAAAAGACCAAACCTACGAAAGACTTATTCCAAAAAGAAAAATTATTACAAAAATAATAAAAAGAAATATTTTAGAAGAAAAAGGTCAACACCCAAAAAATATTGCCCAAAGGGAAAAAAGAAATGTGTATGTTGGATATGTAATGTTGAAGGACATTATGCTAACGAATGCCCTCAAAGAAAAGAAAAAGATTTTAAGGAAAAATAAAAAATAATAAAACAAGTTTTCCAGATATATGAACTTGAACCATTAGAAGAAGAATTAAGCAGTTCAGAAATAAGTATATATGAATATACAGAGGATGAATTATCTTCAGAAGAAGGAGAATTCGAATAGTACCTATATAAAAATATTAATAGAAAAAAGTAAAAATGTAACAGAAGCCTATATAGACACTGGAGCAAGTCTTTGCCTTGCAACTGAAGCATTGATTGATAATTGGGATCGATTAGAAAAACCATTAAAAATACAAATTGCTGATTGATCAATACATTCTTTGTATTGGATAGCAAAAAGAATTACTTTAATAATACAAGAGAAAATATTTATAATACCAACAATATATAAACAAGAAACAGGAATAGATATAATTATTGGAAATAATTTCTTACGACTATATCAACCGTTTTGTCAATATTTAACATATATTACTTTGAGAACTCCATATATTTATCAAAAACAAAAACGAGAAATTATCAAAATACCAATTATCCATACTTCTACATGTACTTATTCATCAAAGTTTCAACAGCTGAAACGTGGTGAGGTTATTAGTTTAATTTGCACAAAAATTCGTCACCTATTGGTCAATTTAGAACCAAATCGAATCATACCAGCTCATATAGAAGAACTTCTAGAAAAGGTTTGTAGCGAAAACCCTTTAGACCCAAGAATTAATAAAAATACTGAATTAGTCGAATTAAAATTAAAAGACCCCACAAAAGAGGTAAAATGTAAACCAATGATTTACACAAAACAAGACAGAGATGAATTCGCAAAAGACATTGATGAAATGTGTAAGAAAGGACTAATTAGACCATCAACTAGTAAACACTCGGCACCAGCCTTTTATGTAGAAAATCATAATGAAATAAAAAGAGGAAAAAGAAGGATGATAATTAATTACAAACAAATTAACGATGCCATGGAAGGAGATGCCTATTTTCTTCCAAGAAAATATTTAATTATTGAAAGAATTAGAAACATGGATTGGTTTAGCACATTTGATTGTAAGTCAGGTTTTTACCAAATTAGATTGACTGAAGAATCTAAGGCACTAACAACATTCAGTTGTCCTCGAGGTCAATATGAATGGAATGTACTCCCAATGGGATTAAAGCAATCACCTGGAATCTTCCAGCGGAGGATAGATTCAATTCTTAAAGAATTTAAAGACTTTTGTCTATTTTATATTGATGATATATTAATCTTTTCAAACAAAGGAATAGATGATCATTTTAAAAAGATAGAATTCGTTCTTAACAAATGTTATGAACATGGAATAGTCTTAAGCAAGAAAAAAGTTGTCCTAGCCCAGAATAGAATTAATTATTTAGGATTAGAAATCGAAAAAGGGAAAATAATAATGCAATGACATGTATTAGAGAAACTTCAAAATTTTCCAACAACATTAAAGGATAAAAAGGATTTGCAAAGATTTTTTGGATTACTAACATATATTTCAAATGAAGGTTTTATCAAAAATCTTGCAGCAGAAAGAAGAATCCTTCAACCAAAATTAAAGAAGGATGCCCCCTGGACTTGGACTGATGAGGATGATAGACTTATTATAAAAATGAAAGACTTATGCCAGGATATTCCTGAGCTATATCATCCATCGGATGACGATATAATAATTATTGAGACCGATGCCTCAAATGACTGTTGGGGAGGTGTTATGAAAGCAAAACCCCCTGGATAAAAAAATGAATTACTGTGCCGATATATGTCAGGAACTTTTTCAGACAGTGAGATAAATTATCCCACTCATGAAAAAGAGACATTGGCTTTGATCCGTATGTTGGAAAAACATCGGATTTATATACTGGATAAGGACTTTATTGTCCGAACCGATTCAACTTATGTTGCAGGTTTTAAGAACTTAAATCATAAAGGAACTTACAAACAAGGACGATTGATTAGATGGCAAATGAAACTTGCCGAATACAATTACTCAATCTCTCACATTAAGGGAGATAAAAATGTTCTTGCAGATATTTTATCAAGAGAATGGAGTAATCAACAACTGAAGACATAATGAAGCAGATTCAATATCAAGAAATGCTCGAAAAGCAGAAGATAATGGAGCTTGACTTGATCAGAACAAATATTGAAGTACTAAAGTTTCAATTACAAAGAATACCCATCAAAGAAGACCCTATGAAAAATATTAAACAACAGGTACAGGAAAGCACTAATGAAAAATGGTACACTATCTTCAATGGACCACACCCAGGTGTTTACAATGAATGGCACAAAGCAGCCCCTCACTGCATTGGAATCTCAGGAGTCCATCACAAAGGATTTCGTACCCAAGAAGAAGCAGAAAAGGCTTTGATAGACTACCAAAAAGAACAAGACAAGGGCAAAGAAGTTTATCTTGGCCCAAGGACTTTCTCTGAAACCATAAAGACTCCACCAGTTCAAAAGACTTCATTAAGAATACTCGGAAGAATTCCTTCTTCCATTGATGACTACCAAATCCCGTCAAGAAAAGATCATGAACTTCAAGTTCAATTTTCCAAAGAAATTTTTTTTGAAAATTTAAAAAGAATGATCCACTGGTCCGAAAAGGAAAAAATTAATTGTTTTTACATGGTCAACCGAAATATTTTCGGAGTTAAGGCCGTAATTACTCCCGGAGCAACATCGATTCTTACATTTAATATGTTCCAGTTTGGACTTATTGAATGTCTCTACCTCAGTCAAGACTTGGAAGATATCAAATTATTTCCATATAATTTGAAGGAAGCCATCCAGAACTATCAAAAGAATGTCGCAAGGGATAGAACTATTTTTCTGAAGTTCTATTCAACCTACCCAGACTTTGTCACCAAACAACCCACAAAGAATTTAATTTTCATTGGAGTAAGCAATAATAGTTTCTCCATGCGAGATGAACCTACTGGAGAGGAATACAGCGAGGAAAAGATTGTCACAATCCTAGAAAATCAACTGGCAAGCATCTTTACTCAATGTCAATTAATTGGTAAAGACTCTTTCATAAAAGCCATGTACAAAGGTCCACATACTTTGCTACTCAGCAAAACTAGTGGAAAATTGATTAGAGAGAAGGATCTAGCACTACTGACGAACTTTGAATTACCATTCTACACGTTACAAGGACTTTCAATGACGTAAGCACTGACGTCATCAAGCATTATTGGAAGGATGACGTAAGCAATGACGTCATCATGAATTATTAGAATGTCTGATTGATTGTAATAATTCAGGGACTTTTTTGTAAATTACTATGCTTTTCTACTTGTATAAATAAGCCCTCGGAGGCTAAGGAAGGTAGAGCATCTGAAAAGAAAATTTCAATCTCTCTCTTCTCTCTGAGAAGATCTAAGCTTTGCTTATCGATTCCTTGAGTGTGGAATCACCCAGTTCTATGTACTCAAACCACTGATTATAAATAAACTACTTTCATATATTCCTCTACTTCATCACTACTTTTACTTTCATTACTATCAATACTTTCACTACTTCCAACTACTCGTTGAAATCTCAACTTGACTTAGACGGAAGCTGCGGTGGACCAATAAACCCAGAATCACTTCAAACACACATATCAGGTATGACTCACAATCTATTCAATTTTATTCAAGTTTATATTAGAATAAATCATGACTGAAATAGAAAAAGAAATAATTGATAATACTGATGTAGAACATTTACAAATTACTGAAGAAGACGGAAACTATGAAGGAAATATTTTAATAGATCCGAAATTATTTCAAAAGATTCAGAAGGAGGACTTGAATTTATCTAAAGATGCAAATATGAAAAAACTAGGAGGTATCATGAAACAATTTAACCAAAAAGAAAATATAATATATTATGGAAAAATAATTAATGAAACGCCAATAGATATATTTGAAACACAGGGAAACACATGCATACAACTACTAAATAAGAAAAAATTAATTGAGTTAAAAAGGAATCTAAAAAAGGAATCACATAGAAAGAAAATAGGTTATATTCATATAGGAGCAATACAAGTCTTAATTAAGGCAACCTTTCAAGAAGGAATAGATTCACCAATTGAATTAGTTCTAAAGGATGATAGAATAACAGATCCTAAGGATAAAATATTAGGAGGAATCGAAGGAAACTTAGCCTACGTTAAGTTAAAATTCGAAATACACCCAAATATTGGAATACCATTAGACACCCAAAGATTAGATCAAACTCTAACTATGGAACATAGATTTTTAAGAAATAATTTAATGAGATCAGGAGATAAGATTTTCTCAATTACTTATTGTGTCAATTATGCACTAACAAACTCACATCATAGTATTACGTTTAGAAATAATGACAGAATAGATATACCAAGACTTTTCGAAGAAATAGGAAAGATTTACTACCCTAAAAGAAATGACTTAACAGAATTAGGAATTTCTATAAGAAATCCAAAATCACTAAGCTTTAGACAAATACCTAAACCAATTACTTTTCTTGAAACAGAAGAAAATAAAGACGAAAATATAAATAAATTGTCAAACCAAGTCAGAGACTTAGCCCAATACCTAAGAAATAGAATATGAATAAGGAAATAGAATTAAGAAATATTTATGAAAAATCTTATAATAAAATAAATCAAGACAAAAAGAATATAAAAGACTTTATGAATATCTATGATAATTATCTTAAAAAGGATAAAGAAGATAAAAATCGAAAACAGATGGAAAGATATATTAAGGACAAAGAAAAAGAACTTAATAATATAAGAAATAAAAGGGAAGAACATAAAAGACAAATAATAGAAAAAATAGAGAAAATAGAAAAAACGACTTCAGTTCAAAAATTATCATCGAATTACTTTAAATTAACCACACCACCTTTTGAGGAAAGCGATAACGAATAAAAATGGAAATATATTCTGAGTTTGATATTCAAACAGAAAATGAAATACTAAGTGTACTAGTTATGGACTTACCTGTTGATTGTAAACAATTAATAATTGAAAAAATAAAAGCCCAATTTAGACAAGAAGATTATTATCTTGCAATTATTTCGTTAGATATAGAATGGAATTATATGGAAGAAATAGGATTAAGTTTTGAATATGATAGACTATCATTATCTGATATATATGAAGATTGGGATTTATTAGATGATTAAAATGGACCAAGAAATATTAAGTATTCTAATAATGAAGATACCCATAGATTGTAAGCAAATAATAATAAACAAATTAAAACACCAACGCTGGCAAGAAAAACTTTATTTAAACCAAATAACGCAAAGAGTGCAATTAGCATTTTGTGAGGAAGAAAGAAAACTATTAATCGAAGAAATAATGGAATTAGATGATGAAATAATGGATTATGGATATGAATTATTAGTAACTCAAATTATGCATGAAAATAATCATCCAGATTATGCCTAATTACTACCACTACCTGGGAAGAAATAGGGTGGTACCGAATTGGTATCAGAGCTAAGTACTAGCTAATTAATAATGAGTACTCTATACATAAAAAAATTTGTTCACTATCTAAGTATGATAGATTTAACAAATCAAAATAGATTAAAAGATTTGATACAAGAATTAAAAGATGAAGCCACTGATACATGCAATAAACACATGGAATATCATTGTGAATATTGTGATTGTATGGAATATGAGAGAAAAATAGATTTGATAAAACTTATAATTGAAAAACTAAATGAATGGACGGATCAACAAGGATCGGGATCCAACGACTCGAATTAGGCCAAAGGCACCTACCTTTACGTGCCCAAACGTCAGAGAAGTAAAACCCGAGATATACCCAGCAAGAAGGAGGGGCTTTATTGTTATAGTCACGTGACCTTTTAATGATTAATATAATCTGATCCCTTCATTTATTTTAACTGCGATCTAACGGCCCTTATTATTAGTAGTTTTTATATCTCATAATAAGAATGAGTTCTCATATGATATACTTCCTATAACTTATAAAAAAAAGACACAAATTTCTCGATTCGCAGGTGACACTCAAAATCTCATAAACGAGATTCCTTATTTCAGAACTTTTTCTTGGTATATATGATTTTGGGTTTATCTCTTTTAATATGAACAGTAGGTAGTACTAGTAAGTTATTATCATAATTATTTACTTACTAGTATTTTGCATCCGATGCACGGGTCATTAATTACTATTATTATTGATAACATTGTTGTCATTAATAACTTGAATCGTGTCTCTATTTGTACTAAACTTTTTCTGTCCTTTATCCCAAATTAAGTCCACTATGTCAAACATTTTCTTGACTTATTTTACACATTGCTTTCAATATTTCCTTCGCACCCATAATGGTGGTACTCATTCATCTCCAAGACTTTTTATTTATGGACAGAAGTGATCAGCAAAATTCTTGAAACAATTTTATCTATAATTTGAGTACAAAGAATTAAATATTATTTTTATTTTAAAATGATATTACAATACGTAATGTAACACTATGTGTTAAGTGTTCCTCTTCGATTATTACTAATGATCAACTAATCCTCTTAAATCATGTGGTGCAGACACGTGTCACTTTATTAGAAAATCATCAAATCCCCTTATTAATTAGTATAGACATAGATTTATTATTTTAAATAGAAAAAATAAAGGCAAGGATGTAGAAAAAATAGATTAGAAAATATGAATAACTCTACCTCTCTTTATGTCAATTCAGAGATTGTCGTGTTTGACTCCCAAAACATTGTACCTTTATCGGTTTGTAAATATTTAAAAAAAAAAAAAGTAAATTTTAGAATATATATATATATATATATATATATATATATATATATATATATATCATCACTTGACACGTGGCTTGCACCATTGTGGTACACTAAAATCAGTATTTCCCATTATTAATTAGTATAGATATAGACTTATTATTTAAAATAGAAAAAAACAAAGACAATGATATAGAAAAAATACAAAATATGAATAGCTCTATCTATATTTATGTCAATACAGATATTAGAAAAATAAAAAAGTAAATTAGAAAAAAAAATAATTCCAATTTTTTTTAAAAAAATAGAAAAGTATATAAAAAAATATTTAAAAAATAGGAAAATATTAATTAGAAAAAATATTTTTAAAAAAGTAGAAAAATAAAATTAATTAGAAAAAAATATTTTAAAAAATCAACTATAAAAATAAACATTTTAAAAAAAGTAAATTAGAAAAAAACTAATTCGGGAAAAAAATAAATTTTTTTAAAAATATTATAAAGAATATATATTTAAAAATAAATAAATAAATTTAAATAATCCAAAGTAATCCACCAGTTGACAACTCCTTCTACTGTCACAGGAATGGTAAAAGAAAAGTTGTTAATTAATAAAGTGATATAGATATTGAATACTAAAATATATATAAATATTAAAATATAATAATTGGTTCTGTTCCAAAATAACCTAATTAATAACCATTGGGTTTGGTTCAATTCGGAGCAGTAAAAAAAATAAATTTTTAAAAAAGTATTATAAAGAATATATGTTTCAAAAATAAATAAATACATATAAATAATCCAAAATAATCCACCAGTTGACAACTCGTGTTACAGGAATAGTAGAAGAAAAGTTGTTAATTGATAAAGTGATATACATATTGAATATTAAAATATATATATATATATATATATATATATATATATTAAAATATAGTAATTGGTTCGGTTCCAAAATAACCAAATTAATGACCATTGGGTTTGGTTCAATTCGGAGTCATGCACAAAAAAGAAAAAAAATAATTTAAATGGTTGTTTCGGATTTTCAAATTCATCGAATTATTGGTAAGAGTCTTACGATCCTAAAATTTTTTGAAGAACACGGTAGCTTTGTTATCTTTTTTTGCTAAAAATATTTAAAAACAAAATAAAAATTATAAACTTTAAAAAGCCAATAACAATATCAGAACCAATTAAAATTGGTTTGGTTTGATTCGATTCGAACTGTAAAATATTAATATATATATATATATATATATATAATATAAAATTTTAAATTTTAAACTGTTAAATTACATATACATTAAAACATAAGTATATAAAAATTAAAACATCAAGAACACGATAACTCTACTTTTACTATTTGCCAATTTATTATTGGTTGACAGTGTAGAAAAACTTTACACTGTCAGTTTATACAAATAAGTTCAAAAAAAATTTATTAGGAAAAAAAATTTAAAAATTAAGGAAAACGTAAAAAAAATAATTATAAAAAATAATTTAAAAGGTTAAAGAAAAATGTAAATTAGAAAAAAATTAAACGAAAAAATTAGAAAAATTTTTATGAAAAAAATATTTTAAAATAATTAGTAAAAAATAGATTTCAAAAATAGAAAAATAAAATTAATTATAAAAAATATAAATTAATTTAAAATATATATATATTTAAAAAAATTAGGAAAAAATATAATTAAACAAATTATAGAAAAAAAGTATATTAGGGAAAAAAATAGAAAAAGTATATAAAAAAATATTTATAAAAATTAGGAAAATAATAATTAGAAAAATAAAATTAATTAGGAAACAAAATTATTTTTAAAAAGTCAATTATAAAATAAACATTTTAAAAAAATAAAATTGGAAAAAAACTAATTCAGGAAAAAAATTAAAAAAATATTATAAAGAATATATGTTTAAAAAATAAATAAATAAATTTAAATAATCCAAAATAATCCACCGATTGACAACTCATTTCACTGTTATTAGGAAATTTTTTTTTAAAGGAAAACGTAAAAAAAGTTAATTTTTTTTTTATAAAAATAAACATAAAAAAAGGGTTAAAGTTTTTTAAAAAAGTACAAAAAAATTTTATTTACTTTTTCAAAAAAATTAAACTTTTTTTAAAAAAGACAAAAAATTCTAATACTAATTAATATATGTATATATATATATATATATATATGTATATATATATATATATATGTATGTATGAATGTAATTACAGTTAAATTATCTAATTGTATATCATTCAATTGTTGCAAAAACCAATACGAATCTGAGGTGGCAAACGAAAACCAAATAGTTCACCAACTTCAATATTTTGTCACTATACGTGTGCGACCCGTGCACCAAATTGTAATACACTAGTCGGCGCACATGATTTGGAATTTGGATACTAGCAAAGACAAATCAATTTATCCTGGAGTTCTTTCATAGATAGGGTGTGTTTGAATAAATAATTTAATTAAGGGCTTATCATATAAGACATTATCGTATAAGAGTTTATGTTATAAGCGTTTAAAGAAAGAAAAATAAAGAAAAGTGTATGAGAGTATTCGTATAGTGAAAAACACGAAGAGGATGTTTAGTGCATAAACTCTTATGATAATTCGATAAGCTTCTCCAAGTGACTTATGAAAATAAGTCAAAAACTACTTATGTGATGACATAAGTTATTTTTGTAAGATCTGTCAAACACACTGTATAAGAACTTATGTCATCAGATAAGTCAAAAGGAGCTTAAATAAGCTTTTCCAAATGTCACCATAAACCTAAACATAGATCTAGTAAAGTTCAACTACATCGTAAGGAGGGAATTGATTTGTATATTGAGTATGAGAGTCAATTTATTATCCAAAAATCTAGACAATCTAGATTCAAATTTCCCAATTTATATATATTAAAACTTTTTTTATATTTGGTCCCACGTGGGACTTTGTTCTTCGATATTATAAAGTGTAAACTACATTCAAAGTCCCCAACTCTACACAATGTCAGATCAAACTTCACCTCCTCAAGGCATCGATGAGTATGTCCAAATCACCCACAACCCCGACGGCACTCTCACTCTCTTGCGAACAGACCCACGCACTTCACCCCAATCAGACCCCACCCTTCCCAATATCTCTGTTCTCTCCAAAGATCTCACCATTAACGAATCAAACAACACTTGGCTTCGCTTATTCCTACCGAAAACAGCTTTATCATACAACCAAAAGCTGCCTCTCATTGTTTTCTTCCACGGCAGTGGCTTCATTATATTGAGTGCAGCTTCCACCTTGTTCCATGATTTTTGTGTGGACATGGCGGATAACGTTGGAGCCATCGTTGCCTCCCTTGAATACCGCCTAGCGCCGGAGCACCGGTTGCCCGCGGCATATGATGATGCTATGGAAGCGTTGCATTTCATCAGAAGCAGCCGAGAAGAGTGGTTGACACAGCATGCTGACTATTCTAACTGTTACGTAATGGGGAATAGTGCTGGGGCCACCATTGCCTACCATACAGGTCGGTACACATCACATTAGAGAAATGTTTTTTTAACATAAATCTGAGACATCACAAGATGTTTTTTTTTCTTGAAATAATTTTGAGGTACGTCTATATGAAAATAACATAACTCTTAATTTGTAAGTTCATCTGTCATGTGGGGATGTTTTCTTATCACCTGTACATTTATTAATTTTTTGGTATCAGCTTCGATTTCTTCTAATTCGCTCAAGTTAAAGAAGCGAAGCTTTTTTGGTTTTTTTTTTAATACATAAGATTCAAATCCGAGGATAGAGATCACCTGTATTAAAATGGTGTCTCATTCCTTGTTCCATTCACTCGATTGTGTCAATTCTAAAAGTTATTATATTATTTATTACAAGTATATCTTTTTTGAATGACATTTTATTAGAAGAATAACTATATAACATACGAATAAAGATCGCCTATATCATTTTGATGTATCATATCATCCTAATTCCGTTAATCAAATGTTACACATAAATTAAAATTTTATGTAATATAAAAAAATAGAATATATGGCAACATTTGATTGGTGAGGATAATACACTACAATGTGATAGATAATCTTTATCCACAACAAACAGGCCGATTTGAAGTTGGAATAATAATCATTATGGTGTTGTTAATGGTTAAGGAATCCGAAAGAAACAAGTTTTTATGGAAATTTAAAATATCATTTTTCTTTTTTCATAATAATAAATACATCATTTTTATATAAATTTATTTTTTTAAATTTCTTAACCAATATCGTTAGCATTCTCCTGATTATTATTATTATTAAAGTTGGAATAACAACACTTTTCACATACACAATTAGTGCTTGTTAAAAGTCATTAATTTTAATCTCTAAAATATTTTTATACATGTTGTATCAATCTATTTCTTTTATTAAAGGACGATTTGAAATACCATTTTTTATCTTTTATTTAAAAAAAAATAAAATTTGGATGAAGATGAAATGCAAAAAATTATATTAATCTTCAAAAGTTTTAAAATTTTTGTGAATATTATGATATTAATTAATTATTTTGATTTAGTTTTAAAATTGAAGGTGCAGGGAGAAGTGCTAACAAAAGAAATTAATATCCTTGTATAAAAAAAAATATCCCAATAGAAGTATTAAAATATATTAAAAGATTAGATTTTTTCAAAATATAATATTAATGACAATACATGTGACTATTGTCACCGTAAAAAGATCATGTTTCTCAAAAGTAAAATTGATTAAATTTGAAATCAAATATATATGTTACAACTTACAAGATAGATTGCATGAATTAACCATATTATTTTTAAGAATGAAATTTTAGAATTACTTGATTATAAAATTTGGATAAATGATTTTGTAGCTAAAAAAATAGAAGAATGAATGTAAACTGCTAAGTTATATTGGGTTAGATCCCTCCAAAATTTTCGCTTAAGACCTCGAAATTTCTATTGATATATACTATATAAAAGAATTACCGTTTCAGAGTTGGTTTAATCTTAATTTTTATACACATGAATTATGATTATCTCACAAGTGTAGTAATTTGTTTTTTAAAAGATGCATAAGTAATATTTTTGTATAGGTCTACGTGTAGCAAAAGAGGTGGATCATCTTGAGCAACTGAAGATCAAAGGGTTGATATTACGCCAACCGTTCTTTGGTGGGACCAAGAGGACCGAATCAGAGTTGAGGCTTGAGATTAACCCGAATCTTCCATTGTGGGTATCTGATTTGATGTGGGAGCAGTCACTACCAATTGGGGTTGACCGTGATCATGAGTATTGCAATCTGAGGGCTATGGATGGTCCTTACAAACTAGAGAAGATCAAGGAGCGTGGATGGAGGGTATTGATTAGCGGGAACGGTGGGGACCCACTGGTGGATCGTGAGAAGGAGCTGGTGCAATTGATGGAGGAGAAGGGTGTGCAAGTGGTGAGTGACTTTGACGAAGAGGGTGGTCATGGGGTAGAATTTGTTGAGCCCTTAAAAGCAAAGCAACTTTTTGGCTTAGTGAAAGATTTCATTTCCTCATCATTTAATGGTCAGGGGATAAGGGGATGATACAAATCTACTGTACCAAATAAATGGTGTCTCGAAGTTGTTTCCTATCAATCAAAAGTTAGGAAGTTAATAAGTATTAATGAATTATGATTTTATTTTATTAAGTGACAAATTATTATTAGTGGGGAACAGAAAATGTGACAGAAAAATATGACAGAATATCTTGATCCTCACGAGATAAGGTACAAAAGGAAATTAATTGTAGAGTCAAAGAGTGAGGTGTTCCCATTTAGTAATTTGCCTCTTGAACAAATAATTAATGCTAGAAATAATTATAAATAATAAAACAGTGTTAGTGCTTAAAAAAAAGTGTTAGCGTATTTTATATGGTTGTAGCCTTGTAGGTGTGGTTGAGGCCTTCATTATTTATATGGACTAAAATGTATTTGTTTAGTTATATGGATCTCAGTACTTTGAGGGATTAGTCTCTGGCTCATGGTCGGAGGATATCCGGGTTTACCAAAAAAAACTTATAAGGTTGCAAAATAATGGGCTATTCTAACCATTGTCTTTTATTTTAGGCCTGATTTGTCTAAAACAAGTTGGAATATCCATTGGTATCCATTAAACTCAGACAACGACAAAAAAAAAGCTTTTTTTTTTATCAATAAGAGAAAAAGATGATAGTGTGATTTTACATCATGTTTTATGTACACCTTTGCATGTATTTTACATATAGATTAGGCATTCTTTATTTGATTTTAGTTAGATTTTCCCTTGGAACGGGTGAAGCGGTGTCTTGGTGTTGTTTTGCATGAATTCAATGTAAAAATGATCAAAATCAGCCTTGATGGAGCTTGGATGAAATAAAGCTTGAAAAGTGAAGAATATGAGCCAAACAGAGCCCATCACGGCCATGATCAAGCAGAGAAGAAGGCAAAAGTCAGAAGCTGTCACGGCCTGCCCGTGACAGACATCACGGCCGTGATAGGCTAAAAATCAAAGTCTCGCGTCGCGAAACTTAGCTCGCCTCGCGAGAACCCAGTTTTTGTAATCGTGCCCACTCCAGAACGCGTCACGGCCTGGCCGTGATGGCCATCACGGCCTGGCCGTGATGGCCATCACGGCCGTGACGCGCAGCANATCTATAAATAAGAGCACAGCAGACAGAACAAGGGGCCGTTTTTCAGAGGCTTGGAAACCCTAAAGAGAGTGATGATGGTGGGGAAGGCTGGGACCTAAAAGATGACATCTTCTCTGCTCTGGGATTGGAAGGAGATTGAAGAATTCGTCATGAAGTTTTCTTCCTCTCTTCTCTCTTTCTCTTTTGTAGACATTATCATGTGTAGCTAATTCCCCCATTGTTGGGGTTAGATGTAGCTTTTCTAAACTTGTTTGTATTTGATTTGGTTTCAATGCAAGTCTCTATTTCTTTATGAGTATGTGATTCTGTGCTTAATGCTTTCCTTGGCTTAGCTACCCATAGGAATGATATGTTGCTTTGATAGACAATTGACAGATTGGTGTTAAGGCATGATCATAAATCATATGCCAAGTAGTCCAAGAATCTAGACATAGGTGTTGGCTGCTTGAAATCTTATAAGTCTTGACTTAATGCAAAATCTCAGGTTACTCCACCTAAGACATTAGGGCTTAATTTGGGATTTTAGGCTCAATGCACCTAAGACATTAGGCTTGAGTATATTAGAAAAGGCTTGATTCTCATTATTGAATTAGAACTTGTGTTAGAAGCCATTTCATTGCAATTAAGGGAGGATTAGTGTAGTCTAACCCTGACAATCTCATCCATTTGTTAATTCTGCACTCCAAGTGTTTGTCAAAAGTCCAAAAAGACCAAAAATATTTTATTTCCTTGTTTTATGATCTTTTCATACCATAGTTTAGTCTAGATAGTTGTTGAGTTTGTGAATTGGTAATTGGCAACCGATCCCTGTGGATACGATAATCGGTCTCACCGTTTTATTACTTGTTTGCGACGAGGTGCACTTGCCTTTATTCTTAAAAATACGCATCAAGTTTTTGGCGCCGTTGTCAGGATGGGATTGGCTTTGCCAATATCAGTAGTAACAAATGAGACGACTAGTTTAGACATTTTTATTTTATTTTTCTGTATATAATTGATATCTTTCTTTTGTTAGTTTTGTATATATTTGTTTTTGTGTTTCTTTGATCTTGGGCTTAATTGTCTGTGAGGTGAAAAATTGATTAGACAGGATCATGGACTACAATTGCTATCAACCATCTGATGCAGAAATTGAGATATCTGAGCTGCAGCTGCGGGTAGATATGCTGCAATTGGCCATAAACATCCAACAAGTGAGTAATGAGTTGTCAAGTGCAACTGTCTCTCCTCCACCAGTGGTAGGCTATTCTGAATGGGGAAATCAATATCCCAACACTTACACTCCATGGTGGGGGAACCCTCCAAACAATACTTGGATTGATCAAGAGGAACATTGGGAATCTTCCACACCTTCATATCAACCACAACCACCTCAATGGTATGATGAGCCATCACCATTGGAAGTTGCTTGGGAGAACTTCAAACCGGTCGCGAGTCAATTCTGAGCAACCTATTCCGGATAGTCGGTCTCACCTAGAGGATATTTTGGAGAGCTTCATGGTAACAACAATGGAAAGTTTAAAAAACCAAGAAGATACCATTCGAAGTCTCGAGGTACGTATTGAGGAACTCTCTAAACAACTATCCGAAATGCCAAATGGGAACTTGACGGATGATGATGAAGATGATGCAATAATGGATGATGAGGAAGATGAAGAAGTGGGAGCAACTGAATTAAGAGATGAAGACCCTGTTTTGGAAGACATAGTTGCACCATCTCCCATTGAACCCTTGACTAAAGAGCTTGAAAGGAAGAGGCATTTGGAGGACATCTATTTCACCATGCTAGAGGATGATGAAGAACTTTTGAAATTAAATGATGCCATTGGCCCCTATGCATGTGTTGATTGTGATGGGAGAAACACTTGTGTGGTGTGCGTTGAGATTTCTGCATATTTGGAAGGTGATAGATTTGGTAATGCTGAGAATGAAGATTGTACAAAAGCCAAAACAGCACCAGTGATCCTCTCTACTTGTTTGCCACCTCACATTTCAAAGCAGTCAACGATGGAGTTCAAGCCTCTGCCTGAGAAATTGGATTTTGGATCTTTAAATATGCAGGCACTATGGCCAGTCCAAGAGGTTGAACCCCATTTTTATTGGGAAGATTTTGTTGATGAAGGGGTCAATTTTGACCTAAGAGGGAGTGAGAAATTCGCCACATTTGGTGAGGTCACCATGATTTTCAAGCGCTCACTCCCATATTTATGCTGCAAACCGTGGGATCAAGGTGAAGGATCTCACATGGTTAGCATCCCTTGGTCCTTATACCACAGGTTATGAGATCCGGTGGATGCTTCTTGATAAGTCAAGCTAGTGACGTTAAAGAAGCGCTTGCTGGGAGGCAACCCAATTTTTATTTTCCTTTTTCCTTTCTCTTTAGTTAGATTTTGTTTTTGATTTTAACTCTTGAATAATTTGAGAAGATCAAGAGTTTTCTTTTACTAATAAAATTGCCAAGTGATTTCAGGGAAGGAAGGAGGGAAGAGCAAGAAGACAAGAAAAGGAAAAGTCAACACCCATCACGCTCACGGACGTGATGCATTTCCTAAGAGATTTCGACTGAAATGAAAGTCAACACCCGCTACCACCTCGGTAAGCCGTTCCATTTTTATTTTATTTTATTTTTCTCCTCTCTCCAACTTGATTGTTTTACATTGGGGACAATGTAACTTCTTAAGCTTGGGGTAGGGGTATTTTGCATTTGCATATTTCATGTTGCATTCATATAGTTTTGCATATTAGTTTGCATGATCACACATTAGATTGCCCTTGCTTAGATTTTGCATCCAATTGTGAGAACTAAGTGCCAAATAAATTGAGATTGAATTTTTGAATCCAATTTCTTTTTTCATTCTTGTGATATGGCTGCAAATGAAAATGTTTGAGATAATCTTGGATAGTTGATAATTAGCATATGGTTACGAGGATTTGTGTTTTTCATTGATTCTGAACTACTAAAATGTGAGATTTTGAGCCATAAAGGGGTACTCACTAAATTTTACCCCATTCTTTGTGTTAGAGTGTTATTCCTCTTGGTTTGTCTTCTCTAGAACTTGACTTGAAACCATTTTGAAGCTTAAAAATTTTTGAAAACATTTTTTTGAAAATGATTGAGGCACTAGGTATTTTTCTGGCCTTCTGAGCTTTGAATGATGAAATGTTACCCCTTAGTTGCCCAATTTTGAGACTGAATGAATAAAATGCTTTTCTTGGTACCCTGTAATGTTTTGATAAATTTGCTTGATAAGGGACCTTCTAAAGTATTACAAAAGGGTAAAAAGGTAGTTGAAAAAGTTTGGGATAAAAGAATCAGAAAAATATTTCTCTTGAGCTGAAAAATCTCCCCTTCTCCAAATAAAAGAAAAACAAAAGAAAAAGAAAAATAAAGTAGAGAAGGGGATGACAAAAAAAAAAGAAATGAGAACTAAAAGAAAAAGAAAGAAAGAAAGGTGGAAAAATGTATTGAAAACCCAAGAAGGTATTTTAGAAGGTGTCATATGTTGCAATGCTTAATGTTTTGTGTAGCCTTTTGAAAATTTCCTTTTCTTGATTTCCCCACCTAACGATTAATCCCATGGCCACGTTACAACCAAGTGAAAGACCTCTTGATTCTTAATTGTTTTCATTAATAAAGTAGAGATGTGGTTGATAGTCAAGCCTATGGTAGGATTCATTCCTTGAGGAAAATTGAGTGAAATGTCTTATTCCCTAAACACTTGAGTGAGGGTGAGAAAGAGAACCAAGCAAATGAACAAGCTTGGGGTGAGCTTCAGGTGAGAAAGAGTGTCCAAATCAGTGAGAACATGAGTCTAAGGAACCTAAGCCTCTAATTGGACTTGAATTGATTGTCTCTTGCTGATTTGTTTGAAATGCCTATTACTTGGATTATTTACTCGGGTTCTTTGTTCACTATCCATGTTCATTTTATCTTTTCTGGCCTTAGTGATTGCTTGAGGACAAGCAATTGAATAAGCTTGGGGTGATTTGATAGTGTGATTTTACATCATGTTTTCTGTACACCTTTGCATGCATTTTTCATATAGATTAGGCATTCTTTATTTGATTTTAGTTAGATTTTCCCTTGGAACGGGTGAAGCGGTGTCTTGGTGTTGTTTTGCAGGAATTCAATGTAAAAATGATCAAAATCAGCCTTGATGGAGCTTGGATGGAATAAAGCTTGAAAAGTGAAGAATATGAGCCAAACAGAGCCCATCACGGCCTGGCCGTGATGACCATCACGGCCATGATCAAGCAGAGAAGAAGGCAAAAGTCAGAAGCTGTCACGGCCGTGATAGGCTAAAAATCAAAGTCTCGCGTCGCGAAACTTAGCTCGCCTCGCGAGAACCCAGTTATTGTAATCGTGCCCACTCCAGAACGCGTCACGGCCTGGCCGTGATGGCCATCACGGCCGTGACGCGCAGCAGATCTATAAATAAGAGCACAGCAGACAGAACAAGGGGACTTTTTGCAGAGGCTTGGAAACCCTAAAGAGGGATGATGGCTGGGGGAAGGCTGGGACCTAAAAGATGACATCTTCTCTGCTCTGGGATTGGAAGGAGATTGAAGGATTCGTCATGAAGTTTTCTTCCTCTCTTCTCTCTTTCTCTTTTGTAGACATTATCATGTGTAGCTAATTCCCCCATTGTTGGGGTTAGATGTAGCTTTTCTAAACTTGTTTATATTTGATTTGGTTTCAATGCAAGTCTCTATTTCTTTATGAGTATGTGATTCTGTGCTTAATGCTTTCCTTGGCTTAGCTACCCATAGGAATGATATGTTGCTTTGATAGACAATTGACAGATTGGTGTTAAGGCATGCTCATGAATCATATGCCAAGTAGTCCAAGAATCTAGACATAGGTGTTGGCTGCTTGAAATCTTATAAGTCTTGACTTAATGCAAAATCTCTGGTTACTCCACCTAAGACATTAGGGCTTAATTTGAGATTTTAGGCTCAATGCACCTAAGACATTAGGCTTGAGTATATTAGAAAAGGCTTGATTGTCATTATTGAATTAGAACTTGTGTTAGAAGCCATTTCATTGCAATTAAGGGAGGATTAGTGTAGTCTAACCCTGACAATCCCATCCATTTGTTAATTCTGCACTCCAAGTGTTTGTCAAAAGTCCAAAAAGACCAAAAATATTTTATTTCCTTGTTTTATGATCTTTTCATACCATAGTTTAGTCTAGATAGTTGTTGAGTTTGTGAATTGGTAATTGGCAACCGATCCCTGTGGATACGATAACCGGTCTCACCGTTTTATTACTTGTTTGCGACGAGGTGCACTTGCCTTTATTCTTAAAAATACGCATCAAAAGACAAACAAACAAACAAACAAAAGAAAAAAATTAAGACCGGAGCCTTAAGCCTAACTCATCGTCACCCAGCAATAAAGAGCCCAGGCCAACAGGAGGGAGGTCCTAAATCTTCATGCCTTCATTCTGCCTGCTACCCACTTTAGCCAGAAAGTCTGCACAAGTGTTAGCTTCACGGTAGATATGGTTGATCTTAATATCCCAGCTTCTATTTCGCATATCACGAATAGCAACACTAACGGCTGCATACATGTGAAAGTGGTTCACTTCCTCTAGCAATTGAACAGCCTGCAAGAAGTCAGAATCCAAAACCACTTTTTTATAACCCAAATCCCAAGCTAGTTCTAAGCCATGCTTAATGGCTAAAAGCTCAGCAAGGAGCACATCACCATTACCCGCCAAACAAGAGAAACCAGCTATCCACTTTCTTGTGGAAGAACGACAAAGACCACTCGCCTCCATGACACCATCAGAAACTAGAAAGCTCCCATCAACATTCACTTTAACTTCATCACCCTTTGGAGGACACCACCGAATCAGCCTTGGATTATCTTCTTTATGAATATCATTGGCAAGGAAAGCACGGAACTCATCATGAGAGGCATGAGCTTTATAAACCACCGCATCAATGGACCAAGGCTCATCCCCCCTGATGATATTGTTACGCCAACACCAAGACCACCACAACCCAGCAAGAAAGATTGTTGAGGTTCCTCCTACAGCAAACCTCATAACCCAGTCTTGAACATCATTGATCAAGAAAAAAGATGAATTTCTCCACAATCCCAACCTCATCCATAATTCTCGAGCATGCGGGCAGTCCCTCGAGCAATGTAAAATGTCCTCCTCTCTAGCTGAGCAACGACTACAAGAAGGAGAGTTAGTCATGTGATGCTGGAACCTGAGCTTGTTTGTAGGAATTGCTTGGTGAAGGATCAACCAAATAAGATGCTGGACTTTGGCTGGAGCGGGTAATTTCCAAACCCAACGCCAATCAAGATTAGCATCCCAAGATCTATTATTCTGGAGCAGCCGGTTATATGCAGAAGAGACAGTGTAAGCACCATCTTTACTACCCTTCCACGTCCAAAAATCAGAAAGATGAGGGTGCACAATACCAGGAATAGAGACACGCTCTGAAAGTAAAAATGGATACGTAAATAAATAGAAATTACTCAAATTAGTCAAGCAGCAAAAATCCTTTTTTTTACACTCGGAGAGGGAGAGGAGACAGTGTGAGCACCATCTTTACTACCCTTCCACGTCCAAAAATCAGACAGATGAGGGTGCACAATACCAGGAATAGAGATACGCTCTGAAAGTAAAAATGAATATGTAAATAAATAGAAATTACTCAAATTAGTCAAGCAGCAAAAATCGTTTTTTTTTACACTCAACCGCAAAAATAGTTAAAATGATTGAATGATAATGACCTTACATATAAATTTAAAAGACATCGTAAAATATCTTCATCTTTTGGGGCGTTTGGTTCAAGATCGTTAGTTAATTTTTTTTAATCTTGATAATGTACTTTTTATGAATTACATCGTGAACATCTAATTTTATTCGAGTGTTTTTATATAAAAAGATAACAAATTAAAAATAAAATAAAGCAATTTTTTTGAAGTCCGCCTTCTTGACATGTGTCTTTTTTAATCCAACCCACTTAAATAATATCAAAAAAAGGAAAAGAGAAATGATTTCTTCTATTATTATTAAAAACAATAATAAAATGAGAAAGATAAAGACAAATGACTGTTCCAAGACCATTGCTGAAACAGATCGAGTGCACCCTTGCTCAGCCGCTCTGGAAAACTCAGTCGCTCGACTCTCCTCTCTTGCTCACCCGTGAAGGGAACGAAGCCTCAACAAATATCTAGGATTTTAAACCCTTTCAATGTAACTTTTTATAGGATTTTAAACTCTTTCAATCTTCTGTATCAGCCTGTATTACACTTCATGAATGAGATCTAGTTTGGGTTATTGATTCAACTTATACTTCGCACATATATTTTAGTTTTCAAAACAGAAACACAAAACATCAAAGCAAGTGAAACTGAAACTTTGAGGAAGGCAATGCGGAAGGGTACGTATACTAGCTAAAAAAAATTATTAAAATAACCTTTAACGTCGTTGATGAAAGAACAGAGGCGTTAAAAGTGAAGTGACTCACTTTTACCGTCAGTACAATAAAGAACTGACGTTAAAAGGTTCATTTTTAACGTCAGTTGTTTATTGAACCGACGTTAAAAGTGAGTCACTTCATTTTTAGCGTCAGTCCTTACAACAACTGACGTTAAAATTGAAGTAATGAAGTCTGATATTTACAAAACTGTCACCGCCTCCTTTTTAACGTCTAGCTTTTGGTTAACTGACGTAAACCTTTCCCGTCTAATGTATATTTTCAACTAGTGAAAATCAGCTAGTAAGAAGGTTACAAATATTAAGACCTATGTTTAGATTAAGACCTATGTTTGGATTGATGAAATGAAGTTGTTGGTAATAGAGTGGACTTTCAAAGAAATTAACTCATGATTTGAGAACTTTTTAAGTAATGAAATCGAATGGTTAATGATTATTTCACAAAGTGCTTTATCTCACTCAAAAGTCAAACCCTTCAATACAGAGGTTTGAAATCTCTCTTTATTTCCTCATTTAATTGACAATATGAATATGGTTTCACCTTTTGACTCAACCAATCTCCTTTAGAATTCCTGAAGTCCGCTAGTTTTAGATTTTGATAGAATTCATTTTGAAAGGATTGATTTTAAAAAAATTGATGTTAGAAAAAAATTATTTGTGTTTGGTAATGATATTTTAAAAGTAAGTTTATAAAAATTGATTTTATTTGGATGATAAAAAAAAATCATTTTTGAGGTATTAAAGGACTTTTGTGAGTCTCACGATATCAACTTTATTCAACAAAAAAAATCAGGATTTCATTCTTCTCTTAAAATCAATTATACCTAACTCTTTTTTTTTTTTTTTGACAAAATCAATTGTACCCAACTCAAAATTAATTTTACTAGGCATAATTTTTTTTAAAGAAACAAACCCAGAATTCCAAAATCACTCTCATCAAAAGGGTGATTTTGGGTTGACTGAACAAGCACAAATTGTGACAAAATGAAGGGGAGTGACTATATATTCACGTTCCAGCCATTCAGCCTCAAGAGGTTGTGTTCGTCTTCTGGATCTATAAGTAGATGGCTTTAGACTTTAGGTGGCGTTTGGAAGAGCTTATTTAAGCTCCTTTTGACTTATCTGATGACATAAGCTCTTATGCAGTATGTTTGGCAGAGCTTATAAAAATAACTTATGTTATCCTATAAGGAGTTTTTGACTTATTTTCATAAGTCACTGAGAGAAGCTTATGGAATTATCATAAGAGCTTATGCACTAAATACCCTCTCCGTGTTTTTCACTATTCGAATCCTTTTATGCCCCTTTCTTTATTTTTCTTTCTTTAAGCGCTTATGGCATAAGCTCTCATACGATAAGATCTTATGTGATAAGCTCTTAATTAAGTTGTTTACCCAAACGCACCCTTAGTGTACATGCAAAGGGTAAATTCAGCTCCATCCACTTATCAAAGCCCATAAAAAAATCCCAGCCCCATCAACCATTGAAGCATTTTCACAAACTTTTCAATCCATTTTCACCTCCCTTAAATCCATTCCTCATATATGGGCTTAAAGTTTATTTTTCGTTTTATTTATTGGGCTTTTATTTTAAAGTATGCTAAGCCGTAAACTTAAAAAAAAAAAAACAGCAATGATAAAAAATACAAAAAATAAAATAAAATTGAAGAATGGGAAAATATAAAAGATAAAAAAATTCTAAAAATTAAAAATAAGTTCGTGGGTTTCTTATTCATGTTATTTTAATGAATCCTTTGTTAACAATTTCTTTTGAACACTTATTTTAATTAAACTACCAAATTCACATTTATTCCCTCCGGACTCAAGTATAAGTAAAAATAATTAATTTCACACTTATTAAGGAAGTTAATTAATTTAGTTTAATTGTTTTGATTTATATAAAAAAAAGAGTTATAATTACTAAACTACCTTTTAGTTGTCTCGTAAATGTGCAATGCTCTTGGAAAAGTAAAGGGGAAAATAGTTTGATTGATTGATTTTCTTGATTTTTGGAATACTTAAGTTAAATAGAGTTGCGTTGAGTTGGTTGGATTTGACTTATATTCGAGTTTAAAAAATATAAGTACTTTTGTTTATAATTGAGTTCAGAGAGAATATTTATTAAGAACTGCATTCTTTGAATTTCCCACTGCATCACGGAATTCATAGGAATAGAATCATTATTTTGTCAGGCCAAAGTTTAATTTTTATAATTATGTATTTATTTTATTTTATTTTCAAAAATGGATAAAATTAATATTTTCAAAGTGATTAATATTTTGGCATAACCAACTTGAAGTACCATTCTTATTACGGCGGTGTAGAGTGCTAAATGCTCATACGTTTTCTATGGTAACTAACTCCCGAGCCCAATGTCTATTTCAAAGACCAATTTTTGAATAAAAGGATTTTTCAATGTTTTTGAGAATTGTCGTGACAAACGTGTCTACAAGTAGTATTTTCAGAAATTTCTATCCCAATGATTGATTTTGGACAGTGCTTGGAGTTGAGCGATATTTCCGAAATTCTTGTATGATGATCATGTTTGGTTGAGAAACAATAATTTCAAAGATTTATAAATATTAAAAAATATTAATAAAAACAAATGCGGAATTAAAAGAAATACGAATATATATGAGATAAGATTCATTGACATCACGTGTAGGTTACCAAATTTGGATCATTAAAATATTTTAATCCAACAGATTAGAATATTTTAATTAATAAAAAGAAAAAAAAAACGGAAATTAATCACGTGACCCTCTTTATCTTTGCTTTTTCTCCTCGATGTGTTTCGTTCTTCCTTTCTTGCGCAACCAAGCCGCTAAGTGCTTGTTTGGTACAGATTTTTCCAAACGCAAATCATAAAATGTACCGTACTAATCATACACATGTCATGTGTTTGTTTACGAAATTTTGTTGGAAATATTTGATTTCTGGTAGGTTAAAACTGAGTTTTGTGGAAGCAAAAATTTCTAGTTTTTTCATTGAAAATAATTAATTCTAGATGTATGTTCCACAAAATTCTACATATTTATACTTCAAAAATAATTTTATTTTATCATCCAAACAAAATCAATTCTTCTAATCTCACTTTTAAAATATTGTTAATAAACACAGTCGCCACGCCGCCGCAGTCAAAGCACACTGGTATACAAGAACCATTTTTGGAAAGTTTCAACAGGCTGGAGGGTGAGAGAAAAAAGCAGTGAGGAAATGACTTTGCGAGAGAGAGTGAATAAGTGGAGTGACAAAAAGGCGAGGAAGAGAGTCTACATGCTTTTTCTAACTTGTTTTGATGGAATTGTGAGAGTAAGTGTGAAAATGGAAAATATAAAGGTGTGAAAATGATATAGAGGAGAAAGTTTTGGATTGGAATGATTATATCATCATTGCTGGAACATTGAAAGACTTCTGAAGTAGGTTGAGGACATTGCTGGAACATTGAAAGATTTCTGAACACAGATCCCATCCCTGTTATATTGACTATAAACATCAGACCATAACAAGTAGCAGAACATACTATTACATTGACCATCCTGTTACAGTAGCAGAACATAACAGGTTCTCTAAAATAAGCCTAAGTCCATCCCACTTGCATCCAGCATCAGACCGAGAACTCGTCTATACATCGGACCAACCGAGCTTACCCCCGCGTATGGGCCTTGACCCAGATTCCTCCGAAGCCGAGGACATGTCAGCACACCTGACACCCGAGAATAACTACTCGGCCCCAAGCTATAGCTATCCATCCGCGGCTAACTGGGCCGGATATCTCGCTGGCCATAATGCCACTCCGGGCAATCAGGCTCCGGATATCTCTCCCCATGATCGCGATCTGATCCTAATATTCCTCCGCTTATTTCGGAGCCTGATCCTGAGAGAACAACTATAAATAGGGGACTTACCCCTCATTCTAGAACTACGTTTGCTTTGATTCCCTTTTGGATACGTAGGAGCAGAATCCACATTCTGTCAAGCACAATCCAAAAACACCCCACTAATCCTCGTTCGGCCGAGTATTTCATACCCGAGATATTTGGCAGGAACATTTGGCGCCGTCTGTGGGGACGAAGCAAACATTTTCCCATACCACACAAAATGGTGAGGACGAGAAGCGGAAATTGCAGGAGGGAGGAGCCAAGGAATGCCAACCACGGAGTTAACGGAGATAATGGAGAACAGTCCGTAGGCCCAGCAGGAATGACTGACAACCCAGTGATTCAGGAGCTTCTCGCACAGGTCGCAGCGCTAAGAAGGGAGAATGAAGAAATCCGCCGGCAGAATGACCGTCGGGAGAGAGGGCCGAGTAGGGAGAGGTCGGTCTCCTCCTCACATGAAAGAGAGCACCGACCTCCCGAGGTTGAGGGGTCCAGAAACTTATATCGGGAAGGAGGTCCTCGCCTCGGGCTTCCCACCACAACAACCGAAGCGAGAGGAAGAGGGATTCCCTAAGCGGGCCCAGAATCTTCACTCCAAACGAAGCAGACTTAATGACAGGGCCAGCTGCGGAAGCCGAGGCATCCTTTCACGAATGATATCATGGGGGTCCCCTTGCCGACCAGCTACAAGCCCATCAACATTGACAAATATGATGGCACCTCGGACCCCGAGCGCCACTTGGACGCCTTCACCACGCAAATGTACCTTTTTACGGGACGACGATGCTGTCCTGTGCAAAGTTTTCCCAACCACACCGAAGGAGGCAGCGTTGACTTGGTACACCCAGCTACCCCCAGCCTCGGTGGATTCTTTTGACACATTCGCAGCGAGGTTCAGGTGCTCGATTTGCCACGAGCAGAGCCCACCGTAAAAACCTCGGCCTCCCTGGTGAACTTCAGGCAGGAGAAGAATGAATCCCTGCGCAACTTCATGGCCAGATTTAGCAAGGAGGCGGTACTCATCCCCAATCTTAGTGCCGATGTTGCGCTACACACCATCCTGACCGGGTTGAGACCTGGCCCTTTTGCCAGTACTTAGCTCGCAAAACCGCCGGCCGATATGGACGAACCGAGGAGAAAAGCTGCGCAGTTATATCAATATGGAGGAGGTAGAGGAGTCCAAGAAAAGGGATCGGACCGATGAGACCCGGCCGCGAGAAGGCAGAGATAAGAGGAGGGCAGGGGGTGATAAGCCGAGATTGAGAGGCCCAGCCGAGCATTTCCAGAGGGGACCAAAGTATGATCATTATACTCCCCTCAACACAAATAGGGCTCGGGTGTTCGAAGAAGCGTCTGTGCAACGGAGCTTCGCAGCCTCCCAAAGAGTGGCCGCACCCCGAAATGCGGATCGCCAAAAGCATTGTCGGTTTCACCGCAACTATGGCCATACCACCGAGGAATGCTGGGTCTTACGGGATAAAATTGAAGAGCTGGTTCAGGCGGGTCACCTCGGCAACTTTGTCCAAGAAACAAACAAAGAAAGTGAGAGGCGTGGGGGAAACGAGAAGAAGAGAGGGTGACCGGCCCGAGGAGGGGCGCGATCGAAGAAATGAGGAGAGAGTAGAAACCAGAGAAAGGCAAAGTGACGAGACGGGAAGAGGATAATGTCATTCGGGGGTGATAAACACCATCTCGGGAGGGTTCGCGGGGAGGCACCACAAGTTCAGCTCGGAGAAGACATCTGCGGGCCATCACGGCGATTAACTCGGTATCCGGCAAGCCTCCCGGAGTTCTCCCCCTATTATCTTTTCTGATGATGATTTCGTAGGAGTAGATCCCAACCAGGATGACCCCATGGTGATCACCGTACAGTTGGCCAACTTCTCGGTCAAAAGAACCCTCGTCGATCAGGGGAGCTCCGCGGATATATTGTACTACTCAACTTTTCAGAAGCTAGGGATCCCGGAGAAATCGATTCAGCCATATGACAGTAAACTCGTTGGTTTCGCAGGGGAGCAGGTTGATACTCGGGGATATATTGACCTCTTAACCACTTTTGGCGAAGGCAGAGCTTCTAAAACCATCATGGTCAGGTATGTGTTGGTAAACGCAGTTACATCGTATAATATCCTGATCGGAAGGCCGTCCTTGAACGAGTTAGGGGCCGTGGTCTCTACCCCCCACCTCACGATGAAGTTCCCCTCCAGCTCAGGAGATATAGTGGCCGTCCGAGCAGATCAGAGGATGGCGAGACAGTGCTACGCTGATAGTTTGAGGGTGAGCAAACTTAAACCCGCACCAGTAGAAACCCTAGACAGGGGGAAGGACAAGGCGGTGAGTTCAGTAAACTCCGTTGAACTGGATCCCAGGATGGACGTGCAGGAACAACGTCCGCAACCTATTGAGGAGCTAGAGAAGTTCCAACTCGGCGCGCAGCCTGAACAGTGTACCAAGCTCGGTGGTCACCTTGAATCTACTCTGAAAGAAGAAATAAAACAAGTACTGCGCAGAAATGCCGATTTATTTGCCTGGACCACATCGGACATGCCGGGAATTGATCCCAACTTTTTATGCCATAAATTGGCAATCTGTCCGAGGCGAAGGCTTGGCCCAGAAGAAAAGAGGAGATTAGGTGAAGAGAGGAGGAAAGTGGTCGAAGAGGAGACGGCGAAGTTGGTCAAGGCCAACTTTATCCGAGAAGTAGAATACACCACATGGTTGGCCAACGTCGTTCGTCAAGAAAGCAAACGACAAGGGGCGCATGTGCACTGATTATACGGATCTGAACAAAGCATGCCCAAAAGACTCTTATCCCTTGCCGAGCATTGACAGGCTGGTTGACGGGGCTTCCGGATATAGAATTTTAAGCTTCTTGGATGCGTACTCCGGGTACAACCAAATTAGAATGTACCCCCCGGATGAGGAGAAAACAGCCTTCATTACCGAAGGGTCAAATTCTTGCTATAGAGTAATGCCGTTTGGGACTGAAGAATGCGGGAGCTACGTACCGAGAGACTTATGGACCGAGTATTTGAGAAGCAAATTGGCGGGACCATGGAAGTATATGTGGATGACATGGTAGTGAAATCGATGACCCCACCTGCCACCCTTTAGATCCGGAAGAAATATTTCAGCAGTTGAGAAGGTTTAACATGAGGCTCAACCCGGAAAAGTGTGTCTTCGGTGTCCATGGGGGTAAATTCCTCGGCTTTATGCTTACCCACCGGGGAATTGAAGCCAATCCCGATAAGTGCCGGGCCGTAATTGAGATGAGAAGCCCGCAGAACGTTAAAGAAGTACAAAGGTTGGCAGTACTGCTGGCGTCATTATCTCGGTTCCTACCTAAATCCGCAGAGAAAGCTCGGCCTTTCTTCAAGTTGCTGAAGAAGCCCCAAACCTTCCAATGGACCGAGGACTGCGAAAAGGCTTTTGTCGACTTCAAGGACTTTCTGTCCTCCCCGCCGATATTAACAAGGCCCATCTCGGGGAAAGAATTGTATCAGATCTGTCGACCTCCGAGAATGCCATTAGCGCATCATTGTGCGGAGAGGTAGAGAAAGCCCAAATGCTAGTATACTTCATCGCCAGGTGCTCCATGATGCCGAAACCTCGGTATCAAGTTATTGAGAAGCTGGTCTTAGCCTTGGTGATCGCAGCTCGGCGGTTGCGCCCGTACTTTCGAGTCACCAAGTGGTTGTCAAGACGGATCACCCCATCGACAGATACTCAAAAAACCCGAATTGGCGGGCGTATGATTGCTTGGTCAGTAGAGTTGTCCGAGTTTGGCTTGAAATACGAGATGAGAGGACCCCCGAAGTCACAATGCCTGTCTCGATTTCATAGCCGAGCTCCATCCACAACCGAAGCGAGAGGATATATGGTGGAATCTATACGTGGATGGATCCTCAAATACCAAGGGCGATGGAGCGGGGTGATTCCGGGAAGGACCAGGAGATTTGATTTTGGAACAATCGTTGAAATTCGAGTTCAAAACCTCGAACAATCAGGCCGAGTATGAAGCTCGATAGCAGGACTAAGGTCTGGATCGAAATGGGGGCGAAGGCTGTCAAGTGCCAAGTGATTCACAACTAGTCACCTGGACAAATATCGGGGGCTATCAGACGAAGGAACCTCACTCACCCGATATTTGTGTAAGGTTAACCAGTTAATCTCCGGCTTTGAAAAGTTCACCATTGAGCACATTCCCCGAGAAGAAAACACTCGGGCCGATTTGCTGTCTAAGCTTGCCAGCACAAAGAAGCCGGGACACCACAGAACGGTTATTCAAGAAACCCTCAATGAACCAAGCATTGAGACAGAAGAGGTGATGGCCAACGAGTTGGTTGACCGAGAGTGGATGACACCTATCTGGGAATACTTATCCTCAGAAGCTCTACCCTCGGATCAGGCTGAGGCAAGGAAAGTCAGGCTAAGGGCGAGTCATTTCACCATAATCGCCGGGGAGCTTTATAAGCGGGGATTCTCGGCACCTTTGCTAAAATGTTTGACCAACGCTCAATCCGAGTATGTCATGGAAGAGGTTCACCGAGGAATCTGTGGTTTTCACAGTGGTGGCAGATCAATGGCCTCCAAGATAGTCCGAGCAGGGTATTATTGGCCTACCCTTAGAGCTGATTGCATGAAATGGACAAAGCGGTGTGATGAGTGCCAGAGATGTTCCCATGTAAATCATACCCCCTCTGA